>CM038141.1:134523591-135727157 GCA_021437245.1 Aegilops speltoides
ACCCAACCAGCTGGGCAGGCACCTGCGTGGCAACATGCAGCCCTTCGTGGAGGCTCCACCACCGCGGCACCTCAGCTACCTGCCTGCCTACATGGCACCGCATGCATCGCTGGCCAGGGCGCGTGTGGAAGCAAGGAAGAGCGGCGACGAACGGGACGGGCCTCGCCCCCATCCCCGATAAAGTGAAGGGACAGCTAGGCCTCGCATTAAATGTGCTTTGGCCTATAATACCAGCGTTAAGCTCGCGACGCTGTAGCACTTTCCACCTTCTGTGTGCCATTGTGGCAGCCCCTTTCGCCTATAAAAGGAGGCCCATGGCACACGGGAGAAGGATTCGGCTCTTTCAAACCTAGCTGCACCCAGAGCTAGTTCAAGAGCTCATGAACACTATATACATCCACCAAAGCAGGATCGTAGGGTTTTACGCATCTTTGCGGCCCGAACCTGGGTAAATCCCCTTTGTGTTGTCTACTAGTCCCGCTCTTCTCACGATCCCCGCACCCCGCAACCGTAGTAGGGATTCCAGTGATCCCATAGGTGTCGTTTCCCACCGACATCCATGATGATAAATCGCGTGTCACAGAAGTGCTTTCGTCAAGGGTGACCGACACATGGCATCCACCGTAATGGAACGCCATTAAGCTATCGGGTCGGTTTTTGGATCCGATAACCCGTTAACAACCCCGACCAATGGGAAATTTCCACGTGTAAAATTCTTATTGGCCGGATGAAACACGTGTCACCTTGTCAGTGGGTCAGATAGGCGCCTATGATATGTCGACACGTGCCACGGCCCACCACTGGCCCATTTAGCTTAAAAAGCCGGCCCGTTTGACTTGGTCAAAAGTTAACGGGCTGGCCCATGAAAAGCCTGTTAACGGTCTCTTCGCAAATAGCCCATTTTACGGCCCATTAACTCACGACCCGTTAGGCCCTAAAGGAAATCGGCCCAACAACGTCATGTGGGTCGTCGAATATAACACCAGCCCATTTCACTCTCGGCCCATGATGGCCCGTGACGTCTTTCGGCCCATATGAGGCCTTCGTATCTTTCGGCCCTTTATAGGCCCACGGTGACTCTAGCCCATGATGAACAGTAATTTTCTTTGTACCCGTTAACAGCCCGTGATTTACATGGGCCGTTTCCAGCCCATGTTAGCTTTCGGCCTATTGACGGCCCATACGTTCTTGGGCTCCTTTTCGGCCCTCAATTACATCCTGCCCGTTACTGGCCTGTTCTCCTAATGGGCCAAATTCGGCCCATGGCAAGAGTCTGCCCATTACTGGCCTGTTACCCTAATGGGCCAAATTCGGCCCATGGAAAGAGTCGGCTCGTTTCTGGCCTGTTAACCCGTTGCGCCTTTTCCAGCCCGTCCTATATTCTGGCCCATTAACGACCCGTTATGCCTGTGACAGAATTAAGCCTCTGCTGTCCTACGGCCTGTTACCGTGCTGGGCTGATACCAATTACGCCTGTTTACGGCCCATGTAGAACCATTTATCTGACGGCCTGAGGCCCACCGATTCTATGGCCCTGTTGGAGGCCCATTTATCGACGGCCCGTAGGACACCCATGGATCCTACGGCCCGTAGGAGGCGCATGGATCCTACGACCTGTATATGGCCCATGGTAGTTGCGGCCACTAGCAAACCAGGGAAAAAGAAGACTAGGAAATAAATAAGGCCAAAACTAACGCTAGGCTATTAAAGCGATTGCACATATTACATCCACCCGGCATCAAAGATCGCCACCAGTGCAAATATAGGGAACACCCTACACTATACAAAAATGGCTTGCTATTTTCTTCAGCCGGTGGCTGCACATTAAGAATAAATTTTGTATCGCACCAAAACAAATTACAACTATATAACAAAAGGAAGGTTGGCATAAAACTTAACAGTCTAGCAGATAAATGCACCACCAGAAGTTCAGAAGCTCAGTTCATTTGACCTAATTGTTACGTTTTCATGATGTATTGTCCGATGGAGCACCATAATCCTCGCCTTCATTTCCCCTAGGCTCCTAAACAACATAGCAAATGTCTGATAGTCTGGTTTCAAAACCATGCATATCTTGACGACATCGAACAATGTCTCTCCTTGTTTCACAAAGGGTCCCTGTTAGGGAATGGACTTGTGTCTGGAGCGTAGATTCAACATTGCTTTGAGCTTGCATATCTTGATCATGAGGCAGTTTGGATGATATTGCCTTAACAACCAACCCAGTATTGAATGTGCTTTTGGCAGTGTTAGTGGACAAGTACTGACCCACCGCAGCAAGAGCTGACATTGCGGTTATAGTTGCCTCGCCACCTTTAGAAGGTGGCGGTTCCACCATTTTTTCCATAACTCACTGAAAAGTTGAGGTTTTACATTAGTAGTAGCAGAACAGAAGATATTAAGGAGGCATCAAAACCAAACAAAATAGCTTTGGTCTATATACAAAACTTATTCCGGTGAACCCATGTAAAATATTACTTGTATTTTATTGCAAAGTACATAATAAAACCAGGTTCCAAACATATGACCATGTACCATTGCTAATGTATTGTCTATTTCTTCACATTGTATTGAGGGCTAAGGATAAAGAGACGAAGTTTATATTACGGTAAGCATAGTATGACATCATTCATATCACAAAACAACTGAGAACAGACAAACAGGCAATTGTAACATTGTGAACTAGATTACGGGTCAAGATCAAAGGAACATCACTCCTCTCTTTTAAACCTTGTAAGGTGCAATGATACGCTAAGACAATTGTATATAAAATTGAAAAGAGTAATAGACATTGGCTGCAAACCATGCAGTTCAAGGCACAAGTCAGAGTAAGTAGTAGTTAAAAGGCATGAGGATTAAGGACTTACAACAGCGGCTTTGACTGGTGTAGTCATGCCCTTCTTCTTGCTGGTGTGACAGTCCTGGAAGATTTCCATAGCATTTGGTTCAGGTACTTTTTGGTCCTTGCAGGGTTTCCTCTGCATTTCGAACAAGTCAATATAGATCTGATAATATGGTACAACGAAAAGAGTGAAACGGCAGCTAATTACAAGAGCCTCGCAGTGTGCAATATAGCTACGAGATCCTGTCGCCTGTTGGAATTTCACTTTCGTACGGTTGGCCTTGTTCTTTGAATAGTTCACCTACAAGAAGATAGATTTGTGTGGCACATGCGGTAATAGGACTTCAACATGTGATCTGATCACATATATATAATGTACCTGATACTTCAGATCAGACCAGTGTTTAATAAGGCCCCTCTAGTCTTCATCCGATATATTTTCCACTGGAGATGTTTGGGAAAGTTCACTGTTAGCCTTGCCTTCAAAGTGAGTTTTCCTCAAGTTATACCGATACTGTCGCAGAGCAGACTTGAAAACATGGGTGCAAGCTTATCTGGTTGCATCATCTTTGCTATCCAACTTGAACCTCATCTGTTAAAAATTATGGGAGTCTCATTATGAGCAACCTAGAAAGTATGGGACAGAGCAAGACGATATTACTAGTTTCCATACATAACCATACTTACAGATAAATGGTAGAGGAAGGTGTTGAACTGGGTTTCGTCCTTGTCATTCCTGTACTGAATCCATGTTGGGAGGATACATACATGACACCTAATGGCAACCGTTGCCTCTGATACTAACTTGGCTGACTCTGTAGCATCACGTGGCCTTTTTAAACCTGCCTCAAAACGGATCTCCATTCTTCCTCCTATAGATTTAGTTAACCTATCGAGCAATATCCCTGATGTTTGTTTCCTCTTGCGCCTAGGTGCTAGTCCAACAACGAACATAGGAAGTGTTAGTGTACATCAAACTGTGAGACTACATATAAAGAAGCATGCAACTGTAACTTGACTCCAGCAACTACCTTCTTGTTGTTGAAGCTCACAAGGTTCATCTGATATTGCCAACTCGTCTTGTGTCAAGAGTGCTTGGGAAGTAGTGTCAGATGGCAAGGGAGCTTGGGAACGTGCTGCTAGCTTAGTTGACGCACGAGTAAGTCGTGCAGCTGGTAGTACGGTGGTTGGTGTTGCAATAACTAGGGCTGTCTCTGCTTGTTTGGTGGCAGCTATTTGTTTGTGTTTGGCTTTTTTTTTGCATCTCGTGTAGCATGGGATGCCGTGTTTGTAGAATTTTCCGCTGGACTTTGACCTTCTATTACACCATCAGTACCAGCAGAATCTGCAGGATTCAGCCGCTTCTCATTCCCTGCCATTATGTGTTTCTTCCTCTTTCTTTGTGCCATGTTAAGTCAAGCCGACAAGAAAAATGAATAACAATTTAGTTCTTCGTAACAAATTGATGCATGATCTTTAACCGAACTTTGATGTTAGACAACCACATGATAGGAGGATGTAATATGTATGAAAAATAGGATGGAAGAGATAACTGTAACTATGATGTGTAAACTAAGAAGAAGACATTTCACCAAATTAGAAGCAATGCAATGGAAGGTAGACACCATATGAAAGATGCTACAAATATCGCTCTGCCAAGTTAACAGTGTCTCATCATAAATGGCGTTTAAACAAATGTGAAGCAGTACAAGAAATAAATCATATGCAAGATGCAAACAACATCACACTACCATGTTAGAGGTCTCTTGTCATTAGTGCCACTGCATATTCACTGCATTGCATATTCACAACTTATGATGTGTAAACTAAGGATAAGGCATTTCAACAAATTAGAAGCAATGAAAGCTAGACTCCATATGAAAGATGCAACGAATATCACTCTATCAAGTTAAAACTGTCTCGTCATAAGTGCCATTTCAACAAATTAGTAGTACAAGCTAGAAAAGAATATGAGATGTAACCTATATCACACTCCGAAGTCAAACGTGTCTTATGATAAGTGATTGTTGCAGGTTACACAACAGTAGTAATATGAACATGGTGTGATAGACAGATATTGTATGTTCTAGAAACAGGAACACGTGTCTTATTCAAGTATAATGTCTAAAGTAAGCAGATGGAATTCAACAAAATTAGAAGCAATACAAGCTAGACATCACACATAACATGCAACCACATATAACAGTGCCAAGTTAGAGGGAGCACCGGTGATGCTGCACTAGGGGAGACGTGCTCATCATAAACACAGCTTTGTTGAGTGTCTATGCATGTATTGTCTTGGAAATCATCTTGGGGGTGTGGAGGAGTAGAAACTGTAGAGGCCCTCCATTTGGAAGGAGCACCTTTATCCGCTGCCTTGCTAACTTCCTTCCGCTTTATTGATTTTGAATTGTCAAGTAAAACCGCAAGCGAAAAGCAATAAAATTCTCTTCGTAACTCATTCATGCATGATAATGACAATCACTACTTTGATGTAAGGCAAACACATGATACCAGGATGGAATATGTACAAAAAAGCAGGACGACATGACATGTTCACAACTGTTTGTGTAAACTAAGCGTAAACCATTCCAAAGAAATAAGAAGCAATGCAAGCTAGACACCACATGAATGATGCAACCAATATGACTCTGCCAAGTTAAAAGCGTCCCATCATAAATGGAATTTCAACAAATTAGAAGCAACGCATGCTATCAATCATATGAAAGATGCAACTAATATCACACTGCATATACTAAAGGTGTCTCGTCATATTGATTGATGCGGGATACAAAAAAACAATAGTTTTATGTAAGGACATGCTTAATAGACGGATGTACTATGTACTAAATACAGGAAGGCATGTCACATTAACAGGTATAATGTATAAGTTAAGCAGACTAGCACATGCAGTTTAACCAGATTGGAAGAATTACAATCTAGACACCATATGCAACATGCAACCACATATCACACTGCCAAGTTAGAGCAAGCACCTGCGATGCTAGTGTAGGGGAAATGCTGTAACCAACTATAGAGCTATGTTCACTATCTTCATCTAGCATTTCTGTTTCTTGAGAATCATGTCGGGAGGCTGACGCTGCATTCTTTAAATGAGGAGTAGTCCCCTTGCTTGCCTGCCTCATCATAAGTGATTGATGAGGGATACACAAGAACATTAGTTTGATGTAAGAACATGGTTAATACACAGATGTACTAGTATGTACCAAAAACAGAAAGGCATGTCATATTCAAAGGTATAATGTGTAAGCTAAGCAGATGCAATTTAACGAAATTGGAAGCAGTACAAGCTAGACATCCGGCTAGAGTGGTGAGCATGATCATCTAGGACCTGACATCCTGGTGGGAGGCGGGCTGCTTCGCCACCATCGCAGCTTTTTAGTTGGCTTCCAGGTGATGCCTATCTTTGTTGGGCTTGTCACTGGCTCGGCCAGGGCACTGACTAGCTATTTGTCTTCTGGTGCTCACGGGATGGTGGTTCATTTAAAAAAATATCTTTCCTTATCTTGGGGCTGTTTGGTTTGTGACTAACTTTGCCAAATGTTGCCACAACTAAAGCTAGGCAAGTTTGACTAACTTAGGTGAGTGTTTGGTTCAAGCCACACCTTAGGCAAGCCACACTTGGACCCCACATGGCATACACACAAAAATGTGGCAAGATTCCTTAGGCTTGCCAACTTGTGGCTTTCATTTTGATGAACTAACCTTAGGCAAGTTTGGCAAAATATGTGGCAAAGTGTGGCAATGCTAGGCCTAGAACCAAACAGCCCCAAAGACCGACTTCGCCTTTCAATACAAGCTAGACACCATATGGAACATGCAATCACATATGACACCGCTGGTTAAAGCAAGCACACAGGATGGTGGTTCATTGCGAGCGAGGTCATCAACTCCAGAGCTACGTTTACCGTCTCCATCTGCTGACACTGCACCCTTTATAGCGATGTAACGTGTCGTGCATACCCGTGAAGAAAGCTGGCGCGACTTGTCTCTTTTCTTTGCTGCTTCTCTTTCGGAAGACTCTGAAATACCCTTGCATAAAAACACAATAGTGAGAGTATGGGTGAAGTGTGTGCAGAACTAGTGCACTGTAAAAGTAGCAGATAGCAGGTGGCTGAAAAATAAATGACAGGAGACATATGATAGCTCTACAATATTTCATGGCAAACAAAAATTAGATTCTACTCCGTATGATTTTGTAATATATGAGCACAGGAAATGCAGGTACTCCTCCAACACACCACCACATGTGGTCATATCTAAGATAACAGTCGACTGAAAATAAATAGGTTAGTCAATTTTTTTAATGAACCGTCCGATCTATAAGGAACGGGCAGATGGCCTTTGTCTACCTCCCGCCAGTCACTGTTGACGATCTTTCTCGAACCGCCAGCGACCACCGGCCTGCACCCTGCCTCGACGCCCGCCTCCTCGACCTCACACAACCGCCAGCCGCTTGGCGGCGCCCAAGCCATCCTTCAATCCCGGCCGACCTCCAGATCGGGCGCCAGTAGCTCTAGGCCGCACACGTCCCCAAGATAAACACCAAGGCGCTGCTTCCCCGGTGTAATAGGCGTACTAGCGCCTGTTACGTCGGGGAATGCTTCCGTTAATTGGCAATCAACTGGCCAGAAATTGAAATTCAGGGTGGCGACGGACCTCTAGCTAAGGTGAAATAGTATATGAGGAGAAACCTTGTGCATCGCGAGTTTCTAGGAACATCTAGTATCAGGAAGAAGCGGTCAACTAGTGTCTTCTGTGGGATGAATACCATGCAAGCAGAGACATAAGATTTGCACGAATAAGGGAAGAGGAGTACCTTTTTCGGTTGCCGCTGTGGTCACCTCCACATGTCGCGCCGATCTTCTTCTTTTTACCAGGGAAACCGATGTTCTGGAGGGTGCAGGCTTGGACGAACCCATGGCCAAATTGTTGACTGTGTTGCCGTGGTCGTATGTGGGCGGAGGGGAAGCAGATCCAAGGCGGCGAAGGACAGCATAGCAGGAACAGCTCCGGTGCGGAGGAGGGTGGCGAAGTTGGAGCGGCAGCGGTGAGGCGCAAGACAGCGTGGGTGAACTGGCTCGGGGATGGCTTGGCCTCAGCTTCAACTACTAGCTGTGAAGGGTGTTGCGGTTGAGGTTGCGGTGGACGATGACGTCGTGGTATCGGCTCCAGCGTGATGGAGGAGGGCGACGGTTGATGGGTGGGATGGGGTGGCGGACGGAGGACACCAGGGTTTCACGGCTGGTGGAGAGGTAGTGTTGGCACCCACAGAGTACGAATGGGGAATCGGACGGGTGGGGGGCAACCATGTTTCGGTCTGGGACGCGCTTGTTTTTGGCTTTTTTGAATAGAAGATGGGACGCGCTTGTTTTTGGCTTTTTTGAACAGAAGATGGGACACGCTTGTTTGAAATTTGGGGAAAGTACAAACTGTGACCCCCTCTTGAATTTCGGACCTACTGCGGGTCGGAGGTAGGATGGTAATCCCAGGTGTCCCAAATAGTGGGTGGGAGCGATTTCGGCCGCACGGATGTGTGCTTAGGCGGCCATTGTGTCTGAATGTTTTTCGGAGGCGGTTGCATGGCGTCTAGATGAAGCTACAAACCTACCTCGGTTTAGACCTTTCGACGTCGGGCCGGTAGGTTTCACGGGTCGGAGTTATTAGAAAAGTAATTTCCTTGTACTACCAAACATTGGTCTCACGCGGTTTCGGGCGAGTAGAGGCTCTTTTAGCGCTTCGTTCGAATTTTTGAAACACAAGCATTCACGTTTAGATTACTCTTGAACTATGAGGATTGACCTAAATAGACAATGTTATATTTGACCTTGTATGTTTGAAAACCTCATTAAATTATCCGCTTCTTTTTGAAATTTTGACACTTGAAAATCCTATAACTACGATTATTTTGAAATGGAGGAGCTAAATTTGAATCTATTTTGTACACGACTACATATGCTATTATGTAAAAAATCAGAGCAAAGATTGGTGCCCCCATAATTTAGGTATGGTTTACAAATGCCATGATATCAAATTCAAATAATTGAATGGACTTCATGTTGGATTTGATTTTTTTAAACCACCTTAAGTTGAATTCAAATGTATGCTAGTTCATAGGTAGCTATTTATAATTTTCATTGTGTAACTTTCGTATGTATAATGTGCTTTACACACACAACATGAACTATACTCACGTTTATATTCGATTGCTAAAGCGATGCATTGTCTGGAGTTCAAAATATTAACTATGTGGATCAATTGTGTCGAATAATAACATAGACATGCTCAAATTCGATAGAATCTAGATGTCTGATGGATCAATAACCGCTCCTTATGCGAATTGCAAATATCATGATCCCATCCTAATATTTGGATACAATTTATATCTTTAATCAATGTGTACAACAGTCTTTTACGTGTAGTTTCACTCTCCATCGGTGGTCTCTCACACATGCTCACACATTCTCTCCCGAGGTGTCTTTCTTGCACACATGCTCTAGATATAACCCTCCCTCCCTCTCATAACCATTTACAACTGTTTTCACTAACCTTTATCACAAGCACTCTTCCTCTCGCAAACATACACACGCACAATCCCCATCGACCCTTTCTATATACATGGACCTGCCTACGTGTCTCATGTACGCACATTATCTTTAGGCCTGTCTCTCACGCATTGTCTCACACCTCTCTTCCTAATCGACGAGTATGATTCTAGCAAAGCATTCTGTAGGATGCCCCTTAAAGTTAGGTTGGATGAATAGTAACATCAGAGATAAAGGGGTTGCCTTAGTCCGAGAACGTAGGGTTACAAATCCTAGCCAGCTTTGTCAATGGACACAGAGTCCTTCACAATTTTGCTATCTTTTGTCTTGTACGACTAGTCATCCATGGGTCTTCCTAAATGCGTCACAGGCCGACCAATGTGGCGCAGGACGGAACTGAACGAAGGACCTCACCTCGACCCACCGGACCTCACGCGGTGACACACCCTCTGCCTCCCACGTTTCATTATCTTCTCACACCCACACATACCAACACAAACACCACACACACAGAAAATTTCTCCGGGTGCCTCTATTCCCTCCTCCCTTGCATATACACACTCAAGGGAATGGAATCTCTCGTTGTGACGTCATATTCGTCTCTCTCTCTCTAGACCACTCTCATTTCTCGTGCTATCTCTCCCCCCCGCCGTCTCCTCTATCCATGCCTCTCTCGAATACGTAATACACACACGTACCTCTCTAGGCCCCACCAAATGCATCAACTACACATTCACACATGTTACATCACGTACCCCATTGATCTAAAAAGCCCTCTCTTCATGTTTATTTCGCATACAACATTCCTTTTGAATAAAGTGTGGCCAAAAAATTATTTTAGAGTTTCTACATATATACAACATTACAAAGTTATATGGAGGAGTACGAACACTAATTTGCATTGCATGGTGCCCACAATGATACTTATTCCGCACTGTGAATTTGTATATTTTTATACCATATACAAAGTTGGTCATAATAAAGAGAAACGAAGAGCATCTCTCTCTCCATCGCATACCCCCCTGTACGCCCCTTTCACGTATGCACACAAAACTATCTCCAGGTCCTCTAAAAGTAAGCCCCGTAAAATTCACGCATGTTTCATCTTTCTCTCGCGATATATGCAATGACGATCATTGTATTTGAAGCGAAAGCACGATCACGTACATTGGACTTCGTAATCCACTCATTACGGTCACCATTTATGTTTAGTGGTTATTATCTGATCACGGGCTCACCGTACAACTCTGTATTTGCTCATGACATGACTAGTTGACCAGTTAAACGCTCCACGTGGCACCTCTAGTGTTGCATCACATTATCTCACTACCATCGTGCCCACCTGTCGACTTGTATCTACTCTAAATCTACACTCTTAGAAAATACATAAAATACACTCTTATAAAAAACAGAGTTGGTGATGATGGTGTGCCTGCCATCCTGCAATATGGGCCGTCCGATTTATATCTGACGGATAGGAAAGAAACTATGGCAATTTTGCAAATAAGGCCTTCCCTCATTCATCCTTTTCTCTCACAAGATAAACTAGTCATACAAATGCATCTTGATGTTACGTGCAATGCACGGGCATCTTGCTAGTAAGAATGAAAACAAATGACAAAAAAATATATTTGGACGGTGGTTCGAAGTCATGACCGCCGCGGGCACAGCGGACAAGGTGGCCTTGTATTGGTATGATGAGCCGCCTGTTTTAACACACAGGAGCTGGTGTGCTGATTATACACACACGCGCACGCATGCACACGAACTGCATCCATGCAACACTCACACAAACACATGCACCCACGCACACACGCAACACTCACACGTACACACGCAGCCACGCACGCATCCAACACTCACACGCACACACACACGCATGCATGCACACACCAGTACACCACACGACCAACACACACTCTCACGCTCAAGTGCTCAACCTACACGTGCATGCACACACATCAGGCCCTGACAGACACATACACAACCAGGTGATTCCCGCGCATGGGTTGGAGTCTTGTCGCGCCTGCGTAAATTATGCGAACTGATAGGTGGGACCCACAAGGAACATGGTCAATTTAACTAGTCAACATGGCGCCACGCAGACTATTTGGCCGGTCAACAGAGTGCAATCCGATGATGAACCGTGAGCAAGTGACCGTATAATCACCGCAAAACGTATATAGTGACCGTAATCAGCTTATTCTGAAGTTCGGTGACCATATTACGCTTTTATCTCTGTAGGCCCTCCAAAACTACATCTCTACACGTTCTCGCATGTTACATCTAATAACTATGCAATACAGCACTACTACTACACTCTAACACAATAAATCATATGTGCTTTTAGTTTTACTAGATATCATATTGTTACTTATAATTATTCAGTTTGCATACATTAAAATTGCCTTTGAAATGTATGGCGAAGATTACTCATCACAAGGGAAAAATCCCGCCCTTTCCTGTTTAATCGGGTTTGTATCGATGGATCGTGCGAAACAGCAAAACTATAGTACTATACAGTACAAGTGACAGTTCACTGGGCCGTCGTGTCGTCTACTTCTCCGTCGTAAGAGTAGAGCGCTCGCTTTCATAAATCTTCTAGTCCCTTTCGCCGACATGTGGGACATGAAGCTACCGGGTCCACGTGCCATACTGGAATGCAGTGCAGAGCAGCTGGGCTGAAGCACCCTAGTCATGGCGCCGGCGTAGAATGAGCAATGAGGCGTCAAATCACAAAGCTGCACCTTTCCCGCAGTTAAGTTGGAGGGACGAAGTAATAATGCTAGAAAAAAGAAGTTGGAGGGACGAAGCAACCATCATTTCACTCGTTGCTAAATCCGCTTCTCCCTCATCTTCTTCAACTTAACCACGTGTTGCTTCGCGTTGTTACGCCTCATGTGGGGCCGCAGACCGCTTGGTAAAGCAACGACACGTGGGACAGCATGTTAGCAAACCGCCAGACAACGCCCTCTGAAAATAAGAAACCTCCCGCCATTCGCGGCAAAATCACCTCCTTTTTACTAATCTTGATTCTATAATTTTTTAGATCAATATAATTGAGATTTGTATAGATAGCACACAGGAGCAAACAAGTGGTACGGTTAAGGGCATCCACAATGTGTAGCCAAATGTGAAAATAGCTTTTGGAATCATGGGAACCATTGTGGACGGTGTTGCCAAAGCCAAAAAGATGGAACCGAAGCTCCCTGATTGATTGATTGAAGGAATAGAAAAATGCAACGTATCTCCTCTTTCTCCCATGCTTGGACGCATGTAGTATAGTATAGAGCACAGAGTCTACTCCCCTGTCCCTTCTATCACAAATCACAAAGCAGTGAGGCGTCAAATCACAAAAGCACGGACGAAGCAACCATCATTTCACTCTTCGCTGACTCCGCTTCTCCATTGTCTTCTTCGAGAAACCATCTCACCGCACTAGTACTCCTAGTAGTACTAGTCCTTTGGTTCCACGGACTTCCTGGATGCAAATAAGGCGGTTGTCTCGGCTTGTAGGCGGCACTTGCGAACGACTTACCATGGTCTCCCTCACTGGTGTTCTCTGTCGAGCGCACTTCGCCAAACCACAAAAAAAAAAGATATCGTCGACGTCACCGCAATGGGGAAGGAAGTCAAATATAGTTACTACCTCCATTTTTTGTACACAAGGCCAGTATATCAAAATTACAATTTGCAAAGGGCCACTAACACTAATCGAGGCAAAATTGATGGGGTTAGCAACCAAGGACATTAATATCCCCTGCATGCATGCGGAAGTGAGAAGGTTGGTTTGCATGGCGCTGCATTAATCAAGCGATGATGAGTGAGATGGTTAGCTCTTTGGTCTTTGGAGAAAAAAATACGCATTAATTGACACGTGAAATGAGGATTTGTATCGATTAAATCCCGCGAAGGAGACCCCGCCTTTCTTTTTTAACACTAGTACTCCTAGTACGTACGTACTTATCCTGTTTCGGTCTGGGTCTTGCATTGCCAAACTTCACCACACATTTTTGCCAAGCTTGCCTAAAGTTTTCAAAATGAGGAGGTACACTTGCGCACGGCTGTCGCGATCGCACCGCACCCTCACACGGTCGCTCCTACATGCTGCGGTCACACCGCACCCTCACACAGTCGCTTCTGCACGCCGCAAACCCAACCAAGGGAACGCACCCTCACTGACACATGCTGTCGCATGTGAACAAACCAAACTCAGCCATCCTATCACTGACACATAATTTCCGTTCATAGAGTATGTTTATCCAACCGCATGTTGGGGAGTATCCGTACGGCCCGTGTGGCGGTTTGTTGGGGAAGAAGAAGAGGTGAGGAAAAAGGAAAGAAGGGTTAGGAGACATAGGATATTCATCCAACCGCCTAAAATGGTAGACTGACCCAAGTCAGATGACTTGCATAACAAATATATGTTTTTACATAGCAAAAGATCCATAAAAACAACAACATAAAGAAAAACTATCACTGCTCGCGGAAAGAGATGGCCTCGTCGTCTTTGGCTGCAGGCGCGAACCAGCCGTAGCTACCGACGTGTGTCTCTGCACCGTGGTTGTCCTCGGCCTCCAGCGACTCGTTCAAGCGAAGCGTGCAGGCGCTCTGCACGGACGAGAGCACAGCCCGGTTCAAGTCGAGGACATCCGGTTCCGCCTGCAGGAGGGCCTCGATGGCAGCGGCATCCGCTCGCTCCGCGTCGAGTCGAGCCTCCGCCGCCCGGTTCAAGTCCAGGACGTCCGGTTCCGCCCGCAGGAGGGCGTCGATGAGAGCGGCATCCGCGCGCTCTGCATCGAGTCTAGCCTCTGCCGCCCGGTTCAAGTCCAGGACGTCCAGTTCCGCCTGTAGGAGGGCCTCGATGGCAGCGGCATCCACGCGCTCTGCCTCAAGTTGAGCCTCCACCGCCCGGTTCAGATCCACGACATCCGGTTCCGCCTGCAGGAGAGCCTCGATGCAGCGGCATGCGCGCGCTCCGCGTCGAGTTGAGCCTCTGCCTCCCGGTCCTCCTTTAGTATCGCCATGTTGAACCGCTGGTCCGCCTGCACCATGGGGGACTCGAACGCCGACACGAAGTCGACGTCCATTGTCTCATACCCATCGGGGGCCTTCTGCGCCGCGACCTCTGCCATGAACATTGGATCGGCTTCCTCCTCCTCGTAGCTTGGCTCCAGAGAACTTGGGGATTGGCCCGCTGCAAAGCGAGCTTGGGAACGGAGGTCTGTGGCGCCGACCGCCGCCGTGTTTTCTGTGTGGCGCTCCGGCGTTAGCATCTTGTAGTAAGTGATCTTGCGGTGCACCATGGCTTTCCAGCGAACTAGGGGACGCTTGATGCTGCCTAGGGGATCGAAAGGTGGGGGAAGGGCTGGAGATTTGGTGTGGTTTTAGGGCAGTGGCTGGCGTAGGCCAAGCAGCGAAGGTTCTGGTGTGAATAGTGGTTCCGGTGACGACCGGTCAATTGGTTTTGACTGTACATCGCTCTTGTTACGTTCGCGCTGCAGCCCGGCATGCTGGACCCTCCATGTTGCTAATCGAATGGAACGTGCTTCGTCTTGCGTTTTCACTCGCTTGTGGGACCGCAGTTGAGAGCAAACCGATGTCCCTCCCCCTCCCCCTCCCATGTCATTTATTATACTACCACTCCCTCTGTTTTATGCGGAGTAAATAAAAACAGAGGGAGTATACTATGGATGAGGATCCCCTGACGTGGCCGAACCCATTGAGTAACTGACATGTGGGGCCTAGCAAGCATGGGGTCCGCCAGTAAGTAACCGAAAGGGAGGGTAAGGCAGGGATACCTACTTCAGAGGATCCACTTCCACTACTACTCCCTCCTTCCATTTACTATACAGGGCCTAATGCGTTTTTTGAGGCTAACTTTGACCAAATAATAATATATGACATGCAACTTACACGAAGCATATGGTCAAATTCGTATGTGAAAGGAGTTCCCAATGTTATAATTTTCACATTATACATCTCAAGTACTATTCATCTTGTCAATAGTCAAATTGGAAACCATCTTGAGTACAAATCTAGGAGTACGTACGAATCTAACAATATTGATTGGGCGTTGTTGAATGTTGATACCTTTTTGATCAAAGTAGAGATACTTTGACTACACACAAAACTTATATGTAAACTAGAAAGGATAGGATGGAGTATATTGTACGTTCAAAAACGAAACGAACATTGAATATCCTTTATATATGATTTGCGGATGCTATGATCACCGGTTCCAAATTTTGAATCCGCCTTAGGTATCAGGTGCCCCACTCGTTCCTCTCGATTTCATCTCGGGTCCGGAGATCTATTGAAAGAGGACTAGGGTGGGTACATGTGAATGATACTCGGCGGAATGTTCAAATGAGGCATGCGGGAGGATGGACTCGACTGGAGGGCGACATGATCGATGTAGAAGAGTGTTGGAGAGGAATGAGAAATAAGCAAACGCCACATGATTATACTTGAACGGCTCAAATAAACAATAAGTTGTCTCGCTTGGCCTACATAGTGAAAGGCCTAATATGCAACGCAGAGCACTGACGCTCGAATAAGGCCGGGAAAATAGGGAAACCGACATGTGGGGCACACCCGTTGGGATGATGTAGCGCAGACTAGTCCAATGGAGGAGCTGGCCCACGACCTCCTCGCCACCGACAACTGTTCATGTGGGTCGTTGGGGCCAACAACGGGGCGCAGCTCCAGCACCACCTCTGGACACGGCGACCGCGGTGAGCGACACGCTCATATCGTCGCTAGACACGATCAGTTTCAGTGTGCTGAGGGTGGTGTTAGTGTTGTGGCACGACCAACAGTATGTTTGGTTTGTGCCCAAGGTTTCCCCATGAAAGCATTGGGTAGCCAAAATTTTGGTTGAGGTATTGGTTGCCCATGATTTGGCCGACATTGGCAAGAAAAATGAACTAGAGTTGGCTAGAGTTCATTGGCATGCCAAAAAATGGCAACCATCCAAACAAAGACAAATCTTTGGGTCATGACCAAAATTTTGGTTGAGGTATTGGATGCCCATGATTTGGCCGACATTGGCAAGAAAAATGAACTAGAGTTGGCTAGAGTTCATTGGCATGCCAAAAAATGGCAACCATCCAAACAAAGACCAATATTTGGGTCATGACCAAAATTTTGGTAAGGTGCACTTTGGCCACAATCCAAACACACCCCAACACGTGGCTCGTCGAGGATGCACGGGGCGCCGCTACGCGTCCGTGGAGTGGTGTAGCGCGGCCAACTGCATCCTCTGGACCTGAGACCATGCCGGGTTGTCTTGCTTTTTCAATGACATGCGGGGATCGCATGTGAGCAAAGGGCATCTCCAACGTTGCCACGACCACAGCTGACTACCCTGAGACACCAAAACCCTCATCCCTCGCGCCGTCGCGCGGTGCGTTCCCAGCCGGCGCCAGCTGCCCGCATTCATGCCGTCCGTTCGTATGTCATCGTTAAGAGGCTCGGTGCCCGAGGAACCAACTCCGGCGACTTAATGACGCACCCGGACGCTTGGCCTCACCGGAATGCGCTACTTAAAGCGACAACGCCCATCTAACCTCCACACCATAGCGCATCGTCCTCCTACCTGGCACCACATTCGCCATGACCGCAAGTGTGAATGCTCTGCAGGAGAGCTTGTCTTCGGGGATGAAGGTCGAGGTCGCCGCCCTCGCTCAAGTCGCCTCTCGCGACGCAATAGCGGCGTAGCTGGACGTGGACGCGACCGCACAAACGGTGGCCACGCTAGCGGCCGACGATGGGAGCACCGTCAACCACGTGTCCTACTTGCCGCCGTCCAACGTCCGGCACCGCCGAGGTCGGGGACTCCTCCGAGGATGAGTAGGGCATGGGAGGCGGCAGTGCATGGTGTGCCAACTAGCCGGTCCATATCCCGTGTTCTACTCTTTCTCACCGGAGACCGCACCTTCACTTCACGGGTCTTGAACCCCGGCCCCGTACATAGAGATCGCAGATGGAGGACGTTGGTCGCCGCCGTAGAATAGGTTTAGGGTCGGGTTTCTTTTATTTTTCTGTCCTATAAAAGTTCGAAATGTAATGAAAATCTGCCGTGTTTGCATTAATCTCGGCCGGTGTATATGAACTTTCACAATAATATACAAATTGTAGGAGTACTAGCAATATGCCCGTGCGTTGCACGGAAGATCAAGATCTTGTGGGAGAAAAGGATGAACGAGGAAAAGCCTTATCTGCAAATGTGGAGAGGAGTGCGGGTAAATTGTCATAGTTTCCTTACTATCCGTTAGATATAGATCGAACGGCCTATATTGCAGGATGACAAGAACACCATCATCACCAACTCTGCTTTTTATTGAGTCGAGACAAATTTAACATGCAAAGTAAAATAAACACATAGGGTCTATACATACACAATTTATCTCAAGCACTCCAATAGTACGTCCACTACACATTCACGCATTTCACATCTTTCTACATCTACGAGAACCTACGAAAGGGTTAACGTAAATTGCCTCTCTCTCTCCTCCCCTGATTTTCATGGTGGTGGGCCCTCGCTCCCCCCAATCTACAATCAACAGCTCACACGTTTCACATTACGTTAGTTACGTAACTGGGATTACGTAGGTGTAGCATTACTCGTCCTAAAAAACCCAACTAAGCCAACCTACCAGCATATCGTGCGGGAAAAGACCTGGCCGTGCCGTTTTAGTCGGGATTACCGGATTACTAGTAATAATATCAATGGATCGCGCGAAGCAACAATTTTTTTTGAGGGGGCGAAGCACCTAGTTTAAAAGGAAAAAAGGCGGTACACTCACAGCACTCCTCTCGCGGTCGCATTGCACCCCACACACGTTCGGTCCTTCACACGGCTCATGCAAACAGAACGCGCTTCGGCTTGGTATAAACGATACGGTTATAGTCCTAATACCTAAAGGAAATAATCCCCGATGCTTGAAAGATTACGGCCTATAAGTCTGTGAAACGTGATCTACAAAGTTGTCTAAGTGTCTGACTAATAGACCAAGACCTTTATTCGATGACATCATCTCAGAGACACAATGTGCCTTCATCCCAGGTAGAATTATTACGGCCAACGCGATTATTGCGTTTGAATGCTTCCATAAGATCCAACATCACAGAAACCCACACTGTTGGGGAATGTAGTAATAATTCAAAAAAAATCCTGCATGTCAGCAAGATCAATCTAGGAGATGCTAGCAATGAGAGAGAGGGAGTGCATCTTCATACCCTTGAAGATTGCTAAGCGGAAGTGTTAAAAGAATGTGGTTGATGGAGTCGTACTCGCGGCGATTCAAATCATGGAAGATCTGATCCAAGCGTCGAACGGACGGCGCTTCCGTGTTCAACACACGTACAGCCCGGGGACGTATCCTCCTTCTTGATCCAACAAGGGAAGAGGAGAAGTTGAGCGAGAACTCCGGCAGCACGACGGCGTGGTGGTGGTCGAGCTCGTGGTTCTCCGGCAGGGCTTTGCCAAGCACTACGGAGGAGGAAGAGGTGTAGGAAGGAAAGGAAGGGCAGCACCAGGGCGTGTCAGGGTGCGGCTGCCCTCTCTCTCCCTCACTATATATAGGGGAAGGGGGAGGAGGAGGCACCCTAGGGTTTCCCCTGGGGGCGGTGGCTAGGGCAGATTGGATCTCCCTAGGGAAACCCTAGGGAGACTTGTCCCCCAATCCAAGCCAGGTGGAGGCTTGCCTCCCAAGCCAGGTGGAGGCGCCTGAAAGTGCAACTAATCCCTCAGTGGTTTTGGTAATTCTTAACAACATATAGCTCATTGAACTAATGCTCTTTCAAGATGATCATTTCAGAAAGTTCAATGATTGGCATGGCATGGACTAGGGATGTGGACCCCTCAAAATGCTAAGGACACATATTGGCAAGAAGCTCAAGACTCTACATTTTTATTTCAGTTATCCAAGATCACATTGAGTCCATAGGAAAGCCAATACTATTAAAAGGGCATGAGGTGTTGCTTAATGGCTTGCTTGCTCAAAATGCTTAGTCATATTCTCCAAAACCCTCAGCCAATTTCTCATTTCCACATATGTCCTAAACCTAAAACTCAAACATGGCCCCACTGATTAGATATATCCAGCGCCACCGAGTTCATTTGACATAGCCACTGCCACAAACCCTAGTCACTTCGGTCTCACCGATAGGGATCTAGGTCTCACCAAGACGGGATTGCAAACTCCATGTTTCCTTTTCATAATGTTTCGGTCCCACCAAAATGAGAGATTCGGTCCCACCGACTTTGCAATGCAAATTCCCTGTTTCCTTTTCGTAACATTTTGGTCTCATCAAAATGAGCAAATCGGTTCCACCGAGTTTGCCTGACCAACTCTCTATGTGCCTATTACTGAAATCGGTCCCATCGAGTTCATGTGATCGGTCACACCCAGATTACGTTATGCCCTAACCCTAGCGCATTGGTCCTGCCGAGTTGATCTTATCGGTCCCACCGAAAAGCCTAATGTTCATATTTTGACCTGAATCGGTCTGATCAAGTTTTACCATTCGGTCTCACCGAGTTTGGGAATCTATGTGTAACGGTTAGACTTTGTGTGGAGGATATATATATACCCTTGCACCCATTCATCATTCATGGAGAGAGCCATCAGAACGTGCCTTCCACCATTCATTTTCTGAGAGAGAACCACCTACCCATGTGTTGAGACCAAGACATTCCATTCCAACCACAAGAATCTTGATCTCTAGCCTTCCCCAAGTTTCTTTCCACTCAAATCATCTTTCCACCATAGCCAAATCTATGACAGAGAGCTAAGTGTTGGGGAGACTATCATTTGGAGCACAAGAGTAAGGAGTTCATCATCAACACACCATCTATTACCTTTTGAAGAGTGGTGTCTCCTAGATTGGTTAGGTGTCACTTGGGAGCCTCCATCAAGATTATGGAGCTGAACCAAGGATTTTGTAAGGGCAAGGAGATCGCCTACTTCGTGAAGATCTACCTAAGTGAGGCAAGTCCTTCGTGGGCGATGGCCATGGTGGGATAGACAAGGTTGCTTCTTCATGGACCGCTCGTGGCTGGAGCCCTCCATGGGCTCGTGCAACCATTACCCTTCGTGGGTTGAAGTCTCCATCAACGTGGATGTACGATAGCACCACCTATTGGAACCACGCCAAAAATCTCCGTGTCAACATTGCGTTTGCACCCTCCAAACTCCTCGTGTTTAACTTCTTGCAAGTTGCATGCTTTACTTTCCGCTGCTCATATACTCTTTGCATGCTTGCTTGAATTG
Source organism: Aegilops speltoides (assembly GCA_021437245.1). Classification (NCBI taxonomy): domain Eukaryota; kingdom Viridiplantae; phylum Streptophyta; class Magnoliopsida; order Poales; family Poaceae; genus Aegilops; species Aegilops speltoides. Next base: position 134,544,279 of record CM038141.1, read on the forward strand.
TATTGTGTTTGCTTGACTTGTGCTAAGTTGCTAAAATCTGCCAAGAACTAAAATTGGGAAAAGGTTAGGTTTTTAATTGGTCAAGTAGTCTAATCACCCCCCCTCTCTCGACATACTTTCGATCCTACAAGTGGTATCAGAGCTTTGGTCTCCATTTTCCTTGATTTCCATAGCGTTGGAGATCATAGCCTTGGTTTCACAACCTAGGAGAGTATGGCGTCTAACAAGGGAAATTACCACCGTAGAGGTCCTTACTTTGATGGTACTAATTTTGCTAGTTGGAAACATTAGATGAAAATGCATATTCGTGGACATAACCCCATCGTTTGGGCTATTGTGTGTATTGGTTTGCAAGGTAAATTCTTTGGTGGGAAAGAACCGAATCATGCAGCCACCACGGAAGAATTGAAGATGTTGCAATACAACGCTCAAGCTTGCGATATTCTCTTCAACAGATTGTGCCCCGAAGAATTCAACAAAATCAGCCATCTTGAGAATGCAAAGGAAATTTGGGATACTTTGATTGATATGCACGAAGGTACCAACTCTGTCAAGGAATCCAAGTTGGATGTGCTTCAAAGTCAACTTGACAAGTTCGAAATGAAGGATGGTGAAGGTGTCGCAAAATGTACTCTAGGCTCGATCTCATTACAAATGAGATTGCCGGCTTAGGAAGTGAAGAGATGACCGAAAAATTCATCATCAAGAAGATATTGAGAGCCTTGGATGGAAAATATGATACCGTGTGCACTTTGATCCAAATGAGGCCAAACTACAAAGATCTCAAGCCAACCGAAGTCACTGGAAGAATTGTTGCTCATGAGATGTCACTCAAGGATAAAGAAGAGCTTCACAACAAGTCTAGTGGTGCTTACAAAGCCTCATGTGATGCTCCTACATCATAAAATGAGAAACAATCCTTCAATAAAGAATTGAGCTTAATGGCGAAGAACTTCAACAAATTCTACAAGAGTAGAAGCAAGGAAAGAAGTTCCAAGTCAAGGTCCTACAATGACAAAAGATCTTCTAGTCGTGAGCAAAATTGCTACAATTGTGGAAGACCCGGACACTACTCCATTGAGTGTACGGCTCCATACAAAAGAAGAGAAGACTCACCTAAAAGGAGAAGCAAAAGGGAAGAATCACCTCCAAGGGAGAGAAGGAGTAGAGATGATCACTATGAACAAAGAACCTCTTGAAGAAACAAGGATTCGGAAAGGAAAGACAAGTCATCAAGGAGCTACACAAAACGAAGACATCAAGCACATGTTGGTGAATGGGTATCCGGCTCTGACTCCGACCACCACTCCGAGAGAAGTTATCACTCCGACTCCGAATATACTCAAGATGAAGGTGTTGCCGGTCTAGTACTTGTGTCAACCAACTCCTATGACATATTTGATTCACCAAATGAAGGGATTGGAAGATGCTTCATGGCTAAAGGCCCCAAGGTAACACATCCCGAGTATGTTGATTTCAATAGTGATGAAGATAACTTTCTAGGTGATGATGATTTACTTGTTGACAACTCTAGTGATGAATACTATTATGAAAATGCTAATAATCATGCTAATCAAGATGAAACTAATGGCAATGGTAAGAAGGAGGTTGAGCATCTAACTAAAGAACTAAACACTCTTAAGCTAGCCATGAAACTACTTTAGAAGATCATCGAGAACTTTTAAAAACTCATGAGAAGCTACGCTTCGAGAAGCTCAATCTTGACTAAGAACATGGGTTGTTAAAAGCCATCAATGATGATCTTCAGAAGAAAATTTCTTCTTACATTGCTAAGCGTTACTCTTGTCTACTTACATGTCACAAGTAAAATCTAGCAACAAGGGCAAGAAAGATTCTTCTTCTAGTAGTAACAATAATCATGCTAAATCCAATATTGTTGCTTCTAGTAATTCTCTTGATTCCACTAATTATTCTCTTAGCCAAGTTACACTTGAGCACCAAAATAGCTTATTGAAGGGAATTATAGAGACAGGTGTTTACAAGAGCCTTGCCGGAAGTAAGCAATTTGAGGAAATTGTACTAAGCAAGGAAGTCACCAGAAGAATCAAGGTGTTGGTTTTGAATGAAAGTTCAATGCCAATGGAGTTGAGTGGGAAGAAGATCAATACCCCAAGACGAAGTTTGTTCCTCAACAAGAGAAGTATGATCCTACTTCCTTCAAGGGGACACAAGCTCAAGATGATATTCCACCACAAGACCACAAGCTAAAAGGCAAGACAAGCTTCAAGAGGAGATTGATGCATTTGAAGATGCTCCAAAGGCCTTGGTCAAGTGGGTTCCCAAGACTACATCAAGTTCTACTTCATCAGTTACATCTACAACCCCAAGGATTCCCATCAAGATGATGTGGATCCCGTAAAAGAAAATCTAGACAGTTCTTGAGGGTGACTCCGCCAACACTCTTCACTCATATTCATTTTGGCAAGGACAAGTGCAACCAACTTCCACATCTTGCACTAGTTCAAGGAGTCACAAACCCTCTTGTTGGTAAGACAAGGAACAAGGTAATGTAATGCTTTCATGGACATCATTATGTGTGTGCTTCACTCTATGTTTATGGATATGCTTGTTTGTTCCTTGTGGGACTAACCCATGTAGGTATTGAAAGTGCAACTCACTCCAATGGATTGCTCCAAATGATCTACATCAACAATGAGCATCTACATCTTCAACATCCACATGAAGTCATCATCGACAAAACCCATGGTTAGTTCATCCCTCTTAGGGGGGATATCACATCTAGGGGGAGCTTTACTCTAAGAATTGAGCTAAAGCAACTCTAATGGTGTGAACACAACAATGCTTTATGTAAAAGTGGTAACCCCACTTGTGCTTAAACAATGAGTATGACCTATGATCAAATGTTCTCATTTGACTCCTAAGTTAACATACTCATATATAGATGACCTAGTCATCGCCAATTGCTTTATAGATGCTAGAGTGTTTGTGCATGCTTTGCTACATATTTTATTTGCCATTTTATTGTGTGAGCATGTTGATTGCATACTTTTCTCATTCGAGGACATCCATTTGTTTCTTTGATTGCTTGGCTCTTCTTCTTTTGCCAAATGGATGGACAAGAATGCCTAAGAACTTCCTCTAGCTATCTATGCTTTTCTCGTCTCAAACTCTATTCATGCTACATCACAAAGTTTGAACAACTCAAATTCGAACCCTCTGGGTGAGGGGCACTCAGAGTCACCGATTCGTCATAGACTTAACTTCCAGAACATCTCTATGCATTTAGGTCTGACCGATTCATCCATTTCGATCATACCGAGTTCACTGAGTTGATCGAGTTTTCAATCTCGGAGCAACCGATTAGAACTTTTCGGTCACACCGAGTTGTAGTAAACGCTTGTGATTCTGCATCTCGGTGCCACCGAGTTGCTCCACTCGGTCACACTGACGGTGTCATGATATATATACCAACAGGTCAAATTTTGGAAATTCCTCCGAAACCTCTTCGCCCGCGCGTGTCCTGCTCTGCCGCCTCGGGTCTCCGGATCATCCTCTCGTTGCCAGCGACCTCCTGCCGCTAGTCTCCGCCGCCGTCAACGGAAATCTACACCTCAGTTGCCGCCGTAGCAAGCTCGTCGCCAAGTTAGGGTATGAGTTCGACACTTTGTGCAATTCTTTACCTCTGATTCTTAGAACAAAGACAATGCCATGTTTCTTACCAAGTACGAGATCAATCTATCCAGAGAAAACTTCCATTAGATTAGTTTTGATTTGAAAATTTAGGGTTAGGTTTCTGCCGAACTCATCTTGGACCGACCGAATTGTAGAAATCGGTCTCAGCGATTTGGCTTAGGCCATTGCACTTGTGATTTTCAGTCCTAGCAAACTCGGAGTCACCGAACTGTGTCTCGGTCTGACCGATTCCACTAGTTTAGACTCCAAAATTGCTTCGGTGTCACCGAGTCTAACACGTAGCTCCGAAATGCTTTTTGTGGAAAACTTAAACTAAGTTTTTGACTCATTCATTTTGAAAAAAGTTTGCACTTTGTGATGCTCATCCACTCTGTCCCATCTACATCTATTCACAGGTCAGCTCTCAGTTTGCAGTGTCAGTATGTCTGATCGGAGTGACAACCAGAACAAGTCTAAGGAGCAGATGGACCTAAGTGAGGTCACTAGTCCCTCTGGCAGCTTTGGTGAGGGTAGCAGGGGCACACCAAGCAACCTGCCTAAGGCACAAACTAGGCAGAGGAAGAAGAAAACCCCAGATTCAGAGGATGAAGACTTTCAAGTTGAGGAAGTGACTTCAAAGAAGAAGGTGCTCAAGAAAGAGTATGCTGCTGCTGCTTCCACCAAGCCAGGTCAGCACAAGAAAGCACCTGCCAGGAGAGTGAAAATGTCAAAGGCCAAGGCATCAACACAAGAGACAATGGAATTCACTCTTGAGGCAAGGGAAGATGGAGATGGCAAGAAGAGAAAAGAAAGGATCAGGAAAACAGTTGCAAGAGTTCTTGGAAATCCTTCAATGAGGAGAGATTCTGCAGGATAGGAGGAATAAGAGGAAGTTGCACCTCCTCCCAAGTCACAAAAGCTGATGGGGGATGCCATCAAGTCTGGGGCTGCTCCTTCAAAGCCCAAGACTGCCCCCAAAGCTCCGTCTCAAACCTCCAAGTCTGCACCTAAGAGAAGCACTACGTACATTCACTACTGGAATCAGGGATTTTGTTGTCTGCCGGTTCTATGACGTCTGCTTGCAGACGGCAAAGAAGGTCTTTGCCATCAGCTACCAAACAACAGACGACAAAGAACTGGCAGACGGCAAAGAAGGTCTTTGCCATCAGTCATTTCTTTGCCGTCTGCTGGCAGATGGCAAAGAATCTTTGCCATCTGTCAGCGGACGGCAAAGTGGTGCCACCAGATGCAAGTATACTGCAACTGTCCAACCCCACTCTTTGTTGTCTGCTCGTGGATGGCAAAGATTCTTTGCCATCTGCTGGCAGGTGGCAAAGAGGGGGCTATCTTTTTTATGGGTAAAGAAAATCGTTGCCCCACCTCCTCTATCTCTATCCCTTCTCTCTCCGCCCCTCTCTCTCTGCCCCACCCCTCTCTATCTCCCGCTCGTCTCTCCCTCTCCCCCCCACGAGAAGCTACGCCGGCCGATTCCGGTGAGGCCCAGCGGGATTCAACGACGCCCGCCCCACAGCCGAGAGCCTCCCGACCCCGCCTCCCTCGACCCCGCATCGCTGCACCACCTCGCCTCCGCCCGTCGGTGCGTGCTGCCACCTCACCGGACCCTAGGAGCCCCGCCGCGTCACGCGCCGCCACCTCCCCACAAGCTCGCCCCCCCCCCCCCGCGGAAGCCTTGTCGCCGGTCACCCCGACCTCGAGATCTGCCGCCGCCATGGGAGCCGAGCACCGAGCTCCTCTGCGCCCCGCCCGCCATGGGAGATCTGAGGCCGACCGGGAGGCAGGGATGGGGCACCGGTGGGCCCCGGGGATCTGCGTGGTGGCGCTGCTCGGGCTCGCCGCGGTTGCAGTCGGAGATCCCGATCCCGGCGAGCTCTAGCGCGCATGAGTCCCGCTCCTCCGCCCTGTTTTTTCCATGCCTACTCGCTTGCTCTATCCGTGGCTCAGTGCTGTCGATTGCGTTGCCTGTGCTCCGTGTTTCCTGCAATGCTAATTCTGTTTGTTGTCTCGTTGTTCTTCAGTCCCCACCTTGTTTTAGGTCATGTGCTTCTCGTGTCTCCATTCATTAGATACAAATTTAGGTGAGATGTCCATGAATAATATGTGGTTGGTATACCGTGTCTTGTATTTGGACGAGCTCATGCTAATATGTGGATGGTACACTACCTGGGCAAGGTCATTTTGATACTGATACTTGTGGGCAGCAGAGGGTTCAAAGTCTGACCATCTACTGAGGTGCTTAATTACGCCCCATGCTTCTTCGTTCCTTGTTCAAATATGATTGGAGTATCTTTATCTTCCGTCGCATGGATCCGCTGATAATATCCCGAAAGTAAATATTTTTGCTTGCTTCATCTCTACTACTTTCTGTAACTGCTTAGTGTTAAGTTCTTGACTATGCATGTGTGGGTAGTTTCAAACATTTGCTACTAACTGACGCCAAGCACATCCAATTGTGGTTCACTGCAGATTGCCAATGCCAATTTACCAATAATTACAGGTCTGCGAAAGTTGGATTTTGGATAGGCTTTCAAGAGCGTGACCGAAGCACAGAGACACACATGTTTGTACGCTTGAACTCTGATGCCACCACCTGATACTGCAGATCCGTAGAGGCCTTGAATGGCCTAGAGTGTTTCAGGTAAAAAAACAATGTTATGACCACAACTTTGTACTTTCCTTTTGCATAGCATAAACCACCCTCATGATCAACCTGATTACTTATGCGGCAACCTTCTTACGTAGGCAGCGCGACAACAATTCTTCTTCCTCAAAGCATATATTTTCTCCAAGCGATCAACAAAGTGATTGGTCCATTTGGAAGGTACACAAGTTTCTGATGTTTCTGTATATTATGAGACAGAGGGAGTAGTTGTTAGATATTCTTTTCGTTCAGTACTTGTTGAGGCTGTCATAATTTTCTTGGAAACTTGTAGGGCAGGGTCGGATGGGCACCCGCGGCGAAGGTCAGGTGCGGGGCGTCGCTGTCGTCGTCGATGACGCGGTTCGGGATCGCTGCACGCTTCAACGCCACGTCGTCGGCCGTCTCGGAGGCCGCCGCCGCCAACGCCGCGTCAGGCGTCATCCATGCGGTGCCGCGGACTGAGCCTATTGTGTCCGCCGAGTGGCTGCACGCCAACCTCAGGGACCCCAATGTGAAGGTATAGCACTTGCCGTTCTGCTGCGCCCACCCTCTGAAATCTCGATGTCAGTTGCACAATTGGTATAGTCTAGATTTAAGACAGGGTACTAATATGGTTGGGATTCTGCTGCCGTGGCAATTTGGTCAGCGCTGCTACAAGTGATAAATTTGTTTACTTAACTAGTGATGCTAGCTAGTATGTGAATTGGTATTTTAGCTCAAAGAGGATTTTGGTGGGCTTTGTTTTAGCACCAGCAGTAATCCCAAGTTTCTTAAAAACAAATGAAGTGCATGTATTACAGTATGTGACGAAGGCCAACGCTCCTCGGATAAACCTATTTCCGAAAAGAAAATCTTGCTACTGAAATAATGCTACATTTTGGAGGCCTTTTCTTTCTGGACATTATTGGCATAGTCACGGGCTCTCATCACTATGAATAATAGAACACATACTACTAGGAGGAATCACATTTAACTATGCTATTCATAGGGTAGTTTTCTTGCTGTTAAACATATCCACCAGCATACATTGTATCTTATTGCTCTTTTACTTTTTTCTCTAGGTACTTGATGCCTCTTGGTCAGAAGATGATGGCGAGTTCCTCATTCTAATTGAGTTTATATTGTGTAGGTTCCTTCATCATGATCTAGATTTCCGTAGTCATGTTCAAGTCCCATGATATCTTGCGCAAGCAAACCGCTCTCAAGGTTGGTTCTTCATAATAACTTGTCTATCAACGTGCTTCTTCTGCTTCTAGAGGTTAATTAATTGTTCTGCCAAGTAGATTGCTCTCAAGGGCCTGTGCTTACACTACAAAAAAATACACTTCCGTGATGATACGTGTTTGTCACAGTAGGTCGCGTTTTTTGTCATGCATGTACATCCATGACAAATTTATGACAGAATCAAGATAGTCATACCTGTGATGTCATAGAAGTGTTCCATGACATTACCAAAATTATCATCATGGAAGTGTCCACTTCCATGACGATAAATCGCGCGTCACAGAAGTGCTTTCGTCAAGGGTGACCGACACGTGGCATCCACCGTAATGGAACACCGTTAAGCTATCGGGTCGGGTTTGGATCCGATAACCCGTTAACAGCCCCGACCAATGGGGATTTTCCACGTGTAAAATCATCATTGGCTGGAGGAAACACGTGTCAGTTCATCGTTGGGACAGATGGCATCCACTCATTGGACGGAAGGCGCCTATGATACGTCGACACGTGGCACGGCCAATCAAGTTTAAATGGGCCGGCCCAACTAAAGGCCCACAAGATTTGGCGGCCCATAATGGGCGGCCCGATTAAAACCCACGAGATTTTGCGGACTATAATGGGCTGGCCCGACTAAAACCCCACAACATTTCATGAGCCATAATAGGCGGCCAGTTAAGGCCCACAAGATTTTTGTGTGCCATAATGGCCCGGCCCAGGTAAAGGCCCACGAAGTTCTTGCGGATCATAATGGGCCGGCCCAGCTAAAGGCCCACGAGATTTCGCCGACATTAATGGGCCGACCCAGCTATAGGCCCACAAGATTTTGAGGACCCTAGTAGGTCGGCCCATTAACTGGCTGCCATGTTTTGGGCCAAATGTCGGCCCACAATTGATCTGGTCCATTAATGGCCTGCCAGGTTCCGGGCCTAGTAATGGCCCACATAAGATCCGACCGCTTAAAAGCCACCCACTTTCTGGGCCAAATCACGGCCCAGATCAGGTCCGACCCTTTAAGAGGCTTTGGGCTCAATTATGGCCCATATCAGATTCGGCCCGTTGACTGGACGCTATGCTTTTGGGCCCACCTGCTAAAGGCCCATTTAGTAATTTGGCCTGATATTAGTTTCGGCCTGTTAAGGGCCCATTTAACATTTCGGCCCTATATTAATTTTGGCCTGTTAAAAGCCCGTCATATAGTTGGGCCTAACTATGGCCCGGTTTGCATCCGGCCTGCTTGCAGCCGATATCTGATTGGGCCAAACAAGGGCCGAGACAGTTTGGCCTGTTAAAAGCCCGTGAATTGATTCGCACAATCATGGGCCGGGGTCCATTTCAGGCTGCCGCCGGCCCGTGAGCTATTCGGCATGTTTCAGGCCCATCCTACTTCTCAGCCTCCTAAAAGCCCATTGAGTTTTTTTGCGAAAAGAGGGTCGGGGGTTACTCGGCCTATTAAAGGCCCGAATCTACTAGTGGGCTAGTTTGACGGGGCCCATGACGCGGATCATACATCGTGATTGCATGACGGCCCGATTATGTACCGTAATTTTATGGTTTGGCCGGTTTACTGCGAAGACAGGATATATAGACAGTAAAATAACTGCAGCATCGTGAATAAGAAAAACCTAGACTATACAATAAAGAAATTACGACATATTACATCCACTGGGCATCAAAGTTCGCCACTATGATAATAAAGCACAAGCAGATAGCAAATTACATACACTGGGCATCAAAGATCGCCACCAGTGCAAATAAACACACCGACAAAATAATATACAAAACCGACAGCACTTCAATAGAGTTCAAGAAAGGTTAGCCTGTTTGGGAGCTCTGACATAGCGGTGAGCAAGATGATGAGATCGCACTTGTTCAACACTTATATCTTCCTCACTCGAAAGATAAACAAGCGAGACATGATGACGGGTTTTGCACATAAAAGTATCGATCTTGACAATTCATCACATTTCTTCTTGATTTAATAAAGTGACACAGTTTAAAATTGCATTAACACAATATGGTATTGTTCAGGTCAAGACATGGCAGGAATTGACATTGTGAAGGAGTTGGCAGCTTCACGACACCACTGGATTATAGATCAAGAACTCATAAGTTTCAATGGTTAGTGTGCTGTCAATTTATCCCATTTCAGATTGGCAAATAAAGAGGCGATTTAAATAATAGTAGAATGATATGACATTGTTCATAGTTAAGACATTGCAGAATATGACATTGTGCTGTAGTGGGTAGGTTTACCACACCACTGGATTACGGATGAAGAACAGAAGCATACATGCAGTGCAAAAGAAGATATCTTGCTCTGTATAGTTTAATTTACATGGTATGAAGAAGGAACTTGGTTGTACAACTGAAAACTTAAATTGAGAAGGACAAACTTTTGTTTATGAACTACATAATAAACTTTAAACATGCAATTTGATGCCAACACTAAAAATAAACAGCTGTTGCAGTCATGCCTAACCAAATATACACAACAAAGTTTGAAGGCTTGAGAAGGACAAACTTACATTACTGGTGAAGACATGCTCTATAAAGCCCTTGTCCATGCTGATGGGGGGGGGGTAATTCAAGAAGCTTAGCACAGAATGTTCTTCATAAGCATTGCCTTTATTCTACATTTTGTTAAGAGTAAATATAGATGTGATAATATACAAAAAAATGGAGAATATTTAAGATAAGATGAAGAGTGATGCTACATAACCAAGTAGCTATAAATGTATGTGCAACGATACAAGCAAAAGGCACAGCCAAGAGCAATGCAAGGCTAAACTTCTTCAGTACCAACCTTATGGTAAGAGTAAATATAGATCTGATGTGTAGAAAATGGAGGGCAAAGGAAAATAAGCTGCAGAGTGATGGTACATGGACAACTACCTGTCAATATAAGTACAGTGATAAAGGACAACATGTACTTACAAGAACAATGAAGAGCTAAAAAAATTTCATTGGCATTGGATATATTCTACACTAATGTAACCATTCATACAGATCAGATAATTTGGAGCGAACAATTGATAAGCAAGCTATCATGCATACTGCTGTCACATAATGAACCGGTATGTATGCAAATGCAGTGATATAGGACAACAGTACTAACAAGAGCAAAGCAGCGGGCGACATATTTGCGATATCCTGTCGTTCTTTTCAAACCGAATTCTTCTTGAGCTGATTTCACGCAAAAAGATCCGTAAGGCACATGCGGAAAAGTAGAAGTTCAAATTGTCATGTGATTTCATAGACGAGACCTCATCACAGGAGCGAGACGATTGCATAACAAGGTTTTTCCATTCAATATCTTCTAAATTTAGCACAGGAGACTTCACCGGAAATTTGTTTATAGACTTGCCATCAAAGTGTGATTTCCTCAGGTAACACCGATACTGCTGCAATGCTTCCTTGAGAAGCACAAGCAAGCTTTGCTCGTCATGACTATCTAGATTAACCCTCACCTAGTTACAACAATGTAATGTAAATCATTGATGTGTTCGATCAGCAGAAAACAGGGAAATAATAACCATGAATAATAGCACTTACACGTAAGTTGGACATGAAGATGTGAAAATGGTGTTTGTCTTCACTATAATCTTCCCATGATGGGAATATATGCACTTAGTCCCTAACAACATTGAAAGCATTGTCTTTTAAACTGGGAATAAATGGAATGGGGTTCCAATCTGCAGGAATTGGTCGTCTCTGCAGGTTGGGATAGGTCTTCGACGGTGGACTTCTTGTACTTTTTTGTTGGAGTGGGATTTTTACGTGGTGCGGTGGTGCTATGGCAAATGAAATCGGTATACCTTTTCTTTGGAGTGCAGTCCTGTGTGGTGGGGCTAGTGGTGTGGCCTGTGAAGTATGGGTACAGTCTGCTGGAGTCGGTCCTATGATTTGTGTCACTGGTTGTACAGCCAATATAAGTGGGGCGCTTGTAGGACCTTGAAGTATGTCTAGAGGGGGGGTGATTAGACTACTTGACCAATAAAAACTGAACCTTTTCCCAATTTTAGAGTTTGGCAGATTTTAGCTACTTTAGGACAAGTCAAGCAATCATCACACAATTCAAGCAAGTATGCAAAGAGTATATAGGCAGCGGAAATTAAAGCATGCAACTTGCAAGAAATTAAAGGGAAGGGTTTGGAGGATTCAAACGCAATTGGAGACACGGATGTTTTTGGCGTGGTTCCGATAGGTGGTGCTATCGTACATCCACGTTGATGGAGACTTCAACCCATGAAGGGTAACGGTTGCGCGAGTCCATGGAGGGCTCCACCCAAGAAGGGTCCACGAAGAAGCAACCTTCTCTATCCCACCATGGCCGTCGCCCACGAAGGACTTGCCTCACTAGCGGTAGATCTTCACGAAGTAGGCGATCTCCTTGCCCTTACAAACTCCTTGGTTCAACTCCACAATCTTGTCGGAGGCTCCCAAGTGACACCTAGCCAATCTAGGAGACACCACTCTCCAAGAAGTAACAAATGGTGCGTTGATGATGAACTCCTTGCTCTTGTACTTAAAATGATAGTCTCCCCAACACTCAACTCTCTCTCAATGGGTTTGGATCTGGTGGAAAGAAGATTTGAGTGGAAAGCAACTTGGGAAAGGCTAGAGATCAAGATTCATATGGTAGGAATGGAATATCTTGGCCTCAACACATGCGTAGGTGGTTCTCTCTCAGAAATGGTAAGTTGGAAGTGTAGGTTTGTTCTGATGGCTCTCTCCATGAATGAAGAGGAGGTGGAGGGTATATATAGCCTCCACACAAAATCTAACCATTACACACAATTTACCAAACTCGGTGGGACCGAATTGTTAAACTCGGTCGGACCGATTTAGTAAACCTAGTGACCGTTAGTGATTTTCGGTGGGACCGACATGCATCTCGTTGAGACCGATTCAGTTAGGGTTAGGGCATAACGTAATCTCGGTAAGACCGATTACACAAACTCGGTGAGACCGATTTGGTAATAAGCTTTCGAGAGAGTTGGTCGTAAACTTCGGTGGGACCGATTTGCTCTTTTCGGTGAGACCGAAATGTTACAATAAGGAAGCAGAGAGTTTACATTGCAATCTCGGTGGGACCAATCGCTCACTTCGTTAGACCAAAGCGTTACGAAGGGAAGCAGAGAGATTGCAACCCCATCTCGGTGAGACCGAGATCCCTATCGATAAGACCGATTCTTTGAGGGTTTGTGGCGGTGGCTATGACTTTTGGAATCGGTGGCGCGGATAGGAAGTTTCGGTGTGACCGATTTTGGCTTTGGGTTTAGGTCATATGTGGATGTGGGAAAGTAGTTGAGGGTTTTGGAGCATATCACTAAGCACATTGAAGCAAGAGGCTCATTAAGCAACACCTCATCCCTCCTTGATAGTATTGGCTTTTCCTATAGACTCAATGTGATCTTGGATCACTAAAATGTAAAATGAAGAGTCTTGAGCTTTTGAGCTTGAGCCAATCCTTTGTCCTTAGTATTTTGAGGGATCCACTTTCATCATCCATGCCATGCCATTCATTGAGCTTTCCTGAAATAATAGTCTTGGAATAGTATTAGCTCAATGAGCTATATGTTGTTATTAATTACCAAAACCACCTAGGGATAGTTGCACTTTCAATCTCCCCCTTTTTGGTAATTGATGACAACATATAGATCAAAGCTTCGACAAATTATAATAAGATTGAGTAACATCGTCGCTTTGAGAAGTATGTGATAAGCAAGAGCTCCCGCTAAATTTGTGCATAGTTTAAGATTTGCTTTGGACTGCAAATGCACAATGAGTTAGGCTCATATGTTACTCTTCCATGTCACATACAACTTAGTGGAGCTCTCAAAATAATAAACAATGGATACATGCACTCATCACCAAGCATAGTGAGTGATCACATAAGATAGATAGGATAATATCAAGCATGCATAAGTGTAGCTTATGATCAAACACATGATCATCAATGTCTCACAGGCATAGTATCTCAACCAAAAGCAAACGAAGTTTGAATAACCACCAAATAAAGCAAGAGAGAATAAAAGCAACACACTCTCTCTCTCGAAGCCTATGATCTATACATTTTTCTCCCCCTTTGGCAACAAGTTACCAAAAAGTTCATAGAAAATGCATAGTGCTAGATCGTCTCTCAGGCTTGATCTTCTGGTGGTGGTGTAGAGATGGCTCCTTGGACGAAGGCTTGAGTTGAAGTAGAGGGTCTTTGTAGGAGTTGGTCTTTGGAGCTGGTTGCCTTTGAACTGTTGGGGCGATGGCTGGTCTTTGAAGTTGTAGCTCTAGTGTCATCCTTGGCACTCCAAGCGACCTCTGGGCTCTAGGCACTCTGCAAACACATTGGTGGATTTCTTGCCCTTCCTCTCCTGCATGTCATCCTGCAAATGCTCTACAACCGATGAATCTCGATTACCTTGACATCTAGATCATAGAACTTTTGTTCCATGATTCTCTCCGAGCTCTCTGGTTTTGAGTTAGGGTGGCCAACCCTTCTCAATCCTCGAGTTGAAGCTATCAAGTAACCAAGCTGCTCTTGTTTGGTCTTCAAGAAATACTCAGATGCCTCCTCTTGAGTTGGCATCTTGGCAGCCTTCTCCTTCTTTGCCTTCTCCTTCTTCTCCTGAGCTTGGACAGATTGTGGATCATCTTCATTCATGACAACCTCATTGTCCTCAAAGTTTGGATAAATTGGAAAATGTTCCTTATCCAACTTGTATTTCCCTATGCCCATCTTGGAGTTTATCAATTCTTGAATTTGAGGTGCATATCCACAGCTCCTCTTCTGATCTGCTGTAGTCCTCTTGATTGTTTCAATGATCAGGCTCATGACTTTGAACTTCTGGGGCACATCAAACACATGCAGCATGTTGATGGCATGCCCTCTGATCATATTATGGTCATCTGACTTGGGCAACAAGGTGTGCCTCAGAATCCAATTTATGGTTGCCAACCCTGACAGCAGAAAGTGAACTGACCCAAACTTGTGAGTCTCTACAGCCTTGTCAGGAATCTCCTTGTACATGTGAGCCATTGAATTGTGACCCAACTTCTTCTTGGCATATATGTCCAAGTCATCTTCTTCTTCCTTGGGGGCATTGATCAAACTTACCCATTCTTCAACAGTGGATTGGTACCTAGTACCCTCAGACATCCACACAATTCTACCATCTGGATAGAAGTGTGCTGTGGAGTAGAACTGTATGATAAGCTCATCATTCCAGTTGGTAAACTTCTGTCCAACAAAATCTGCTACTCCACAAGCAGTAAAGCTCTCCTCCACTCAAGGGTAGTGCTGCTCATTTTCCTTGATGAATTTCCAGTCAACCCACCTCATATCACAGACAATGGGCTTCTTGTCCAACAGAATGGTCTCATAAAAGTCCTGTTGTTCCTTTGTGTGGAACCTATAGTCAACAGCAGTTCTTCTTCTTGAAGCATATGGGTCTTCCATCCTCCACAGCCTCAGCCCCGAGTCCTTCCCGATTCTCATGTTCTCAGCCACAGGATGGGCATCATTGTGGTCTGATATCTTGGGCTTGAGCTTTCTGAGGACATGTCCTTCTTCATCCTCATCTTCTGCAACATTTGGCACTGGGGCCTTGTTCTTTTCAGCAGCTGGAATACTCCTAGTATTCCTCTTTGGAGCTTGCTTGACCTTGGAGGCAGCTTTGTGTGCATCTTTGGGCTTTGATGTTGCAGCCCCTGACCTGATTGCATCTCCCATAAGCTTAGCTGCCTTAGGAGCTGGTGCATCATCCTCTTCCTCTTCATCAGAATCCCTTCTCATTGAGGGCTTTCCAAGGACCTTGGCAGTTGTGGTTCTAGCTCTCTTCTTTTTCTTATCCTGGTCACCATCATCCTCTGATTCAATTGTGAACTTCATGGTTGCACCAGTGGGGACTTTCTGAGGTTTTGATGGTGGCTCTTTCCTTGCAGGTGCCACTTTGGATTGAGCCTGAGTGGCACTTGAGTGGACTTCTGGCCTTTGGCATTGGAGTTCTCTTGGCGGGAACTTTCTTCTTGAGGCTGGCTTTGTGCTTTGTGCAGAGCCATACTCTTTCTTGAGCACCACCTTCTTGGAAGTGGCCTCATCCTCCTCGACTTTGTAATCCTCATCTTCTCGAGTCTCGAGGTTCTCTTCTTCCTTTGCCTAGTTGCAGCCTTAGGCAAATTGCTAGGAGTGTACTGCTCCCATCATCCGAAGTTGAGGGACTAGTGCCCTCACTCAAGTCCATGTGCTCTTGAGACACTGTTACGGCTGTCACTCGATCGGGCATCTTGCAAAAGCTAACTGCTGACCACATGAAGAGTTATAGATGAGATAGAATGGATGAGCATCACAAAATGTAGAGATTTTTGCAAAAGAATGATTCAAAAGTTCAGTTTTAGTTTTCCACAGAAAGCATTTCAGATCAACCAATTTTCAAACTCGGTGATGACAAAGCAGTTTTGGAAACTAAACTGATGATCTCGGTTGGACCGAGTTTTAGTTCGGTGGCACTGAGACTGCTAGGGTTTCACAGAATCTTCAAATCGGTCGCACCGATTAGTAATTCTCGGTCAGACCGAGAGTCATTAGTGCAATGGCATATGCCAAATCGGTGAGACCGAGTTTTTCAACTCGGTGGGTCTGAGATGATTTCGGCGGAAACCTAACCCTAGAAATTTGAATCGCATCTAAACTACGGACTATTTTGGTTGGATAGAAGAATCTCAATCGTGGCAAGAATCAATATGTAAACAATGTGCTAGGAATCAGACGTGGATAGCACAAAGATCAAGTCCATACCCTAACTTGGTGGTGGACTTGCTACGGCAACTGGCGGGGGCGATTTCCGTTGACGACAATGAAGACCAGCGACGAGAGGCTGCTGGCGGCGAGGAGACGATCCGGAGACCACGATGGCGAGCGAGCTATTGCTTGAGCGAAGGTTTCGGAGAAATTTCCAAACTTTGCCCGTTGCTATATATAGCCCGACCTGTCGGTGTGACCGAGTGGAACAACTTCGGTGGCACCGAGATGCATAACGTGTTCGATTATAGCAAATCGGTGAGACCGAAAAGTTCAAATCGGTTGCACCGAGATTGAAAACTCAGATCAACTTGGTGATCTCGGTAGGACCGAAATGGAAGAATCGGTCAAACCGAGAATCTCAAAGAGGTTTTGGAAGTTTAAGTCTATGATGAATCGGGGACTCTGAGTGCTCCTCACACAGAGTGGTTCGAATCTGACTTGATCAAATTTTTTGATGTAGCATGAATAGAGTTTGAGATGAGCAAAGCATAGATAGCTAAAGAAGGTTCTTAGGCATTCTTGTCCATCCACTTGGCACAAAGAAAATAATCCAACCAATCAAAACAAGTGGATGTCCTTGAATGAGTAAAATATGCACCAACATGCTCACACAATAAGATAGCAAATGAAATATGTGGCAAAGCATGCACAACCAATTTTAGCATCTATCAAACAATTGGCGATGACTAGGTCATCTATATATGAGTATATTGACTTAGGAGTCAAATGAGAACATTTGATCATAGGTCATACTCATCGTTTAAGCTCAAGTGGGGTTACCACATTTACATAATGCATTAATGTGTTCACACCATTAGAGCTGCTTTGACTCAATTCTTAGAGTTAAGCTCCCCCTATATGTGAGATCCCCCCTTAGAGGGATGAACTAACCTTGGGTTTGCCGATGATGACTTCATGTAGGTGTTGAAGATGTAGATGCTCAATGTTGATGTAGATCATTTGGAGCAATCCTTTGGAGTGAGTTGCACTTTCAACTTACCTACATTGGTTAGTCCCACAAGGAACAAACAAGAATATCCATAGACATAGAGTGATGCACACACACACACAAGATGATGTCCATGAAATCATTAGGTTACCTTGTCCCTTGTCTTACCAACATGAGTGTTTGTGACTCCTTGAACTAGTGCAAGATGTGGAAGTTGATTGCACTTGTTCTTGCCAAAATGATATGAGTGAAAAATATTGTGGAGTCACCCTCAAGAACTCTCTAGTTCTTCTTCTTCGGGATCCACATCATCTTGATGGGAATCCTTGGAGTTGTAGTTGTACTTGCTGAAGTAGAACTTGACATAGTCTTGGGGACCCACTTGAACGAGGCTTTGGGTGCTTCTTCAAATGCATCAATCTCTTCTTGAAGCTTGTCCTTGCCTTTGTTCTTGTGGTCTTGTGGTGGAAGATCATCTTGAGCTTGTGTTCCCTTGACGGAAGTAGGATCATACTTCTCTTGTTGAGGAACAAACTTTGTCTTGGGGTATTGATCTTTTTCCCACTCAACTCCATTGGCATTGAACTTTCATTCAAATCCAACACCTTGATTCTTCCGGTGCCTTCCTTGCTTGCGTACAATTTCCTCGAATTGCTTACTCCCGGCAAGGCTATTGTAAACTCCTTTCTCTATAATTCCCTTCAATAAGCTATTTTCTTGCTCAAGTGTAAGTTGGCTAAGAGAATCATTAGTGGAATCAAGAGAACTACTAGAAGCAACAATATTGGATTTAACATTATTATTGTTACTACTAGAGGAAGTATCTTTCTTGTGCTTGTTAATAGACTTGACTTGAGGCATGTAAGTAGATAAGAGTAAACGCTTCGCAATGTAAGAACAACTTTTCTTGCGAAGATCATCATTGATTGCTTTTAAGAACTCATGTTCTTGCTCAAGATTGATCTTTTCAAAGCGTATCTTCTCATGAGCCCTTAAAAGTTCTCGATGATCTTCGTAGATAGTTTCATGAGCTAACTTAAGAGAGTTTAATTCTTTAGTTAGAAGCTCAATCTTCTCCTTATCATTGTCATTCGTTTTAGTATGATTAGCATGATTAATTGACGTTTCATCATAGTATTCATCACTAGAGTTCTCAACAAGTAAATCATCATCCACAAGAAAGTCATATTCATCACTATTGAAATCAACATACTCGGGATGTGTTACCATTGGACCTTTGGCCATGAAGCATCTTCCAACACCTTCATTTGGTGAATCAAATATGTCATAGGAGTTGGTTGACACAAGTGCTAGACCGGCAACACCTTCATCTTGAGTATATTCGGAGTCGGAGTGATAGCTTCTCTCGGAGTGATTGTCGGAGTCGGAGCCGGATACCCATTCACCAACATGAGCTTGATGTCTTCGTTTTGTGTAGCTCCTTGATGACTTGTCCTTCATTTCTGAATCCTTGCTTCTCCATGAGGGTCTTCGTTCATAACGATCATCTCTACTCCTCCTCTCTCTTGGTGGTGATTCTTCTCTTTTGCTCCTTCTTCTTGGAGAATCTTCTCTTCTTTTGTAGGGTGCCGTACACTCATTGGAGTAGTGTCCGGGTCTCCCACAATTGTAGCAATTGCGCTCTCGACTAGAAGATCTCTTGTCATTGTAAGACCTTGATTTGGGGCTTCTTTCTTTGCTTCTACTCTTGTAGAATTTGTTGAAGTTCTTCACCATTAAGCTCAATTCTTCATTGAAGGTTGGTTTCTCACTTGATGATGTGGGGGCTTCACTTGAGGATTTGTAAGCACCACTTGAATTGTTATGAAGTTCCTCCTTATCCTTGAGTGACATCTCATGAGCAACAATCCTTCCAATGACTTCCGTTGGCTTGAGATCTTTGTAGTTTGGCATCATTTGAATCAATGTGCACATGGTATCATACTTTCCATCCAATGCTCTTAAGATCTTCTTGATGATGAATTTGTCGGTCATCTCTTCACTCCCTAAGCCAGCAATCTCATTTGTGATAAGAGCAAGCCTAGAGTACATTTCAGCGACACCTTCACCATCCTTCATTTTGAACTTGTCAAGATGACTTTGGAGCACATCCAACTTGGATTCCTTGACGGACTCGGTACCTTCATGCATATCAATCAAAGTATCCCAAATTTCCTTTGCATTCTCAAGACGGCTGATTTTGTTGAATTCTTCGGGGCACAATCCGTTGAAGATGATATCACAAGCTTGAGCATTGTATTGCAACATCTTCAATTCTTCTGCATTAGCTTCACGGTTCGGTTCTCTCCCATCGAAAAATTCACCTTGCAAGCCAATACAAATAATTGCCCAAACGGCGGGGTTATGTCCAAGAATATGCATTTTTATCTTATGCTTCCAACTAGCAAAATTAGTACCATCAAAGTAAGGACCTCTACGGTGATAATTTCCCTCGCTAGACGCCATATTCTCCTAGGTTGTGAAACCAAGGCTATGACTACCAAAAGCTATGGAAATCAAAGCAAATGGAGACCAAAGCTCTGATACCACTTGTAGGACCTTGAAGTATGTCTAGCGGGGGGTGATTAAACTACTTGACCAATAAAAACTTAACCTTTTCCCAATTTCAGAGTTTGGCAGATTTTAGCTACTTTAGGACAAGTCAAGCAATCATCACACAATTCAAGCAAGCATGCAAAGAGTATATAGGCAGCGGAAATTAAAGCATGCAACTTGCAAGAAAGTAAAGGGAAGGGTTTGGAGGATTCAAACGCAATTGGAGACATGGATGTTTTTGGCGTGGTTCCGATAGGTTGTGCTATCGTACATCCACGTTGATGGAGACTTCAATCCACGAAGGGTAACGGCTGCGCGAGGCCACGGAGGGATCCACCCAAGAAGGGTCCACGAAGAAGCAACCTTGTCTATCCCACCATGGCTATCGCCCATGAAGGACCTGCCTCACTAGCGGTAGATCTTCACGAAGTAGGCGATCTCCTTGCCCTTACAAACTCCTTGGTTCAACTCCACAATCTTGTCGGAGGCTCCCAAGTGACACCTAGCCAATCTAGGAGACACCACTCCCCAAGAAGTAACAAATGGTGCGTTGATGATGAACTCCTTGCTCTTGTGCTTCAAATGATAGTCTCCCCAACACTCAACTCTCTCTCAATGGGTTTGGATCTGGTGGAAAGAAGATTTGAGTGGAAAGCAACTTGGGGAAGGCTAGAGATCAAGATTCATATGGTAGGAATGGAATATCTTGGCCTCAACACATGAGTAGGTGGTTCTCTCTCGAAATGGTAAGTTGGAAGTGTAGGTTAGTTCGATGGCTCTCTCCACGAATGAAGAGGAGGTGGAGGGTATATATAGCCTCCACACAAAATCTAACCGTTACACACAATTTACCAAACTCGATGGGACCGAATTGTTAAACTCGGTCGGACCGATTTAGTAAACCTAGTGACCGTTAGTGATTTTCGGTGGGACCGACATGCATCTCGGTGAGACCAATTCAGTTAGGGTAAGGGCATAACGTAATCTCGGTAAGACCGATTACACAAACTCGGTGAGACCGATTTGGTAATAAGCTTTCCAGAGAGTTGGTCAGGTAAACTCGATGGGACTGATTTGCTCTTTTTGGTGAGACCAAAATGTTACAAAAAGGAAACAGAGAGTTTACATTGCAATCTCGGTGGGACCGATCGCTTACTTCGGTTAGACCGAAACGTTATGAAGGGAAAGAGAGATTGCAACCCCATCTCGGTGAGACCGAGATCCCTATCGGTAAGACCGATTTGCTTAGGGTTTGTGGCAGTGGCTATGACTTTTGGAATCGGTGGCGCCGGATAGGAAGTTTTGGTGTGACCGATTTTGGCTTTGGGTTTAGGTCATATGTGGATGTGGGAAAGTAGTTGAGGGTTTTGGAGCATATCACTAAGCACATTGAAGCAAGAGGCTCATTAAGCAACACCTCATCCCTCCTTAATAGTATTGGCTTTTCCTATAGACTCAATGTGATCTTGGATCACTAAAATGTAAAATGAAGAGTCTTGAGCTTTTGAGCTTGAGCCAATCCTTTGTCCTTAGTATTTTGAGGGATCCACTTTCATCATCCATGCCATGCCATTCATTGAGCTTTCCTGAAATAATAGTCTTGGAATAGTATTAGCTCAATGAGCTATATGTTGTTATTAATTACCAAAACCACCTAGGGATAGTTGCACTTTCAGCGCTGTCTGATTTCTCCGGCACCACCACGTTTTCAAGGACTTTGCTGGTGCTCCTTCAGGTTCGGCAATCACCATCTTCCTTTTTGATGTCTGATGCACAAGAACAACATTTGAGTGGAAAAACATGGTATGATGACAGATGGAATATGTATTGATAATGGATGGGCATAGCATCTCGAGTTATATGATGAGTAAACTAAGCAGATGGTGGTGCAACAAAGTAGAAGAAATGCAAGACAACATATGCAAGATACGCGCAATCAATAAAACCTTGCCAAATTAGAACAGGCACCTTGATGGGTGAACAAGACAGACCATCTTCCTTTGACTCCTCGAGGTTAGAATAGTCATTAGAATGATATTCTGAACAAGAATCAATAGGTGGGGAGCGTACGAGTTTCATTGCTTCCAAAATGGCACTCAATGCCTTGGTGCCAATTTTGTAAGTCATTCAGAGTGTTCCACAATATTCTTCGATCTTGGATTCGATATTCACTGTAATTGCATATAATATCTGAGAACCATGAAAACATAAATAGTTGTGAGATTATCTTTGTAATGCAGATGATATTCTACTATAGGGGCGCCCCTGTAAACACTTATGTGCTATCACTGGATTCTGATGAGAGAGCTCATGTGTGCTGTAATATCGTGCGTGCATTTATATAATATGGCACAAGTACACAAAAAAATAGGCTCCAGAAGTAAGGATAGATGGCAGATGATAGGTTCATAATATACTGTATAGATAGTTTATTGCCAAACCATGGTAACAAGAGCACACAACAACTTGGCAGATCATAGTGTACATAATAGGGGTACACCATAACCACGATATATAAATCGAGAAAGTGGAACTGGCTTGAAAATATGGTGTTGTATTGCCGCTAGTAATTGAAAGCCTATCGATCACGTACATGCCAGCACTATCGAACATGGTAAAGAAGAGCAAGCAGATTTTGGATAATAAAATGTTGGTTGCGTAGTGCCCACACATGATGAACCAGAGTGCATTAAGATTGCAACTCCCAGCTGTCTCTCGACTATTTCAGGCGGTTGGATGAAGATCCTATGTCTCCTAACCCTTCTTCTTCCTCGTCTGTGATTCTTCCCATACAGAACACCGCATGGGCATGGGCGGACCACCGCCCCCACCGCTGTGTTCCTCCGCCACCCCACCCCCCACCAGCGTCGAGTTTTCTTAGTTCGTGAGGCCTCACAACCACCCGAGCCCTTGGATCGCACCGCGAACTCCGGCGAGCTCTGGAAAATCAACTAACCCAATTTTGAAATTTAGTCTCTTGTAATTTAACTAGTGTGGAATATAAAGGGAAAACCATAAGCATTGGGAGTATAGTGTTGAGCGTGCCATGGCGGATCTGAAGGTGCAAACCGGACAAAGGCAACTTCGCAACCAAGACAAGAAATCAGAGTAAAGCAGTAGCGATCTATTTTCTTGCTGCGATAAATAAGTTGAGCAGATACGAAATAGTACCGCCTCTGGTGTGGCGCCGTGTACGCATCTGGTGAGAATTTGACGGTGTTGTGGTAGCAATGGCTGTCAGTGGCGTGGAAGCAGATCTAGGAGGGTAGACGGTGGCAGCGGGGCACGGTGGACGAGACGGTCGTAGGAGCGGCGCCGGCAAGGTGGACGACGGCGGGGATGAAGCGAGAGGACGGATGCAAGGATCCCAGTCCAAAGGCGTGGATGAGAGAGGTCGATCTCTTGTAATGGACGACGGCATTGGGGTATCAGCTCCAGCATGGTGGAGGAGGACGACGGTGGATGGGGTGGCGGACGGTGGCGGACGGAGGAGGGTCGGGTGGAGAGGGTGTTTTGGCGCCCACGGAGTACGAATGGGGAAAAGGGAGGTAGAGAGGAAGGGGGGAACCATGTAGTCAGGGTGCGCTTGTCTCAAATCGAGAAATTTACAAACTTAGCCCCGTTTCAAATTTCTACTACATCACAACAACATTAGTCGGTTGGGGATAGGGCGGTAATCTCGCATACACGAATATTTGCCGACGAGAGTTTGTTTTGGCGCCCACCATGTATGAATATGAATCGGGAGGAGTCGATTTGGCCGAGGGCACACGTGTTTTGGCGCCCACCGTGTATGAATCCGGGTGAGGCGGTTACGTCATGTTTGGGTGAAATTACAAACCTACCCTATCGAAACCTATAGAAATCCAGCGAGATAGGCTTTGCTGCGGCGAGGATAGGCGATAGTGATTTCCATCTCGCAAATTTTGGTTTGGTGATTCTTTGCGACTTTCCCCTTTGTTCAAATTTTGCACGATGCCGTTTACCGTGCCAACTCAATCGAATCCCGTTTGTATTCTACTATTTTTTGGGGGGATCCATTTTCAATTGGAATTACATTCTATATACATCATTTTTTTACATATATACTTTCAAAAGCACAACACCATTTATACATAAATATGGTTTACAAATGGCATGATCTCAGATTCATAAGGTTGTATCCATCAATTTGGATTTTCAAATATTTGAAACCACTTTATGTTGAAATCCAATGTATGCATTCCTCGCTAACTATCTCCAACTAATGTGTGTTTCATGCGGGTTTTTTTTAACTTCTCAAACATGTATAATGTGTTTCACACACGCAACATATAGTGTAATCCCGTTTAGACACTAATTGCATATAAACCATGCATTGTTTGTAACTGAAGAATCTATGGATCACCAATATTGATAAACTATAAAACATTACACGTGTGCCCAAATTCAAATGAATATGCATGTTTGATATACCAATTTGCGTTATGATATTATCGATGTCGTGATCTCCAGTTTAAATATTGGAATCCCCTTTAATCCAGATATTCGTCTCATATAGCTATCACTCATGCTTATATAGGACTATCTCTCTGGATCTATACGCGTTCATCGTCTCTCAGGCATCTCTCGTGCTACCTGTATGTCGACAATGATCTTTTATCTTCGTAACACACTAATGGTACTCTCTCCATTGAGCTTCATCACTCTATCTCTCTCTCTAAGTATATCTCGCTCCCTGCTATGTGTCTCTAGCTATGATTCTCCATGTGGAATCTCTTTCTCTCACACAAACACAAAACTTTGTCTCCCAGGGTCTCATTTCTCTCAACTATTCCCATGTGTGCCACTCGCACACCCCTCATACAGAGATGTCTTTCGCTCCTTAGATATGAGAACCTACGACTCTTCCTCTTCAATATCTCTTTCTCACACACAAACATAAACTCTGTCTCCCAGGGTCTCATATTTCTCCATTGTTCTCTTGTATGTCGCTCAAACACACCCTCTCTCCCTAGAGATATCTTGCGTTCCCTCATATGTCTCTCTAGCTATCACTCTCGTTGTGAAATATCTTTCTCTCTCGCAGACACAAAACTCTGTCTCTCTGGATCTCATTTCTCTCTGATATTTGTTTGTATGTGACTCACATGCACCCTCTCTCTATCTCTCTCACACCCACACACATAACCCAACCTTCTGATCCACTCGACTCCTATCTCTAGCACACACTAGCTAGCATCTTTATCTTTCTATTTATCTGTTTCTCCATCAACCTTCTTTCTCGCCCTCACTCTTGATTCCTATCATGCACACTACATATGTTTCTCTCTACATGCATGCAGTCAAGTGCCCTCTCACACACATATATAACTTCACCCTTTGAACCACCCGACGGTCATCTTCGACACCCAAACTAACGGATGTCTCTCTAGCTAGCATCTCCATCTCTGTATCTATCTGTAGTTTCTCCGTCAACATTTCTTTCTCGCACGGAGTCTTGCTTCCTATCATCCACACTATATATGTCTATCCATACATATGCATTTATAGGTTGATCTCTTTTGCACAATCGTTGCGCCTCACCCCCTCTGCTCGCCATAGATGCATGCTCGAGCCCACGCCACTATCTCTTAAAGACAAAAACACATGCTCAATTGTCGGGCCTTCTTCCCTGCATTCTCACATGCATGCATATTGTCATACTGATCCGTCTCTCCCACGTCGTTGATCTTAGGACTTATGTCTTCTTTCTTTTATCTCGATCATGCGTGCGCACACACACACACATCCCACGTATACATGTATACCTCTCACACATGCACGTTCAAGGTCTCTATGTCTCCATACGTAGTTAATTACCCTCAATCCTAACGCCACATCGAATCGTTCTCCTCTTTTGTGCACATAACTTCCGCTTGGATGGGCAAAACACACACTCACACTTAACAATCTCCTTCTGGCTACCCCCCTGCCCCACGCGCCTCTCACTCTTCCCCTATATATCCCCGAATCCCTTTGTTTAATTCCCACCTACATGCACCATTGATATATAGTAGTCTTCCGTTGTGTCTCTCGAACAAACACGTTCTTTCGATGTCGAGTCCTCTCACGCGCACGCACCTTCTCTTCCCTCCTACGGGCATTTTCTCTCTCGCACCCCATCGTTGGTGGCCTTTGCCATACACATCACCTATCTATGATGAAGCCATGCACACTTGAATTACATCCACCACAGAGGACCCTGGGACACACACACACACGTGCGCGCGCGCACACACACACACACACACACACACACACACACACACACACACGCACGCACCACCCCCCCCCCCACACACACACAAACTCCATCTCTCTCTCTCACACACACACAAACACACACACACACACACGCACCCCCCCACACAGACACACACTTAGACTCCATCTCTCTCTCACACACACACACAAAACTAAGACTCCATCTCTCTCTCTCCTCTCTCTCTCTCTCACTCTCTCTCTCTCTCACACACACACACACACCACACACACACTAAGACTCCATCTCACACACACATGCTCTAGGCGGAGCATTTTTTCCTACCACCCTTCATCCAACCTTACCCGTATGATAAACAATCACCTTTATTTACTTGCATAACATAGACAGATTCCACTTTACTTTAGTAGTTAGCAAACTTATCATCTGTATACCCTTATAAGAAAACAAGTTGGCGATGATGGGGTGCCTGCCATCTTGTAATACAGACTGTATGATCTATATCTGACGGATAGGAAGCAAACTATGATAATTTTACAAAAGATGCCCGCACCTCTCTCCACATCATTATCTCCATAACCTCATTGCTCAGCAATTAAAAAGGAATAAGTCTCGGAACAATCTAGCATGCATGGTGGCGCTGCACTTTGCGCGCAAATCCATCCCCATGCCTCCGCCCATTCCGACCACCAATCACCACCACTCTCCACTCCTCCTTGCCTTATCTCTCATCTTTCATTTTTTCGATGACATTCTCGAGATACCAGTTTTCCGATAAAATTCTCGAGATATCATTAGTTTTTACACATGGGATTACTCCTGCATGGGTCAATCACAACAGGTGTTTTCTAAAAAAATGCATATTGATGTTCCGTGCAATGCATGAGAATCTTGCTTGTAATTATATAACGCGAATCACGAGCAGGAAGTGACATTTTTTGACACAACCACGTTAACATGGCCACGTAAATCACGGCGGGAAGGAGAAGGAAGCGGGCTGTGGAGTAACTTTTTACCACAATTTCTTAGGAAACTCGGTGCAATAATTGAGTAGTTTTGCAAACTACCATTACTACTACACCAAGCGGTTCAAAACCTATACTCCCTTGCGGTAGCGCTTCCGCGTGAAATGGTCGATGTCGCTGGAGCGTCGATTACGCATTAATGCCCGGCAGAGCGGAGGCGACCTCTTATTAGCGTCGGCTTTGAAGTGGTGTGATGGCCGAGAGCGCCGCTTCGGTGCCTTGCGATCGCTCTCAGCGTCGAGGCGGCCATAGGCCTGTTTGGATCCATGGGTTAGAGTTAGTTTGAGCTAGTTGGGGCTCAAATAGCCCTAAAGTATCCAAGCATGAGGGTTTAAATTGGAGCAAGTTGCACGAACCCACCAAAAAACTATCCCACCCAAGAGGTGCTAGCGGAGATAGTTCTCATTGGGACCACCGAAAAATCACTTTTCTCTCTCCATGAAGTGCATTTATTGTCAATCTAACCCATCACCCAAACACCTCTTTGGCTCTGATTAGTTCAGGGTTAGTCATGAGTTAGTCTAACCTCTAGCTAAGTTAGAGTATCAAACAAGAGCGTTATAGGACATGCAAGTTGCTCAAAGCATACGAGCAAATTAAATGCGTGAAAGGATTTTTTTTGAAAGCGGAACGTGAAAGGAATTTTTTTAGAATGCTCTTGGCATGTCGCTAACATGTGATAGTTAACCGACCTCAATAGATGGCAGAAACGCCAGCCCGCCGCACTTTGATAGAGACGAGGAGGGAGAAGTGATACAAGCTGCTGGATTACTAGAGATAGGTTTCGCACGGAAGCCATGAAATATGGTGATAGCGCGGGTTAGCCATGTACTAGTATGATGTAACTACACTGGGCTGCCGTGGTTTGTACTCTTCCAGTCCACTATGGAGATGATTGGCTAATTTTATATCGCTGAATAATATTAAATATTATGAGTGCAGACGCTCCACCACGAGGTTCCTTGCTCCTTCTCGGTCGTCCGGAATCTATGTTCTTCCACTCTATTTTTTTTACGTGAGCTTTGTTCATCCTTTTGTTAACACGCGAGACATCTAGAATCAAGGCGCCCGTGTTATGTAACGATTGTTCCATCTATATGAAGAACACGTGGCACTAGAACTACGAGACGGACATGTACCCAGGAGTGGATGTACGAACCTGAGTAATGTAGTGCAGTAAGTGAAGTAGAAAGGCACAAATGGTATGAACATGCGTGGCATACAGGGTGTGTTTGGTTGCGTTCTCGTCTCAGCATAGTTGTTCCCTCTTCATGCATGCTCAACTCAACACCCCTCTTCATGCATGCTTCTAGTGTATTTGTGCTAAACAAGTGTGGACTCATGCACCCTCCATACACTCTACCAAACACCCAAAAGTAGGTCGAGAAGGGAACTCTTGGGCGGCATTTGTCTCTTACTACGTACTACCACTAAATGTTGTACGTGCAATGCACGGTGATGTTATGAAGTATGTGTCTAAGTACTCTACTACTACTATATTAGTTGGAGGCACGTATTAACTTTTATATTTGTTTACGTGTATGCCCCGAGACCTTCCAACTAGATGTGTCTTTCTCTCCAAGTCGCACTTTGTATCGTTCATACAGCTAAGTACTACTACGTGTGGTCTCCGACCCGGAAGTGGAAGAAGTGGAGACGCTCTACCACGCTATTTTTTTTTACGTCGGGCTCTACCACGCTGTTCATGTCCCACTCCTTTCGCTGACGTGTGGGACATCCAGCACGTGCTGTGTTTGGCACCCTTCGTCGTAAGAGTTGAAACGCTAGCATTCATCAGAAATAAAAAATAATTATAAATCGGCAGTGATACTATTTATTTTGCGAACCAATCAGCAGTGATACTATACCACGCGGTTTCCTTGCTCCTCGATATCGGAAAGAATACTTCCGTTCGCCAACATGTGGGGCGTCGACCATCTGGTCCACTTGCCATGCACGCAGAACTCAAGGAGAGTCACCCAGTCGTCGCGCCGCATGATAACAATGACTAATGAGCCGTCAAATCACAGGCCCACTTCCCACTTTGAAGTTGCTCGGACGAAGGAACCATCATGACTTCGTTGAATTCTCGCTTCTTGAAGAAAACTCTGTACCAGCGATCTTGCTAGCTACTGATATTACTCCAACAGAGGCCTCCTTTCGTTTATAGGATAGGAATATGAAAATCATAGGAAGTGAGATGACATGCATCTCAATTCCTATAGAAAAGAGATGCCATTTGATGCATAGGATAGGAATTTTTCACTTAGTCTAGGCTAATGTACTGGTAATTTGCTGTAAAAACTACAGTAGTAACTAGTAGTACTGGTACATGCTCGTACTCAGACACAGACACACACACTAAATACTAGTACTACTACTTCTCACATGCTGGCCAGACGCCGTCGTTCTCCTTCCCGGCTTTGTCGGCGACACCCCACCGTGCTTGGATCTCCGCCGACCTCTCCGCAGCAGCGCGTGCGTCCTTTTCTTTCTTGTGGTGGCGGGCCTCTCTTTTCTTGAGTGCTTTCTGACTTTTCCGCTCCCTCTGTGCGGCTTTGGCCGCCTCTTGCTCTACCGCCCATTCGGCCTTGGCATCTTCAAATTCCTCCCACATAGTTGTGAGGTCGCGAGCGGCGATGAACTCGGCACGGCGGGATGCCGTTGCTTCCCTACCATTTTGTGTGCATTCGTGGGCAGCGAGGAACTCGGCGCGGCGGGATGCCATCGCTGCCTTACCAGTTAGTGTGCGACGCGGTGGCATGAACGACGCTTGGTGAGAGCTCTGGGGTGGAGTGGCCGGACAACTGTATAGTGTATTGGTTTGTCAAGAGCTCAAGGACAGAAGACGAAGCAAATTAGGATTCCCCTTCAATCCTGGTCATTTATTACGAGTAAAATGCATTGGCGGTCATGGAACTTGTCTTGATAGCTCACTTTGATCATTGTATACGAGATATGGTGATTATCTGATGTCGGCTGGCTCGATGTATAGCTCCGTATTTGTATGGTTGACCACCAAACAGTCCGCATGCGCTGAAAGCGGTCACCGTCTCTCCAGAATGTCAATGCTGCATTCATCGGACTTAACTGCAGGTGCAATTGGTGTGTCACTGACATGCGGGCCAGACGCCCGTTGGGCCCACATGTCAGACACCCATACGCATCTGCAGTTAAGTCACTGAAGCAGCGTCCGCATTCACGCCCGATGAACCTACTCGGCGCCCGATTGTCCATCCGTCGCGCGGCTCATTGCCATTCGCCCGCTATATTAACTTGAGCCCCAGCTCCCAGCCATAGCCAAAGACCCACACTTATTCTCCTCCGGTCCCTTCCTCCTATCGGCACCACTTCAACCATGGCCTTGTGGCGCTCCGAAGCTATCTTGGACGTACTGTCGCAGGAGCAGACGAGGGACATCGGCGGCTCCGCTCCGGGCACGCTCCAAAGCTCTCTTTGACGTACTGTCGCAGGAGCAAACAAAGGAGATCGCCGGCACCCCCCGGGCCGCCCTCCGCCACCATGACCATGAAGCCAGCGCGCGTGCGCGGTCGTAGCCGGCAGCGAGGAAGAGTAGTACACGGTAGGTCGCCGCCGCTCTGGTCCCGGGAAGGCCACCGGTACTCCACTCAGTCGACGCCAAGCTTGGTGGGGTAAACATCGGCGACGATTAGCCGCTTACGGCGATGTGGGCGCGAAATATTCATAACCTTGTGCTCGGCGGAGGAGGAGGTTATCGAGCGGATCGAGGAGGAGGCAAAGGCAATGGCCAGCTTTCTCGGGTTCATGGCGGACTTGGTGGTCGGGCGCCAATGATCGTTTAGATTAGGTTCTGATGGGTTTAAATGCGGTTTGTGTGAAATATGTAATGAATTTCGTCCAGTTTGTAGGAAAAGTTTTTGAAATGTAATGAATTTCATCCGGTTAATTTCATCCGGTTAATTTGAAATTTGCTTTGTTTGCACGAATTTCGTCCGGTTAGTTCATATAGTTGTCGAAAGGTATGCGGGCAGCATCGGATGGCATCCATCAGTGTCCTCGGACAGATGCCGGTGTAAATTTGTGGGCCAGTGCTGGAGATGTCCTAACTATCATGCTATAATCGCTAACAATCTTCCAATATTTGGCAGGGAACAGTTATCCCTCGATCAAAATTAGATCCGCGGTGTTTCGCACTCCTCCCGCGTACGAGTGTAAACTCTTGCTTACATAAAAATGGAGCAAGTGGACGGCACTGTAGCATGTCATATCACTCGAACTAGCCCGCCTAACGAGCAGGAAAGCACTGCCCTCGTCATTTTGTTCTGGATTTCTATCGATCGATCACGCGAAAATGTTACGCTTCGCAAGTTCTAAAGGAAAAGGCGGCACACTTACGACTCGTACGCGTCGCAATTCCAACAGTCCGGCTCGCACGCCGCTCACCAAAGGGGACACACGTTGTCTTGCAATTTCACTGACATGTGGGACCGTAATTGAATAAACCGTCGATAGCCAAAATCTAATTGCTCGGAGGGCGTCGGCTGAGTAGAGAGAAACGGGGGAGGGGGAAGAGATCGTCCGCCCACCGCGCACGGACTCCAAGAAATATATGGTGATAATGTGAGGTGGGCCATCTTTGAGTCGGACCGCTTCGAGCTGCTCTCACCGCCTGCCCTCAAGGCGCCAGCTGCCCGCTGCATGCATAGCAAGTAGTCCCCGCTTATGTGGAGGAGAGAGAGGCATTGGCAAAGTCAAGGAGTAACAGTGGAGACAATATCTTTCATCAAAAATAAACAACAAATACTCGTTGCTCGTCCTCTATATCGGAAAGAATACTTTCATTCGCCGACATGTGGGACGTCAACCATCCTGGTCCACCTGCCATGCACAAAATTATCCTTGTCTACCCCGGTCGTATCGCAGGCCTAACCTTTCCCACCGTAAGTTGTTCGGACGAAGGAACTATCATGACTTCGTTGAATTCCACTTATTCAAGAAAACTTACTGTACCCGCAATACTGCTACCACACGCGAAGACTGGACGGCACTGTACCACGTCATATCACTGAAACCCACTAGGCCAAACTAGCCCGCTTAGGTCAACTATTTTGGAACAGAGGGAGTACGTCTCTGCACTGCTATGATTTTATGTTGCACGTTCTCTGTACTTTTGCTACAATTTTCCTACCCTATGAACCAAATGAGGCCTGAATGTATGTCGACTATTGTCTGATCGATCGCTAAGCCTACAATTTTAGGAGCTAGGGCTATTGGTCAATCGACGAGGGATAAGTATAAGCGTACCATGAGCTCATCAGCCCCAATGTTTCTCTTCGTTGAGTGTTTTGCAAGTACTATAGCTCGCACAGTAGCTAGCCTACTAACACCAAGAATCATCAAACAAGCCCTGCTGATATGATAAACAGTTCAACTTACATCTAAGCATGCCATATATTACATCAAAAGCTGGTGAGGATACATCTGTGTCCATAACTCGGAGAGGGTTCGCATGATTCATCGCATGATTCACTATCAAACAAAAGTAGCAATGTCCGCCCACACAAGACAGTGCACTAGCCCTAAGATGGTTTGATAACACGCATCGTTCTGGTAATTAAACATAGGGCAATGCAAACTACCCTGAAGGATTAGCGCGACCAACTATTTCTTGTCATCGATCTCTCGGGCAATGACCACAGCACGGACAGCGCATGGGAATCAATTTATGGGGCGATGTCCACAGGACTGACTGCGACATCGGAATCGATCTCTGGGGCGATGTCCACAGGATGGACAGCGACATCGGAATCGATCTCCGGGGCGATGCCAACAGGACGGGCCACGACATCGGAATCATCAAGGACAACCACCGGCACCTGCACAACACTAATATATTAGCAAGCACATTGCAAATAATCAAAAAGCAAGCACATTGCAAATAATCAAAAGCCACAACTATGTTAATAAGCCATTATTTTTTACCTTGTGCAGCTCACCGGGGGATCTCATCCCTCCGGGGGCCATCTCCTCGTCCTCGATGGGGGCCATCACCTTGCCAGGGGAATCTGCTTCTCAGCGGAGACTATCTCCTCAAACTCGGTCTTGAGCCTCACATAGGTGGCAATCGAGGCTCTGGGGTAGGCACGGTGGGGCCCTTGCTGTTCTTCAACTTTCTTTGAGGAGTTCGTCCGCCAACGCGTCCTCAACTCTTTGGCTAGTGCTTGTTTCTTGGAGTTCTTCGTCTCCATGGGTTGGCCCGCCAACATGGTCAACTCGTTGGTCGGTGCTCGCTTCACGGAGATCGCTGTCTCCGATGGGTTGTCCGCCGCAACTCTTTGCCTAGTGCTCGAGATCCATCAATGAACCGACAAACAAAAAGCAATCAAAAGGAAACCACAATCGCAATGAAAGCGGGAAAAGAATAGGATGTGAGAATCGGTCGATTGCTTCGCAAAAAGAAGATTATTGGAATGAAAATATAGCAGCATAACTGATTAGCCCACCTTTCCTTCGTCGGTAGAGAAGAAAAATGGCGAAGTGAGTAGCACAGGAGAGGTTTTCTTCAAGAAAGGGAAGAAAGGGCTTGAGCAGCGTTCCAATGAAATGATGGTTGCTTCGTCCAGTCCAACTTGGAGGCCACCTTACCACTTCTTTGGTAAAGGTGTGGGTTTTGTGATATGATTGGTCATGGCGGCGACACGGGGTGACAATGAGTCTCGATTGTAGCACCTCGCTGTGATTTGGTGGATGTACGTGGGCGGATGCTTTGAAATGTCATTAACTTGATTTTAGTCTCTTTAGTATTTGGATCCAAGCATGGATGAGGCTAACAAGTTTTAGTCCCACTACTTTTAGGGTCTGTTTGGTTGGAGACTAGTGTGGCCAAGTCAAAGTGTGGCTAGTCATGAGACTAAAATGTATCAGAGCACTCTCTCAATATTGTGCACCACGACCAAGGCGGAGAGTAAAATGAGAGAACTACGTAATTAATGCATGAGTTTAATTAGGGTAGTTTTGTAAAGTCTGAGATACATTCCTCCAATGCATAAAATGCCTTGGTTCATGAAATTTGAGATTTGAGCCCTATAAACCGGAGGGAGGGGTCTTGCACACGGTGTAGTCTAGTCACTTGTTTTTATGAGCGAAGTCTAGTCACTTGTTGAAATCTCTAGAAAGGCAAATACTCCTTTCCGGTTTACAGGTCTATACTACTCCCTCCGTCTAGGTGTGTAAGTCATCTTACGAAAACCAAATAGTCCCAAAACACTTAGGCGCGGTGCATTAACTTCTACCTTGTTTCTTGTTTCTTGACATATGTATCAACCAATAAGGGATGAGAGGTGTGCATGCTTTTAATGACTTGCAATGGCTAGTTCATTACATGGAATGCTATTAATTAGCAAATAAACATTGGTGACCCCAGGAGGAAACGGTGCTAAGCGTGTGGCCCTATGCATAATGAGTATCAACCAATGGATAATGGAGTTTAATTGTTAAACAATAGCAATTTTGTCTCATGCAAGAGCCTGGCTAGTACTCCAAGGAACCGCACCACGCGAGCGTTCGCAACTGCCACGTTCGGTTTGCACTTGGCTCTTCGCCTCTTCGAGAAGACGAACAATGATGTTACTCCTACTTCTCGATGTCGAATCCTTCGCTGCATGTCCGTCCACCTCGTGCGGGAGGGATAGCATGTAGCAAAAGCTTCTACTTACTGCTCCTGCCTTTGCGTCCATGAGAGGTGGGCCCAAAAGGTGGTTGGCCCACCTGTCATGCAGCCAAAGGCAGGTGTAGTTAAGGCACCGGAGCTCAATCCGTGAGGGAGAGGGCGTCGTAGTAATCAAATTTCTCGGGCTTGTACGAGTTGACGCGACATATCAAAGCACTGCATTCGATAAAACTCTTTTTACACATTTCAAATGGGCTACTTCGTATGTAGGAGTAGACATATTCTGCTTTGTATGTACTCCCTCCGTTCCAATATATAAGTCTTTTTAGAGATTTCACTATGAACAGTACATACGAAACAAAATGAGTGAATCTACACTCTAAAATATGTCTATATACATCTGTATGTAGTTTGTAGTGGAATCCCTAAAAAGACTTACATTTAGGAACGGAGGGAGTAGTCACTTGTTGCAATCTCTAAAAGACTTATATTTGGAAGCGGAGGAGTACAACGCATGCATGCATGCCGTGACTTTCCTTTTGATACTTGCATGTGTTGATTTGATGCACCTTGCCAAATTTTGACTATAAATTTAACTAACCAAATTTTCATGCATGTCACAAAAATCACGGGCTGGTTGGATTGTGACTATGTTTGTCTTATGTTGCCACATTATTTTTCCCACACTTGCCACACTTGCCTAACTTTGAGTTGCTCAAATTGTTAGACACACTTTGGCTTGCCTAAGGGAATCTTGCCAAAAATTTGTGTCTATGACATGTGGGGTTCACTTGCTAATAAAAAATTCTTGTCTTAGGTGTGGCTAATAAAAAGACTTATATTTAGGAGCGGAGGGTAGAAAATATAAATAATAATGCATGTTAGGGCAACCCACGTTTACGCTAATTTTAGCCGTGGGCTTGTTCACAATTTTACGAGGGTGGTTGTTCATTTAATGGAGGGACTTGTAGTACTACCGGACTTGAGCGATACAAAGTGCGACACAGCACACCGTAACACCACTTGGAACAAGCGGGTAGATATCTCAAAAACAATCAACAACTAAAAAACCGCGACACGGCATGTAGTATATTACACACAATTTTAAGCGATTGTTTTGATGGAGTGAAAAGGAAAACTACCCCACTACTTATATATAGGCGGAGCCTCGCTTGCTTGCTAGGGCTGCTCTATTCACACACTCTCATCCTCTCGAGATCTAAACAAGATAGGGGTAGTAACCTGTCTTTCTCCTTCAAAAACAACGGCTTTCTATCCTCACCGCTGGTTACAGATCCGGACATATCCCCTCTGCGGTGAAGGGAGGAGGGCAGCGTTTAGGCCGTCGTCGACAGCGAGGAGAGACCCACTTTGCCGCCGCACCGTTATCTCGGCGGCGCCGCGCGGAGGTCCTCGATCCCTTCGTGCGTTGCTGTGGGCGGATCCGACCTCCCGCCGCCCACCTATCCACATCCCGACGACCTTCAGGTATATCTTTGTTCGAAACCGCCTTAGCTCTACTTCCCCAGCTCGCTACGTTGCTGCATGTGCATCATTTTCTACCTCTCAGCCCCTCTCGATCGGATGGTCCAACGTCACCTATTTTTTTTCTTCGATTGTTAGAGGTAAAGCTACTTCATGGAGTCGAATCTTGTACTCCCTCCGTCCGAAAATACTTGTCATTGAAATAAAGTGGGGGTGGGGGAATTTAGTATGTACATCGGACTTGGTACAAACAGGAAGGAAAGGGGATGAAAGTAGTACAGACTGGTCATCCGACCGTTCTCTTTGTTGAAAAGGGAAATATAGGGGTAACGCTGTACACAGTCGTATGACCATGACTAGATTTGCTATCCACACATAGGAGTATGTGACTAGAGTGAACAAAAATGGGACCAACCTAGATATGTTTCTCGGATGTTTGTTTCTTGGGGCAACAAACTATGAATCACCACTTTATGCCCTGTTTACGTACATGGTGTTGTACTGCTAGTACACCCACTGTCCCATGCCCTTATACCAAATATTTAGGCTCCAGTCGGAATAAAGGGGCAGAAGACATAGGTCTTGATGAAAATAGAGGAATAGGAAAAGAATGTAGGTATAAAACTATGGAACAGCGAACCGGAGGAAACTCTCAAGAGAATGTGTTCGGATGGACTACTTAAATGTCAGATTTGTTTTTTAGAGTAGCATGCTTGGCGGTATGAGATGCTATTTGTTTATTCAGCTACACAGTGACTACTCTTGTCCTCACCTCACATACCACACATAGGTTGATTTTTTTATTCCGGCAAACACAGCACAGCAACCTGTCTAACACATGGCAGCGAGCGCCTGCCTTGGGCTTCCGCCCAAAAAATGAGCAGCGCATGGATGTTTCTAATCCGATGGAATCAGTACTATCAGACTAGCTTTCCTATGAAACACTATTCACCTTTCCCGTGTTCCGAACGGTTGGAAGGGAAAGAATACGGTAGGAATTGTGTTCCTCGAAAATCCTGCACCAAACACATGAACGAGCGCAGCCTTAGCTGTTCTTAATATAATGTCCTTGGTAAAAATGAAGCCATGCCACTTTTTTTTGCTGTAATTGTTTGAGACTCGACAAGTTTAGCCAAATGTTTTTGACTGTAATTGTTTGAGACTCATTTGTTTCCTCTGTGCCTTTTTGTGCAAGCAGGATATCAATTCACACAGTTCTTTGTTGTGACCTTTTGGTGCCTTTGCACAAAACTCTTCTTAAAAAGTGACTTTTGTGTTGTTTAAGCTGGAATGTCAGATGGAACAGTTGGTTCATTTTGGTGGAACTGCACAAAGGGAGATCCGTGTTCCAATCCTCATCATCCATATTGGCACCATAACCTTCCTTTAGGTAAGAATGATATTTAATGCATGTGTTCATCTCTATTTTCCGACTGCCATGAGAAAATAATGCTGTTTTTTACTAGTACACTTGTACTCCCTCGCTGACAAAACCAATTCTGAATTAGAAGGCCAATCATGTACTTGGTTTCACCAACTAGTGAGGAGAAAGAGAAATATAGCATGAAGAGGAAGAAGAACAAGAATAAACAGTGCCAAGGCAATCTTGCTGAAGCCAGAGGCCTCAGTCAAGGCTATTCAAGGGCTCCGGCAACGACTACCTTACATGTGAGACGATCCTCCAGGGAGCCCTTCCACTTCTGCTGTCTCAATTAATTAGGAGCACTTAAGTACCACTAATTTATTACTGCTTAATTTTCCTGTTGGAGTCAAACAAATCTTTAGTAGGACCCTATGTTGAATCATGTACGTGTGAATGTTTGTCTATGGAGGTGAATCATGTGGTGGAGCAGGGAGGGAATATTATTAGTGTCATGACATAATAGTGCTATTGTTTTGCATGTCAATTTATTGCCATTGGTTCAATGAGGCAATGTTTTGCGTATTGTCCATCATGAATTTGATGCTACTATTTGAGTAATATGCTAATGTCTTCCTATCCTTTCTCACTAAGCTAATGAAGGTTTCACCTTGTTCCTACTTGTGCAAACAGGGATCATGTTGTGCCAATCATACATTTTAGTGGAACTACACAAGACAATACAATGAACTGTATCCCAGCCAGTGCTTTAACTCTGCTGGAAGTTCTTGATAATCTTTCGATATAATCTCAGCACTGGTAAACAAGAGTGATTTCAACCATACATTTGAAGTGCACAAAAATATATACTATTGTGTGATTCGGTGAGTGCTTTATCATCTCTTATGGGACTACATGAATAAGCTTTTTTCTCGAGGTTGAGTGCAGGCCTAAGGCCTTCATCCATATTAGTTTGTTTGTCATCTCTATTTGTATCATACTCTTGTCATGAGAAACTCCTTTATCTTTGCACTTTTAAGTTTTGCAACCTATGATAAATGGCAATGCTTTGAGTGTTGAGTTGAGCTAATTGGCACTGATTAAATAAACTAATACCTCTCTTTAAGCAAGACTACTATGTTGCTAACTTTACCCATTAAGATAATGAGGGTGCTTCTATTTGTTAGTGTATGTTTCATCAACTAGTCTCACTATTACAGTAATCTCACTCTCTCAATATATGTGCCAATAGGGATGCTCGATTTTGGTGGAACTGCACAAAAACTTTGGGTGCTTCATTGCCTTGACAGCTTCCATCCTTTCCTGTCAGTCGCTAATCTCTGCTTGCTTTCTTCCTTTGCTGTCAGTCGCTTGGCTTATCTCAGCTTCCAGTCAAAGGAAATAGTAATTGATATGCTACCTCACACAGGTTGGTACTGGTCTTTATCCTGATTATTGTGCCTATCATATGTATTGGTAATTTGGTATTGTTCTACTGTTTTCCGATTTCATAAAGGAGTAATTTGGAGCCTGAACTCGCAGGCAAATCATTACATCGTTTGATTTCAGTAGAACTGCACAAAATGATCAGATGGACAAGTACTTATGCTGCTGCTATGTACTCCAAAGTTCACTCAGACAAGCATCAATGTTGACAAGAAGTGCCTATATTCATTCGAGTATCAACTGGCGTCAACCAATTGTCAAACTCCAAGTATTAGGAGAGTGAGCATAAAAATATTGCTTGGTGCATAGCCCAAAAAAGCGATCCGATCTTTGGTCCCAACTTGTGCCTTTTGGTTATCGGCACATATGGTAGCGAACTATATGGCTTGGAGTCTCAAGATTCCAGACAAGTTGGTTGACACGTATATTCGTACTTAATCAGTCTGCACACCAAGGATGCTCCATTTCAGTTGAACTGCACAAAAAATTTGGGTGGTTCATTTTCTCAACCGCCTCCTTTCTCGTCT
The DNA here is from genome assembly GCA_021437245.1 of Aegilops speltoides. Classification (NCBI taxonomy): domain Eukaryota; kingdom Viridiplantae; phylum Streptophyta; class Magnoliopsida; order Poales; family Poaceae; genus Aegilops; species Aegilops speltoides. The sequence continues at coordinate 134,583,856 of CM038141.1, forward strand.
GCAATGTAGAATTTTGGCGAGATACAGGACTAAGATGAGCTAGTAAACTAGTTGGATGAAAGTAGTGGCCAAGTTGCTCAAACCTTTGTCGGCACGAGGCCACTATTTGAGGATAAACCTACAAGCAAAGTTCAGATTGTCTGTGCTGCCTCTTAAGTACTCGAAAGTTTACTCGTACAAGAACTAATTTTAGCAAGAAGTACCTCTGATTGAACACCACTTACCAGTCTGTACCCTAGGTAATTAAAGTTCGTCCATGGATCATATTGGTTGTGATCTCAGTCATTTGGATGCATAAACATACTGAACATGTGTATATCTGAATCTTTTTGTGAATTATGTATGAATATTGTCGTGTGATCTATCAATCATTTCGATGCATAGATATGTTGAGCTTGTGTATATATGAATCTTTTGAGTTGTTCATAGTGAATGTTGGCTATGAATATGAACGTGTCCTATGAACCTGAGTTTGATATGAATTGCAACAGAACCAGATATAACCCTTCTCCTCCTCTCAATCTGTGACTCCACTACCGCGTTTTCCCATCTCCAAGTCGTTCCCGTCCGGGGCCTCACCGTCGTCCATCGCCTCGCTGTGTTCAGTGTGGCGTGGTCAACAAACGAGAGTCATCGGAAGAGGACAGTACGTGGAGAGCCTGACGGCTGGGACCCATGAGGTCCACGGTCGCATGCAAGGAAAGTTCCTCCTTATTAAGCTGAAAAAATGTTTCCTCCACGGACAATTTGGAACCCACGGCTGTATCTTCGCACGAAGGAAGTGCCTCCTTGTTTTGCGAAAAAAATTATTCATCCGTTGGCAGGTGGGACCCGTCGGTTGGTGGTGACTTGTGGGCTGCTAAGCGGGCGATGTCGCACGGCTTTGTCAACAATTAACAAATGATTCTAGCAGCTGGACCGTTAGATGTTAATCCAACAGCCGTGCTCCTTCTTCAACCTCTGTTTTTGCTCCTGTCTCCGTGGGCGGCACCATGGATGTCTTCCGCCTTTTGAACCGATGAAGTTTCCCTCCTCTCCATCTGCGACTCCACGCCTCGTCTTCCCCATCTCCGGTCGTTCCGATGCAGCGCGCTCGACGCGGTGTGGTCAGCGTGGTCAACAACCGAGAGTCATCGGAAGATGACTGTGCGTGAAGGTTGACGGTGGGGACACACCACGCCCATGGGCGCATGCATGCAGCGGAACACGGCGAGGTCAACGTGGTCGAGGCGACTTCCATCGGAGTATCTTTGTCGTGGAGAGTCTCAGCTGGGTCGACGGCCGCAACAAGTAAGTGCCTCCTTATTACGCGGAAAATAATGATTCCTCCAACTGACAGTAGGGACCCACTGGATGGGCCACCGTATTTTGCAAAAAAAAAGGTTTGCCCCCTGACTGATGGGACCCACCTAACGGGCCATCGTATTTCGCGAAAAAAACGTACCCCCCGCTGTCAGCTCGGACCCACCGGAAGTGCCTCCTTATTACGCACACAACAAATGAATACTCCCCCTGCTAGCTGGGACCCACCTTGGTGGGAGGCTGACTTGTGGGCCTACTAAGTTGACGGGGACGAAGGGCTTTGTCAACTTAGTCAATATGAACGATTCTAGCTCCAGTGGCCGTACGATGTCCATCCAACGGCCGTAGTGCTTCTTCAACCTCTGGTCTTCTTGCTCCAGACGCCCAAAGCAGCGCCGATCGTGCCTCATGCTCCTGCCTCCTGTGGCCGGCTGTGCTGTCACGGAGGACTCACCGCCCCCTACTATTCCCACAGCTGGCCAGGCCCTGCGGCGACGGCAGCCTCACACCGCAGCCGAACCAGTGAACCCTCGTACTCCTCTTCGCGCGGGCTTCCACTGCCGCGTCTTCCCCAGCTCCGTGTTGTCCCCTTCCTAGGCCTCGCCGTCGTCCACCGCCGTGGTGCTCTCCACGCGGCGTGGTCAACGTGGTCAAGGAATGACTTCCATCGGAAGAGTACTGTACGTGGAGAGGCTGACAGCTGGGTCCACGGCCACAACCCAGTTTTTTTGTGATTTGCCAAGTAAGTCGCTTTGTCATGCATGTTGGGCTGCAAATCTTTCAAGATGAGGAGAGCTTTCATTCGGCTGGCCGAGAAAATGGCCCATCAGTAATGAGAAATGGGCTGTACATTTTTAAAACACATCAAAGCGGCAATTAGTTTCAAATATCTTTTTTTTCATTTCGAGATTTTAAATTACATTAATTTTTATGCATGGAGAATTTGTTGGATTTTATATTGATATACATTTAGTTTTAAAATCAGTTTGATTGTGAGTCAAAATTTCGGGATTAAAAACAGTTCGGACCGCACCGAAATATGCAAAATTTCATATAATTTTTTAACCGTGGCCACAACATGGGCTGTAATGCTAACAAAAAGAATATGGGCTCCAAAAAAAACCCTTAAGAATTAGGAAATGGGCTGTAAATTATTAGAAATAATGGCAGATGGCCTGTATGCTGTTTTCCACATATTGGAGGCTTTCCTAAAAAAAGGTTGACGCACAAGCAGTGACTGTTGGATGGCCATCCAACGGCCGTCGTGCTTTTTCAATCTGTGCTCTTCCCACTCTAGCCGCTCAAACAAGCGCCGGCGGGACTGCCTGCTCCCTCCTCCCCGCGGCCGGCTATGCTGCCGCACAGGCCTCACCGCCCCACCGTACTCCCATCGCTGGCCTCGCCATCCCTCTACTCACCCACACATGTTGTTATTCTCTGGCGACGGCAGACCAACTAGTAAACCCTCGTCCAGTCGTACTCCCCTCGGCGTGGGAAACAACTGCTGAGTCTTCCCTGCCTCCATGTCGTTCCCTTCCTAGGCCTCGCCGTCGTCCACCGCCCTGGTGCTCTCAGCGCGTCCTGGTCAACGTGGTCAACGACCGACATGCATCTGAAGTGGACTGTACGTAGAGAGGCCGACAGCTAGGTCCACAGCCGCACGCAAGGAAATGCCTCCTTATTATGCGCAGAATAATGATTCGTCCACGACATCGAGGACCCACCGAAAGGGCCTCGATTTCGTGAAAAAACGCGTTCGCGGCGACAGCTCGGACCCACCAGCTATATCTTCGCACGCAAGGAAGTGCCTCCTTATTACGCACAAAAAAATGAATACTCCCCGTTAGCTGGGACCCGATATCTTGGCGGTGGCGTGTGGGCCTACTAAGTTGACGGGGACGGAGGGCTTTGTCAACTTAGTCAATATGCACGATTCTAGCTCCAGTGACCGTACGATGTCCATCCAACGGCCGTAGTGCTTCTTCAACCTCTGGTCTTCTTGCTCCAAATTACCAAACCGATGCCTCGTGCTCCTGCCTCCCATGGCGGGCTGCGATCTGGCGGAGGCCTCACCGCCCCTACTACTCCCACCGCTGGCGTGCCATCCCTCTACTCACCCACACCCCCTGTTATTCTGCGGCGACGGCAGCCTCACACCGCAGCGAACCAGTGAACCCTCGTACTCCTCTACACGTGGGCATCCACTACCGCGTCTTCCCCGGCTCCGCGTCGTCCCCTTCCTAGGCCTTGCCGTCGTCCACCGCCCTGGTGCTCTCGGCGCAGCGTGGTCAACGTGGTCAAGGAACGGCTTCCATCGGACGTGGACTGTACGTGGAGAGGCTGACAGATGGGTCCACGGCCGCAGCAAGGAAGTGCCTCCTTATTACGCGCAAAATAATTATTCCTCCACCTGACAGCGGGGACCCACCGTACGGGCCACCATATTTCGCGAAAAAAAATGTTTCCCCCCTGACTGCTGGGACCCACCAGCTACACCTTCGCACGCAAGGAAGTGCGTCCGGGCAAAAAATACGATTCGCCCCCCTGACTGCTGGGACCCACCAGCTACATCTTCGCACGCAAGGAAGTGCGTCCGGGCAAAAAAAAAAACAATTCGCCCGCTGACTGCTGGGACCCACCAGCTACATCTTCGCACGCAAAGGAAGTGCATCCGGGTAAAAAAACGATTCGCCCCTCTGACTGCTGGGACCCACCAGCTACATTTTCGCACGCAAGGAACTGCCTAACAGTCGGGACCCACCTGGTCGAAGCGTACGTAGCATTGTCATTCTGGTCGCGAACGTGTACATACATACTGGTCGTAGTAGAGGTGCGCATGTACACGTACGTACAGCGGCGAGGGTGCAAGAAAGAAAATCTGACCACGTCACGCACATACGGGCGTGGTCTCAGCCTACTCGCGCATACGTACATGGCTGGGTCGGAACGGAGAAACACCGTCGTCGTCGTGTTCATGGGGAGGCAACGGAATGCGTCGTGTTCATCGGGAGGCAACGGAACGCGTGGGAGACAACCAGCTGGGTCGGAAGGGAATGCGTGGTCGTGTTCATCGGGAGGGCTTGGACGGAACAGGCAATGGAAACGAGGCCTGGCATACCGCACAATGGAGGAAACGGACCTCCTACGTTCGGAACGGGTTCCTGTTGATCGGGAGGGGTGTGGCGTACCGCAAAACGGAGGAAACGGACCTCCTACGGTCGAAAGGGTCCTGTTGATCGTGAGGGGTGTGGCGTACCGCAAAATGGACGAAACGGACTTGTGTTGGAGCACTACAGTCGAAACGGGGGTCCTGTTCATCGGGAGGGGTGTGGTGTACCGCAAAATTGACGAAACGGACTTGTGTTGGAGCGCTACGGTCAAAATGGGCGGAGGGGTGTGGCGTACCGCAAAACAGGACTCCACGAGATATTGTTCATCTCCACCGTCGACCTCCTCTAGCCTCCACGGGCTACCATCGACTTCCTCCAGCCTCCACGGGCTCCTGTTCATCCAGCCTCCACCGCGCGCTACTCCACCGGCTACTGTTCAACCACCCCTCCACGGGCACCCCTCCATCGTCTACTGTTCATCCAGCCCTCCACACCACGGGGTCCTATTCAACCACCCCTCCACGGCCACCCCTCCACCGTCTACTGTTCATCCAGCCCTCCACACCACGGGGTCCTGTTCAACCACCCCTCCACGGCCACCCCTCCACCGTCTACTATTCATCCAGCCCTCCACACCACGGGTTCCTGTTCATCGATTTAACGCCACCTCACTATTCATCCAACCCCCTCCCCATAGCGCTCCTTTGTTCATCAATCGATCGGCTTAAGTTAGCAGTAGTAGCGAAGGAATCGCTCCATCGGGTTCAATTAACAGCCATCGATCGATCGCTCGGGTTCAGTAACGCGTAGCCTGTAGTGCAATCGCTCGGGTTCAGTTAGATCCCAACGCCTCGCTCGGGTTCAGTTAGAGCCAACGCCTCGCACACACGTGCATACGTACGAGAGAAACGCGCATCGCTCCGCCCCCGACCTCCCACCGTAACCGGCAACTCCCCGAAATTTTCCTCCCCCTCGCTTCTACCACAGTTTTTTCCGTCATGGACGGCCCAAAGAATGTCATGCAGCTGCGTCTCCGGCCCGCCCAGGACGAAAAGCCCATTTTTTGTCATGATTTTTTGTCATAGAAGTAGGAGCCCACCACATCTATGATGATACCGGGTTTTGTCACAATTATTGTCATAGAAGTGTCATATGTATGACAGAAAAAAATTTCGTTCGGCCCAAAATGTCACGGATGTGTCTTTTTTTGTAGTGTTATCTTGTGTGTCAACGTTCTTGTTCTGCTTCTAGCACTGGGTCTGTCCCTTCTATTGAGGAAGTCGGCTGGCAGACTGCTGCCGTCACCAAATCCCTAATGTTGGGGCCCGTGTTAACTCCATTTGTTTGTCAAATTGCTTAGATAACTCAATTTGATTGTCCTCATAGTGTTCTCACATGCTTAGAAGAGTTGGAAACACTATAAATGTTTTGGTACGGATATGTGCTCTAGAATAGTGATTCTAGCATGCTATATTTTCATTGCGGTGAATGGTATTCTCTTTTCCCACACAGCATGATTTCCCCTTTTGGGGCCTCTCTGCTTCAAATTATTCCATATGATTGTAATATGTGGCCTTGAAAAACTCCTATGGTTTTCTATGATGCACTCAAACATCGTGTTGATCATATCGTATCAAGAGAGGGCATGACATTGCAACCCAGTGATTTTCCTATTATGAGTTTTTAGGTACTGTGAACCAATTAGGCCCTTGGTCATTTCTTAAACTCAATCAGTAACTCATTTGTGGAAAAACTTGATGATGTGTGTACCTGTGTGTTCTGTTCTATTTTGAAGTGGATAACATTGCTCCATGTTTCACTTGGAAATAACTTATGTTTGTTGAATAATAGGAATTTAAGCACCATTTCTATCTGTTCATAACTCTTATACTAGCACTGCTCTCCTTAGAATTTCTAATCAGGCTGACTGCTGTTTTGTGCTCCATAGATACAACGGTCCGGCAAGCTGCTATGGTGGTCAAGTGTCAGCTGCCTAGGAAAATAGATATTTAGTTTTAGGTCATTTCTTGTAATTTCAGATATGGAGTGCTTGTCTTTAGTTTTTGTTTTTACTTTGTGAAACTTGCTACCTATGGATGAAACTGTGTAATATTGATGAAACTATGTATATGTATGGATGAAACTTGCTACTATTGGTAACATGTGTTGGATATCCTATATTGGTCATATATATATATATATATATATATATATATATATATATATGTGTGTGTGTGTGTGTGTGTGTGTGTGTGTGTGTGTGTGTGTGTGTGTGTTTGATTTTACTGTGAAAATGAATGGATATAAGAAGAAACAAATTAATGCATATTTGGTCTCTTTGCGTCGCGGCGAGATGGCAAAAAGTACGATCTTCTTGCCGCGCCAGCCGATGGCAAAAGCTACAATCTTTGTTGTCTGCCCGCCGATGGCAAAGAGCCATGCCCTTTAATCGTGCGCTGGCGGACGGCAAAACCTTTGCATCTTTGCCGTCATAGCGACGGCAAACGCCTTTGTCGTAGCTTGTTCAGCGGACGTTTTGTCGTCTGGCGGTGGTGACGGTATCACGCCTAATATGCGACCCTATCCAAAAGGAACTCGAAGGTCCCACCAAGGATAGACCCGCATATTGAGGCGCTTTTGCAAGGTGGATATCATTACATCAACATTACATAATAGATGGGGATACATACATAAGGCATACAATGCCACATGAATACAACAATACAACATACAAGAACAACATCCGACTACGGATGAATCATAAACGAAACTCAAACAATATCCACCACCGCTAGCCAGTGCTGCCGACCGAACCTATCCCCGATCGAAGAAGCGAAAGAAGAAACTCAACGCAAGCAAGCATCGCTCTCGCATCATGATCATCGCATAAACACTGTACCACCTGCAATTGTTGTTGTAGTAATCAGAAACACGAGGACTCAGCAATCCCATTACCATGGGTATCAAGACTAGCAAAGCTTAATGGGAAAGGAAGGGGTAAAGTGGTGAGGTTGCAGCAGCGGCTAAGCAATGTATGGTGGCTAACATACGCAAATGAGAGCGAGAAGAGAAACAAAGGAACGCTCGTGAAGCTAGCAATGATCAAGAGGTGATCCTGAACACCTACTTACGTCAATCATAACACAGAAACCATGTTCACTTCCCGGACTCCGCCGAGAAGAGACCATCACGGCTACACACACGGTTGATGCGTTTTAATTCGGATCTGGTGTCAAGTTATCTACAACCAGACATTAACAAATTCCCATCTGCCACATAACTGCGGGCACGGCTCTCGAAGTTTATACCTGCGGGGTGTCCCAACAGCCCATGACAAGCTCTCGCGACCAACGAAGAATAGACCTTCTCCGGAAGACCCGATCGGTCTCGAATTCGGTTTACAAGACATTTCGACAATGGTAAAACAAGACCAGCAAAGCCACCCGATGCGCCAACAATCCCGATAGGAGCAGCACATATCTCGTTCTCGAGGCAACACCGGATGAGACATCCTCGAGTAAAACCAGACCTCGAGTTTCCCGAGGGGCCCCGCAGATCTACTCGGTTCGAACCAACACTTAGACAAGCAGCGGCCCGGGGCTAAAATAAAGATGACCCTCGAGAGAGCGACACCCAAGGAAAAAGTTGGTGGTGGTGAGGCAAATGGTAAAACCAAGGTTGGGCCTTCTGGACAAGTTTTATTCAAAGCGAACTGTCGGGGGTCCATAAATCACCCGACCGCGTTAGGAGCAAAATCCGGAACATAACACGGTATGGCGGAAACTAGGGCGGCAAGAGTGGAACAAAACACCGGGCATAAGGCCGAGCCTTCCACCCTTTACCAAATATATAGATGCATTAATAATATAAGAGATATTGTGATATCCCAACATAACCACATCCACCATGGAGAAATCTTGAACTTCACCGCAACTAGCAATGCTATAAGAGGGCTGAGCAAAAGCGGTAACATAGCCAAACAACGGTTTGCATAGGAAAGGTGTCAAAGGTTAGAGGTTCATGGCAATATGGGATGGCTTGATAAACAACTAATAGGTAGTGCAAATAGCGATAGAACGAAGCAACTAGCATAGCAATGATAGTAGTGAGATCCGGGGTAGCGGTCATCTTTCACGAAATCCCGCAAGGAAGAAGAACGAGTCCATGAAGAAGATGAAGCCACAAAGACGAACCACACGTGAGCGAACGCATCCTCACGATCGCAAGCAAGCAGGAACTATCGAGAAGAAGCACACAACATAGTAAACACACCACACATGAACAAGGCATGATGCACAACAAGCATGATGCATGACAAAGCTACATGAAGCTACTCATGGCAAGAGATGATGCAAACAAGAACAACACATCAAGGCAAGTTTAAATGAGGCCGGAACAACATATAACAATTCGGTAAGTCCTCATATGCAAATTTCAAAATTGGTCCAGATCTGAATAAACCTTATGTTCAAGTTTTTAAACAGCAAGTTAAGATGCACCAAGATGATCTACGAAATTCTAGTCAAGTTCCATATAAAGTTCATTAGATTGAAGCTCGGCCTAGAAGATATGAGCAAAACAAGTTAAACATGGCATTGATGCAAAATGCATACAAACATCAAGAAAACACCTCAAAACAAGGATGCAACATGATAATATGGAACTACATGCAAAAACAAGCAAGTTTCATATAGAGCACACTCAAAAGCGAACAGCGGTGCAACACACACACACTATACAAGTCATAACAACAATCTGTCCATAACAGCAACTAGGCATCTTGCAAGCATCAAAACAACATGCTACAGCACCCCAACATAATAACAAAAGGCATGGGCATGAAGTACACGTAAAACACTACAAAACATGAACACTGAGATATCTCTAGAAACAACAAGAACATGCTCAAAAAGACATGGGAATATTGCAAATAATAACAGTTTCAGACATGGCAGGAATAACATCAGGTTGCAATGTTTAGAGCAAGCAAACAACATGTTACAGGAACTTATCATGGCAAACAAAGGCATGGCATGAATCTACTAATTGCATGTATCAAAAGTCCCTTACTGACCATGAGCCAAAAGGGCACGGAAAATATGATGGCACCCATGTAAACATGGAAAGTTATATTACAGATTCAAACATGGCAGGAACAACAATAAGTAGGCATGTTGGTGAGCTTGAACCACTCACTACAGAGCAATGCATGGCATGGCAAGGCAACCAACAGTAAGAATGCATGTTTGTGAAACTATACATGGCAAGAGCAAGGTCATAGGGTGCATGGATCACTAGCAAACAATCATGGAAACATGGAACTTAATGTTAACGGGCTGACAGCAACATTATGAAGCAACTTTGGAGCAAGATATGAACAATCTACAGCAAGCTATAAATGCTACCAGGGGCATGGATGGATAGGGCATAACATGTAGATCAAAACATGTTTATAGAGCATCTCCAGATTATGCATAGAATGATTACTAGAAGCATGTTAACATGGCATCACAAAATTACAGAATCTGTCTAGCAAAACAGCAACAGCAAGTACACTACTTAACAAGCTCGATTCACTCACCACAAGTCATTGCATGACAAGATAAGCATAGCATCATCAAGAAGACATGTTTGTGAAACAAACCAAGTCAAGAACAAGTCCATAGCATGCAAGGATGAACTATAGCAACCTTGGCTAAATTGAATAACAAGTAAACAATCTGCCAGGAAACATTTTGAAGCAAAAGTAGAGCACCAAAATGACATGCTAGACTACTCCATAATTGCAAACAAGGGCATGAATGGATAGAAAATAACCATATGTTCAAAACACCCTTACTGAAGTATCTCAAAATATGCATGGATCTCTTTGTAGCATCAAGTTTACATGGCATCAAAATAACAGCAGAACAGGGACTAAATCAGCAATATCACGAAGCCTAATTTGCATGCTTGTGCTAGTCACCACATTGATCACAAAAATACATGGCATACATCCCTGGAATGATGGCATGGCATAGATCAAAACACATGAAGACATCAACCTCATAGGATGCACACATCAATCATTGCAAAAATGACAAATGAGCAAGTTATAACAGTTTCAGCAGATTAACATCAACATGCACTCTTCCAACAGCATTTCGGGCATCAAGATGAGCTCAAATGAAAATGATGCAATGGAATGAAATGAAGTGCTCGTTGATACGAACAATTTGACATATTACACACACGAAACGGAGCTACGGATGCAGAGATACAGCAGGTCAAACATGGCATGATAAAGTATATAATCTGGGACTTAGTGGATTTGGACCTCGGGGGAAAAGTGGACGACGGGATCCCGCGGGCCGTTTGGATGGTCGGGCGGGTGGACCTCATCCCACCCGCCGGATCCGGCGACGAGGCGGCCGGCCGGCGGCCGGAGGGCGGGCGGCACCGAGGAGGCCGGAAGGCCGGAGGAGGCGCCGCGGGCGCGGGCCGGGCGGCTGGAGGCGGCGATCAGGGGAGCACGGAGGCGGCGGGTCGCGCTTCAGGCGGCGGGGCGGGCGGCGCGGAGGCGCTGGTGGGGCGAGCCGCGGGCGGCGGAGGCGTGAACGGGCTCAGAGCCTCGGAGGCGGCTGGGCGGCGGCGGCTCGCCGGCGGCGGCGGTGATGGCGGCGAGGCGAAGCGGTGGCGAGGTCCGGACCACCCGGCGAGCCGGATCTGGGCGGCGGCGGCGGCGAGGAGGAGCTGGCGGTGGTGCGGAGGACGCGCAGTGGAGGGGAGCGGCGGCGGGGCGACGTGGCGACGCCTGATTCGCCGAGGTGAGGTGGAGGCTGGACGTGTCCGGCCGTCGGCGGACATGTCCGGCGGCGCGGAGGGAGGATTTAGGGTTTCATCTGCGATTTGGATGGGGGAGGCACATATATATAGGTAGAGGGAGCTAGGAGACTCCAAATGAGGTGCGGTTTTCGGCCACGCGATCGTGATCGAACGACCGAGAGCATGGAGGGGAGTTTTGTGGGTTTTGGGCCACTTTGGACGGGGTGTTGGGCTGCAACAAAAGAGGGCTTTTGCGGTTACCCTGTTAACCGTTGGAGTACCAAACGGCCTCCAAATGGCACGAAACTTGACAGGCGGTCTACCGGCGTTATACCAAGGCCGCTTGGCAAACCTCGGGCCATTCCGAGAAAGTTTAACACCCACTCACAACAGGAGAGAAGAAGGGGACGTCGGAGGACATAGGAGTGCCGGATTGCAAAACGGACAACGGGGAAAATGCTCGGATGCACGAGACGAACACGTATGCAAAATGAAATGCACATGACAACATGATAAAATGCATATGATGACATGGCAAAGTGCAAAACGCAAGCAAATGACATGGAAATGACGGCGAATAACTGGCAGACACCTGGCGCATCGAATCCGGGGTGTTACAACACTCCTCCACTAACAAGAGATCTCGTCCCGAGATCTTAGGACCGAGACGGAAGGGAAAAAATGATGAGGTGAAGCAAGAACTCAAGATAGGAAGCAAAGAATCAAGAACACTCGAGAAGAAGAGAGGAACAACGAGAATGACGAGAATCAAAAACTCATGGAATCAGATAGACTATGAAATCACTCGTTCTAACCGGAGTGGTTAGAAGGAGAAAAGAAACGAATAGACTGAAAGGATTTAGGTAGCACTCCGGCTGAACATGGAAAGAATAGAACACGAACTTGAGAAGATGGAAAGAGACTTGACGAGAGGAACGACACAATGCCTCCGGAAGAATTGAAATAGTTGAATGAAAAGAATGGATAAGGATATAACAACTTGTGCCACGAATGAAATTGAAAGCATCTTGAGATCCTAAGCTGATAAAAGAACACTTGAACGAAGCACCGGGATAATTGGATAACGGTAGCTTAAATGTGAGGGCGAAGAATTCTTCAGGAATGATGGCCTCCGGTGAAAAGAAATGGGAAAACAGCTCCTGACCTACTCCGGATGGATGAAAGAATTGCACGGCTGGAAACAATTAGATAGGATAACATCGAGCTAGCACCATGAATCTCCAGGAGAACGGACAAGATTTAAGAGAAATCTTCTTCTGTCTTCAAATGACGACGATAAACACCACCAAAATTGCTAAGGCACTCCGAGGGAACAAAAAGCGAAGAGGTTGAGCCAATAATGAAATGATTTGAAATCGATCTTGGAAAGGCATGTGACTGATGAAATTCATTCTTACGTCACGATTGACAAGAATTTAGAATAACTCCGGGGGAATTAGAAGAGTCAGGTAAGATCCTGGGAAAAGACCTGTGGGTTAGGGCCCACTGAAGAGGAAAACACCGTTGGAAAAGGGATGTTGAACAAATAGATGATGCACCGGAACAATTGAAATATTTGAATGAGGTGACAACCTCGAATTAATTGGAACACAGACGAAACTCCTGAGATATCTTGAACACTCCGGAAGGATAAACTGGCGAGAGGCGAACGAGCAAAGGGAAATATTTGAGCTGAGGGAAAGAATATGATAAGCCCGAAAAACTTGAATTGAGTGCACCGGAAAAAATAAGGGATGAAGAATGACGAACGAGACGAGAATTCACCGGTTGAAATAATTGAGGGAAGGCTGAAGAGGCTCCGCACGAATGAAATTGATGCTCGAAAGAGACTCAGGCTCCGGGAAGAAGAGGGTGGGAGGTTGGGAAAACAAAAGCAACTTGGAAGGGGAACCGACGAATATCTTTAAGAGAAAACACTGGTTGAAATCATTGAGGAAAGAAAGCAAAGACTTCGCACGAGTAGAATGGATACTCGATTACAGACTCCGGTTCCGAGAGGAAGAAGGGTGGGCGGGTGGGAAAAACAAGGACAACTTCGGACAGGGAAACAACATCGACCGAAAAGAGCTGAGGATTGATCTTGGCAAAGATGAAGAGGCTCGAGTCGACTTGACGAGAAGTGCACCGGATGCAAAGAGCTGAGGAACAACGATCGAAAACCACCTGCGTGATCCTAAAGAAATATTTGAAGGGGAAGAGGAGTAATTCAAAACACCTACGTCATGATTCCTCACCAGAGCAACGAAGGGGCCGAGGAGTAAAAAGAATTCCTACTCTCCGATATAACTAGACTCCGAAAATAGTTTTCTTCTAGACTCAACAACAGCCAAACTATACGATCAATCAAGGGGGCTCCTAAGGTCGGTCGAGGCTCTGATACCAACTTGTCACGCCCAATATGCGACCCTATCCAAAAGGAACTCGAAGGTCCCACCAAGGATAGAACCGCATATTGAGATGCTTTTGCAAGGTGGATATCATTACATCAACATTACATAATAGATGGGGATACATACATAAGGCATACAATGCCACATGAATACAACAATACAACATACAAGAACAACATATGACTACGGATGAATCATAAACAGAAACTCAAACAATATCCACCCTGCTAGCCCAGGCTGCCGACCTGGAACCTATCCCCTGATCGAAGAAGCAGAAGAAGAAACTCAACGCAAGCAAGCATCGCTCTCGCGTCATGATCATCGCATAAACCTATACCTGCAACTGTTGTTGTAGTAATCTGTGAGCCACAAGGACTCAGAAATCCCATTACCATGGGTATCAAGACTAGCAAAGCTTAATGGGAAAGGAAGGGGTAAAGTGGTGAGGTTGCAGCAGCGGCTAAGCAATGTATGGTGGCTAACATACGCAAATGAGAGCGAGAAGAGAAATAAAGGAACAGTCGTGAAGCTAGCAATGATCAAGAGGTGATCCTGAACACCTACTTACGTCAATCATAACACAGAAACCGTGTTCACTTCCCGGACTCCGCCGAGAAGAGACCATCACGGCTACACACATGGTTGATGCGTTTTAATTCGGATCTGGTGTCAAGTTATCTACAACCGGACATTAACAAATTCCCATCTGCCACATAACCGCGGGCACGGCTCTCGAAAGTTTATACAATGCAGGGGTGTCCCAACTTAGCCCATGACAAGCTCTCGCGATCAACGAAGGAATAGACCTTCTCCCAGGAAGACCCGATCAGTCTCGGAATCCCGGTTTACAAGACATTTCGACAATGGTAAAACAAGACCAGCAAAGCTGCCCGATGCGCCGACAATCCCGATAGGAGCTGCACATATCTCGTTCTCAGGGCAACACCGGATGAGACATCCTACGAGTAAAACCAGACCTCGAGTTTCCCGAGGGGCCCCGCATCTACTCGGTTCGAACCAACACTTAGACAAGCATCGGCCCGGGGGCTAAAATAAAGATGACCCTCGAGAGAGCGACTCCCAAGGGAAAAAGTAGGTGGTGGTGAGGCAAATGGTAAAACCAAGGTTGGGCCTTCTTTGGACAAGTTTTATTCAAAGCGAACTGTTAGGGGGTCCCATAAATCACCCAACCGCGTTAGGAACGCAAAATCCGGGAACATAACACCAGTATGACGGAAACTAGGGCGGCAAGAGTGGAACAAAACACCCACTCTTTACCAAATATATAGATGCATTAATAATATAAGAGATATTGTGATATCCCAACATAACCCTGTCCACCATGGAGAAATCTTCAACTTCACCTGCAACTAGCAATGCTATAAGAGGGGCTGAGCAAAAGCGGTAACATAGCCAAACAACGGTTTGCATAGGAAAGGTGTCAAAGGTTAGAGGTTCATGGCAATATGGGATGGCTTGATAAACAACTAATAGGTAGTGCAGCATAGCGATAGAACGAAGCAACTAGCATAGCAATGATAGTAGTGAGATCCAGGGTAGCGGTCATCTTGCCTGAAATCCCGCAAGGAAGAAGAACGAGTCCATGAAGAAGATGAAGCCACGAAGACGAACCACACGTAGACGAACGCATCCTCACGATCGCAACGAAACAGGAACTATCGAGAAGAAGCACACAACATAGTAAACACACCACACATGAACAAGGCATGATGCACAACAAGCATGATGCATGACAAAGGCTAGATGAAGCTACTCATGGCAAGAGATGATGCAAACAAGAACAACACATCAAGGCAAGTTTAAATGAGGCCGGGAACAACACATAACAATTCCGGTAAGTCCTCATATGCAAATTTCGAAATTGGTCCATATCTGAATAAACCTTATGTTCAAGTTGTTAAACAGCAAGTTAAGATGCACCAAGATGATCTACACGAAATTCTAGTCAAGTTCCATATAAAGTTCATTAGATTCGGAGCTACGGCCTAGAAGATATGAGCAAAACAAGTCAAACATGGCATTGATGCAAAATGCATACAAACATCAAGCAAACACCTCAAAACAAGGATGCAACATGATAATATGAAACTACATGCAAAAACAAGCAAGTTTCATATAGAGCACACTCAAAACGGAGCAACGGTGCAACACACACACACACACTATACAAGTCATAACAACAATCTGTCCATAACAGCAACTAGACATCTTGCAAGCATCAGAACAACATGCTACAGCACCCCAACATAATAACAAAAGGCATGGGCATGAAGTACACGTAAAACACTACAAAACATGAACACTGAGCTATCTACAGAAACAACTAGAACATGCTCAAAAAGACATGGAAATATTGCAAATAATAACAGTTTCAGACTTGGTAGGAATAACATCAGGTTGCAATGTTTAGAGCAAGCAAACAACATGTTACAGGAACTTATCATGGCAAACAAAGGCATGACATGAATCTACTAATTGCATGTATCAAAAGTCCCTTACTGACCATGAGCCAAAAGGGCACGGAAAATATGATGGCACCCATGCAAACATGGCAAGTTATATTACAGATTCAAACATGGCAGGAACAACAATAAGTAGGCATGTTGGTGAGCTTGAACCACTCACTACAGAGCAATGCATGGCATGGCAAGGCAACCAATAGTAAGAATTCATGTTTGTGAAACTATACATGGCAAGAGCAAGGTCATAGGGTGCATGGATCACTAGCAAACAATCATGGAAACATGGAACTTAATGTTAACGGGCTGACAGCAACATTATGAAGCAACTTTGGAGCAAGATATGAACAATCTACAGCAAGCTATAAATGCTACCAGGGGCATGGATGGATAGAGCATAACATGTAGATCAAAACATGTTTATAGAGCATCTCCAGATTATGCATAGAATGATTAGTAGAAGCATGTTAACATGGCATCACAAAATTACAGAATCTGTCTAGCAAAACAGCAACAACAAGTACACTACTTAACAAGCTCGATTCACTCACCACAAGTCATTGCATGACAAGATAAGCATAGCATCATCAAGAAAACATGTTTGTGAAACAAACCAAGTCAAGAACAAGTCCATAGCATGCAAGGATGAACTATAGCAACCTTGGCTAAATTGAATAACAAGTAAACAATCTGCCAGGAAACATTTTGAAGCAAAAGTAGAGCACCAAAATAACATGCTAAACTACTCCATAATTGCAAACAAGGGCATGAATGGATATACAATAACCGTATGTTCAAAACACCCTTACTGAAGTATCTCAAAATATGCATGGATCTCTTTGTAGCATCAAGTTGACATGGCATCAAAATAACAGCAGAACAGGGACTAAATCAGCAATATCACGAAGCCTAGTTTGCATGCTTGTGCTAGTCACCACATTGATCACAAAAATACATGGCATACACACCTGGAAAGATGGCATGGCATAGATCAAAACACATGAAGACATCAACCTCATAGGATGCACACATCAATCATGGCAAAAATGACAAATGAGCAAGTTATAACAGTTTCAGCAGATTAACATCAACATGCACTCTTCCAACAGCATTTCGGGCATCAAGATGAGCTCAAATGAAAATGATGCAATGGAATGAAATGAATTACTCGTCGAGGCGAACAATTTGACATATTACACGCACGAAATGGAGCTACGGATGCAGAGATACAGCAGGTCAAACATGGCATGATAAAGTATATAATCTGGGACTTAGTGGATTTGGACCTCAGGGGAAAAGTGGACGACGGGATCCCGCGGGCCGTTTGGATGGTCGGGCGGGTGGATCTCATCCCACCCGCCGGATCCGGCGACGGCGGCCGGAGGGCGGGGCGGCACCAGAGAAGGCCGGGGAAGGCCGGAGGAGGCGCCAGCGAGGCGCGGGCCGGGCGCTGCAGAGGCGAGACCGCGAGAGCGGGCGGCGGACGGAGGCGGCTCGGCGCCCGGCCGCGGCAGCCGGGCGGGCGCGAGGCGCTGTGGGCAGAGCAGGCGGCGGAGGCGCCCTCGCTCGAAGCGCGACGGCGCCGCGGCAGCGGCGGGCGCAAAAGCAGCGCTGCGCAGTGGGGGTCCGACAATGCGGCTCGCACCGGCAGGCGGCGGCGGCTCGCCGCCGAGGGCGGCGGCGACGCGTCCGGGATGGCGGCGGGGCGAAGCGGGCCAGCTAGGCCCCCGACCGACCAGGCGGGCGGATCTGAGCCCGGCGGCGGCGGCGAAGCGGGGCGCCGGGCGGCGGTGACGTGGCGCGACGCGAGTGGAGGGAAGCGGCGGCGGGGTGACGTGGCGACGCCTAATTCGCCGGGGTGAGGTGGAGGCTGGACGTGTCCGGCCGTCGGCGGACATGTCCGGCGGCGCGGAGGGAGGATTTAGGGTTTCATCTGCGATTTGGACGGGGGAGGCACATATATATAGGTAGAGGGAGCTAGGAGACTCCAAATGAGGTGCGGTTTTCGGCCACGCGATCGTGATCGAACGACCGAGAGCATGGACGGGAGTTTGGTGGGTTTTGGGCCACTTTGGACGGGGTGTTGGGCTGCAACACAAGAGGGCTTTTGCGGTTACCCGGTTAACCGTTGGAGTACAAACGACCTCCAAATGGCACGAAACTTGACAGGCGGTCTACCGGCGTTATACCAAGGCCGCTTGGCAAACCTTGGGCCATTCCGAGAAAGTTTAACACCCGCTCACAACAGGAGAGAAGAAGGGGACGCCGAAGGACATAGGAGTGCCGGATTGCAAAACGGACAACGGGGAAAATGCTCGGATGCACGAGACGAACACGAATGCAAAATGAAATGCACATGATGACATGATAAAATGCATATGATGACATGGCAAAGTGCAACACGCAAGCAAATGACATGGCAATGACGGCGAATAACTGGCAGACACCTGGCGCATCGAATCCGGGGCGTTACAACGGCAAAGGCCTTTGTCGTCCGCAAGGCATGCCTTTTCCATCAGCCATGGCGGATGACAAAGTTTTTTATTCCTATAGTGATTCCTGTTGCAGAGAAGAACAAGGCCTTGGTGCCTGAAGTTTAAGAAGAAGATGATGAAGCCCAAGTGCTCAGAAAACTCAAGCCAGAGATACCAAACCATGATGACAATCATCCAGTAGCAGAAAACATGAAGGAAAGAAAAGATGCAGGTCTCGGACTATGGAGACAAGCTGATCCATATGCTCTGAGGAGAAGGACTGCTGTGGACTATAGATTTCACACCAAAGAACAACAAGATTTTTATGAGACAATGCTACTAGACAAGAAGCCCATTGTCTGTGATATGAAGTGGGTTGATTGGAAATATATTGATGAAAATTAAGATCACTTTCCAGGAGTGCATGAAAGCTTCAAGCTCAATGGAGTTGACAAGTTTGTGGGTCAGAAGTTGATCAAGTGGAATGATGAGCTCATTATGTAGTTTTATTCAACAACTCATTTCTATCCTGATGGAAAGATTGTGTGGATGTCTAAAGGTACAAGGTACCAATCTTATATTGATGAGTGGGCCAAGCTCATAAATTCCCCCAAAGAAGCTTAGAAAGACATTGATGTCTATGCTGAGAAGAAGAAGGATCACAACTCCATGGCCAACATGTACAAGGATATACCTGACAAAGCCTTGGAGACACACAAGCTGGGCTCAGTGTATTACTTGATGTCTGGATTGGCCACAATGACCATTTTGAGGCACACCTTGTTGCCCAAATTAGGAGATCACATGATGATCAGAGGCCATTCCATCAATTTGCTTCAGCTCTTTGACTTGCCCCAAAAGTTCAAGGTCATGAGCTTGATTGTTGAGACCATCAAGAGAACAACTGCTACCAGAAGAGGTCATGTGGATATGCTCCACACTGATGACCCGCAGCTATAGGGGATCTATCATAGTACTTTTGATAAGTAAGAGTGTCAAACCCAACGAGGAGCAGAAGGAAATGACAAGCGGTTTTCAGTAAGGTATTCTCTGCAAGCACTGAAATTATCGATAACAGATAATTTTGTGATAAGATAATTCGTAACGGGTAACAAGTAACAAAGTAACTAAGGTGCAGCAAGGTGGCCCAATCCTTTTTGTAGCAAAAGACAAGCCTGGACAAACTCTTATATAAAGCAAAGCGCTCACGAGGACACATGGGAATTATCGTCAAGCTAGTTTTCATCATGCTCATATGATTCGCGTACGCTACTTTGATAATTTGATATGTGGGTGGACCGGTGCTTGGGTACTGCCCTTCCTTGGACAAGCATCCCACTTATGATTAACCCCTCTCACAAGCATCCGCAACTACAAAACAAGAATTAAAGTAAACCTAACCATAGCATGAAACATATGGATCCAAATCAGCCCCTTATGAAGCAACGCATAAACTAGGGTTTAAGCTTCTGTCACTCTAGCAACCCATCATCTACTTATTACTTCCCAATGCCTTCACCAAGGCCCAAACAATGATGAAGTGTCATGTAGTCGACGTTCACATAACACTACTAGAGGAAAGACAACATACATCTCATCAAAATATCGAACGAATACCAAATTCACATGACTACTTATAACAAGACTTCTTCCATGTCCTCAGGAACAAACGTAACTACTCACAAATCATATTCATGTTCATAATTAGAGGGGTATTAATATGCATAAAGGATCTGAACATATGATCTTCCATCGAATAAATCAACTAGCATCAACTACAAGGAGTAATCAACACTACTAGCAACCCACAAGTACCAATCTGAGGTTTTGAGACAAAGATCGGATACAAGAGATGAACTAGGGTTTGAGGGGAGATGGTGCTGGTGAAGATGTTGACGGAGATTGACCCCCTCTCGATGAGAGGATCGATGGTGATGACGATTGTCGGTGTCAAAACCGGCGGATCTCGGGTAGGGGGTCCCGATCTGTGCGTCTTAGGCTAATGGTAATAGGAGGCAAGGAACACAATGTTTACCCAGGTTCGGGCCCTCTCGATGGAGGTAAAACCCTACTTCCTACTTGATTGATATTGATGATATGAGTAGTACAAGAGTTGATCTACCACGAGATCGTAGAGGCTAAACCCTAGAAGCTAGCCTATGATGATTATGACTGTGATCGTCCCACTAAGGACCAAACTCTCTGGTTTATATAGACAACGGAGAGGGCTAGGGTTTACATGGAGTCGGTTACAAGGACGGAAATATAATATCCGTATCGCCAAGCTTCTCTTCCACGCAAAGGAGAGTCCCATCCGGACACAAGACGGACTCTTGAGTCTTGTATCTTCATGCTCCCACAGTCCGGACAAAGTGTATAGTCCGGCTGTCTGGATACCCCCTAATCCAGGACTCCCTTAGTAGCCCCTGAACCAGGCTTCAATGACGATGAGTCCGACGCGCAGTCTTGTCTTCGGCATTGCAAGGCGGGTTCCATCTCCGAATACTCCAAAGTAATCATCGAACACTTGAACCGTGTCCGGATCTGCAAGATGATCTTCACATACCACCGTAGGGGGCATAGCATAAATCTGATCTGCTAGCAATCTCTGTGCATCGTGCCCTTGTATCGTGGCCTATCCCAACACGAACCAGTCTTTCTTAGCCCACCTCGATACACCTTGCGAGGTGGTTTTATTGGCACACCCTGCCAAAGCAAAGATCGTGTTCCCCTTATTACGGGATCTTCCATCAATACGGGCGTGCGCCACCCCACGACGACGACTGTTGGTATGACTCCGTGTTTTTAGATAAGTCTCAAGTGGTCATGCTGAGGACTCTTGATATTCACCCCCTTTATAAAGGGGCCGAGGCTTATACCTCTTTTCCACCACCCTTGCGCCCTTTTGCATCTCGAGTTCTAACACCTGAGACCCAAACTCAAACACCCCAGATCCTCCAGTATGTCCGGATCCAACCTTCAAGGCCGGTGGGTGGCTTCCTCGATCAAAGAGGAGGACATTGCGAGGCTTAGGGAGGTCGGATATCTGACCGCCGACATCCAGCATAGGCTTCCTACTCCAGGGCAGGTCATCCCTACTCCCAAGCCTAATGAGAGCATTGTGTTTGTTCCTCACTTCCTTCGCGGCTTGGGCCTCACCTTTGATCCCTTTGTGAGGGGGCTCATGTTCTATTACGGACTAGATTTTCACGATCTAGCTCCGGACGCTATCCTCCATATCCTGTCATTCATCATTGTGTGCGAGGCTTTTCTCCACGTCACTCCACACTTCGGCTTATGGCTCAAGACCTTCAATGTGAACCGAAATTGATCGAGGGGCGACATGCAGAGTGCGGAGGTGCCATAATAAGTAGGAATGCCGATGCCCCATGGCCAGAGGGTTCTTTCCCAGAGGTATCCGATTTATGGCAACGGAGGTGGTTTTACGTCCGGCTCCTAGAGGCACAAAGTGGGTGGCTGCCCCCGACTTCCGCTCGCGCCCTCCGTCACAACTGGTGTCATGGAACAATGTAGGACGGGATTGGGGGTCTGCCAGTGATGTATCAACACGCAGAGCCATATCTGGGAGCTTCTTGAAATGGACATTAACCTTGTCAGCATAATTTAGGTAATGCTAATCCGACGGATGTTGCCGTGCAAACTCCGGCCTCTCCGGATGTGGGAGTTCAACCCAGAGGGTCCGCGGACTACTCAGCACTTCTTCAGCCTGAAGCTCGAAGGGATGTGTAAATTATTCTTTGGACCACAAGTAAAGTGTCCGGACACCACCGAGGATGCGGGCCTAAGCTGCAATCACCTAGATACCCAAGTAAGTAACCCCGAAACTGGACACTTCGTTTATATTTATCATAATCATCATTCTAAAAATCCTCTGTGGCCAGGAATGGCTCAGCAAAGCGGAGAGAATCAGGTGTCTGGTGCCACTTCCCGAAGGCTTGCCCAGTCCTACCATAGCCAAGATGCTTGGCCGGGTGCTTAGCAAAATGCCCTCAGGGAAAGACGAAGGGAAGAACAGAGAAGCCAAACTTCACACACTGTGCATCCGAGCCGGGGGAATTGCTACCTCCCCTAAGGAGGATAGTCGGGGAGGGGAGTCTAAAGCCTCCTCCCCGTGCGGGAAGAAGAGGGCCGCTTCCAAAGACTTGGAGATGGAGGTGCCCAAGCAGGGGAAGAAAACGTCACCAGGGGGCCCTGCCCTGAAGGGCGCCCTTACCTCGTCATGCCCGCCGACGGGCCAGCCATCAACCGAGCTATGAGTTAATCGTTTATTCGTATGTACTGCATTTCTCCGAGAACAATAACCAGGATTCATTTTTTGCAGCCCGGCTAGCAGCTCTTCTCAATAGAGTTCGTCTTCTAGGGATCTCCCTCCGGAGATGATGGAGAGTGAGACCCCACCAACCTCTCCGCCTCATGAGGCGGGCGACTCCGAGGTGTCGTCACGGAGGAGTCCGGACCTGTCGAAGCCAGAACATAATCCTTCAGCTGCCCTGAGCCCAGAGTGTTCGGCTCCCACGGGGGGCGATGGGAAGGGTCCGGCACAGTTCGGTGTCCGGTCAGACATACTAACGGACCTTCTGGAGCGAGCTGCACTCTCGGAGGAGCACCGCTCATTAATGAGCACGGTGCTCAAGAAGATTTCATCCTCCACAAGCGGTTTGAATGAAGCATTTACGAGCCTGCTTAGAAGCTTTGAGGTATGTAATGAAAAATACATAATTTTTTGGCTGTGAGGCACGCGCTAGGTGTGCTCCATATGGATAGTAGCCCCTGAGACTCTAGTTGTCCGCCCTAGGCGGCAAATGGAGGATCATATTGTGTAAGTAATGAATGCAATGTATATATGCGCAGGTGTCTAAGGATCCGGCAGCCGACCAGTCCATTGAAGTTGTTGAACTAAGGAGGCAGATTGGAGCTATTGATGCCAATATCATGCTGGTAAATAAGCGGCTGAACGAGTCACAAGGTATGTGCTCTGCTTTCCTAAATATGTTTTATAGGAAAATTGGAGAGGGGCATGATATTAATGCGATATTCTTGGACTGCAGACGGTGCTGCTGCCGTGGAAGCCCTGAGGGCGGAACTTGCCCAAACCAAGGAACAAGCTCGGGCTAGCAATGCGGCTGCCCTAAAGGCGGCCGAAGAGTTGAGAGCAGAACAGGCTGCTCATCGCTGAAGCAAGGATAAGATAGCCGAAATGGCTGTGGAGTTGAAAAATGCCGCCAACCGGTATGAGCTCCTTAAAAAGGAGAATCAGGTTAATTCGGCTGACCTGAACAAGGCACTTAATGCAGCCAAGGGGATGCGGACCGAAATCGGGGATGTGCGGGAGGAGCTTGATAGGCCGGGAAAATCACGACTGGGAGCCCCTACTTATTGCGGATGAAGTTTTGGATCCGGTATGCTCCCTGGATCGATCTTTGGAGTCCTCTGATCGTATGTGGACTTGGCGAAGAGTATAGCTGATGCGGCCAAGTTTTTCGAGGATCAAAGTGATAAAGAAGTGGAGAAGCTGTTCTGGTCCCAATTCAGTGCTCCCGCGCGCCCATTGCCGTTGAGTGAGAAGATGGCTGCTGTGGCTGAGCTTCATAGGTTGTCCGGGCTTGCAATGCGGTCTGTAATAGACCATCTTTGGCCGAAGGGTCCTAAGACGGACATTTATTTTGGTTTGGTGCAACAATTCCTTGGTGCCGTATCTCAGATCGACGCCATGAGGAGGTCGGTGTGTATAGAGGGTGCACGGATGGCACTTGCCCGTGTTAAAGCATTTTGGACAGATATGGAGGCCACCATTATTGCGACCCAGAATCTGGCGGGAGGCCAGGATTCGGCCGAGCACTACTTGGAGCAGGTAACAGAAGGTGCTCGCTTAATAGGGGCTCAATGCTCGAAGAATGTTATGTTCGAGTGACAAATCACTTCATTGTAAAAACAATGTTATTTTGATTATGAGGCTGTATTTATACTTTGTGCCCGAAAGTATTATTGTGCCTCCTGTGCGGCCATATTTATGTCTGTGTGTAATCTGAAAGTTAGCAATGCGTGGGGTGTTCGCGAAAAATATGCGTAATCACACTTGATCCAACGTCTTGGTCCGTTAAGGAGGTGATCGCATGTCGAACTAGGCAACCGGACTATATAGCTGTAACACTTTCACTTAGCCATAGGAGTTTGATGGTGGGACTACTATGTAGCCCCCGGTACCTTCGCGTGCATCCGAATACGGGCGCGTGTGTACATGACCGGGAAATGGTCCTTCGTTAATGCGGAGGAATCCTAAAGATTCCGGTAAGTCTTCGAGTGGTTGAACAGTCTCTCGCTATATCATGACAGTCAGTTTTCGGCTTTCTATGCTGAGGTGCTCATCCGGAATAACCAGGGCACAATCGCAGTAGTTCTCCTTTGGCCGCCTTAGCCGATAAAAATGGAACATAGGGTGGCAAACCGAGGAGCCGGGCAAAACCCAACATTTGACCAAAGACATGATTCGGAGCTGATGCATATAAGGCCAAACTCGTGACGCCGAACACTCCCAAAGGTATTCAGAATTTATAACATAAAATGGGCTGAAGAGTGCCCTTTCTTTATGAACCCTGTAGTTCCAGGTACGTGCATTAATCTATCGTGGCGAAATGCCAATAACGGCAGTAACCTCTATGGGTATAGTACCCATGGGATGTGAAAACAACAAGAGACAATAAAAAGGTTTACACAGGGGATTAATCTAAAGAGAAACTTGTGAGCGGGGCCCTGCTGCACGTATGCGCCTTTGTCTTCGTTGTGCCATTTCCTGGAAGGGTATCGCATGAATTGTGTCTATAAAAAAGAAAAACTCGTGTAGAAGAGTATAACATAAGCATGCGGTGGATAGTAAAAGTGTAGGACATTGGCCTGCTAATAAGGTCAAGCCAAGAGTGGGGCTGTATTAAATATCTAAAGCCCCTGGTGTCCTTTATGCGATTACGTACATGGCGCCCTGGACCAGTTTTATCCGGGCTACCGGACTCGTCTAACCGTGTCCGTGGTCTTAACGACCAGTCATGCTTTCTGGTATTGTTGTCTGCTTAGAATCCGGCCGATGGAGCCGTCGCGCATTCCTCCGCGCGTGAAGAGCGCTCTGTGTTTCCGTTAACGGTGATGACGCCGCGTGGACCGGGCATCTTCAGTGTGAGGTAGGCGTAATGCGGTACTGCATTGAAGCGGGCGAAGGCCGTTCTCCCAAGCAATGCGTGATAGCCGCTCTGGAAGGGTGCGATGGTGAAGAGTATTTCTTAATTCGAGTTGCTCGGGAGCGAATGTTACCTTCAGTACGACGGAGCCCCTGCCATAGGCTTCAATGCCTGGTATCACCCCTTCAAAGGTGGTGTTGCTTTGGTTGATTCTGGATGAGTCTATCCCCATCCTGCGGACAGTGTCCTAGTGTATTAAATTGAGACTACTGCCGCCGTCCATGAGGACGCGAGTAAGATGGTATCCGTCGATTATTGGGTAGAGCACCAAGGCATCTGATCCTCTGCGCCGAATATTAGTCAGGCAATCCGTGTGATCAAAGGTGATCGGACATGCCGACCAGTGGTTAGGTGTGGGTACAACAGGCTCTATAGCGTATGCATCTCTGAGCGCGCATTCATGCCTTCTCGTGGATGTGTGAGTCGCGTGGATCACATTTACTGTTTTTACCTCTGGTGGGAATTTTTTCTGTCCCCTAGTGTTCGGCTAGCGAGGCTCATCCTTGTCTTCACTTGGTGTTTCCCTTCCCTTGTGTTTGGCGTTTAATTTGCCGGCCTGCTTGAAGACCCAGCATTCTTTGTGAGTGTGGTTCGCAGGTTTGTCGGGGGTGCCATGAATTTGGCACAGTCTGTCCAGGACTCTATTCAGATCGGACGATCCCTCTTTGCTGCCTTTAAATGACTTCTTTTGCTGACCGGGTCGAGAGCCCCTGAATCCGGCGTTGACCGTTGTGTTGTCCGGGCTCTCTTCCTTGTTTTGACGTTTGTTTTTATTGCGCCGTGGCTTCCCGTTGCCATCCCTTATTTCGGATGTGCTTGGGTCACTGGTGCCTTTACGGGCCAACCGGCTATCTCCACCCGTGCAAAAGCGGGTCATAAGGCTTGTTAAGGTTGCCATTGTCCTTGGCTTTTCTTGGCCAAGGTGTCTGGCGAGCCACCTCGTCCCGGATGTTGTGTTTGAACGCCGCTAAGGCCTCGGCATCCAGAAAGTCGACAATTTGATTCTTCTTAGTGAGGAATCTGTTCTAAAGCTTTCGGGCGGACTCTCTGAGCTGTTGGATTATGTGACTTAAATCGTCCGCATCCGGAGGCCGGACGTAAGTCCCTTGAAAATTGGCCCTGAAAGCGTCCTCGAGTTCCTCCCAACTATCAATCGAATTTTCAGGGAGGCTTTTCAACCAGTGTCGAGCTGGTCCCTTCAGCTTGAGGGGAAGGTATTTGATGGCGTGGAGGTCATCCCCACGAGCCATGTGTATATGCAGGATAAAATCCTCGATCCAGACCCCTGGGTCTGTCGTTTCGTCGTATGCCCCTATGTTCACAGGTTAAAACCCTGTGGAAATTCATGGTCCAGTACTTCTTCGGTGAAGCACAGGGGGTGAGCAGCCCCTCTGTATCTGGATGTGTTGTGGCATGCCTTCGGCTGTTGTTGTGTCCGGTGTTTATTCCGAACTGGTATCCGATAGATATGATTGTTTTGGTGACCATAGTCCCGCGCCGGGGTGTGTCCTTTAGATCCGTAGATGGACCTAGCCGCGCCGGCTTTCTTATCCAGGAGCTCGTGTAAATCGTGTTTGGTGTCGGTAGCTGCTCTGTTGCGGTTATGAAGTGGTTTATCCGGCCTCCTGGCCGTGTTTTTCTTTGGTGGAACGGCCTCATCGTCGAATTCTGGTAGCAGCTTGCGTTTTGGGTATCTCTTTGTATGGCGATCGTCGCCGTACTTTTCTTCAGTGTCTAGCACTTTATTCCATCTGTGATTGAGTGTTTCCTGTGCGGCCTTTAGCCGTTGCTTCTGCTTCTTTAGACTTCTCATAGTGGCCATAAGCCTTCTGTGGAGGTTATCTCGTTCCAAGCGTGTTTCCGGGATAATGAATGCATCGTCATCCAGACTGTGTTCTTGTCCCGGGGCGGTTTGATTAATTCGTCCCTCGGGATCATTGTGATCGGGCGTCTGCTCCGAGCTGTGTTCGGCATGACCTGGCTCATCCTGCTCCATTGCTGGGTCCATATGGTCGTTGTTGCCTTCGAAGTTGACTAGGGTGTCAATCTTTTTGGCGCTCTTGTCACTATTTTACTGTTGCTGGACTTGGAGCGGCGTCTGCGCCATCGTTTTGGCTTTTTCCCGGGGGTTTTTTCTTCCAGATTGTCACCGTCGTCCAGCGCCCCAGTGATTCTGAATCTTCTCCTGCATCGTCGTCCATATCGTCGATGTCTTCGGAGTCAAAGTCAAGCACGTCGGTTAAGTCATCGACCGTGGCAATGAAGTGGGTGGTGGGTGGGCAACGAATTCCTTCAGCGCCCGCCTCCCACTCTAGCCGAACATAGTTCGGCCAAGAGTCTCCTGACAAGGAGAGAGACTTTAACGAGTTCGGCACGTAGCCAAAGGGCGAGTGCTGGAAGATATCAGTTGCGGTGAACTCCATTACAGGAGCCCAACCAGGTTCAGCGGGCTCAGGAGCACGCGGACTAGAACCTGCAACCGGGTACGAGTCTGGGGGTCCGGTGTCACAGGCTTCTTTGGAGGAGAGGCCTGTATTCGGCTCTACCGCCGATGAGTGTGCAGCCTGCGGGGCGGGGTCCATCCACCCGTCCTTAGGCAACGCGGTCTGCTCCGAATTTAGGTCCGGGGCTACCGCAGGGGCGACATCCCGAGCATTGTCTGACAGCAGGTCTAAGCCATGCTCATCGTGACTGTCCGGCGCTCCTGGCACATGCCCGAATTCATTGAAGATCGAGTCTTTGCAGATATCCGCCGTGTAGTTCATGTTTCCGAACCTGACCTGGTGGCCAGGGGCGTAGCTGTCGATCTGCTCCAGTTGGCCAAGCGATTTGGCCCGTAGCACAAAGCCGCCAAACATGAAGATCTGTCCAGGGAGAAAAGTCTCATCCTAGACCGCATTGTTGACGATTGAAGGAGCCATCAAGCCTTGCAGCAACGACACAGAGGACCTCTCAATGAAAGCACCAATGTCGGTGTCAAAACCGGCGGATCTCAGGTAGGGGGTCCCGATCTGTGCGTCTTAGGCTAATGGTAACAGGAGGCAAGGAACACAATTTTTACCCAGGTTCGGGCCCTCTTGATGGATGTAAAACCCTACTTCCTGCTTGATTTATATTGATGATATGAGTAGTACAAGAGTTGATCTACCACGAGATCGTAGAGGCTAAAGCCTAGAAGCTAGCCTATGATGATTATGACTGTGATCGTCCCTCTAAGGACGAAACTCTCCGGTTTATATAGACACTGGAGAGGGCTAGGGTTTACATGGAGTCGGTTACAAGGAAGGAAATATAATATCCGCATCGCCAAGCTTGTCTTCCACGCAAAGGAGAGTCCCATCCGGACATGGGACGGAGTCTTGAGTCTTGTATCTTCATGCTCCAATAGTCCGGACAAAGCATATAGTTCGGCTGTCCGGATACCCCCTAATCCAGGACTCCCTCAGTGATGGTGATGATTTCCCCCTCCCGAAGGGATGTTTCCCCGGTAGCACAGCTCCGCCGGAGCCCTAGATTGGTTCCGTCAAGGTTCCGCCTCGAGACGGCGGCCCTTCATCCTGAAAGCTTCCTTATGATTTTTTCCAGGGCAAATGACACCATATAGGAGAAGATGGGCATCGGGGGGCTGCCAGGTGTCCCATGAGGCAGGGGGCGCGCCCAGGGGGGTAGGGCGCGCCCTCCACCCTTGTGGACAGTGGGTGGCCCCCTCTAGTGCTTTCTTCGCCCAATATTTTTAGTATATTCCAAAACTGACTTTTGTGGAGTTTCAGGACTTTTGGAGTTGTGCAGAATAGGTCTCTAATATTTGCTCCTTTTCCAGCCTAGAATTCTAGTTGCCGACATTCTCCCTCTTCATGTAAACCTTGTAAAATAAGAGAGAAAAGTCATAAGTATTGTGACATAATGTGTAGTGACAACCCATAATGCAATAAATATCGATATAAAAGCATGATGCAAAATGGACGTATCACACACATACAGATGTTGATTAACTCCAAGATGCCCAAAGGAGTATACTTGTTGGAAAAAGAGCATCTTCCCTTGAGGCCTGATTTTGAGGACAACACTGTTGTCATGAATGCTGAAGATCCCACATGTGTGGAAGCTCAAGAAAAGAGGCAGAAAGCTAAAGCTGAGAAGGCAGCAAAGATGCCAAGTGCTCAAGAAGCTTCACAAGTGTTCCTCAAGTCAAAGCAAGACCAACTTGGATATCTTATTTGTAACGCGCCGGATTCGTTGCGCCAGGTGTCTGTCAGTTATTCGCCGACTTTGCCATGTCATTTGCTTGCGTGTTGCATTTTATCATGTCATCATGTGCATTTCATTTTGCATACATGTTCATCTCATGCATCCGAGCATTTTCCCCGTTGTCCGTTTTGCAATCCGGCACTCCTATGTCCTCCGGTGTTCCCCTTTTGTCTCTCGTTGTGAGCGGGTATTAAACTTTCTTGGAATGGTCCGAGGTTTGCCAAGCGGCCTTGGTATAGCACCGGTAGACCGCCTGTCAAGTTTTGTGCCATTTGGAGGTCGTTTGATATTCCAACGGTTAACCGGGTAACTATAAAGCCCTCTTTTTTTGCAGCCCAACATCCCTTCCAAAGTGGCCCAAAACCCAGCAAACTCCCTTCCATGCTCTCGGTCGTTCGATCACGATCGCGTGGCCGAAAACCGCTCCTCATTTGGACTCTCCTAGCTCCCTCTACCTATAAATATGTGGCCTCCCCCAAAATCTTCGCAGTCCAAACCCTAGCCCCGCTCCCTCTCCGCCGCCGGACACGTCCGATCTGGACCGGACGCGTCCGCCCCGCCGCCCGCGCCCAATCAAGCCGCGCCACATGTCCCCGCTGCCGGGTCTCTCTCTCCTCCCGCCGCCGAAGCCCGCCATGGCCCGTCATGGCCTGCCCGAGCCCATCGGGCCCGAGCCAGCTTGCCGCCCGCCCGCGCCCGCCTCCGCGGCAGCCCGACTCCGCCGGGAGCCTCGCGCCCGCCGCCCTCCGCCGCCTCGCCACCGTGCCCGCCCCTCCGCGCCTTCTCCGACCACGCCCGCCTCCCTCGCGGTGTCCCGCTCCACCGCCGCCTCGGTCCGCCAGCGCCAAGCCGGCCCCAGTCGTCGGCCCTCGCCGGGCGCCGCTGCCGCCCGCGTCGCCGTCCGCCTCCCTCGGCGCGTGCCCTCGCGGGGCCGTGCCCTCCGCCTGCCGCGCCGTCCGTGTCGCTCCGGTCCGGATCCGGCGAGATCCGGCCGGAGGGAGCTCTCCCTCGCCTTCCCCGCTGCTGCGGCCGCCACCTCCTCCCGCATATCCGGCGAACCCCGGCGAAGATCCGGCGAGATCAGCGCCACCGTTGACTTCTCCCGGAGGTGAAAAACGCCCAAGTCCCGAAATATTTTGCACATTATCATGCCATGTTCATCATGCTGTATCTCTGCATCCGTAGCTCCGTTTCGTGCGTATAATATGTCGAATTGTTCGTCTCGACGAGTACTTCATTTCATTCCATTGCATCATTTTCATTTGAGCTCATCTTGATGCCCTAAATGCTGTTGGAAGAGTGCATGTTGATGTTAATTGTCTGAAACTGTTATAACATGCTCATTTGTCATTTTTGCCATGATTGATGTGTGCATCCTATGAGGTTGATGTCTACATGTGTTTTGATCTATGCCATGCCATCTTTCTAGGGGTGTATGCCATGTATTTTTGTGATCAATGTGGTGACTAGCACAAGCATGCAAACTAGGCTTCGTGATATTGCTGATTTTAGTCCCTGTTCTGCTGTTATTTTGATGCCATGTAAACTTCATGCTACAGAGAGATCCATGCATACTTTGAGATGCTTCAGTAAGGGTGTTTTGAACATATGGCTATTGTCTATCCATTCATGCCCTTTTTTTGCAATTATGGAGTAGTCTAGCATGTCATTTTGGTGCTCTACTTTTGCTTCAAAATGTTTCCTGGCAGATTGTTTACATGTTATTCAATGTGGCCAAGCTTGCTATAGTTGATCCTTGCATGCTATGGACTTGTTGTTGCCTTGGTTTGTTTCACAAACATGTCTTCTTGATGATGCTATGCTTATCTTGTCATGCAATGACTTGTGGTGAGTGAATCGAGCTTGTTAAGTAGTGTACTTGCTGTTGTTGTTTTGCAAGGCTGAATCTGTTATTTCGTGATGCTATATAAACATGTTGCTACTAATCATTCTATGCATAATCTGGAGATGACCTATAAACGTGTTTTGATCTACATGTTATGCCCTATCCATCCATGCCCCTGGTTGCATTTATAGCTTGCTATAGATAGTTCATATCTTGGTCCAAAGTTGCTTGATAATGTTGCTATCAGCCTGTTAGCATTAAGTTCACTAGTTTCCATGTGTTTTCCTAGTGATCCATGCACCCTATGACCTTGATATTGCCATCCTTAGGTTCATAAACATGTCTTCTTACTGTTGGTTGCCTTGCCATGCCATGCATTGCTCTGTAGTGAGTTGTTGAAGCTCACCAACATGCCTACTTATCGTTGTTCCTCCCATGTTTGAATCTGTCATATAACTTGCCATGTTTACATGGGTGCCATCATATCTTCTGAACCTTTTTGGCTCATGGTCAGTAAGGGACTTTTGATCTATGCTTTTAGTAGATTCATGCCATGCCTTTGTTTGCCATGATAAGTTCCTGTAACATGTTGTTTGATAGCTCTAAACATTGCAACCTGATGTTATTTCTGCTAAAGTCTGAAATTGTTATTATTTGCAATCTTCCCATGTCCTTTTGAGCATGTTCTAGTTGTTTCTGGAGATAGCTCAGTGTTCATGTTCTGTTATGCTTTACCTGTACTTCATGCACATGCCTTTTGTTATTATGTTGGGGTGCTGTAGCATGTTGTTTTGATGCTTGTAAGATGCCTAGTTGCTGTTATGGGCAGATTGTTGTTATGCCTTGTATAGGGTGTGTGTGTTGCACCGTTGCTCCGTTTTGAGTGGGCTCTATATGAAACTTGCTTGTTTTTGCATGTAGCTTCATATTACCATGTTGCATCCTTGTTTTTGTGTGTTTGCTTGATGTTTGGGTGCATTTTGCATCAATGCCATGCTTAACTTGTTTTGCTCATATCTTCTAGGTCGTAGCTCCGAATCTAATGAACTTTATATGTAACTTGACTAGAATTTTGTGTAGTTCATCTTGGTGCATCTTAACTTGCTGTTTAACAACTTGAACATAAGGTTTATTCAGTTCTGGACCAATTTCGAAATTTGCACATGAGGACTTACCGGAATTGTTATATGTTGTTCCCGGCCTCATTTAAACTTGCCTTGATGTGTTGTTCTTGTTTGCATCATCTCTTGCCATGAGTAGCTTCATGTAGCTTTGGCATGCATCATGCTTGTTGTGCATCATGTCTTGTTCATGTGTGGTGTGTTTACTATGTTGTGTGCTTCTTCTCGATAGTTCCCGTTTCATTGCGATCGGGAGGATGCGTTCGTCTACGTGGGGTTCGTCTTCGTGGCTTCATCTTCTTCATGGACTCGTTCTTCTTCCTTGCGGGATTTCAGGCAAGATGACCGTCACCTTGGATCTCATTACTATCATTGCTATGCTAGTTGCTTCGTACTATCGCTATGCTGCGTTACCTATCTTTTGCTCATCAAGCCATCCCATATTGCCATGAACCTCTAACCTTGACACCTTTCCTATGCAAATCGTTGTTTGGCTATGATCCCGCTTTGCTCAACCCCTCTTATAGCGTTTCTAGTTGCAGGTGAAGTTGAAGATTTCTCCATGATGGACAGGGTTATGTTGGGTTATCACAATATCTCTTATATTATTAATGCATCTATATATTTGGTAAAGGGTGGAAGGCTCGGCCTTATGCCTGGGGTTTTGTTCCACTCTTGCCGCCCTAGTTTCCGTCATACCGGTGTTATGTTCCCGGATTTTGCGTTCCTAACGCGGTCGGGTGATTTATGGGACCCCCGACGGTTCGCTTTGAATAAAACTTGTCCAAAGCAAGGCCCAACCTTGGTTTTACCATTTGCCTCACCACCACCTACTTTTCCCTTGGGAGTCGCTCTCTCGAGGTCATCTTTATTTTAGCCCCCGGCGGTCTTTGGTCTGAACCGGCAGATCAAGGGCCCCTCGTGGCAACTCGAGGTCTGGTTTTACTCGTAGGCTGACCTATCTGGTGTTGCCCTGAGAACGAGATATGTGCAGCTCCTATCGGGATTGTCGGCGCATCGGGCGGCTTTGCTGGTCTTGTTTTACCATTGTCGAAATGCCTTGTAAACCGGGATTCCGAGACTGATCGGGTCTTCCTGGGAGAAGGTCTATTCCTTCGTTGATCGCGAGAGCTTGTCATGGGCTAAGTTGGGACACCCCTGCAGGGTATAAACTTTCGAGAGTCATGCCCGCGGTTATGTGGAAGATGGGAATTTGTTAATGTCCGGTTGTAGATAACTTGACACCAGATCCGAATTAAAACGCATCAACCGTGTGTGTAGCTGTGATGGTCTCATCTCGGCGGAGTCCGGGAAGTGAACACGGTTTCTGTGTTATGATTGACGTAAGTAGGTGTTCAGGATCACCTCTTGATCATTGCTAGCTTCACGACCGTTCCTTTGTTTCTCTTCTCGCTCTCATTTGTGTATGTTAGCCACCATATCATGCTTAGTCGCTGCTGCAGCCTCACCACTTTACCCCTTCCTTTCCCATTAAGCTTTGCTAGTCTTGATACCCATGGTAATGGGATTGCTGAGTCCTCGTGGCTCATAGATTACTACAACAACAGTTGCAGGTACAGGTTTGCGATGGTCATGACGCGAGAGCGATGCTTGCTTGCGTTGAGTTCTTCTTCTGCTTCTTCTTCGATCAGGGGATAGGTTCCAGGTCGGCAGCCTGGGCTAGCAAGGTGGATATTGTTTGAGTTTCCGTTTATGATTCATCCGTAGTCGGATGTTGTTCTTGTATGTTGTATTCATGTGGCATTGTATGCCTTATGTATGTATCCCCATCTATTATATAATGTTGATGTAATGATATCCACCTTGCAAAAGCGTTCCAATATGCGGGTCTATCCTTGGTGGGACCTTCGAGTTCCTTTTGGATAGGGTCGCATATTGGGCGTGACATTATTCAAGCTACCTTGAGGATTGAGAAAGGATTGGCCACCCTGACTCAGAACCAGGAGAGCTTGGAGAGGATCATTGAAACAAAATTCTATGATCTTGACTTGAAGGTGGTAGAGATACAAACAGCAGTTGAGCAGCTCCAGGAAGAAGCAGAATAGAGGAAGGGGAAAGCAACCATTGAAGTGTTTTAGAAAGTGCCTAGGGCAGAGAGATCTGCAGCAGTGCCAATGCCAGACACTAGAGCTACAACATCAGCACCTGCAACCACAACTCCAGTTGCCCCTCCAGTGGCAACTCCACCAGCTCCATCAACTTCAACAGATGCTTTCATCCTTGGAGTCCTCTCAACACCACCTCATGAAGATCAAACCTGGAGTGTCGCATATCACTATGCAGTTTGGTAACTTGTTGCCAAAGGGGGAGAAAGTGTATAGATCATAGGCTTCGAGGGAGAGAGATCTTTGCTTGTTTTGCTACTTATTTGCTTGTTTGCTTGGTTGATACTTTATGTCTATGTGTGTGAGATACTTTGTCTGGTTATGTGTTTGATCATATCATGCTTAATGCTTGTGCTTGGATGATGATATTCTCTATCTTTAATGTATGATCATTCACTTTGCCTTGGTGATGAGTGCTTGTTCCTATTTGTATCATTTTGAGCGCTCCACTAAGATGTATGTGACATGGAAGAGTAACGCATGATCCTAATTGCTTGTGCATTTGCATTCAAAATCAAATCATAAATAATGCATAAATTTAGGGGGAGCTCTTGCTTATCACATACTTCTCAAAGCGACGATGTTTTTCATTCTTATTATCATTTGTCGAAGCTTTGATCTATATGTTGTTGTCAATTACCAAAAAGGGGGAGATTGAAAGTGCAACTAATCCTTGGGTGGTTTTGGTAATTCTTAACAACATATAGCTCATTGAACTAATGCTCTTTCGAGATGACCATTTCAGAAAGTTCAATGATTGGCATGGCATGGACTAGAGATGTGGACCCCTCAAAATGCTAAGGACACATATTGGCAACAAGCTCAAGACTCTACATTTTTATTTAAGTGATCCAAGATCACATTGAGTCCATAGGAGAGCAAATACTATTAAAAGGGGATGAGGTGTTGCTTAATGGCTTGCTTGCTCAAAATGCTTAGTGATATGCTCCAAAACCCTCAGCCACTTTATCATTTCAACATATGTCCTAAAACTAAAAGTCAAACTCGGCCCAACCGATTTGATATATCCGGCGCCACCGAGTTCATTTGACATAGCCACTGCCACAAACCCTAGTCACTTCGGTCTCACCGATAGGGATCTCGGTATCACCGAGATGGGATTGCAAACTCCCTGTTTCCTTTTCGTAACATTTCGGTCCCACCAAAATGAGCGAATCGGTCCCACCGAGTTCGCAATGCAAATTCCCTATTTCCTTTTCGTAATGTTTTGGTCTCAGCGAAATGAGCGAATCGGTCCCACCGAGTTTGCCTGACCAACTCTCTATGTGCCTATTACTGAAATCGGTCCCACCGAGATTACGTTATGCCCTAACCCTAGCGCATCGGTCCCACAGAGTTGATCATATCGGTCCCACCAAAATGCCTAACGTTCATATTTTTCCCTGAATCGGTCTGACCGAGTTTTACCATTCGGTCTCACCAAGTTTGGGAATCTGTGTGTAACGGTTAGATTTTGTGTGGAGTCTATATATACCCCTCCAACCATTCTTCATTCCTGGAGAGGGCCATCAAAACGTGCCTACACTTCCACCATTCATTTTCTGATAGAGAACCACCTACTCATGTGTTGAGACCAAGACATTCCATTCCAACCACAATAATCTTGATCTCTAGCCTTCGCCAAGTTGCTTTCCATTCAAATCATCTTTCCACCATAGCCAAATCTGTGAGAAAGAGTTGAGTGTTGGGGAGACTATCATTTGAAGCACAAGAGCAAGGAGTTCATCATCAACACACCATCTATTACCTTTTGGAGAGTGGTGTCTCCTAGATTGGTTAGGTGTCACTTGGGAGCCTCCGTCAAGATTGTGGAGTTGAACCAAGGAGTTTGTAAGGGCAAGGAGATCTCCTACTTCGTGAAGATCTACCCAAGTGAGGCAAGTCCTTCGTGGGTGATGGCCATGGTGAGATAGACAAGGTTGCTTCTTCGTGGACCGTTCGTGGCTGGAGCCCTCCATGGACTCGCGCAACCGTTACCCTTCGTGGGTTGAAGTCTCCATCAACGTGGATGTACGATAGCACCACCTATTGGAACCACGCCAAAAATCTCCATGTCAACATTGCGTTTGCTCCCTCCAAACTCCTCCCATTTACTTTCTTGCAAGTTGCATGCTTAACTTTCCGCTGCTCATATACTCTTTGCATGCTTGCTTGAATTGTATTGTGATTGCTTGACTCGTGCTAAGTTGCTAAAATCTGCCAAGAATTAAAATTGGGAAAAGGTTTGGTTTTTAATTGGTCAAGTAGTCACCCCCCTCTAGACATACTTTCGATCCTACAGTGCCCCACCTCCCCAAGCAACATGGAAAATGGGTGTGGGGGCACACAACCCCTTAGTGGGCTGGTTTGCCCCCTCCCCTTGGCCCATGAGGCCCTGTAACACTTGTCGGGGCCCCCGAAACACCTTTCGGTCATGCTGGCCATAGCCTGGTACCCCCGAAACAGTTCCGGACTCCAATACCCTTCGTCCAATATATTGATCTTCACCTCCGGACCATTCCGGAGATCCTCGTCATGTCCATAATCTCATCTGGGACACCAAACAACCTTCGGTAACCACATCCTATTCCCATTACAACTCTAGCATCACTAAACTTTAAGTATGTAGACCCTACGGGTTCGGGAACCATGCAAACATGACCGAGATACCTCTCCGGCCAATAACCAATAGCGGGATCTGGATACCCATATTGGCTCCCACATGTTCCACGATGATCTCATCGGATGAACCACGATGTCGGGGATTCAATCAATCCTCTATACAATTCCCTTTGTCCATCGGTATGTTACTTGCCCGAGATTCGATCATCGGTATCCCCATACCTTTTCAAGCTCGTTACCAGCAAGTCTCTTTACTCGTTCTGTAACACATGATCCCGTGACTAACTCCTTAGTCACATTGAGCTTATTATGATGATGCATTACCGAGTGGGCCCAGAGATACCTCTCCGTCATACGGAGTGACAAATCCCAGTCTCGATTTGTGCCAACCCAACAGAAACTTTCAGAGATACCCGTAGTGCACCTTTATAGTCACCCATTTACGTTGTGACATTTGGTACACCCAAAGCATTCCTATGGTATCTGGGAGTTGCACAATCTCATGGTCTAAGGAATTGATGCTTGACATTAGAAAAGCTCTAGCAAACGAACTACACAATCTTGTGCTATGCTTAGGATTGGGTCTTATCCATCACATCATTCTCCTAATGATGTGATCCCATTATCACCACATTCAATGTCCATGGTCAGGAAACCACAACCATCTATTGATCAACGAGCTAGTCAACTAGAGGCTCACTAGGGACATATTGTGGTCTATGTATTCACACATGTATTATGGTTTCCGGTTAATACAATTATAGCATGAACGACGATTATCATAAACAAGGAAATATAATAATAAACATTTTATTATTACCTCTAGGGAATATTTCCAATAGTCTCCCACTTGAACTAGAGTCAATAATCTAGTTACATTGTGATGAATCAAACACCCATAGTGTTCTGGTGCTGATCATGTTTTGCTCGTGGAAGAGGTTTAGTCGACGGGTATGCAATATTCACATCCGTATGAACTTCGCAAATCTCTAGGTCATATTGTAGATGCTGCTTCCATGCTCCGCTTGGAGCTATCCCAAATGGTTGCTCCACTATACGTATCCAGTTTGCTATTCAGAGTCATCCGGATAGGTGTTAAAGCTTGCATCGACGTAACCCTTTACGCCAAACTCTTTATCACCTCCATAACCGAGAAACATTTCCTTATTCCTCTAAGGACAATTTTGACCGCTGTCCAATGATCCACTCCTGGATCACTCTTGTACCCCCTTTCCAGACACGTGGCAAGGCACATATCAGGTGCGGTACACAGCAAGGCATATCGTATAGAACCTATGGCTAAGGCATAGGGGACAACCTTTGTCCTTTCTCTTTCTTCTGCCGCGGTCGAGCTTTAAGTCTTTACTTCACACCTTACAACTAAAGCAAGAACTCCTTCTTTGAATGATCCATTTTGAACTCCTTCAAAATTATGTCAAGGTATGTGCTCTATGAAAGTCTTATCAGGCGTCTTGATCTATCTCTGTAGATCTTGATACCCAATATGTAAGCAGTTTGACCCAGGTCTTCCTTTGCAAAACTCCATTCAAACAACCCTTTATGCTTTCCAGAAAATCTACATCATCTCCGATCAACAATATGTCATCCACATATACTTATGAGAAATGTTGCAGTGCTCCCACTCACTTTCTTGTAAATACAAGTTTCTTGCAAACTTTGATCACCTCATCAAAGTGTATGTTCCAACTCCGAGATGCTTGCTCCAGTCCACAGAAGGATCACTGGAGCTTGCATACCTTTTAGCATCCTTAGGATCAACAAAACCTTCTGGTTGTATCACATACATCCTTTCCTCACGGAAACCGTCAAGGAAACTTTGTTTTGACATCCATCTGCCATATTTCAATAATGAACTCAAGCCGACATTCTCTCTTCCGCTTTGTCGACCCCTGCTTTCGCGGTTGCTTCCTTCTAAGGCAGAACGCTCCCCTACCGATGCATTTTGACATCCCACAGCTTCGGCACAGCAACTGCTAACATAATTCTAATAGACTTCAGCTTCTCTATGATTGAGAGAGTCTCATCACAGTCAACTCCTTGAACTTGTCAAAAACTTCTTTGAGACAAGTCGAGCTTCATAAATGGTGACATTACCATCAGCGTCTGTCTTCTTCTTAAAGATCCATTTATTCTCAATGTCTTGCCGATCATTGGGCAATTCCACCAAAGTCCATACTTTGTTCTCATACATGGATCCTATCTCGGATTTCATGGCTCCTAGCCATTTGTTGGAATCCGGGCCCACCATCACTTCTCCATAGCTCGTAGGGTCACCGTTGTCCAACAACATGACTTTTAAGACGGGGTCACCACTCAAAAGTTGTACGCACCCTTGTCTACCTACAAGGTTTTATAGTAACTTGATCTGAAGCTTCATGATCATCATCATTAGCTTTTTCTTCAACTGACATAGGTGCCACAAAAACATCTTTCTATGCTGCGCTACTCTCTGGTTGAAGTAAAGGTTCAACAACCTCATCAAGTTCTATCTTCCTCCCACTCAATTCTTCTGAGAGAAACTCTATCTCAAGAAAGGACATGTTCTTAGAGACAAACACTTTGCCCTCAGATCTGAGATAGAAGGTATACCCAATCTTCTTCTTTGGGTATTCTATGAAGACACAATTGTCCGCTTTGGGTTCGAGCTTTTCTGGCTGAAGCCTATCGACATAAGCATCGCAGCCCCAAACCTTAAGAAACGACAAGTTAGGTTTCTTGTCAAACCATAGTTCATATAGTGTCGTCTCCACAGACTTAGATGGTGCCCTATTGAAAGTGAATGTAGTTGTCTCTAATGCATAACCCCAAAACAATAGTGGTAGATCGGTAAGAGACATCATAGATCGCACCATATCCAATAGAGTGCGATTACAACGTTCGGACACACCATTACGCTATCGTGTTCCAGGTGGCCTCAACTGTGAAACAATTCCACCTTGTCTTATGTGGTTGCTAAACTCATATCTCAGATACTCACCCTTTGATCATATCGTAGGAACTTGGTCTTGTTGTTATGATGATTCTCAACTTCGCTCTAAAATTGCTTGAACTTTTCAAACGTTTCAGACTTATGCTTCATTAAGTAAACATACCGATATCTACTCAATTCCTCGGTGAAGGTGAGAAAATAACGATTTCCACCGCATGCGTCAACACTCATCGGACCACACACATCAGCATGTATGATTTCCAACAAGTCACTTGCCCGTTCTATTGTTCCAAAAACGGGGTTTTAGTCATCTTGCTAACGAGGCATGGTTCGCATGTGTCAAGTGAATCAAAATCAAGTGACTTCAAAAGTCCATCGGCATGGAGGTTGTTCATGCGCTTTACACCAATATGACCTAAGCGGTAGTGCCACAATAAAGTGGTACTATCATTATCAACTCTACATCTTTTGCATCAATGTTATGAAAATGTGTATCACTACGACCGAGAGACAATAAACCATTCACATTGGGTGCATGACTGATAACCCACAAGTATAGGGGATCACAACAGTTTTCGAGGGTAGAGTATTCAACCCAAATTTATTGATTCGACACAAGGGGAGCCAAAGTATATTCTCCAGTATTAGCAGTTGAGTTGTCAATTCAACCACACCTGGATAACTTAGTATCTGTAGCAAAGTATTTAGTAGCAAAGTAGTATGATAGTAACGGTAACAATGGCAAACGTAATGATAGCAGTTTTGTAGTAATTGTAACAGTAGCAACGGAAAAGTAAATAAGCAAAGCACAATATGTGAAAAGCTCATAGGCATTGGACCAGTGATGGATAATTATGTCGGATGCGATTCCTCATGTAATAGTTATAACCTAGGGTGACACAGAACTAGCTCCAGTTCATCAATGTAATGTAGGCATGTATTCCGAATATAGTCATACGTGCTTATGGAAAAGAACTTGCATGACATTTTTGTCCTACCCTCCCATGGCAGCGGGGTCCTAGTGGAAACTAAGGGATATTAAGGCCTCCTTTTAATAGAGTACCGGACCAAAGCATTAACACATAGTGAACACATGAACTCCTCAAACTACGGTCATCACCGAGAAGTATCCCGATTATTGTCACTTCGGGGTTGTCGGATCATAACACATAATAGGTGACTATAGACTTGCAAGATAGGATCAAGAACTCACATATATTCATGAAACATAATAGGTTCAGATCAAAAATCATGGCAGTCGGGCCCTAGTGACAAGCATTAAGCATAGCAAAGTCATAGCAACATCAATCTCAGAACATAGTGGATACTAGGGATCAAACCCTAACAAAACTAACTTGATTACATGGTAAATCTCATCCAACCCATCACCGTCTTGCAAGCCTACGATGGAATTCTCACGCACGGCGGTGAGCATCATGAAATTGGTGATGGAGGATGGTTGATGATGACGATTGCGACGAATCCCCCTCTCCGGAGCCCCAAACGGACTCCAGATCAGCCCTCCCGAGAGAGATTAGGGCCTCGCGGCGGCTTCGTATCGTAAAACGCGATGAACTTTCTCTCTGATTTTTCTCTCCGCAAAACGGAATATATAGAGTTGGAGTTGAGGTCGGTGGAGCATCAGGGGGCCCACGAGACAGGGGGCGCGCCCAGGGGGAGGGGCGCGCCCCCCACCCTTGTGGACAGGGTGTGGGGCCCCTCGCCTTGATTCTTTCGCCAGTATTTTTTATATTTTCCAAAAGTTATCTCCGTGGATTTTTAGGACATTCTGAGAACTTCTATTTTCTGCACAATAAACAACACCATGGCAGTTCTGCTGAAAACAGCGTCAGTCCGGGTTAGTTTCATTCAAATCATGCAAGTTAGAGTCCAAAACAAGGGCAAAAGTGTTTGGAAAAGTGGATACGTTGAAGACGTATCAACTCCCCCAAGCTTAAACCTTTGCTTGTCTTCTAGCAATTCAGTTGACAAACTGAAAGTGATAAAGAAAACCTTTTACAAACTCTGTTTGCTCTTGTTATTGTAAATATGTAAATCCAGCATTCAAGTTTTCAACAAAGATTATGAACTAATCATATTCACAATACTTAGTCTCATGTTTACTCATATCAATGGCATAATCAACTAGC
Source organism: Aegilops speltoides (assembly GCA_021437245.1). Classification (NCBI taxonomy): domain Eukaryota; kingdom Viridiplantae; phylum Streptophyta; class Magnoliopsida; order Poales; family Poaceae; genus Aegilops; species Aegilops speltoides. The sequence continues at coordinate 134,626,750 of CM038141.1, forward strand.
GAGCAATAATAATAAATCTCGGATGACAACACTTTCTCAAAACAATCATAATATGATATAACAAGATGGTATCTCCCTAGCCCTTTCTGAGACCTCAAAACATAAATGCAGAGCACCTTTAAAGATCAAGGACTGACTAAACATTGTAATTCATGGTAAAAGAGATCCAGTCAAGTCATACCTAATATAAACTAATGGTAATACATGCAAATGACAGCGTGCTCTCTAGCGGGTGCTTTTTAATAAGAAGGTGATGACTCAACATAAAAGTAAATGGATAGGTGAGGGAGTCCTGGATTAGGGGGTATCCGGACAGCCGGACAATATGCTTCGTCCGGACAGTTGGAGCGTGAAGATACAAGACTCAAGACTCCGTCCCGTGTCCGGATGGGACTCTCCTTTGCATGGAGGACAAGCTTGGCGATCCGGATATTATATTTCCTTCCTTGTAACCGACTCCATGTAAACCCTAGCCCCCTCCGATGTCTATATAAACCGGAGGGTTTGGCCCTTAGAGGGACGATCACAATCATAATCATCATAGGCTTGCTTCTAGGGTTTAGCCTCTACGATCTCGTCGTAGATCAACTCTTGTACTACTCATATCATCAATATCAATCAAGCAGGAAGTAGGGTTTTACCTCCATCAAGAGGGCCCGAACCTGGGTAAACATTGTGTCCCTTACCTCCTGTTACCATTAGCCTAAGACGCACAGATCGGGACCCCCTACCCGAGATCCGCCGGTTTTGACACCGACATTGGTGCTTTCATTGAGAGTTCCTCTGTGTCATCGCTGCAAGGCTTGATGGCTCCTCAATCGTCAACAACACGGTCCAGGGTGAGACTTTTCTCCCCGAACAGATCTTCGTGTTTGGCGACTTAGCCTTCTTGAGCCAATTAAGCAGCCCAACCGGAGCGAGATCGATAGCTACCCGCCACCGAGTCGAGTTCGAAACCTAAACTACATGGCTGATATCCGCAGAGACTTGATCTTCAATGGATTCGGGCCTGTGCCAGGAACGCCGGACAGTCACGATGAGCATGGCTTAGACCTGCTGTCGGACAATGCTCGGGATGTCGCCCCTATGGTAGCCCCAGACCTAAATCCGGAGCAGACCATGTTGCCTAAGGACGGGTGGATGGACCCCACCCCGCAGGCCGCACACTCATCGGTAGTAGAGCCGAACACAGGCCTCACCCCCAAAGAAGCATGTGACACTGGACCCCCGGACTCATATCCGGCTGTAGGTTCTAGTCCGCGCGCTCCTGAGCCCGCCAAACCTGGTTGGGCTCCTGTAATGGAGTTCACCGCAGCGGATATCTTCCAGCACTCGCCCTTTGGCGACGTGCTAAACTTGTTAAAGTCTCTCTCCTTGTCAGGAGACTCTTGGCTGAACTATGTCCGGCTCGAGTGGAAGGCGGGCGACGAAGGAATTCGTTGCCCACCCACCACCCACTTCATTGCCACGGTCAATGACTTAACCGACGTGCTTGACTTTGACTCCGAAGACACCGACGGTATGGACGACGATGCAGGAGAAGAACAGGAACCACCGCTCACGGGGCGGTGGACAGCCACCTCCTCATATGATATATATATATATATATATATATATATATATATATATGGTGGACACTCCGAAAGAAACCAATGGAGATGAGGCAACGGAGGATAACCCCTCAGGGAAGAAAGCAAACCAAGGGCGTCGTTGGCGCCGCTCCAAGCCCCGCCATAGCAATACCGGCACAGGAGATGAAAACAATACGGATGCTGCCGAAGATGAGTACAACCCTGATCAGCCCGCCTTCGAGCAGGCCGAGCAGAAAGACGGCCAGGTCAACCCAGACGAACAGGCGACGGACGGATATCCGGAGGAGGACAACTACATGCCCCCTTCGAAGACGAGATTAGCCTTGGCGACGACGAGTTCGGCGTACCTGAGGACCCCGTGGAGCAGGAGCGCTTCAAGCGCCGGCTAATGGCCACCGCGAGGAGCCTGAAAAAGAAGCAGCAGCAACTCCGAGCTGATCAAGACCTGCTCACAGACAGCTGGACTGAAGTCCTGGCAGCTGAGGAATACAGATTTGAGCGCCACATGGCTGACCGGCCATCCCGCGGCCGGGATAAAACGACATATCAGCCCGAATACCAGCCCGCTCCCCCACGCCAATACACTACGGCCAGGGGCGACAGGCAAGACCTGCAAGATATACTGGAAAACAAAGCAGGACAGCCAAGATCGATCTACGGATCGCGAGGGCACGCCCAAACACGTGACGATGATCGTCACGCCAGATATACTATCAACAAGTCCTGCCAGGCCGAATACAGCCACCAAGACTCATTCGAACTGCGTAGCCACATAGCCCGGCACAGAGGCGCCACACACCCCCTTTGCTTCACTGATGAAGTGATGGATCACGAATTCGCAGAAGGGTTTAAACCCGTCAACATCGAATCATACGATGGCACAACAGACCCCGCTGTATGGATCGAAGATTTCCTTCTCCACATTCACATGGCCCGCGGAGACGATCTACACGCCATCAAATATCTTCCCCTTAAGCTCAAAGGACCCGCCCGGCACTGGCTAAATAGCCTGCCCGCAAATTCCATTGGCACTTGGGAAAATCTGGAAGACGCATTTCTTGACAACTTCCAGGGCACATACGTGCGACCACCGGACGCCGATGATTTCAGCCACATTACTCAACAGCCCGGAGAGTCAGCCAGGAAATTCTGGACTTGGTTCCTAACTAAAAAGAACCAAATAGTCGATTGTCTGGACGCCGAAGCCCTGGCGGCCTTTAAGCATAATATCCGTGACGAGTGGCTCGCCCGACACCTCGGCCAGGAAAAACCCAAGTCCATGGCAGCACTCATGACACTAATGACCCGCTTTTGCGCGGGCGAGGACAGCTGGTTGGTTCGTAGTAGCACCACGCCACATCCCGGTACCTCGGATGTCCGTGACAATAATGGCAAGCCACGGCGCAACAGACATAAGCGACAGAACAACGGCGACAACGCTGAAGACACGGCAGTCAACGCCGGATTTAGCGGATCCAAATCTGGTCAGCGGAAAAAGCCGTTCAAAAGAAACAATCAGGAACCGTCCAGTCTGGACCGCATACTGGAACGCTCGTGCCAAATTCATGGCACCCCGGACAAACCAGCAAACCACACTAATAGAGACTGTTGGGTGTTCAAACAGGCCGGTAAAATAAACGCTGAAAGCAAGGACAAGGGGCTGCACTGTGCCGATAATGAGGAGCCCCAGCGTCCGAACACGGGGGGACAGAAAAAATTTCCTCCCCGGGTGAAAACGGTCAACATGATCTATGCCACCCACATTCCCAAGCGGAAAGGGAAGCGAGCACTACAGGACGTCTATGCAATGGAGCCAGTCGCCCCAAAGTTCAACCCATGGTCAGCCTGTCCGATCACCTTTGATCGCAGGGATCACCCTACCAGCATCCGTCACGGCGGTTCAGACGCATTGGTCCTAGACCCAATCATCGACGGATTCCACCTCACGCGAGTCCTTATGGACGGCGGCAGCAGCCTGAACCTGCTTTATCAGGACACAGTGTGCAAAATGGGCATTGACCCTTCAAGGATCAAGCCCACCAAAACCACCTTTAAAGGTGTAATTCCAGGAGTAGAGGCCCGTTGCACGGGCTCTATAACATTGGAAGTGGTCTTCGGATCTCCGGACAACTTCCGAAGCGAAGAATTAATCTTCGATATCGTCCCTTTCCATAGTGGTTACCACGCACTGCTTGGACGAACCGCATTCGCTAGATTCAATGCGGTACCACACTATGCATACCTCAAGCTCAAGATGCCAGGACCGCGCGGGGTCATAACAGTTAACGGAAACAGGGACCGCTATCTCCGTATTAAAGAACATAATGCAGCCCTCGCGGCGGAAGTACAATGCGGCCTTCTCCGACAAACCACCAATCCGACGACGACAACCTCAAACATCGTCAAGCGAGTCCGGAGCACCCCGCAACAGGATCGCTAGGCACGCCAAGAGCGTGACTAGCAGTTCGGCCTCCGCTCAAGCCCTATCAAAGCAGCATTTGTGCCACGCGTACACAATTACGCACTCAAAATACCATGGGCATAGGCGGAGGCGCAATAGTGACTCAGTCAACAGTGCGTTATACCCCACAACATACTTTAATACCCCCCCCCCCTTATCTTTTAGGACACTGCTTTAGGGCAACTTGTTCAGAAGAGCCGGATTGTCGGACTTACACAGGAGAGAAAACCAAGGAGGCAACAGGCTTTGCGCACAAAGGAAATACCTAGGTGGAATCTATTCACGATCGTTATACCTATTTTACATACCTACATGCAGCCCCCCTGGATAGGACATGTTAAATAGTCCTATTTACGTCTGCTTAAATGCACTCATTGTAAACATACGCTTAGACATAGTATTCATCAATGGGAGATAATATATAGCGTCAGCTTATTATTCCTATTTGCACATTTTTTTTTCTATAAATGTTTATTTAATACTGCATCCGTACACCTTGGTACGTTCAGTTTGCCAGGGGCTTCTTACAGCGCCCCATAATAAGGCAAGACAAGTCCGAACACTTTCAACAGTGCGGCACCCCGAACTTATAGCACTATATGCATCAGCTCCGAATCATGTCTTGGGTCAATAGTTGGGTTTGCCCGGCTCCCTTGTTTTGGTACCTTACGTTCCGTTATATCGGCTAAGGTGGCGCAGGGAGAACTACTGTGATTGTGTCCCGGTTCTTACGGGCGAGCACCTCGATGAAAAAGCCAAAACTGACCGGCATGATGCGGCGAGAGTTGGTCGCTGTTCGAGAGGTCTTAAAATCCTTAAAGATTTTTTCCGCTTTAGGCAGGGAATCGGCTTCGTCCGATTTAGGCGTATATAGCGCCCCAATTCGGCTTTCCAAATTCTAGGGGCTTCGCCGAAATTTAAAATTATAGACTTCTATGGGTAAGTGAAAGTTATAAAGTCGCATAGTCTGATTTCCTTGTTCGCTGCGCCGGATACCTCCTTAAGGGACCAAAAATTTGGATAAAGAGTGTCCGGATTTTTCCAGGAACACCCCGGTACTAGTTACGTGGGAGCGGAAGCCGACGATTGGCCTACTTTCAGAATTCTATAAACAGCCGCACAGAAGGTAATATTTTAAATCAAAAAGTGCTACATAGCGCAAGTAACTTCATCTTTATATTACAACAACGACAGAAGTACATTTACTCAAGGATCGTGTCCTTGGTACATTCATCGGCCACGAGACGAGCGCCCTTCATAACGCCATCATAATATTTCTTGGGACAGCGATGCGCCTTGCCATCCGGCGGCCCGTCCTTCACCAGCTTCTCTGCATCCAGCTTGCCCTAGTGCACCTTCGTACGGGCAAAGGCCCGGCGGGCACCCTCAATGCAAACAGACCGCTTGATCACCTCCAACCGCGGACAGGCATTTACCACCCGCTTTATCAGGCCAAAGTAGCTGGCAGGCAAGGGCTCACCAGGCCACATCCGGACTATGAAATTTTTCATAGCCACTTCGGCCGCCCGGTAGAGTTCCACCAACTGCTTCAGCTGGTCACTCAAAGGCACCGGATGTTAGGCTCCAGCATACTGGGACCAGAACAGCTTCTCCATTGAGCTCCCCTCCTTGGCACGGTAGTGAAGGAAATATGCCCTAGAGGCAATAATAAAGTTATTATTTATTTCCTCATATCATGATAAATGATTATTATTCATGCTAGAATTGTATTAACCGGAAACATAATACATGTGTGAATATATAGACAAACAGAGTGTCATTAGTATGCCTCTACTTGACTAGCTTGTTAATCAAAGATGGTTATGTTTCCTAACCATGAACAAGGAGTTGTTATTTGATTAACAAGGTCACATCATTAGTTGAATGATCTAATTGACATGACCCATTCCGTTAGCTTAGCACACGATCGTTTAGTATGTTGCTATTGCTTCCTTCATGACTTATACATGTTCCTATGACTATGAGATTATGCAACTCCCGTTTACCGGAGGAACACTTTGTGTGCTACCAAACGTCACAACGTAACTGGGTGATTATAAAGGTGCTCTACAGGTGTCTCCGAAGGTACTTGTTGAGTTGGCGTATTTCGAGATTAGGATTTGTCAACCCGAATGTCGGAGAGGTATCTCTGGGCCCTCTCGGTAATGCACATCACTTAAGCCTTGCAAGCATTTCAACTAATGAGTTAGTTGTGAGATGATGTATTACGGAACGAGTAAAGAGACTTGCCGGTAACGAGATTAAACTAGGTATTGGATACCGACGATCGAATCTCGGGCAAGTAACATACCGATGACAAAGGGAACAACGTATGTTGTTGTGCGGTTTGACCGATAAAGATCTTCATAGAATATGTAGGAACCAATATGGGCATCCAGGTCCTGCTATTGGCTATTGACCAGAGACATGTCTCGGTCATGTCTACATTATTCTCGAACCGTAGGGTCCGCACGCTTAAGGTTTCGATGATGCTTATATTATGAGTTTATGTATTTTGATGTACGAAGGTTGTTCGAGTCCGGATATGATCACGGACATGATGAGGAGTCTCGAAATGGTCGAGACATAAAGATTGATATATTGGACGGATATATTTGGACACCGGAAAGGTTCCGGAGAAGTTTGGAGCTCGGGAGGTTCTGGAACCCCGGGAGGTATATGGGCCTTATTGGGCCCATGTAGGAAGAAGGAGAAGGAACAAGGAGGCGCCCCAAGCCCAATCCGAATTGGGGAGGGGCCCCCCCTTCCTTTCTCCTTCCCCTCTTCCTATTACTACTACTAGTACTACTTCCTAATACTAGTACTCTTTCCTTCCCCTCCAAATAAGATAAGGAAAAGGGGAACCTACTTGGAGTAGGTTTCCCTCCCCATGGCGTGCCCCCTTGGGGCCGCCACCTCCTCCCTCCCTCCTTTATATACGGGGTAGGGGCACCCTAGGACACACAAGTTGATCATTGATCGTTCCTTAGCCGTGTGCGGTGCCCCCTCCACGATATTACACCTCGATCATATTGTAGTAGTGCTTAGGCGAAGCCTGCGACAGAGAACATCAAGATCGTCCACCACGCCGTCGTCTTGTGGAACTCCCCTCGGAGCATCTCTGGATTGGAGATCAAGGGTGCGTCATCGAGCTGTCGCGTGTCAAGAACTCGGAGGTGCCGAGTAACGGTGCTTGGATCGGTTGGACCGGGAGGACGTCGACTACTTCCTCTACGTTGCGTCAGCGCTTCGCTTCGGTCTCACGAGTGCGTGAGACAACACTCTCCCCTCGTTGCTATATCATCACCATGATCTTGCGTGTGCGTAGGAAAATTTTTGAAATTACTACGTTCCCCAACAAAGGCATCCGAGCCTAGGTTTTATGGTTTGATGTTATATGCACGAGTAGAACACAAGTGAGTTGTGGGCGATATAAGTCATCTTGCTTACCAGCATGTCATACTTTGGTTGGCGGTATTGTTGGATGAAGCGGCCGGACCGACATTACGCCAGCGCTTACGCGAGACTGGTTTTACCGCCGTGCTTTGCACACACGGTGACAAGCGGTGTCGGTTTCTCCAACTTTAGTTGAACCGAGTGTAGCTACGCCCGGTCCTTGCGAAGGTTAAAACAGCATCAACTTGACAAACTATCGTTGTGGTTTTGATGCGTGGGTGAGATTGGTTCTTGCTTCAGCCCGTAGCAGCCACGCAAAACTAGCAACAACAAAGTAGAGGACGTCTAACTTGTTTTTGCAGGGCATGTTGTGATGTGATATGGCCAAGACATGATGCTATATTTTATTGTATGAGATGATCATGTTTTGTAACGAAGTTATCGGCAATCGCGCAGAGCCATATGGTTGTCTCTTTATTGTATGAAATGCAAGCGCCTGTAATTGCTTCACTTTATCATTAGCGATAGCAATAGTCGAGAAGCAATAGATGGCGTAACGACAACGATGCTACGATGGAGATCAAGGTGTCGCGCCGGTGGCGATGGTGATCATGATGGTGCTTGGAGATGAAGATCACAAGCACAAGAAGATGATGGCCATATCATATCACTTATATTGATTGCATGTGATGTTTATCCTTTATGCATCTTATCTTGCTTTGATTGACGGTAGCATTTTAAGATGATCTCTCACTAAAATTATCAAGTAGTGTTCTCCACGAGTATGCACCGTTGCCAAAGTTAAATCGTGCCCGGACACCACGTGATGATCGGGTGTGATAAGCTCTACGTCCATCTACAACGGGTGCAAGCCAGTTTTGCACACGCAGAATACTCAGGTTAAACTTGACGAGCCTAGCATATGCAGATATGGCCTCGGAACACGGAGACCGAAAGGTCAAGCGTGAATCATATAGTAGATATGATCAACATAAGATGTTCACCATTGAAAACTACTCCATCTCACGTGATGATCGGTTATGGTTTAGTTGATTTGGATCATGTGATCACTTAGATGACTAGAGAGATGTCTGTCTAAGTGGGAGTTCTTAAGTAATATGATTAATTGAACTAAAATTTATCATGGACTTAGTACCGATAGTATCTTGCTTGTCTATGTTGTTTGTAGATAGATGGCCCGTCTGTTGTTCCGTTGAATTTTAATGCGTTCCTTGAAAGCTAAGTTGAAAGATGATGGTAGCAACTACGCGGATCGGGTCCGAAACGAGGATTATCCTCATTGCTGCACGAAAAATTACGTCCCGGAAGCACCGCTGGGTGCGAACTGCTTCTTGATGCAACCGCGGCGTTAAGAATGTCTCGCGAGCAAAGCTGATGACTACTCGATAGTTCAATGTGCCATGCTTTACGGCTTAGAACCGGGACTTCAACGATGTTTTGAACGTCATGGAGCATATGAGATGTTTGAGGAGTTGAAGTTGATATTCCAGAAGAATGCCCGGATTGAGACATATGAAGTCTCCAATAAGTTCTATAGCTGCAAGATGGAGGAGAATAGTTACGTCGGTGAGCACATACTCAAGATGTCCGGGTATTGTAATCACTTGATTCAACCGGGAGTTACTCTTCCGGATGATAGCGTCATTGATGAATTCTCCAATCACTTCCACCAAGCTACAAGAGCTTCGTGATGAACTATAATATGCAAGGGATGCATAAGACAATTCCCGAGCTCTTCGCAATGCTAAAGGTTGCGGAGGTAGAAATCAAGAAGGAGTATCAAGTGTTGATGGTTAACAAGACCACTAGTTTCAAGAAAAAGGGCAAATGGAAGAAGAAGGGGAACTTCAAGAAGAACAGCAAACAAGTTGCTGCTGAAGAGAAGAAACCCAAGTCTGGACCTAAGCACAAATCGAGTGCTTCTCTGCAAGCGGACTAGTCCTTTGGAAGTGGAACTGCCCCAAGTATTTGGCGGATAAGAAGGATGGCAAAGTGAACAAAGGTATATGTGATATACATGTTATTGATGTGCACCTTACTAGAGCTCGCATAGCACTGGTATTTGATCTCGGTTACATTGCTAATATTTGCAACTCGAACAGGACTACGGATTAAGCAAACACGGCAAAGGGCGAGGTGACGATGCGGCGTGGGAAATGGTTCCAAAGTCGATGTGATCGCGGTCGGCACGCTACCTCTACATCTACCTTCGGGATTACTATTAGACCTAAATAATTGTTATTTGGTGCCAGCGCTGAGCATGAACATTATATCTGGATCTTGTTTGATGCGAGACGGTTATTCATTTAAATCAGAGAATAATGGTTGTTCTATTTATATGAGTAATATCTTTTATGGTCATGCACCCCTGAAGAGTGGTCTATTTTAGATGAATCTCGATAGTAGTGATACACATATTCATAGTGTTGAAGCCAAAAGATGCAAAGTTGATAATGATAGTGCAACTTATTTGTGGCACTGTTGTTTGGGTCATATCGGTATAAAGCGCATGAAGAAACTCCATACTGATGGACTTTTGGAACCACTTGATTATGAATCACTTGGTACTTATGAACCGTGCCTCATGGGCAAGATGACCAAAACGCCGTTCTCGGTACTATGGAGAGAGCAACAGATTTGTTGGAAATCATACATACGATGTATGTGGTCCAATGAATGTTGAGGCTCGTGGCGGATATCGTTATTTTCTCACCTTCACAGATGATTTAAGCAGATATGGGTATATCTACTTAATGAAGCATAAGTCTGAAACATTCGAAAAGTTCAAAGAATTTCACAGTGAAGTTGAAAATCATCGTAACAAGAAAATAAAGTTTCTACGATCTGATCATGGAGGAGAAAATTTGAGTTACGAGTTTGGTTTACACTTAAAACAATGTGGAATAGTTTCACAACTCACGCCACCCGGAACACCACAGCGTAATGGTGTGTCCGAACGTCATAATCGTACTCTACTTGATATGGTGCGGTCTATGATGTCTCTTACAGATTTACCGCTATTGTTTTGGGGTTATGCTCTAGAGACAACCACATTCACGTTAAATAGGGCAGCGTCAAAATCCGTTGAGATGACACCTTATGAACTATGGTTTGGCAAGAAACCAAAGTTGTCGTTTCTTAAAGTTTGGGGTTGCGATGCTTATGTGAAAAAGCTTCAACCTGATAAGCTCGAACCCAAATTGGAGAAATGTGTCTTCATAGGATACCCAAAGGAGACAGTTGGGTACACCTTCTACCACAGATCCGAAGGCAAGACATTCGTTGCTAAGAATGGATCCTTTCTAGAGAAGGAGTTTCTCTCGAAAGAAGTGAGTGGGAGGAAAGTAGAACTTGATGAGGTAATCTGTACCTACTCCTTGTTGGAAAATAATACATCACAGAACCGGTTTACGTGGACGTCAAAACCAACTAGTGAGGAAGTTGATGATGATGATCATAGAACTTGAGATCAAGATATCTACGAACCACGTGGGTCGAGCAGAGTAAGATCCGCACTGAGTGGTATGGTAATCCTATTCGGAAGTCATGCTACTAGATCATGATGAACCTCACGAACTATGAAGAAGCGATGGTGAGCCCAGATTCCATAAAATGGCTTGAAGCCATGAAATCTGAGATGGGATCCATGTATGAGAACAAAGTATGGACTTTGGTTGATTTGCCCGATGGTCGGCAAGCAATTGAGAATAAATGGATCTTCAAGAAGAAGACTGACGCTGACGGTAATATTACTGTCTACAAAGCTCGACTTGTTGCAAAAGGTTTTCGACAAGTTCAAGGGGTTGACTACGATGAGACCTTCTCACCCGTAGCGATGCTTAAGTCTGTCCGAATCATGTTAGCAATTGCCGATTTTATGATTATGAAATTTGGCAAATGGATGTAAAACTGCATTCTGAATGGATTTACGGAAGAAGAGTTGTATATGATGCAACCGAAGGTTTTATCGATCCAAAGGGAGCTAACAAAGTGTGCAAGCTCCAACGTTCCATTTATGGACTGGTGCAAGCCTATCGGAGTTGGAATAAACGTTTTGATAGTGTAATCAAAGCATTTGGTTTTATCTGCACTTTTGGAGAAGCTTTGTATTTACAAGAAAGTGAGTGGGAGCTCTGTAGCATTTCTAATATTATATGTGGATGACATATTATTGATTGGAAATGATATAGAATTCTGGATAGCATAAAGGGATACTTGAATAAAAGTTTTTCAATGAAAGACCTCGGTGAAGCTGCTTACATATTGGGCATTAAGATCTATAGAGATAGATCAAGGCGCTTAATTGGACTTTCACAAAGCACATACCTTGACAAAGTTTTGAAGAAGTTCAAAATGGATCAAGCAAAGAAAGGGTTCTTGCTGTATTGCAAGGTGTGAAGTTGAGTAAGACTCAAAGCCCGACCACTGCAGAAGATAGTGAGAAAATGAAAAGTGTTCCTATGCTTCAGCCATAGGCTCTATCATGTATGCAATGCTGTGTACCAGACCTGATGTGTGCCTTGCTATAAGTCTAGCAGGAGGTACCAAAGTAATCCAGAGTGGATCATCGGACAGCGGTCAAGAATATCTGAAATACGAAAAGGACTAAGGATATATTTCTCGTATATGGAGGTGACAAAGAGCTCATCGTAAATGGTTACGTTGATGCAAGCTTTGACACTGATCCGACGATTCTAAATCGCAAACCGGATCGTGTTTACATTAAGCGGTGGAGCTGTCGGTTGGTGCAGTTCAAAGCAAAGCGTCGTGGCGGGATCTACATGTGAAGCGGAATACATAGCTGCTTCGAAGCAGCCAATGAAGGAGTCTGGATGAAGGAGTTCATATCCGATCTAGGTGTCATACCTAGTGCATCGGGTCCAATGAAAATCTTTTGTGACAATCTTTGGGCGATTGCCTCGTGAAGGAATCCAGATTTCACAAGAGAACCAAGCACATCAAGAGACGCTTCAATTCCATCCGGGATCTAGTCCGGTGGGAGACATAGAGATTTGCAAGATACATACGGATCTGAATGTTGCGAGACCGTTGACTAAGCCTCTTCCACGAGCAAAACATGATCAACACCAAGACTCCATGGGTGTTAGAATCATTCTTGTGTAATCTAGATTATTGACTCTAGTGCAAGTGGGAGGCTCAAGGAAATATGCCCTAGAGGCAATAATAAAGTTATTATTTATTTCCTCATATCATGATAAATGATTATTATTCATGCTAGAATTGCATTAACCGGAAACATAATACATGTGTGAATATATAGACAAGCAGTGTCACTAGTATGCCTCTACTTGACTAGCTTGTTAATCAAAGATGGTTATGTTTCCTAACCATGAACAAGGAGTTGTTATTTGATTAACAAGGTCACATCATTAGTTGAATGATCTGATTGACATGACCCATTCCGTTAGCTTAGCACACGATCGTTTAGTATGTTGCTATTGCTTCCTTCATGACTTATACGTGTTCCTATGACTATGAGATTATGCAACTCCGTTTACGGAGGAACACTTTGTGTGCTACCAAGCGTCACAACGTGAATCGGGTGATTATAAAGGTGCTCTCTGGTGTCTCCGAAGGTACTTGTTGAGTTGGCGTATTCGAGATTAAGATTTGTCACTCCGAATGTCGGAGAGGTATCTCTGGGCCCTCTCGGTAATGCACATCACTTAAGCCTTGCAAGCATTTCAACTAATGAGTTAGTTGTGAGATGATGTATTACGGAGCGAGTAAAGAGACTTGCCGATAACGAGATTAAACTAGGTATTGGATACCGACGATCGAATCTCGGGCAAGTAACATACCGATGACAAAGGAACAACGTATGTTGTTGTGTGGTTTGACCGATAAAGATCTTCATAGAATATGTAGGAACCAATATGGGCATCCGTGTCCCGCTATTGGTTATTGACCGAGACATGTCTCGGTCATGTCTACATTATTCTCGAACCGTAGGGTCCGCACGCTTAAGGTTTCGATGCGGTTATATTATGAGTTTATGTATTTTGATGTACCGAAGGTTGTTCGGAGTCCCGGATATGATCACGGACATGACGAGGAGTCTCGAAATGGTCGAGACATAAATATTGATATATTGGACGGATATATTTGGACACCGGAAAGGTTCCGGAGAAGTTTGGAGCTCCGGGAGGTTACCGGAACCCCCCGGGAGGTATATGGGCCTTATTGGGCCCATGTAGGAAGAAGGGAGAAGGAACAAGGGAGGGGGGCGTGCCCCCCAAGCCCAATCCGAATTGGGGAGGGGGGCCGGCCCCCCCCCCTTTCCTTTCTCCTTCCCCCTCTTCCTATTACTACTACTAGTACTACTTCCTAATACTAGTACTCTTTCCTTCCCCCTCCAAATATGATAAGGAAAAAGGGGGGAAACCTACTTGGAGTAGGTTTCCCCTCCCCATGGCGCGCCCCCCTTGGGGCCGGCCACCTCCTCCCTCCCTCCTTTATATACGGGGGTAGGGGGGCACCCTAGGACACACAAGTTGATCATTGATAGTTCCTTAGCCGTGTGCGGTGCCCCCCTCGACGATATTACACCTCGGTCATATTGTAGCAGTGCTTAGGCGAAGCCCTGCGACATGAGAACATCAAGATCATCACCATGCCATCGTGCTGACGGAACTCCCCCTCGGAGCCTCTACTGGATTGGAGATCGAGGGTGCGTCATCGAGCTGTACGCGTGTCAAGAACTCGGAGGTGCCGGAGTAACGGTGCTTGGATCGGTTGGACCGGAGGACGTCGACTACTTCCTCTATGTTGCGTCAGCGCTTCGCTTGGTCTACAAGGGTACGTAGACAACACTCTCCCCTCGTTGCTATATCATCACCATGATCTTGCGTGTGCGTAGGAAATTTTTTGAAATTACTACGTTCCCCCACAGGTAGAACTCCGCAGCATCAGATATGCTGCATGGCAGATCTGCGAATGCCCCTAGAGAGCTCCAAATCTGGGTAAGTAAAAGAAATGTCTCCTCCACATGCTTGCTTCGCATAAAGAATGTCTTACCCGCCGCTATCTTCTTGGCCGCCTGGATTTCCTGCTGTGCCTTTTCGGCTTCGCCCTTGGCATCTTCCACACTCGCAAGGGCCTTCGCAAGCTCAGTCTCTTTCATCTTAAGATCATGCTCCAAGGACTCGAACTTTTGCCGAGCTCCTGGAGCTCTTGCTGTACCTCGCCCACTCTAGCATCTTGCTTCTCGCGCTCCTTGCGCTCCAGAGCCGCCTTGTCCTCGGCCTCGGACAGCGCTTTCTTCAGAGGCGCCACTTCGGTGGTGGCCCCTGTTACAAAGCCATGACGCTTTGTCGTTAGAATAACCAACTTTATCTATCCTTCATTATATGCGAACGGGGTATCACTCACCTTTGTTCTCTTCGAGTTGCCTCTTCGTGAGGCCGAGCTCTCCCTGCGCCTGCTCTAGGTCCCGTTTTAGTCTGATGACCTCGGCTGTACACACAGCAGCGGCAAGCAGCACAGCCTGCTTATTCACATGCACACTTACTATTAGACTCCTGCGGATTATAATTGACCCTCTGTTTGGCTTTTCTTTCCAAACACCAAACACAGTATCAGGGGCTACTACCTATCGGGTGGTAATTTCACACATTTTTATTACTTACCTCAAAGCCTGTCAGGAGGCTGGTGCAGGCTTCGGTTAGTCCGCTCTTGGCAGACAGAACCTTCTGAATCACCGCACTCATAAGAGTACGGTGCTCTTCATCCATGGAAGTGCCGTGAAGCGCTTACAGCAGACTATCCGATGCCTCTAGCATAATGGAAGTCATCGGCATGGACAGCTCACCCTCCCTAGCGAGGGGCCGCCTGCCCGCATCCGGAACCATCGAAGGTTCCGGCACAGTATCTGGCTGAGAGCCCGGCTTGCTGCGGCTCTCATCGGCACGATCCGCGGGGATCTTGAACCCCGCGTGTCTGACATCTGGAATTCCGCCTTGGGGCGTCTCCAGAGTCACGTCCCCCCGCTTTGGGAGCCTTTGGGACAACACCTCCGTGTCATCCGCAGGCTGAGGAGTAGTGGCCGTCGGGAGCGAGTTCATCGCCGATTCACTCAAGGACCCATCCGAAGACGATACCTCGGGATGGACCCTGACCGGACTGCATATATGTTTGGCTTTATAACAAGACTATGAAGCAAAGGCGCACTAAAGAACAATAGAGTGCGGATACTTACGATCGTGCTAGGGGCTTCCCGCTGGGCAGCCACCCCTCCTCGCTATAGGCGGCCGTGGTGGAGTAGTCCGGAAGGGACGCCTTTCCCTTCTTGGACGTCCCAGCCTCCCCCTCCGGGGCGGCTTTCCTCTTCTTCTCCTCCCCAGTGCGGGGAGGTAGAATTTCTTCGTGTTTCCCCCCGCCTCCGCGGGAGGAATTTGCCTCGTCGTCTTCGGATGACGAGGGTATGACGGCCTTGCGTCGGGGGCCTTTCCCGGCCCCCTGGTCCGCCTTCTTAGCCCCCCGTCCTCTCCGGATGGGGCAGCCCTTTCCTCTTCTTCCTCCCCTTTGGGGGAGGAGTGTGCCTCGTCGTTTTCGGGTGAGGCGCACGATGCAACCTTACGACGGAGACCCTTCCTGGTCCCCGGGACCTTTTCCGGCGCCTTGTAGGGGGCCGGGACAAGCATCTCTGTCAGGAGAGCGTCGGCTGGACCTTCCGGCAGCGGAGCTGGACAGTCAATCCGCTCCACTGTCTCCACATAATCCTGGTCAAATATACACAATGAGTTAAGACTCCCCCGTGAATATATTGGGAAAAACTGAATCCGGGGGTAGTCAGAAAACTCACTAGACGAGGGGGCCGTGCGGCATGAAGTCCACGGTCCTCGGATGTGGGAGGAGGTACTTCGGAGGCCTTGAACAACGCCTTTCATGCCTCTTTGAGCGTCATGCCGTAGAGCTTTCGAAGCGTCTAGTGTTCGGCCGGGACGAACTCCCATAGATTAAATACCCGTCTTTGGCACGGAAGAATCCGGTGGACAAGCATGACCTGGATCACGTTGACAAGCTTGATGTTCTTGTCCTTCATATTCTTGATGCAGTTCTGGAGTCTGGTCAGCTCTGCAGGTTCGCCCCAAGCCAGGCCCTTCCTTTCCCAGGAGGTGAGCCGCATGGGGGTTCCGGATCGGAATTCGGCCTCCGCCCAGTTGGCGTTGCGCGGCTCGGTGATGTAGAACCACCCCGATTGCCAACCTTTCGCGGTCTCCGCGAAGGAGCCGTCAAGCCAGGTGACGTTAGGCATCTTGCCCACCATGGCCCCTCCGCACTCCGCTTGTTGGCCGCTCACGATCTTCGGCTTCACGCAGAAGATTTGTAGCCACAAACCAAAGTGAGGCTTGATGCGGAGGAAGGCCTCGCACACAGCGATAAACGCTGAGATGTCGAGGACGAAATTTGGGGCTAGATCATGGAAATCTAGCCGTAATAGAACATGAGCCCACGAATGAAGGGATGAAGTGGAAACCCCACTCCATGGACGAAGTGGGCAAGAAACACGACCCTCTCGTGGGGTTCCGGGGTTGGAATGACCTGCCCGTCATCCGATAGCCGATGCGCGATGTCTGCGGCCAAGTATCTGGCCGCCCGAAGATTCGCGATATGCTTCTCCTTCACGGTGGAAGCCACCCACTTGCCTCCTGCTCCGGACATGTTTAGCTGTGCGGAGAAGGCTTGGACTAGGGCGCTAGAGCTCGAGGAGGCAAGGACGAGCAAAGAAGGAAGAAGGCGTGGGTGAAAATGGGGAATCCTTATCCCTTTATAGAGGCGACGGATGATTGATGTCTACTACACAACCTTCTTCTTGTAGACGTTGTTGGGCCTGCAAGTGCACGGGTTTGTAGGACAGTAGCAAATTTCCCTCAAGTGGATGACCTAAGGTTTATCAATCCGTAGGAGGCGTAGGATGAAGATGGTCTCTCTCAAGCAACCCTGCAACCAAATAACAAAGAGTCTCTTGTGTCCTCAACACACCAAATACAATGGTAAATTGTATAGGTGCACTAGTTCGGCGAAGAGATGGTGATACAAGTGCAATACGGATGGTAGATAAAGGTATTTGTAATCTGAAATAATAAAAACAGCAAGGTAACAAGTGATAAAAGTGAGCGTAAACGGTATAAAAACAGCAAGGTAACAAGTGATAAAAGTGAGCGTAAACGGTATTGCAATGATAGGAAACAAGGCCTAGGATTCATACTTTCACTAGTGCAAGTTCTCTCAACAATAATAACATAGATAGATAATATAACAAGCCCTCAACATGCAACAAAGAGTCATTCCGAAGCCACTAATAGCGGAGAACAAACGTAGAGATTATGGTAGGGTACGAAACCACCTCAAAGTTATTCTTTCCGATCAATCTTTAAAAGAGTTCGTACTAGAATAACACCTTAAGACACAAATCAACCAAAACCCTAGATACTCCATTGTCACCTCAAGTATCCGTGGGCATGATTATACAATATGCATCACACAATCTCAGATTCATCCAACCAACATAAAAGTACTTCAAAGAGTGCCCCAAAGTTTCGACCGGAGAGTCAAAAACGTGTGCCAACCCCTATGCATAGGTTCCTAATGTCACGAAACCCGCAAGTTGATCACAAAAACATACATCAAGTGGCACATGATATCCCATTGTCACCAAAGATAATCACGGCAAGACATACATCAAGTGTTCTCATAAAAGACTCAATCTGATAAGATAACTTCAAAGGGGAAACTCAATTCATCACAAGAGAGTAGAGGGGGAGAAACATCATAAGATCCAACTACAATAGCAAAGCTTGGGATACATCAAGATCGTGCCATAGAGGGAACACGAGAGAGAACACGAGAGAGAGAGAGAGAGAGAGAGAGAGAGAGAGAGATAGAGAGAGAGAGAAAGAGAGAGAGAGAGAGATCAAACACATAGCTACTGGTACATACCCTCAGCCCCGAGGGTGAACTACTCCCTCCTCGTCATGGATAGCGCCGGGATGATGAAGATGGCCACCGGTGATTGGATCCCCCTCCGGCAGGGCGCCGGAATGGGCTCCCGAGAGGTTTTTGGTGGCTACAGAGGCTTGCGGTGGCGGAACTCCCGATCTATCTTCTGTTCTGGAAGTTGTAGGGTATGTAGGTATATATGGGTGAAAGGAGTACGTCGGTGGAGCTATGGGGCCCGACGAGGCAGGGGGCGCCCCGCCCCCCACCCTCGTGAGCACCTCCCGTATCTTCTGACGTGGGGTACAAGTCCATCAGGTGGGTTTCCTTCCAAAAATAACTTCTCTAGTTGATTTCGTTCCGTTTTGACTCCATCTGATATTCCTTTTCCTCGAAACACTGAAATAGGCATAAAACAGCAAATCTGGGCTGGGCCTCCGGTTAATAGGTTAGTCCCAAAAATAATATAAAAGTGGATAATAAAGCCCAATATTGCCTAAAACAGTAGATAAAGTAGGATGGAGCAATCAAAAATTATAGATACGTTGGAGACGTATCAAGCATCCCCAAGCTTAATTCCTGCTCGTCCTCGAGTAGGTAAATGATAAAAAAGAATTTTGATGCGGAGTGATACTTTGGCATAATTTCAATGTAATTCTTCTTACTTGTGATATGAATATTCAGATCCGAAAGATTCAAGACAAAAGTTCAGACTGACATAAAAATAATAATACTTCAAGCATAATAATCAAAGTAATCATGTCTTCTCAAAATAACATGGCAAAAGAAAGTCCATCCCTACAAAATCATATAGTTAGGCTATGCTTCATTTTGGTCACACAAAGATGTTCCCAACTTCTATACCCCCGATGACAGGCCAAGCAATTGTTTCATACTTAAATAATCTCAAACTTGTTCAACCTTCACGCAATACATGAGCGTGAGCCATAAATATAGCACTATGGGTGGAATAGAATATGATGATGGGGATTGTGTGGAGAAGACAAAAAGGAGAAAGTCTCACATTGACGAGGATAATCAATGGGCTACGGAGATGCCCATTAATTGATGTCAACATGAGGAGTAGGGATTGCCAGGCAACGGATGCACTAGATCTATGAATGCTCAACAAAAGAAAACTAGTGGGTGTGCATCCAACTCGCTTGCTCATGAAGACCTAGGGCATTTGAGGAAGCCCATCGTAGGAATATACAAGCCAAGTTCTATAATGAAAATTTCCCACTAGTATAAAAAGACAACTTATGAGACTCACTACATGAAGAACAAGGTGCTACTTTGAAGCACAATATATGAGACTCACTATATGAAGAACAAGGTGCTACTTTGAAGCACAAGTGTGGAAAAAGAGATAGTAGCATTGCCCTTTTTATTTATTTCTTTTTTTCTTTTTTTTTCTTTTGGGCCTTTCCTTTTTTTCTCTCTTTTTTTTGGGCAATGCTCTAATAATGATGATCATCACACTTCTATTGATTACAACATAAGGATTACAACTCGAAACTTAGAACAAGATATGACTCTATATGCATGCCTCCGGTGGTGTACCGGGATGGTGCAATGAATCAAGAGTGACATGTATGAAAAATAATGCATGGTGGCTTTGCCACAAATACAATGTCAACTACATGATCACGCAATGGCAATATGACAAAAGTAATGTATGTCATGAATATGATGATGGAAGTGGCATGGCAATATATCTCGGAATGGCTATGGAAATGAGGAAGATATAAGGAGGTTTATGTGTGATAGAGCGTATCGTATCACGGGGTTTGGATGCACCGGCGAAGTTTGCACCAACTCTCAAGGTGAGAAAGGGCAATGCACGGTACCGAAGAGGCTAGCAATGGCGGAAAGGTAAAAGTGCGTAAAATCCATGGACTCAACATTAGTCAAAAGAACTCATATACTTATTGTAAAAATTTATAAGTCATCAAAAACCAAGTACTACGCGCATGCCCCTAGGGGGATAGATTGGTAGGAAAAGACCATCGCTCGTCCCCGACCGCCACTCATAAGGATGCACAAGCCAGGTACACTTCATGTTTCAAATTTGTTACACAACTTTAACCATACGTGCATGTTACGGGACTTGCTAACTTCAACACAAGCATTTTTTAAATTCATAATCACCCAACTAGCATGACTTTAATATCACTACTTCCATATCTCAAAACAATTATCAAGTATCAAACTTTTCTTAGTATTCAACACACTCATAAGAAAGTTTCACATATCTTGAATACCAGGTATATTAATATTAAGCAAATTACCATGCTATTAAGGACTCTCAAAATAATCTAAGTGAAGCATGAGAGATCAATAGTTTCTTTAAAACAAATCCACCACCGTGCTCTAAAAGATATAAGTGAAGTACTAGAGTAAATGACAAACTACTCCGAAAGATATAAGTGAAGATCGATGAGTAGTCGAATAATTATGCAACTATGTGAAGACTCTCCCATTTAATAATTTCAGATCTTGATACTTTATTCAAACAGCAAGAAAAGCTAAAGAAAACTATATTGCAAGAATAGCACAACTCATGTGAAGAAGCAAAAACTTAGGCTCAACCGATACTAACCGATAGTTGTTAAAGAAGAAAGGTGGGATGCCTACCGGGGCATCCCCAAGCTTAGATGCTTGAGACTTCTTGAAATATTATCTTGGGGTGCCTTGGGCATCCACAAGCTTGAGCTTTTGTGTCTCCTTAATTCCTCTCATATCATGGTTTCTCTTTTTATCAGAAGCTTCATTCACAACAAACTCAACAAGAACTCGTGAGATAGGTTAGTATAAACCAATGCAAAACCTTATCATTTCCTACTGTAACAAATCACTAAAATTATTATTCAACATTGAATACTAAATGCCTCTGCATATTTAATAATCCTATCCTCAAATAGAATCATTAAACAAGCAAACATATGCAAACAATGCAAACATAACAGCAATCTGCCAGAACAGTACAGTCTGTAAAGAATGCAAGAGTATCAATACTTCCCTAACTCCAAAAATTATGAACTAAAATTCCCACTGTAAAAAATTTATCAGAGCTCAATATGCAAAAAGATTCAACATTATACCACTCTCTGACTTTTCTAGGGAATTTTTGCAACAGCGGTAAACTTTCTGTTTTCAAACAGCAACATGTATACTAGCAAAATAAGCATGGCAAAGGCTGTCCTTGACTTCTTTATTGAAACTAAAGATGCAAAACATTAATCTAATTAACAGGAAGCAAATACTAACAAGAGAAAATGACGCTCCAAGCAAAACACATATCATGTGGTGAATAAAAATATAGCTCCAAGTAAAGTTACCGATGAACGAAGACGAAAGAGGGGATGCCTTCCGGGGCATCCCCAAGCTTAGGCTCTTGGTTATACTTGAATATCTTGGGGCGCCATGAGCATCCCCAAGCTTAGGCTCTTTGCCACTCCTTATTCCATAGTCCATCGAATCTTTACCCAAAACTTGAAAACTTCATAACACAAAACTCAACAGAAAACTCGTAAGCTCCGTTAGTATAAGAAAATAAAACCACCACTTAGGTACTGTAATGAACTTATTCTATATTCATATTGGTATAATATCTACTGTATTCCAACTTATCTATGGTTCATACACTCCGATACTACTCATAGATTCATCAAAATAAGCAAACAACACAATGAAAACAGAATCTGTCAAAAACAGAACAGTCTACAGTAATCTGTATCAAACATATACTTCTGGAACTCCAAAAATCCTACCAAATTAGGAGTACTAAGCAATTTGTGTACCAATCCAGAGCAAAAAGAATCAGATCAGGAGCACGTTTCTGTGAATTAACAAAATTAATTTACTGGGTGCAAAAGTTTCTGATTTTCAGCAGGATCAACACAACTATCACCGTAAGCCATCCTAAAGGTCTTACTTGGCACTTCATTGAAACAAAAGATATAAAACATGATTACTAAAGTAGCATAGTCATGTGGACACACAAAAACAGTAAAGGTAAATATTGGGTTGTCTCCCAACAAGCGCTTTTCTTTAATGCCTTTCTAGCTAGGCATGATGATGACAATGATGCTCACATAAAAGATAAGAATTGAAACATAACGGGAGCATCATGAAGCATATGACTAGCACTTTTAAGTCTAACCCACTTCCTGTGCATAGGGATTTTGTGAGCAAACAACTTATGGGAACAATAATAAACAAGCATAGGAAGGTAAAACAAGCATAGCTTCAAGATTTTAAGCACATAGAGAGGAAACTTGATATTATTGCAATTCCTACAAGCATATATTCCTCCCTCATAATAATTTTCAGTAGCATAATGAATGAATTCAACAATATAACCAGCACCTAAAGAATTCTTTTCATGATCTACTTGCATAGAAAATTCACTACTCTCCACATAAGCAAAATTCTTCTCATGAATAATAGTGGGAGTATCATAAGAGACTTGAACACTAAAAAGGGTGATCATAATCATGACAAGATTTGTAAATATAATCATCACTACTTTTTATATCATAAGTTTCATCACAATAATCATCATAAGTAGCAACTTCGTTCTCATCATAATCGATTGAAACCTCTCCCAAGATAGTGGAATCACTAAATAAAGTTGACACTCTTCCAAATCCACTTTCGTATTCATCACAATAAAATTTAACATCCTCCAAAATAGTGGGATCACTTCTTCCTAAAGTTGACTCTCTTCCGAACCCACTTTCATCATATAATCATCATAGGTAGGAGGCATGCTATCATCATAACAACTTTGCATATCAAAACTTCAGATGCTAAAAATATCATCTTCATTAAACATAGCATCCCCAAGCTTGGGACAAACATTAATTCCAGCAAATATATTCTCAAATATTTCATCCCAATCAAACATAGCTTCCCCAAGCTTGGGCTCTTTCATATCATAAGCATAATCACTCTCATCATTAAAAATATTGATAGCACCAATAGTATAGCAATTATCATCATCACAATGAGTAGTAGGAGCAACATCATTTGGGAGGGATACCTTTCTACCTTTGTTGCTCCTTCTTTTCTTCTTCTTCTTCACATTATGTGTGGGTTCAACCTTCCTCTTTGAGCTCCTTATTGATGAGATTGGTTGAATAGAAGGCTCCTCCTCGTTACCTGATTCATCATAAGAAATAATAGGAGGAGATTGGGAAGCCTCTTCCCTTTCATTAGTATTCTCATCATCTTCCATTTGCTTTCTTTTCCTTATGTAATTGGCAATATAAGGATTTTCAATACAATTCACCGCACAATACATATAAATTTTCTCTAGATCAAAATGAAGAACTTTATCAAGGGCAAATTTTGGAATACCTTCGGTTATACGTTTCATTTCTTCATAACCCAAAAGAAGGCTAAGCTCTTTATGATGCTCAAGGGTAATCAAGTCATCACAATATTTGGAAACGACTTGATTATGAAACAAATAGCATTGGAGCTTTAAATGACCATGTTCATTGCAAAGTTCACAAGGGGTACTATAAATATTGAATCTTTCAGCACATTCATCTAGATCTTCTTGCAACAATTTGGTTTCTAAGTACTTATGCCTCTTGCAATAAATATCTTCTCTATTTGGTGTGTTCATGCAAACATGCACTCCACAAAAGTTGACATGCTCATAAGAGATATTTTCATCATAACTGGTGCAATCATCATTAGCATCATGGATATTCAAAGAATTCGTACTAACAACATTGCAATCATACTCATCATTCAAATATTTAGTGCCAAACAATTTAGAGATTTCTTCTTCTAATACTTGAGCACAATTATCCTTTCCATCATACTCACGAAAGTTATTAAAAAGGTGAAGCATATGAGACAAACTTAATTCCATTTTTTTGTAGTTTTCTTTTATAAACTAAACTAGTGCTAAAACAAGAAACAAAAAAGATTCGATTACAAGATCTCAAGATATACCTTCAAGCACTCACCTCCCCGGCAACGGCGCCAGAAAAGAGCTTGATGTCTACTACACAACCTTCTTCTTGTAGACGTTGTTGGGCCTGCAAGTGCACAGGTTTGTAGGGCACTAGCAAATTTCCCTCAAGTGGATGACCTAAGGTTTATCAATCCGTAGGAGGCATACGATGAAGATGGTCTCTCTCAAGCAACCCTACAACCAAATAACAAAGAGTCTCTTGTGTCCCCAACACACCCAATACAATGGTAAATTGTATAGGTGCACTAGTTCGGTGAAGAGATGGTGATACAAGTGCAATATGGATGGTAGATAAAGTTATTTGTAATCTGAAATAATAAAAACAGCAAGGTAACAAGTGATAAAAGTGAGCGTAAACGGTATTGCAATGATAGGAAACAAGGCCTAGGGTTCATACTTTCACTAGTGCAAGTTATCTCAACAATAATAACATAGATAGATAATATAACAAGCCCTCAACATGCAACAAATAGTCACTCCGAAGCCACTAATAGCGGAGAACAAACGTAGAGATTATGGTAGGGTACGAAACCACCTCAAAGTTATTCTTTCGGATCAATCTATAAAAGAGTTCGTACTAGAATAACAACTTAAGACACAAATCAACCAAAACCCTAATGTCACCTAGATACTCCATTGTCACCTCAAGTATCCGTGGGCATGATTATACGATATGCATCACACAATCTCAGATTCATCCAACCAACATAAAAGTACTTCAAAGAGTGCCCCAAAGTTTCTACCGGAGAGTCAAGAACGTGTGCCAAACCCTATGCATAGGTTCCCAATGTCACAAGACCCGCTAGTTGATCACCAAAACATACATCAAGTGGCACATGATATCCCATTGTCACCACAGATAATCACGGCAACACATACATCAAGTGTTCTCATAAAAGACTCAATCCGATAAGATAACTTCAAAGGGGAAACTCAATTCATCACAAGAGAGTAGAGGGGGAGAAACATCATAAGATCCAACTACAATAGCAAAGCTCGGGATACATCAAGATCGTGCCATAGAGGGAACACGAGAGAGAACACGAGAGAGAGAGATCAAACACATAGCTCTTGGTACATACCCTCAGCCCGAGGGTGAACTACTCCTCCTCGTCATGGATAGCACCGGGATGATGAAGATGGCCACGGTGATGGGATCCCCCTCCGCAGGCGCCAAACGGAATCCCGAGAGGTTTTGGTGGCTCTGAGAGGCTTGCGGCGGAACTCCCGATCTATCTTCTGTTCTGGAAGTTTTAGGGTACGTAGGTATATATGGGTGAAAGGAGTATGTCGGTGGAGCTACGAGGGCCCCACGAGGCAGGGGGGCGCGCCCTAGGGGGGTGGGCGCGCCCCCCACCCTCGTGAGCACCTCCCGTATCTTCTGACGTGGGGTCCAAGTCCATCAGGTGGGTTTCCTTCCAAAAATAACTTCTCCAGTTGATTTCGTTCCGTTTTGACTCCGTCTGATATTCCTTTTCCTCGAAACACTGAAAATTGGCATAAAACAACAAATCTGGGTTGGGCCTCCGGTTAATAGGTTAGTCCCAAAAATAATATAAAAGTGGATAATAAAGTCCAATATTGCCTAAAACAGTAGATAAAGTAGCATGGAGCAATCAATAATTATAGATACGTTGGAGACGTATCAATGATGTGCCTCCCCACTTGCCCGTTGAGAATTGCTTACTTGGCAAGCACCATGATTGATGGCGCGGTGGGATTACCCATACCCGTATTGATGAGAATCTCGTGATAAGGGGACACAATCTCTGCTTTGACAAGACGTGTCAAGGAAACAGCCTCGCAATATGCGTTGTGGCTGGTTGTGGGAAAACCATTCGAATAATGACCCGACCGTAATGACTTGTCACGTTGTCTAAAAAGTTGTCAGCAGATTACATTTGTGAAATATCATTCTCTCTACGGTGGTATGTGAAGATCATTTTGCAGATCCGGACACGGTTTAAATGTTCGATAATTACTTTGGAGCATTCGGAGAAGGAACCCGCCTTGCAATGCCGAAGACAAGACTGCGCGCCGGACTCATCGTCATTGAAGCCTAGGTCAGGGGCTACTGAGGGAGTCCTGGATTAGGAGGTATCCGGACAGCCGGACTATACGCTTTGTCCGGACTATGGGAGCGTGAAGATACAAGACTCAAGACTCCGTCCCGTGTCCGGATGGGACTCTCCTTTGTGTGGAATACAAGCTTGGCGATCCGGATATTATATTTCCTTCCTTGTAACCGACTCAATGTAAACCCTAGCCCCCTCCGGTGTCTATATAAACCGGAGGGTTTGGTCCTTAGAGGGACGATCACAATCATAATCATCATGGGCTAGCTTCTAGGGTTTAGCCTCTACGATCTCGTGGTAGATCAACTCTGGTACTACTCATATCATCAATATCAATCAAGCAGGAAGTAGGGTTTTACCTCCATCGTGAGGGCCTGAACCTGGGTAAACATTGTGTCCCTTACCTCCTGTTACCATTAGCCTAAGACACATAGATCGGGACCCCCTACCTGAGATCCGCCGGTTTTGACACCGACAATAGGCCCTTCGCAGAGGGAAGCAGGGATTTGTAGAAGTGGCAGAGCTCGATTTTAAAATAGAGATGAATAACATTTTGAGCTGTATACTTTCATTGTCAACGCAACAACTATGAGATCTTGATATCTTCCATGCTACATACATTATAGGCGGTTCCCAAACAGAATGGTAAAGTTTATACTCCCCCACCACCAACAAGCATCAATCCATGGCTTGCTCGAAACATCGAATGCCTCCAACTAGCAACAGCCCTGGGAGAGTTTTGTTTAATTATTTCGATTTGCTTTGATCTTTTTGATCATGGGACTGGGCATCCCGGTTACCAGCCATTTTCTCATGAATGAGGAGTGGAGTCCACTCCTCTTGAGAATAACCCACCTAGCATGGAAGATACAGGCAGCCCTAGTTGATACATGAGCTGCTCGAGCATACAAAACAGAATTTCATTTGAAGGTTTGGAGTTTGGCACATACAAATTGACTTGGAACGGCAGGTAAATACTGCATATAGGAAGGTATGGTGGACTCATATGGAATAACTTTGGGGTTTATGGAGTTTGAATGCACAAGTAGTATTCCCGCTTAGTACAGGTGAAAGCTAGCAAAAGACTAGGAAGTGACCAACTGAGAGAGCGACAATAGTCATGAACATGCATTAAAATTAATCAACACTGAGTGCAAACATGAGTAGGATGTAATCCACCATGACCATAAATATCATGAAGGCTATGTTGATTTGTAACTAACTACATGCGTGAACATGTGCCAAGTCGAGTCACTCAATTCATTCAAAGGAGGATACCACCCTATCATACTGCATCACAACCATTTTAATAGCATGTTGGCACGCAAGGTAAACCATTATAAACTCATAGCTAATTAAGATGGCATAAGCAACTATAATCTCTAATTGTCATTGCAAACATGTTTATTCATAATAGGCTGAATCAGGAACGATGAACTCATCACATTTACAAAAACAAGAGAGGTCGAGTTCATACCAGCTTCTCTCATCTCAATTAGTCCATCATATATCGTCATTACTGCCTTTCACTTGCATGACCGAACGGTGTGGATAACAATAATAGTGCACGTGCATTGGACTAAGCTGGAATCTGCAAGCATTCAATTCAAGGGAGAAGACAACGTAATATGGGCTCTAAGTTAAATAAACAATCATGCATATGCGAGCAACTAAATATTTTCATTATGATCCTCTCCTCTCGACCCCCAAAGAAAATAAAAGAAAAGAAAACTATTTACACGGGAAAGCTCCCAACGAGTAAAAGAAGAACGAGAAATCTTTTTTGGGTTTTCATTTAATACTACTACAAGCATGGAAATTAAACTAACTAATTTTTTTGGTTTTCTTAAGGTTTATGAAACACACAAGAAGAAAGCTAGAAAAATAAATTAAACTGGCATGGATAATACAGTGAAAGAGTATGAGCACCGACAACTAGAGTAAGTGTATGAACATGAAAGTAATGTCGGTAAGAAATACGTACTCCCCCAAGCTTAGGCTTTTGGCCTAAGTTGGTCTATGCCCAAGGATCGCGGCTACTCTCCCCGGTGTACTAAGGAGTGTCATCTGGATACCACTGGCTGGCAATCTCCTCTGGATCCCACTGATAACAGGATGGACGATAGGGGTCCAGTAGTGGTTCTGGCTCAGGCTCTGGAGCTGATGTCTGGCCTCGGTGCGCGTACACGGCCTTCGGCAAAACGAGGTAATGACCTGTAGTTAAATCAAACAAAGAAGGCGCAGGCAAGGTAATAATCTCATTGTGTTTCTTATTAAATCTCAGGTTATACAGGAGCATCTTATCATCATTGTCAACAATAAATTCGTGCGCTACCATGCTCTTGTAATCTAAAAAGGTAAGAGGCAGCAGTGTCTCCTCTTTCTCATCATGCCTAATAGGTATCTCGAAATGTTTAGCGAGGCGTGCAGCATAGATACCTCCAAAGATGGGGCCCTTTGTGTTGAGGAACGTAGTAATTTCAAAAAAAATTCCTACGCACACGCAAGATCATGGTGATGCATAGCAACGAGAGGGGCGAGTGTTGTCTACGTACCCTCGTAGACCGAAGCGGAAGCGATCACAACGTAGAGGAAGTAGTCGTACGTTCTCCTCGCGATCCAACCGATCCCAGCGCTGTTACTCCGGCGCCTCGAGTTCTTGACACACGTACAGCTCGGTGGCGCTCCTCGGGCTCCGATCCAGCAAAGCTCCGGCGAGAGAGTTCCACAAGCCGACGGCGTGGTGACGATCTTGATGTTCTACCGATGCAGGCTTCGCCTAAGCACCGCTTCGATATGACCGAGGTGGATTATGGTGGAGGGGGCACCGACACGGCTAAGGAACGATCTCAAGGATCAACTTGTGTGTTCTAGGGTGCCCTCCTGCCCCGTATATAAAGGAGCAAGGGGAGGCCAGCCGGCCCTAGGAGGCGCGCCAGGAGGGGGAGTCCTCCTCCTAGTGGGAGTAGGACTCCCTTTCCTAGTCCAACTAGGAAGGAGGAAGGGGAAGGAAGGAGAGGGAGAGGAGAGGAAGGGGCCGCCCCCTCCTGTCCTATTCGGACTCCCGGGGGCGCGCCACCTCCTAGCGCAGCCCTCTCTCTCCCTCTTGGCCCATTAAGGCCCATTACTTCCCGGGGTTCGGTAACCCCTCCCAAGACTCTTTCTCCGGAAACTTCCGAACCTTTCCGTGTCCGAATATAGCCGTCCAATATATCAATCTTTATGTCTCGACCATTTCGAGACTCCTCGTCATGTCCGTGATCACATCCGGGACTCCGACTCCTTCGGTACATCAAAATACACAAACTCATAATATAACCGTCATCGAAACCTTAAGCGTGTGGACCCTACGGTTCGAGAACAATGTAGACATAACCAATAGCGGGACCTGGATGCCCATATTGGCTCCTACATGTTCTACGAAGATATTTATCGGTCAGACCGCATAACAACATACGTTGTTCCCTTTGTCATCGGTATGTTACTTGCCCGAGATTCGATCGTCGGTATCCAATACCTAGTTAAATCTCGTTACCGGCAAGTCTCTTTACTCGTTCCGTAATACATCATATCACAGCTAACTCATTAGCTGTAATGCTTGCAAGGCTTCAGTGATGTGCATTACCGAGAGGGCCCAGAGATACCTCTCCGACAATCGGAGTGACAAATCCTAATCTCGAAATCGCCAACCCAACATCGCCTTTGGAGACACCTGTAGTACTCCTTTATAATCACCCGATTCGTTGTGGCGTTTGGTAGTACCAAAGTGTTCCTCCGTAAACGGAGTTGCATAATCTCATAGTTATAGGAACATGTATAAGTCATGGATAAAAGCAATAGCAACATACTAAGCGATCGGGTGCTAAGCTAATGGAATGGGTCATGTCAATCGATCATTCAACTAATGATGTGACCTTGTTAATCAAATGACAAGTCCTTTGTCTATGGTTAGGAAACTTAACCATCTTTGATTAACAAGCTAGTCTAGTAGAGGCATACTAGTGACACTCTGTTTGTCTATGTATTCACACATGTATTATGTTTCCGGTTAATACAATTCTAGCATGAATAATAAACATTTATCATGAAATAAGGAAATAAATAATAACTTTATTATTGCCTCTAGGGCATATTTCCTTCACTTTGTACGGTTTAGGCTTAACCGTTTAGCAATAACGGCACCCATACTAAAAGTGTTATCACCAAATAAGGCATGGAGCAGAATAATAATATCAGAAACACTGAAGTTTCCACTATTTCCACGACCAATTAAGCATCGACTAGCAAATATGGCAAAGTAGCGTAAAACAGGAAAATGTATGCTAGTGATTCTCGCATCGGAACCCTTCTTCGATTCCCCTACAGTAATAGTATCAATAAAACCTTCCACATCCTTACGATGTGGTTCATGTAAGATGCCCTCAAAGGGTATTCTACAAGCCGCGCAAAAATTACGTAATGACATTTCCTTAGCCTCATCATATAAATGACAGGCTACTGAAGGAGGTGAATTCTTAGGATAATAGTAAAAATTTTCCACGAAAGTATTGGTAAGTAAGAGATACTGTTTGATCCGGTCGTGGAGGAAGTCGGTGAGGCCCGCAATTTCATCCA
This sequence comes from Aegilops speltoides, assembly GCA_021437245.1. Classification (NCBI taxonomy): domain Eukaryota; kingdom Viridiplantae; phylum Streptophyta; class Magnoliopsida; order Poales; family Poaceae; genus Aegilops; species Aegilops speltoides. The sequence goes on from CM038141.1 coordinate 134,657,863, forward strand.
AAGAATAGAAGTCTTCGTAAATCCCGGCTGCTCTCAGAAAATTATCACAAGGACATTCACACGGCCGTACTTCCGCTACACGAGGAAGATTATTCTTGGCCTTTTCCTTTTCCTTAGCTTGTTTATCCTTGGAGCTTTGGCTAGAAGAGCCCCTCAATAATCTCCTCATCATTTTCTGAAAATTTCTGAAATTTTTAGTAACTTCAAAATAAAAGTGAATCAAACTAAAACAAAATTGATAGCAACTACTCCCACAAGTGCCTAGAGCTTATATCATGCATTAGAATTACTTGGGACTTCATAAATTTGACATGCAAGATCAAGAACAGGGTCACCTATGCAGCAAAAATTTGCAATGAAGCACTAGAACTAAAACTAATTGCACCAATGGAGGAGTCACATACCAAGCAACAATCTCCCAAAGCAGTTTTGTGAAGGGAGCTTTGAGCAAGGAGATCGAAAATCACAACAAAATGAGCTAGAACTTGTGCTTGAGCTGGATGGGGATTTTTTTGGGAGGAAGATGGAGTGTGTGGTGCATGAATAAGTGGAGGGGGACCACCATGGGCCCACGAGGCAAGGGGGCGTGCCCTGGACCCTCGTGGCCAGGTGCTTGCCCCCTTGTCGTGTTCTTAGTGCCTAAAATCCTCAAATATTCCATAAAAATCATACTAAATTTGCAAGGCATTTGGAGCACTTTTATTTTTGGGATATTTTTTTATTGCAAGGATAATTCAGAAAACAGACAGATAATACTATTTTTGTTTTGTTTAATCTAAATAACAGAAAGTAAAAAGAGGGTACAGAAGGTTGTGCCTTCTGGTTTCGTCCATCTCAAGATCATCAAAAGGAATCCACTAACAAGGTTGATCAAGTCTTGTTAACAAACTCATTCCGAATAACATGGAACCGGAGAAATTTCGAATAACACTAGGTTACCTCAATGGGGATATGAACATCCCCAACAGTAAGAATATCATAATTTTCTTGACAGTAGGAAGAGGAAATTCAAAACCTCCACTAATGATAGTTGGAACTTTTCCAATAGAATTGATGCTATGAACTTGAGGTTGTTTCCTCGGAAAGTGTATTGTATGCTCATTATCATTAACATGAAAAGTGACATTGCCTTTGTTGCAATCAATAACTGCCCTTGCAGTATTGAAAAAGGGTCTACCAAGGATAATCGACATACTATCGTCCTCGGGAATATCAAGAATAACAAAATCCGTTAAGATAGTGACATTTGCAACCACAACAGGCACATCCTCACAAATACCGACAGGTATAGCAGTTGATTTATCAGCCATTTGCAAAGATATTTCAGTAGGTGTCAACTTATTCAATTCAAGTCTATGATATAAAGAGAGAGGCATAACACTAACACCGGCTCCAAGATCACATAAAGCAGTTTTAACATAATTTCTTTTAATGGAGCATGGTATAGTCGGTACCCCTGGATCTCCAAGTTTCTTTGGTATTCCACCCTTAAAAGTGTAATTAGCAAGCATGGTGTAAATTTCAGCTTTCGGTGTCTTTCTTTTATTTGTAATGATATCCTTCATGTATTTAGCATAAGGGTTTACTTTAAGCATATCAGTTAAGCGCATACGTAAGAAGATAGGTCTAATCATTCCAGCAAAGCGCTCAAAATCTTCATCATCCTTTGTCTTGGATGGTTTAGGAGGAATAGGCATGGGTTTCTGAACCCATGGTTCTCTTTCTTTACCGTGCTTCCTAGCAACAAAATCCTTTTATCATAACGTTGATTCTTTGATTGTGGGTGATCTAGATCAACAGCAGGTTCAATCTGTACATCATTATTATTGCTAGGTTGATCATCAACATGAACATTATCATTAACATTATCACTAGGTTCATGTTCATCACCTGATTGTGTTTCAGCATCAGAAATAGAAATATCATTGAGATTCTCAGGTGTGTCTACAACAGGTTCACTAGAAGCATGCAAAGTCCTATCATTTTTCTTTTTCTTCTTTTTATAAGGACTAGGTGCATCTAAATTATTCCTCTGAGAATCCTGCTCGATCCTCTTAGGGTGGCCTTCAGGATACAAAGGTTCCTGAGTCATTCTACCAGTTCTAGTAGCCACTCTAACAGCAAAGTCATGTTTATTATTTAGCTCATCGAGCAATCACTTTGAGCTTTAAGTACTTGTTTAGCTTGAGTGGTAACCATAGAAGCATATTTGCTAATGAGTTTAAGTTCACCTAACTCTAGCCATATAATCACTCAAGCGTCCTATCATGAAAGCATTACTCTTTAATTCTCTACCAACATAAGCATTAAAACTTTCTTGTCTAGCCATAAAGTCATCAAATTCATCTAAACATGGGCTAGGAAATTTAATAGACGGGATTTCAACTTTATCATATCTATAGAGAGAATTTACCTCTACTACCTTTGTCGGGTTATCAAGACAATGTGTTTCTTCAACAGGCGGTATATTAAGACCATGTATTTCTTCAATAGGAGGTAAATTCTTAACATCTTCAGCTTTAATACCTTTTTCTTTCATTGATTTCTTTGCCTCTTGCATATCTTCAGGACTGAGAAATAGAATTCCCCTCCTCTTATGAGTTGGTTTAGGAATAGGCTCAGGAGCTGGCACAATTGGCTCAGGAATTGGCGCAGGAAGAGTCCAATTATTTTCATTAGTCAACATATTATTCAATAGTAATTCAGCTTGGTCGACTGTTCTTTCCCTGAAAACACAACTAGCACAACTATCTAAGTGGTCCTTGGAAGCATCGGTTAGTCCATTATAAAAGATATCAAGTATTTCATTTTTCTTAAGAGGATGATCAGGCAAAGCATTAAGTAATCGGAGAAGCCTCCCCCAAGCTTGTGGGAGACTCTCTTCTTCGATTTGCACAAAATTATATATTTCCCGCAAGGCAGCTTGTTTCTTATGAGCAGGGAAATATTTAGCAGATAAGTAATAATTCGTATCCTGGGGACTACGCACACAACTAGGATCAAGAGAATTAAACCAAGTTTTAGCATCACCCTTTAATGAGAATGGAAATATCTTCAGGATATAATAATAGCGAGACTTCTCATCATTAGTAAACAGGGTGGCTATATCATTTAACTTGGTAAGATGTGCCACAACAGTTTCAGATTCATTGCCATAAAAAGGATCATATTCAACCAAAGTAATTATCTCAGGATCAACAGAAAAATCATAATCCTTATCAGTAACACAGATAGGTGAAGTAGCAAAAGCAGGGTCATGTTTCATTCTAGCATTAAGAGATTGCTGCTTCCATTTAGCTAATAACTTCTTAAGATCATATCTATCGTTGCAAGCAAAAATAGCTCTAGCAGCTTCTTCATCCATAACATAACCCTCAGGAACAACAGGCAATTCATACTTAGGGGTAGAACCCTCATCATCACTATCAATAATTTCATCTTCAATAATTTCATTCTCTCTAACTCTGGCAAGTTGTTCATCAAGATATTCACCTAATGGCACAGTAGTATCAAGCATAGAAGTAGTTTCATCATAAGTATCATGCATAGCAGAAGTGGCATCATCAATAACATGTGACATATCGAATTCATAGCGATAATAGTTTAGGTGTCGCAAGCTTACTCAAAATGAAGGAGAATCTAGTGCAGAGCTAGATGGCGTTCCTTACCTCCCTCGTAGTTGAGGGAAAATCTTAGTTCTTTCGTCTTTCAAGTTCCTCATAGTGATCAGCAGATATGAATCCCAAGTGACTCAAATAATAGAGCTATGCTCCCAACAACAATGCCGAAAATAGTCTTGATAACCCACAAGTATAGGGATCGCATAGCAGTTTTCGAGGGTAGAGTATTCAACCCAAATTTATTGATTCGACACAAGGGGAGCCAAAGAATATTCTCAAGTATTAGCAGTTGAGTTGTCAATTCAACCACACCTGGATAACTTAGTATCTGCAGCAAAGTATTTAGTAGCAAAGTAGTATGATAGTAACGGTAACAGTGGCAAAATTAATGATAGCAGTTTTGTAGTAATTGTAACAGTAGCAACGGAAAAGTAAATAAGCAAAGTACAATATGTGAAAAGCTCGTAGGCATTGGATTAGTGATGGATAATTATGTCGGATGCGATTCCTCATGTAATAGTTATAACCTAGGGTGACACGGAACTAGCTCCAGTTCATCAATGTAATGTAGGCATGTATTCCGAATATAGTCATACGTGCTTATGGAAAAGAACTTGCATGACATCATTTGTCCTACCCTCCCGTGGCAGCGGGGTCCTAGTGGACACTAAGGGATATTAAGGCCTCCTTTCAATAGAGTACCGGACCAAAGCATTAACACATAGTGAATACATGAACTCCTCAAACTACGGTCATCACCGAGAAGTATCCCGATTATTGTCACTTTGGGGTTGTCGGATCATAACACATAATAGGTGACTATAGACTTGCAAGATAGGATCAAGAACCCACATATATTCATGAAAACATAATAGGTTCAGATCTGAAATCATGGCACTTGGGCCCTAGTGACAAGCATTAAGCATAGCAAAGTCATAGCAACATCAATCTCATAACATAGTGGATACTAGGGATCAAACCCTAATGAAACTAACTCGATTACATGGTAAATCTCATCCAACCCATCACCGTCCATCAAGCCTACGATGGAATTACTCACGCACGGCAGTGAGCATCATGAAATTGGTGATGGAGGATGGTTGATGGTGACGACAGCGACGAATCCCCCTCTCCGGAGCCCCGAACGGACTCCAGATCAGCCCTTTCGGGAGAGATTAGGGCTTGACGGCCACCCCGTATCGTAAAACGCGATGAAACTTTCTCTCTGATTTTTTTTCTCCATGAAACGAAGTTTGAGTTGAGGTCGGTGGAGCATCAGGGGGGCCCACGAGACAGGGGGCGCACCCAGGGGAGGGGGCGCACCCCCACCCTCGTGGACAGGGTGTGGGCCCCCTGGCCTTGATTCTTTCGCCAGTATTTTTTATATTTTCCAAAAGTTTTCTCCGTGGATTTTCAGGTCATTCCGAGAACTTTTGTTTTCTGCACAATAAACAACACCATGGAAGTTCTGCTGAAAACAGTGTCAGTCCGGGTTAGTTTCATTCAAATCATGCAAGTCAGAGTCCAAAACAAGGGCAAAAGTGTTTGTAAAAGTGGATACGTTGGAGACGTATCAATGACCATAGAAGGTGTTACTCATGTAAACAGAATAACAATTATTCTCTGACTTAAAAGAATAACCGTATTGCAATTAACATGATCTAATCATGTTCATGCTCAACGCAGACACCAATGCAAACAACATTTATCTAGGTTCAACACTAATCCCGAAGGTAGAGGGAGCGTGCGATGGTGATCACATCAACCTTGGAAACACTTCCAACACACATCGTCACCTTGCCCTTAGCTAGTCTCCGTTTATTCCGTAGCTTTTGTTTCGAGTTACCAATATTAGCAACTGAATAGGTATCTAATACCCAGGTGCTACTAGGAGTACTAGTAAGGTACACATCAATAACAAATATATCAAATATACTTTTGTTGAAGTTGTCAGCCTTCTTATCTACCATGTATTTGAGGCAGTTCCACTACCAGTGACCGTTCCCCTAATAGAAGCACTTCGTCTCGGGTTTGGGTTCTTGGGATTCTTCACTGGAGCGGCAACTGGCTTGCACTTCATGAAGTTTCCCTTCTTGCCCTTGCCCTTCTTGAAACTGGTGGTCTTGTTAACCATCAACCCTTGATGCTCCTTCTTGATTTCTACCTTCACGGCCTTAAGCATGACGAACAGCTCCGGGATCATCTTCCCTTGCATGTTATAGTTCGTCACAAAGCTCTAGTAGCTTGGTGACAGTGACTGTAGAACTCTGTCAATCACTCTCTTATCTAGAAGATTAACTCCCACTTGATTCAAGCGACTGAAGTACCCAACCATTCTGAGCACATGCCCACTGGCTGAGTTATTCTCCTCCATCTTGTAGGCAAAGATCTTGTCAGAGGTCTCAAACGTCTCAACATGGGCATGAGCCTAAAATACCAATTTCAGCTCTGGGAACATCTCATATGTTCCATGGCGTTCAAAAACGCCTTTGGAGCCCTGATTCTAACCCATAAAGCATGGCACCCTAAACTATCAAGTAGTCATCAGAACATGTCTGCCAGATGTTCACAGCATCCACAGACGATGCTAGAGGGGTTGGCACACGGAGTGGTGCATCGAGGACAGAAGCCTTCTGTGTAGCAGTGACGACAATCCTCAGACTACGACCCTAGTCCGCACAATTGCTCACAATATCTTTCAACTTAGTCTCTCTCTAGGAACGTATTAAAACAGGGAGCTGAAGTGCGAGGTATTGATATACAACATAATTTGCAAGGACAATTTAGACTATGTTCATGATAATGAGTTCAACTAATCAAATTATTTAATGAACTCCCACTCAGATAGACATCCCTCTAGTCATCTAAGTGATACATGATCTGAATCGACTAGGCCGTGTCCGATCATCACGTGAGACGGACTAGTCATCAACGGTGAACATCTCCATGTTGATCGCATCTACCATACGACTCATGTTCGACCTTTCGGTGTCTCGTGTTCTGAGGCCATGTCTGTACATGCTAGGCTCGTCAAGTCAACCTAAGTGTTTCGCATGTGTAAATCTGGCTTACACCTGTTGTATGCGAATGTTAGAATTTATCACACCCGATCATCACGTGGTGCTTCGAAACAACGAACTTTCGCAATGGTGCATAGTTAGGGGGGAACACATTTCTTGAAATTTTAGTGAGGGATCATCTTATTTGTGCTACTGTCGTTCTAAGGAAATAAGATGTAAACATGAACATCACATGCAAATCATAAAGTGACATGATATGGACAATATCATCTTGAGCCTTTGATCTCCATCTTCGAGGCGCGACATGATCACTATCGTCACCGGCATGACACCATGATCTCCATCATCATGACCTTCACCATCGTGTCTTCATGAAGTTGTCTCGCCAACTATTACTTCTACTACTATGGCTAACGGTTAGCAATAAAATGAAGTAATTACATGGCGTTTATATTGACTCACAGGTCATACAATAAATTAAGACAACTCCTATGGCTCCTGCCGATTGTCATACGCATCTACATGCAGGTCATCATTCCTATTACAAGAACATGATCAATCTCATACATCACATATATAATTCATCACATCCTTTTGGCCTTATCACATCACATAGCACACCCAGCAAAAACAAGTTAGATGTCCTCTAATTGTTGTTGCATGTTTTACGTGACTGCTATTGGTTTCTAGCAAGAACATTTCTTACCTATGCAAAAGCCACAATGGTATATGCCAATTGCTATTTATCTTTTATAAGGACCCTCTTCATCGAATCCGATCCGACTAAAGTGGGAGAGACAGACACCCGCTAGCCACCTTATGCAACAAGTGCATGTCAGTCGGTGGAACCTATCTCACGTAAGTGTACGTGTAAGGTCGGTCCGGGCCACTTCATCCCACAATGCCGCCGAATCAAGATAGGACTAGTAACGGTAAGCAAATTGACCAAATCATCGCCCACAACTACTTGTGTTCTACTCGTGCATAGAATCTACGCATAGACCTAGCTCATGATACCACTGTTGGGTAACGTAGTAATAATTCAAAAAAATTCCTATGTGTCACCAAAATCAATCTAGGAGATGCTAGCAACGAGAGAGAGGGAGTGCATCTTCATACCCTTGAAGATCACTAAGCGGAAGCATTAAAAGAACGCGGTTGATGGAGTCGTACTCGCGGCGATTCAAATCGCGGAAGATCCGATCCAAGCGCTGAATGGACGGCGCCTCCATGTTAAACACACGTACAACCCGGGGACGTCTCCTCCTTCTTGATCTAACAAGAGGAGAGGAGAAGTTGAGGGAGAACTCCGGTAGCACGACGGCATGGTGATGGTGGAGCTCGTGGTTCTCCGGCAGGGCTTCACCAAGCACTACAGAGGAGGAAGAGGTGTAGGAAGGAGAGGAAGGGCGGCACCAGGGCGTGTCAGGGTGTGGCTGCCCTCTCTCTCCCTCACTATATTAAGGGGAAGGGGGAGGAGGAGGCGCCCTAGGGTTTCCCCTAGGGGGCGGCGGCTAGGGCAGATTGGATCTCCCTAAGGAAACCCTAGGGAGACTTGACCCCCAAGCCAAGCCAGGTGGAGGCTTGCCTCCCAAGCTAGGTGGAGGTTCCCCACCACCCCAAGCAACATTGGAAAGGGTGAGGGGGCGCACAACCCCTTAGTGGGCTGGTTTGCCCCCTCCCATGGGCCCATGAGGCCCTACAACACTTGCCAGGGGCCCCGAAACACCTTTCGGTCATGATGGCTGCTACGTCTTGAGCTTGCGTTGGTTTTCCTTGAAGAGGAAAGGGTGATGCAGCAATATAAGCGTAAGTATTTCCTTCAGTTTTTGAGAACCAAGGTATCAATCCAGTAGTAGGCACCTCAAAAGTCCCACGCACCTACACAAACAAACAAAGAACTCGCAACCAACGCAATAAAAGGGTTGTCAATCCCTTCACGGCCACTTGCGAAAGTGAGATCTAATAAAGATAGTAAGATAAGATAAATATATTTTTGGTATTTTATAATATAGATGCAAAAAGTAAAGATGCAAATAAAAGTAGATTGGAAGCAAATATGATAAGAGATAGACTCGGGGGCCATAGGTTTCACTAGTGGCTTCTCTCAAGATAGCATAAGTATTACGGTGGGTGAACAAATTACTGTCGAGCAATTGATAGAAAAGCGAATAATTATGAGATTATCTAGGCATGATCATGTATGTAGGCATCACGTCCGCAACAAGTAGACCGACTCCTACCTACATCTACTACTATTACTCCACACATCGACCGACTCCTGCCTGCATCTAGAGTATTAAGTTCATAAGAACAGAGTAACGCTTTAAGCAAGATGACATGATGTAGAGGGATAAACTCAAGCAATATGATATAAACCCCATCTTGTTATCCTTGATGGCAACAATACAATATGTGCCTTGTAACCCTTTATGTCACTGGGTAAGGACACCGCAAGATTGAACCCAAAGCTAAGCACTTCTCCCATGGCAAGAAAGATCAATCTAGTAGGCCAAACCAAACTGATAATTCAAAGGGACTTGCAAAGATAACTCAATCATACATAAAAGAATTCAGAGAAGATTCAAATATTATTCATAGATAAACTTGATCATAAACCCACAATTCATCGGATCTCGACAAACACACCGCAAAAAGAGTTTACATCGAATAGATCTCCACAAGAGAGGGGGAGAACATTGTCTTGAGATCCAAAAAGAGAGAAGAAGCCATCTAGCTAATAACTATGGACCCGTAGGTCTGTGGTAAACTACTCACAACTCATCGAAGGGGCAAGGATGTTGATGTAGAGGCCCTCCATGGTCGATTCCCCCTCCGGTAGAGTGTCGGTGAAGGCTCCAAGATGAGATCTCGCGGATACAGAAGGTTACGGTGGTGGAAATTGTGTTTCGTTGGCTCCCTGGATGTTTTCGGGTACGTAGGCTTATATAGGAGGAAGAAATGCGTCGGTGGGCGCTTGAGGGGCCCACGAGACAGGCGCACCCTATAGGGGGCGCCCTATCTCGTGGAAGCTTCGGCTGCTTCTTGACTTGCACTCCAAGTCCTCTGGATCACGTTCGTTCCAAAAATCACGCTCCCGAAGGTTTCATTCCGTTTGGACTCCGTCTGATATTCCTTTTCTTTGAAATACTAAATAGGTAAAAAACAGCAATACGGGCTGGGCCTCCGGTTAGTAGGTTAGTCCCAAAAATGATATAAATGTGTAAAATAAAGCCCATAAACATCCAATATAATAGCATGGAACAAACAAAAATTATAGATACGTTGGAGATGTATCAAGCATCCTGTCGGTGTCAAAACCTGCGGATCTCGGGTAGGGGGTCCCGAACTGTGCGTCTAGGCGGATGGTAACAGGAGACAAGGGACACGATGTTTTTACCCAGGTTCGGGCCCTCTCGATGGAGGTAAAACCCTACTCCTGCTTGATTGATATTGATGATATGGGTAGTACAAGAGTGGATCTACCACGAGATCAAGGAGGCTAAACCCTAGAAGCTAGCCTATGGTATGATTGTTGTAATGGTTGTTGTCCTACGGACTAAAACCCTCCGGTTTATATAGACACCGGGGAGGGCTAGGGTTACACAGAGTCGGTTACAATGGTAGGAGATCTACATATCCGTATTGTCAAGCTTGCCTTCCACGCCAAGGAAAGTCCCATCCGGACAGGGACGAAGTCTTCAATCTTGTATCTTCATAGTCTTGGAGTCCGGCTGACGATGATAGTCCGGCTGTCCGGACACCCCCTAGTCCAGGACTCCCTCAGTAGCCCCCGAACCAGGCTTCAATGACGATAAGTCCAGCGCGTATATAGTCTTCGGCGTTGCAAGGTGGGTTCTCCTTTAAGTTCCATGTACCTGCCGAACAGTGTCCGGCTCTTTTGTAAACGTTGCGCTCCTTGGCTTCCACGCCCAATAATGGCCTTCTTCCACGCGTCGCACGAATGCGAAAAGCCAGGGTATCTTTTATGTTTTACCCCCTAGCTGCACAAATAATCTGCCTATAAGAGAGGCAAGAATCTAGATCCAAATCACACCATCTTCCTCCCCCGAGTACTCATAGGAGCGCCTCTGACCAAAAATCCATTCCATCATGGACCGTCGACGCAGCTCCTCCTCTCGCGCTCCCAGCCCTCTGCCAGGAGATTGGAGGAGATGTTATGTCCCTCACAATGAGCTAGTGATGCTCCAAGTGGAGGGATATCTTCCTCCAGCCTTTATGGTTCCGGTTCGAGCCGGGCTGGCCACCTACAAAGGTGGGAAGCAAGCGGAGGCTACCCCAAGTCCCAACAAAGGGGAGCGGGTATGCTTCGTCCCCTATCTGATAAGGGGGCTCGGATTTCCTGTACATCCGTTCCTCCGCGGGCTCCTGGAGTTCTACGGACTCCAGCTCCATCACCTCACGCCCGCCTCGATTCTGCATATCGCGGGCTTCGTAGCTCTCTGCGAGCTATTTCTGGGCATCGAGCCCCATTTTGCGCTGTGGAAGAGGTTATTTTGCCTCGTACCCCGCTCTCATGAGGGGTCCATATATCAAGTGGGCGGTGCCGAAATATGGCGCATCGCCGGGACCGGATATCCATCCGGAAACCCTAAGAAGGCGTCCAAAGACTGGCCTTCCGAATGGTTTTATGTAGAAGACGCTCCGTTGCCGGACCCTGTTCGGATCGGCCTCCCAGAGTTCAGCAATGCTCCTCTAAAGAAACGCCTAAGTTAGCATCCGTGGAGCCCCCAGCTGGAGGAAGACAAGAGCGTCCATTATTTGATGGGCCGGATAAGGTTACTGGCCCATTCCGGACTAACCATGATTGGAGTCATGGCCACGTGCATCATGCGGGGGTGCAGCCGCTGCAATACAGGGGCCACCCCATGTGTGATTTCAACGGAGAGAATGACGCCACTCGTCATGGCCGCCAAGGGCCGGGATCGGCCGAAGACCTGGTGAAGATTCTGTCCGGCCTGTACAAGGGGGAGAAGGAGGACTTCCTCCATACGAGCCCATTGAATGGGTTCTCCATGAACAACCCTCGAAGCTGGGTAAGCGAATGTTCATTTATCCAGCCCACGCTTTCAAAGTTAAGTACCTTACTTTATGGTTTTGACGCAGGGTCTGCGCCGGACTGTGGAGAGCATTCATAGCTCGGCTCCACAGCCCGAGGATCCAGAAAGATCCCTTGATCCGTCCTCCGAAGAGGATCCGGACATAAAGGTGGAGCTAATCGACGGGGTGTTCCATCAACTTAGCATGGACAATGCTCTAGTCGCCATTACGGCTGACTACCCCGGCCTATCTCCGGTTCCCCAGGTGATTGTGACCGAAGTCCTGACACCATTATTCGGTCCTTGCGCATTCCTGACCACCGTGTACCATGGTGTCTCGCAGGGCCGCCTTGGCGGAGGCGAGGCCACGGCAGCTGGCCAACAAGGGTCGATCCGGGCAAGAGCGGAAGAGGAGTCTGGCGGGATCGAGACGCCGCCGCAGCGGTATAGCTTCGCGATTGTTATTTAGGACAAAGTTCCTAGGAAGTGTTTGAATGCTCATGACCTTTGCGGAGAAAGAGTGCCCGCGGATGTGGGCGGGAGTTGCCAACCCAGCTTGCCAGCCTGGCTCAACGCCTGGTCTGGAGGGGGAGGCGAGCGCAAGGCGCGAGCGAATACTCCTCAACGGAGGATGCCGTCGACTGTCGCCACCAGTGCGAGGTGGAGAGCGCCATGAACCATAGGCGCCGCGGACAATTTTTTTCGTGACGTGTGCTTCTCCCCCGAGGCGTTGAATGCCTTTAATGCGGGGGACACGCACCTCCGTGCTGCTCAAGATGGTTTGACCAGAGCCACGGAGCAGTATGTGAAGGACATACGGGTAAGAGATTTTAATAGTTGTATATGCCAGTAGCCCCCGAGACTTAAAGTAGTTGGAATAACTGATTTAAGGATCATTTGATATGCAGGATCTTACAGAGAAGAATACCCGATTGTCCCAGGAGCTACAAGAGTGCAAGGCCCAACTTGAGGCTGCACTAGCTGCCGCAGGAGGAAGCACAGAGACCCCTCCTGGTAACACATTATTTCAAAAAGATAATCGGTGTGCGGCGTGCGTGTAAGTCCGACAATGACATTACAGGTGGTGCCGGACAGGATCCGGACAGGCAAGAACTACTGCGCCAGCTGAAAGCCGGCGAGAGAGTGCTGACGAGGGTGCAGCAGGAAAGGAACAAGCTCCGGGATGCCCATGCCCAGCTTGGAGAAGAGCTGAAAGGTGTTCGGGCCGAGCTGTCTGGCTCTGTGAAGGAGAATCAGCGGCTTCGTCGCGGCATCTATAGTAAGTGCTTGAGCAAACTCCTTTGAAAAGAAGAGTTCAGCGAGGAAGTCAATTGACAAAAATATGTCTGCAGGTGTGCTCACAGGTCGCCCTACGGAGGAGATGCCCGTATCAGCGGGTGATCAACTTCCCGAGCTGGTGCAACTGCTCGAACGAGTTCGGCAGGCAATGAGCGGCGTCGTCCAGGCCTTATGGCCGTCCCTCTCCCTGCCCGAGGGTCTTGGAGAGCTTGCGGAGAAGCTTCAGGGAGCGCGGCAGCGCTTCCGTTTATGGAAGATTTCGGCCTGCCGCCAGGGTGCCAGGGAGGCCTGGGCCATGGTGAAGACACGGTACAAGAAGGCGGATCCCAACCATATGGCCGAGGTCGGACCTATAGGGCCCGATGGGAAGGAGATCCCTGTGAGTTTAGTGTACGGCCAAGTAGAGTTGGCCGCTAAATATTCCCAACGGATGTAGAATTAGACAGCCTGTTAGACGGGATTGAGGAGGAATACTGATTAGTCGATTTGACAATGTATTTTAAAATGACATGTAAAATGCCTTCTAGCCGAATTGTAGATCGTTTGTCTTTGCCGACCTTTTCACCTCAACCTTGGGACCCTAGAGTCCGGAGTGTGTCCGAATACCTTCTCGATTAAGAAACAACCGGGGCATGCATGGAGACAAGGCGTAGGGGTCATTAGTGCTTTATCAGACAAGTGCCCAACTAGTTATGTTATATTACATGGTTAGTAAGAAACATCTTCCAGGGAGAATAGTTCCGTTAAGGGTTCCTTTCCCTGGGAGGCATGCCCCAAAGTGCATGTCCGGACTGCGAAAAGAGCAGGAAAACATCTGGGGGCGGATAAATAAATAGGCAAAAAATCATCTTTCAAGTCACCGACCGAATATTCCCTTAAGAACGCTAGCTTTCGGCTTCACCCACCGAGGTACACATCCGGTGACCCGATAAGAATAATCGCAGAGGTGCTCCCTTTACCTCCTAGCCGAACAATCGGGAACGTAGGGGTAAGCACAGGAGCTAGGCAACCCAGCTTGGCCAAAACTTAAGTCATATCGATGCATATAATGGTGAATAAAAGGTACACGTGGAAGTTTGACACATGTGCTGCGCATGAAGCCCTTATAATTAAGCTTCTGGTAAAGAAGCCCCCAGGTATAATGAGTGCGGATAGCACGTCAAGTGTGTGCGAACAATGCGCAAGTAGGCCTTTAAGGGCTTTTATGAAAAGTGGTGAGAGAAAAAAGAGAAACAAAGGACAGCTGAAGTGTAAAAATTTGGGCGGGAGAAGGGGACGAACTCTTAGTCCGGCGCTAGGCATAGAATCTTCAGAGGCGGGCTGCGTTCCATGGGTTCGGCTCAAGTCGGTTGTCCGACGCATTTCGCAGACGGTACGCTCCGCCGGTCAGGACTTGATCGATAATGAAGGGGCCTTCCCATTTGGGTTTGAGCTTGTCCTTTTTCTTGTCCGGCAGGCGTAGAACTAGTTCGCCAACATTGTAAGTCTTAGCCCGTACTTCTCTGCTTTGATATCTTCGAGCCTGCTGCTGATAGAATGCGGAACGAGCCTTGGCGACGTCACGTTCTTCCTCCAATGCGTCCAAGCTGTCCTGCCGATCCAGCTCGGCTTCTCTTTCTTCATACATGCGCACTCGAGGCGAGTCATGAATGATGTCGCAGGGCAAAACTGCCTCTGCGCCGTATACCATAAAAAATGGTGTGAATCCGGTAGTACGGTTGGGCGTTGTCCGCAGCCCCCAGAGTACGGAGTCGAGCTCCTCTACCCAGTGCGTGTCGGATTTCGTAAGGGACCGCACTAGTCTGGGTTTGATGCCGCTCATTATTAGACCATTTGCTCGTTCCACTTGACCGTTGGTTTGAGGATGATAGACTGAAGCGTAATCGAGCTTAATGCCCATATTTTTGCACCATGATTTAACCTCGTCGGCCGTGAAGTTCGTGCCGTTATCGGTAATGATGCTATGGGGGATACCATAACGGTGTACTACCCCGGATATGAAGTCTATCACTGGTCCGGACTCTGCCGTTTTAACTGGCTTGGCCTCTATCCATTTGGTGAATTTGTCCACCATGACCAGTAGATACCTTTGCTTGTGGGTTCCCCCTTTAAGGGGTCCGACCATGTCAAGCCCCAATCGCGAACGCCGTAATGGGTATAGTTTTGAGGGCGGTGGGTGGCATATGGCTCTGATTAGCAAAGAGCTGACAACCGATGCATCTTTGGACTAAGTCCTGAGCATCTGCCCGGGCCGTCGGCCAATAAAATCCTATACGGAATGCCTTGCCTACAAGGGCCCGAGCTGCGGCGTGGTGTCCGCCTAGTCCGCATGAATTTCAGCGGAAGATTTCGCCTTCATCTTGAAGATACACCGTTGAAGGACTCGGTTATGCTTTTCTTATAGAGTTCTCCTCATGGACCTTGTAGGCTTTAGATCGCGGACTATGCAATGGGCCTCATTTTGGTCTTCGGAAGCTCGACTAAGTAAGTAGGCTAGAACGGCTCTGTCCACGGGCGATTACGCCATTATTTCGTGGGCTGAAGGTGTTATTTCATCGGCTGAGTCTCCGATTATGTCGATTGTTACGTGTTGGGTGGTGCGGCTGCCTCCGGGTTGTTATTTCCGGACTCCTCTTCCCATAGTACGGATGGCTTAAAGAGCCGTTCCAGGAAGATGTTAGGAGGGACAGCGTCGCGTTTTGCGCCGATGTGTGCCAGTACGTCGGCTGCTTGGTTATTGTCTCGGGCTACATGGTGGAATTCGAGTCCTTCGAACCGAGCTGACATTTTTAGGACAGCGTTACAATAGGCTGCCATTTTCAGATCCTTGGCGTCAAAGTCTCCATTTACTTGGGATATTGCAAGGTTTGAATCCCCGCGCACCTCTAGGCGTTGAATGCCCATGGAGATTGCCATCCAGAGGCCATGTAGGAGGGCCTCATATTCGGCCGCATTGTTGGAGTCCGTGTGCATTATCTAAAGTACATATTGGACTGTATCCCCGGTTGGGGACGTCAATACGACGCCAGCCCCCAAGCCGGCCAACATTTTGGAGCCGTCAAAATGCATAATCCAATTGGAGTATGCACCGTACTCTTTAGGGAGTTCGGCTTCGGTCCATTCGGCGACGAAGTCAGCTAAAACTTGCGACTTTATAGCTCGCCGAGGTTTATAAGTTATATCAAATGGTAAGAGCTCAATGGCCCATTTTGCAATCCTGCCCGTCGCGTCGCGGTTGTTTATAATGTTGTTGAGGGGCACTTCGGAGGCCATTGTTATCGAACACTCTTGAAAGCAATGTCGGAGCTTCCGGGATGCCATGAACACCGCATACGCTATCTTTTGATAGTGCGGGTACCGGGACTTGCAGGGAGTTAAGACAGTGGATACGTAGTACACTGGTTTTGAAGAGGGAATTTGTGCCCTTCTGTTTCTCGTTCGACAACGAGTACCGCGCCTACAACTTGATGTGTTGCCGCGATGTATAACAACATTGGTTCGCCCAGGTTAGGCGGGGCCAGGACCGGATTTGTTGCCAATATGGCTTTGATTTCTTCGAGTCCGGCAGTGGCAGCATCCGTCCACTCGAAGTGTTCGGTGCGCCTGAGGAGGCGATAGAGGGGCAATGCCTTTTCTCCCAAACGGGAGATAAAGCGGCTTAGGGCCGCCACACATCCGGTTAATTTTTGTATTTGTTTGAGGTCTTTTGGAATATCTAGCTGTGACAGAGCTCGGATCTTGGCTGGGTTTGCTTCAATTCCTCTACCTGATACAATGAAGCCTAGGAGCTTTCCGGCTGGTACGCCGAAAACGCATTTTTCCGGATTCAGCTTGATGTCATATGCACGGAGGTTGTCGAATGTTAGCCTCAAATCGTCTACTAGAGTCTCGACTTGTTTGGTTTTGACGACTACATCGTCTACATATGCTTCTACTGTTTTGCCGATCTAGGTAGCCAGACATGTCTGAATCATGCGCTGATATGTTGCGCCGGCGTTTTTGAGTCCGAAGGGCATCGTGTTGAAGCAGAATGGTCCATATGGAGTAATGAATGCCATTGCGGCTTGGTCTGCTTCCGCCATCTTGATTTGATGGTAGCCGGAATATGCGTCAAGGAAGCACAATGAATCGTGCCCTGCAGTAGCATCGATTATTTGGTCGATGCGGGGGAGGGGGAAGGGATCCTTTGGGCAGGCCTTGTTGAGGTCTTTAAAATCGACACATAGGCACCAGGATTTGTCCTTCTTTGGTACCACTACCAGGTTTTCTAGCCAGTCTGCGTGTTTGATGTCTCTGATGAATCCGGCTTCCAGTAGTTTGGCTAGCTCTTCTCCCATTGCCTGTCTTTTGGGTTCGAAAATCGCCAAGAGCACGCTTGGTGGCTTGAATCCTTTAGGATGTTTAGGCTGTGTTCGCCAATCTGCGTGGGATTCTGGCATATCCGAAGGGTGCGGCGAAGATGTCCCAATTTTCCCGAAGGAACTTCAAAGCTGGCATCTACATCGTGGTTCAACTGCGCCCCGATGGAGGCCGTCTTTGTTGGGTCCGTTGGGTGGACCTGGAATTTGACTATTTCGTCCGCTGGATTGAAAGAGGTGGACTTGGATCTCTTATCGAGTATCATATCGTCCCTATTCACCATAGAGCGCAGCGTCGTGAGTTCTTCTGCTGCTAGGGCTTCGAATAGTGCCTCCAGGGCTAATGCGGCTGTCTTATTTTCGGCGCGGAGTGCTATGTCCTGATCACTAGTGAGAGTGATTGTTCCGCCGGGCCCAGGCATCTTAAGCTTCATGTACCCGTAATGGGGTATGGCTTGGAAAATTGTGAATGCCTCCCGTCCTAATATAGCGTGATATCCGCTGCTGAACGGGGCCACTTGGAACGTGACTTCTTCGGACCTGTAATTATCCGGCGAGCCGAACACCACATCAAGTGTGATTTTTCCTGTGCAGCGCGCTTCCTGGCTAGGGATTATTCCTCTAAAGGTTGTGCTGCTTCGCTCAATGCGGCCCCAGTCTATTTCCATTTTTTGAAGAGTTTCCTCGTAGAAGTGGTTTAGTTTGCTGCCGCCATCCATGAGTACCTTGGTAAGACGAAAGCCGTCCACTATTGGACTGAGGACCAATGCGGCTGGTGCTCGGGCTGTTCGGATTAGGTTCGTCGCTGGCTTTGAAGGTGATGGCCATGTCGCTCCATGGATTTGTTGTTGCTACTTGGTAGACTTCGGCGAGGCTGCGGATTGTTCATTTTCGCATATTATTTGATGCGAAAGTCTCGAAGACAGTTGACACCATACTGGTACTGTTGGAGTGGTTTTCCGGGGCTAGAAGCTCCTCGCCACTTTTGGCCACCAGCCGCAATATCCAACATGCTCGAAGGCTATGTGTTGGGGTGGCGCATATACAGATCTTATTAATTTTACAGGTCCGCCGAGCCATCCCTCGATCTGTTCCTTGCCCTTTATGGGGTTTTTGCTTTTTGGTTTTTGTACCTGGTGCCTGAGTGTGTTGCACCCTTTTGTTACGGACTAGGTTTATATTCGGGGCCGGATTGTCCCAAAACTTAGTTTCGGTTCTCCGGAAACTCTCCATCGCATAGTACTTTCGTACTATGGACGCCAGGTCGGAGAAGCGTGTAATTTCACGGCGACTGATGGCGTTCAAGATTCCCTCGTCCGTGCAATTATTGCAAAAAATTGAAATTGCATTTTCCTCTCGGCAGTCCTTTATCCTATCCATAACCAGGAGGAATCTGGCCCAGTAATGATGTACTGTTTCAGTGGGCTCTTGCCAGATTTGAGATAGATCGCATATGTCTGGGTGGGTGGGTGGAATTAAGTCCGGAACCCTACCCATCTCGAGGCTCAAGGGCCGAGAAGTTTCCGAATTTGGAAGCTTGGATCGTTGGACTTCGTCCAATGAGTCCGGTCCGATGCCTGACTTTAGGTTCAGTGCTTGATCGGAGTCCGTCCCCCTGCGGGAGTCCGGCATGGAGGGTTCGGAAGCCCGTACATGACTAGTTTTCAATATAGGAGAAGAGTCGCCGCGTTGTTCTTCTACCACCGCAACATGGTGGGTAACCTGGGGAGAGTTAATCTCTCTCAGATCGGTTTTAAGCCCAATCTGATTGTAGTCTGTAGCGACTCCCAGGGCGGCGATGCGATCCAAGAGCTCGTTTACGGACGAAAGCTCTATTCGATCTAACTGCTCGGCGAATTCCAAGTTGACGCGAAGATTGCTTTTGACGACCTGAGAGGTCGTCGTCGAAGCGGTGGCCGAATAGGCGGTCATGAGAAAACCACCCAGACGGATAGTTTGGCCGGCGGCCAAGGCTCCTTTGGCAAAGATACCGTCTTTGAAGATGGGAAGAGGCATCCTTCCTATCGGTGGCGCACGAGGAACTCTCAATGAAAGCACCAATGTCGGTGTCAAAACCGGCGGATCTCGGGTAGGGGTCCCGAATCTGTGCGTCTAGGCGGATGGTAACAGGAGACAAGGGACACAATGTTTTTACCGAGTTCGGGCCCTCTCGATGGAGGTAAAACCCTACTCTGCTTGATTGATATTGATGATATGGGTAGTACAAGAGTGGATCTACCACGAGATCAAGGAGGCTAAACCCTAGAAGCTAGCCTATGGTATGATTGTTGTAATGGTTGTTGTCCTACGGACTAAAACCCTCTGGTTTATATAGACACCGGGGAGGGCTAGGGTTACACAGAGTCGGTTACAATGGTAGGAGATCTACATATCCGTATTGCCAAGCTTGCCTTCCACGCCAAGGAAAGTCCCATCCGGACACGGGACGAAGTCTTCAATCTTGTATCTTCATAGTCTTGGAGTCCGACTGTCCGGACACCCCCTAGTCCAGGACTCCCTGACATCCCCAAGCTTAATTCCTGCTCGTCCTCGAGTAGGTAAATGATAAAAAAGGAATTTTTGATGTGGAATGCTACCTAGCATAATTCTCAATGTAATTTTCTTTATTGTGGCATGAATGTTCAGATCCAAATGATTCAAAATAAAAGTTCATATTGATAAAATAAATAGTAACACTTCAAGCATACTAATCAAAGTAATCATGTCTTCTCAAAATAACATGGCAAAAGAAAGTTCATCCCTACAAAATCATATAGTTAGGCTATGCTTCATTTTCGTCACACAAAGATGTTCCCAACTTCTATACCCGCGATGACAAGCCAAGCAATTGTTTCATACTTAAATAATCTCAAACTTTTTCAACCTTCACGCAATACATGAGCATGAGCCATGGATATAGCACTATGGGTGGAATAGAATATGATGATGGGGATTGTGTGGAGAAGACAAAAAAGGAGAAAGTCTCACATTGACGAGGATAATCAACGGGCTATGGAGATGCCCATCAATTGATGTCAACATGAGGAGTAGGGATTGCCATGCAACAGATGCACTAGAGCTATAAATGAATGCTCAACAAAAGAAAACTAGTGGGTGTGCATCCAACTTACTTGCTCACGAAGACCTAGGGCATTTGAGGAAGCCCATCGTAGGAATATACAAGCCAAGTTCTATAATGAAAAATGCCCACTAGTATGAAAAAGACAACTTATGAGACTCACTATATGAGAAACATGGTGCTACTTTGAAGCACAATATATGAGACTCACTACATGAAGAACAAGGTGCTACTTTGAAGCACAAGTGTGGAAAAAGAGATAGTAACATTGCCCTTTTTATTTTATTTTTTATTTTTTTCTTTTTTTTCTTTTTCCTTTTTTTCTCTTTTTTTTCTTTTTTGGGCAATGCTCTAATAATGACGATCATCACACTTCTATTGATTACAACATATGAATTACAACTCGAAACTAGAATAAGATATGACTCTATATGAATGCTTTCGGCAGTGTACCGGGATGGTGCAATGAATCAAGAGTGACATGTATGAAAAATAATGCATGGTGGCTTTGCCACAAATACGATGTCAACTGCATGATCATGCAATGGCAATATGACAAAAGTAAAGTATGTCACGATGATGATAAACGGAACGGTGGAAAGTTGCATGGCAATATATCTCGGAATGGCTATGGAAATGCCATAATAGGTAGGTATGGTGGTTGTTTTGAGGAAGATATAAGGAGGTTTATGTGTGATAGAGTGTATCGTATCACGGGGTTTGGATGCACCGCCAAGTTTGCACCAACTCTCAAGGGAGAAAGGGCAATGCACGGCATCGAAGAGGCTAGCAATGGTGGAAAGGTAAAAGTGCGTATAATCCATGGACTCAACATTAGTCAAAAGAACTCATATACTTATTGCAAAAATTTAGAAGTCATCAAAAATCAAGTACTACGCGCATGCTCCTAGGGGGATAGATTGGTAGGAAAAGACCATCGCTCGTCCCCGACCGCCACTCATAAGGATGCACAAGCCAGGTACACTTCATGTTTCAAATTTGTTACACATTTAACCATACGTGCATGCTACGGGACTTTGCTAACTTCAACACAAGCATTCTTTAAATTCATAATCACCCAACTAGCATGACTTTAATATCACTACCTCCATATCTCAAAACAATTATCAAGTATCAAATTGATCATAGCATCCAATTCACTTCCTATGATATTTTTATTATACCCAACTTGGATGCCTACCATTCTAGGACCAATTTTATAACCATAGCAAATACCATGCTGTTCTAAAAGACTCTCAAAAAGATATAAGTGAAGCACTAGAGCAAAAACTATCAAGCTCAAAAGATATAAGTGAAGCACATAGAGTATTCTAGCAAATTCTAATCAAATAGGCTTCTCCCAAAAGGTGTGTACATCAAGTATGATTGCGGTAAACTAAAAAGAAAATACTAATATAATACACGACGCTCCAAGCAAAACACATATCATGTGGCGAATAAAAATATAGCTCCAAGTAAAGTTACCAATGAACGAAGATGAAAGAGGGGATGCCTTCCCGGGGCATCCCCAAGCTTAGGCTTGGCTATCCTTGAATATCTTGGGGTGCCATGGGCATCACCAAGCTTAGGCTCTTGCCACTCCTTATTCCATAGTCCATAAAAGCTTTACCCAAAACTTGAAAACTTCACAACACAAAACTCAACAGGAAATCTTATAAGCTCCGTTAGTGAAAGAAAACAAAACCACCACATAAGGTACTGTAATGAACTCAGTCTTTATTTATTTTGGTGTTAAACCTACTGTATTCCGACTTCTCTATGGTTTACAAACTATTTTACTAGCCATAGATGCATCAAAATAAGCAAACAACACACGAAAAACAGAATCTGTCTAATTAGAGTTATTTTATTTATGTCTCTAAATTACAGGGGGATGCTAGCAGCAAAAGAGCGTCAAATCTTATATAGGTTTTACCAATCCTACTGATATCCGTGCAATTCATCGTCCTCACATGACAAGCGAAAGTAATTTTGTTGCAGCCGGAAAATGCTCTGTCCAATTAGTTAAGTTTTTAATCAATCGGGCGCTAATCTATGCAATTTGTTTTGCATCAATGTCAATGTAATTACCCCCGCGAAAAGTGGCAATTTAATTAAACTGGAATATAGTATGACAAAATGTAATTTGACACCGTTTTGAAGGATATGAAGGCTCATCAGTTGCTTTCCCGTCCTTGCTTTTCTTCTTTTGTTTGGAGGAGCAGTGTGTGGATGTTAATGTGGGTGTTGCCATGTGGGTCAGAGTCCCAGGTCATGGTGGAATAGGTGTGCAAGACCTCGATCCTGACAGAGGTCTTGAGGTGTATCAATGTATGTGTACGGTGTACATCTGTTGGAGTTGTGGTATAGCAGCTAGAATGCCCGCACGTAAAACTAGCATGCCCAGCCTGTGTATTGAAAGGAAGTAGCATTTCCAATGAGCATAAGCAAAAGTTTCTATCTTGTAGAAGCAATACAAACATAGCGCAGAATGATGAGTCGTGGGCTTTAATTACACGAAGAAAAATACTACCAACATATGTTATATGAGACATCTCTCTCTCTCTCTCTCTCTCTCTCTCTCTCTCTCTCTCTCTCTCTCTCTCTCTCTACTTTTTGTAATATTTTTTGTTCGCTTTTCCGCTCTTCGATTATGAGAAGGTAATTCATAGGCCCTAAATCTAAGATTGCTCAAATTAAATTATTTTTTTAGATACCATGCTGCTACAGTTAAATCACTCACAATGATCTTTTACAATATATACGCATTAGAACCCATTAGAAATGCATTTGTCGACTACAATGTACTAAGTTTATGTCTTTTGTATCATTCCATCCGCAAAAAAAAACATATATTCCTTTAAAATGGTTTCACTATTTTCTCATCTCCATAATGCATTTGTACCATAATACAAATTCCCACCGCAACGCGCGGGGAAATCACCTAGTTAATAATATAAGAGATATTGTGATATCCCAACATAACCCTGTTCACCATGGAGCAATCTTCAACTTCACCTGCAGCTAGCAACGCTATAAGAGGGGCTGAGCAAAGCGGTAACATAGCCAAGCAACGGTTTGCTAGGAAGGGTGTCAAAGGTTAGGGGTTCATGGCAATATGGGAGGCTTGAAGAGCAAAAGATAGGTAACGCAGCATAGCGATAGAATGAAGCAACTAGCATAGCAATGATAGTAGTGAGATCCAGGGTAGCGGTCATCTTGCCTGAAATCCCGCAAGGAAGAAGAACGAGTCCATGAAGAAGATGAAGCCACGAAGACGAACCACACGTAGATGAACGAATCCTCACGATCGCAACGAAACGGGAACTATCGAGAAGAAGCACACAACATGGTAAACACACCACACATGACAAGACACGATGCACAACAAGCATGATGCATGAGAAAGCTAGATGAGGCTACTCATGGCAAGAGATGATGCAAACAAGAACAACACATCAAGGCAAGTTTAAATGAGGCCGGGAACAACATATAATAATTCCGGTAAGTCCTCGTATGCAAATTTCGAAATTGGTCCAGATCTGAACAAACCTTAAGTTGAAGTTGTTAAACAGCAAGTTAAAGAGCACCAAGATGATCTACACGAGATTCTAGTCAAGTTACATGTAAAGTTCATTAGATTCGGAGCTACGGCCTAGAAGATATGAGCAAAACAAGTTAAACATGGCATTGATGCAAAATGCATATAAACATCAAGCAAACACACCAAAACAAGGAGGCAACATGATAATATGGAACTACATGCAAAAACAAGCAAGTTTCATATAGAGCACACTCAAAACGGAGCAACGGTTCAACACACACACTCTATACAAGTCATAACAACAATCTGTCCATAACAGCAACTAGGCATCTTGCAAGCATCAAAACAACAAGCTACAGCACCCCAACATAAGAACAAAAGGCATGAACGTGATGTACAGGTAAAGCATAACAAAACATGAACACTGAGCTATCTCCATAAAACACTAGAACATGCTCCAAAACACATGGTAATATTGCAAATTATAACAGTTTCAGGCTTGGCAGAAATAACATCAGGTTGCAATGTTTAGAGCTATCAAACGACATGTTACAGGAACATATCATGGCAAACAAAGGCATGGCATGATACTACTAATTGCATAGAACAACAGTCCCTTACTGACCATGAGCCAAAAAGGATCAGAAAATATGATGGCACCCATGTAAACATGGCAAGTTATATTACAGATTCAAACATGGCAGGAACAACAATAAGTAGGCATGTTGGTGAGCTTGAACCACTCACCACAGAGCATTACATGGCATGGCAAGGCAACCAACAGTAATAAGACATGTTTGTGAAGTTAAGCATGGCAAGAGCAAGTTCATAGGGTGCATGGATCACTAGTAAACCATCATGGAAACATTGAACTTAATGTTAACAGGTTGACAGCAACATTATCAAGCAACTTTGGAGCAAGATATGAACAATATACAGCAAGCTATAAATGCAACCAGAGGCATGGATGGTTAGAGGATGCCATGTAGATCAAAACATGTTTATAGAACATCTCCAGATTATGCATAGAATGACTAGTAGCAACATGTTAACATAGCAACAAAATATAACAGAATCTGTCAGGAAAACAGCAACAGCAACTACCCTCCTTAACAAGCTTGATTCACTCACCATAAGTCATTGCATGACAAGATAAGCATAGCATCATCAAGAAGACATGTTTATGTAACCAACCAAGGCAAGAACAAGTCCATAGCATGCAAGGATCAACTATAGCAACCTTGGCTAAATTGAATAACAAGTAAACAATCTGCCAGGAAACATTTTGAAGCAAAAGTAGAGCACTCAAATGACATGCTAGACTACTCCATAATTGAAAACAAGGGCATGAATGGATAGACAATAACCATATGTTCAAAACACCCTTACTGAAGTAACTCAACATATGCATGGATCTCTCTGTAGGAACAAGTTTACATGGCATAAAAATAACAGCAGAACAGGGACTAAATTCAGCAACATCACGATGCCTAGTTTGCATGCTTGTGCTAGTCACCACATTGATCACAAAAATACATGGCATACACCCCTGGAAAGATGGCATGGCATAGATCAAAACAAATGAAGACACCTACCTCATAGGATGCACACATCAATCATGGCAAAAATGACAAATGAGCATCTTATAACAGTTTCAGCAGATTAACATCAACATGCACTCTTCCAACAGCATTTCGGGCATCAAGATGAACTCAAATGAATATGATGCAATGGAATGAAATGAACTACTCGTCGAGGCGAACAATTTGACATATTACACGCACACAACAAAGCTACGGATGCAGAGATACGACATGATGAACATGGCAAGATTATGCAAAATCTCGGGGACTTGTCCGGGGTCGGGCGGACATGTCCGCGTGGTGAGGCTGACGGGCGGGTCCCACGACGGCGGCGCTGGCTGGCTGAGGGCGCCGGATCTCGCCGGATCCGGCCCTCGGTGGTGCTCCGACGAGCGAGGGAGGACGGGGACGGGGGCGCCGGTGCGGAGGACGAGGAACGGCGGAGCATGGAGGGGCACTTGGGCTCGCGATGGTCGGCGCTGGGTCCGGCGAGGCACGGCAGGACGCAGCGGCGACCTCGGCGGTGTGCGCGCCGGGCGAGTCTGCGGGCATCGGCGCGGTGCCACGCTGCTGCGGCGGCTCGGCCGAGGCGCGGAGACCGGCCGGCGGCGGCGGCGAAGATGGAGCCGGCGGGGCGCCGAGGGCTGGCGACGGCCGGCAGCGAGGCACGCGGGCGGCGGGCGGAGCTTCTCCGGCGGCGCGCTTGAGGCGCAGGAGCTGGGCGCGGCGACGGGAAGCGGGCGCGGTCGGGCCAGCGCTGTTCGGACGGGCCCAACCGTGGCCGGCGGGCGGCCGGCGGCGCGCGGCGAGGACGTGTGCAAGATGCGGATTGGGCGCGGGACGGCTGGGGCTGACGTGGCGGCGCGCTATTGGCCGAGGTGAGGTGGCGGTGGTCGTGTCCGGCTGCGGGCGGACACGTCCGGCGGCGCGGAGGAGCGGGGCTAGGGTTTGGACTGCGGGATTTCGGAGGGGGGGCATATTTATAGGTAGAGCGAGCTAGGAGAGTCCAAATGAGGAGCGGTTTTCGGCCACGTGATCGTGATCGAATGACCGAGAGCATGGAGGGGAGTTAGATGGGTTTTGGGCCACTTTGCAAGGGGTGTTGGGCTGCAACGAAAGAAGGGTTTTGCGGTTATCCGGTTAACCGTTGGAGTACCAAACGACCTCCAAATGGCACGAAACTTGACAGGCGGTCTACCGGTGCTATACCATGGCCGCTTGGCAAACCTCGGTCCATTCCAAGGACGTTTAACACCCACTCAAGAAAAGAGAGAAGAGGGAGACGCCGGAGGACATAGGAGCGCCGGATTGCAAAACGGACAACGGGGAAAATGCTCGGATGCATGAGATGAACACGTATGCGAAATGAGATGCACATGATGACATGATATGAAATGCATATGATGACATGGCAAAATGCAACACGCAAGCAAATGACATGGCAACGATAACGAATAGCTGGCAGACACCTGGCGCATCGAATCCGGGGCGTTACAACACTCCTCCACTAACAAGAGATCTCGTCCCGAGATCTTAGGACCGAGACGGAAGGTAAAAAGGGATGAGGTGAAACAAGAACTCAAGATAAGAAGCAAAGAATCGAGAGCACTCTAGAAGAAGAGAGGAACGATGAGAATGACGAGAATCGAAAGCTCACGGAATCAGATAGACTATGAAGCCACTCGTTCTAACCGGAGTGGTTAGAATGAGAAAAGAAACGGATAAGACTGAAAGGATTAGGCAGCACTCCGGCTGAAACATGAAGGAATAGAACACGAGCTAGAGAGGATGGAATGATACTTGATGAAGACATGACACAAAACCTCCGAAAAGAATTGACGGAGTTGAATGAAAAGAATGGAGAAGGAAATGACAACTTGTGCCACAAATGAAATTGAAAGCAACCTCAGAAGAAAGGATTGAACGGAGTTGTTGAGAAAATCAACAACGAAAGAATAAGCTTGTTGTGGACTTATAGATAACATCTCAAAATTATGAGGTGATCTCCGACCACAAGAGGAAAAGATTGAATAACTAAGAAGAACGAAGAAATGCAAAACTCCACTTCAAAAGAATACGGAGAATTAATTACACTTCGAGACGCGAGAAGAAAGATACTTGAACTCCACCAACAAGAATCTTGATGAACACTTGAAGAATGAATTAAATCATGAAGAACCACCATGAAGAACTCCGATGACAAAAAGGATGGTGAGATAGAATGAAGGATGAAAGAATAAGATTAAAGCTTGCGATGATTTAGATGGGGTGCCAACGAGATGGCCGAGGAAATTTGAACTCCGAAAAAGAAAAGATGAAAACACTTGGAACTAGAATTTATTCACCAAGAACAAACTCCTAAAGAAGGGATTAAACACTTGGAGGAAATAAGAATAAGATTTATTGTATGCTTATCCTTCATCAAATTAAATTGATGCGAAGCAATAGATTTTGCATACTACTTATTCTTCTTGAAAAGGATTGAGAAGTGACATATCGTGAACTTGAGAAGGTCTTCATGAACCACCGGTAGGATTGAAATGAACGAATGGATTAATATGATAAACAAGGAAAAGAATCTGAAAGAACCACCGTAAGAATTCAAAATGACTGATGAAAGAGAAAGAATCACCGGAAAGAATTAGAAGAACCAATATGCTAGACGGGATTTAGATGCAAAAGAATAAAGAGAACATGACCTGATTAAAGAACACTTGAATGAAGGACCGGGATAATTGGATAATGGTAGCAGAAATGAGAGGACGAAGAATTCTTCTGGAACGATGGCCTCCAGATGATCGAGAGAGAAAGCAACTCCTGAAATGCTCCGGATGGATGAAAAGAATTTGCATGACTTGAAACGATTTGACAGGATAACATCGAGCTAGCACCGCGAATCTCCGGGGAACGGACTGAAGGAAATATGCCCTAGAGGCAATAATAAAGTTATTATTTATTTCCTTATATCATATAAATGTTTATTATTCATGCTAGAATTGTATTAACCGGAAACATAATACATGTGTGAATATATAGACAAACAGAGTGTCACTAGTATGCCTCTACTTGACTAGCTTGTTAATCAAAGATGGTTATGTTTCCTAACCATGGACAAAGAGTTGTTATTTGATTAACGGGATCACATCATTAGTTGAATGATCTGATTGACATGACCCATTCCGTTAGCTTAGCACCCGATCGTTTAGTATGTTGCTATTGCTTTCTTCATGACTTATACATGTTCCTATGACTATGAGATTATGCAACTCCGTTTACGGAGGAACACTTTGTGTGCTACCAAACGTCACAACGAATCGGGTGATTATAAAGGTGCTCTCTGGTGTCTCCGAAGGTACTTGTTGGGTTGGCGATTTCGAGATTAGGATTTGTCATCCGAATGTCGGAGAGGTATCTCTGGGCCCTCTCGGTAATACTCATCACCTAAGCCTTGCAAGCATGTAACTAATGAGTTAGTTATGAGATGATGTATTACGGAACGAGTAAAGAGACTTGCGGTAGCGAAGATTGAACTAGGTATTGGATACCGACGATCGAATCTCGGGCAAGTAACATACCGATGACAAAGGGAACAACGTATGTTGTTATGCGGTTTGACCGATAAAGATCTTCGTAGAATATGTAGGAGCCAATATGGGTTATTGGTTATTGACCAAGAATAGTTCTAGGTCATGTCTACTGTAACGCCCTCGATGCGGCTATATCTCCCACGTGTCGAAGCACGACTTAGAGGCATAACCGCATTGAAAGCAATGTCGCAAGTGAGGTAATCTTCACACAACCCATTTAATACATAAGGGGAAAAGATACATAGTTGGCTTACAATCGCCACTTCACACAATTACATGAATAAAGCATTACATCATCCAGATACAATCAAGGTCCGACTACGGAACCAAAATAAAAGAAGAACCCCAAATGCGACAAAAGGCCTGATCGACCCCAACTGGGCTCCACTACTGATCAACTAGAACGAAACAACACAAAGGGCAAGATCTTCATCGAGCTCCTCCTTGAGCTGGGTTGCGCCACTGCTTGCATAACATAGGCACCTGCAAACTGGTTTTGGAAGTATCTGGTGAGCCACGAGGACTCAGCAATCCCATTACCATGGGTATCAAGACTAGCAAAGCTTAATGGGAAAGGAAGGGGTAAAGTGGTGAGGCTGCAGCAGCGGCTAAGCATAATATGGTGGCTAACCAACGCAAATAAGAGCGAGAAGAGAACAAGCGGAGCGGTCGTCAACTAGCAATGATCAAGAGGTGATCCTGAACACCTACTTACGTCAAACATAACACATAAACCGTGTTCACTTCCCGGACTCCGCCGAGAAGAGACCATCACGGCTACACACTCGGTTGATGCGTTTTAATTCGGATCAAGTGTCAAGTTATCTACAACCGGACATCAACAAATTCCCATCTGCCACATAACCGCGGGCACGGCTCTCGAAAGTTTATACCTGCGGGGTGTCCCAACAAGCCCATGACAAGCTCTCGCGATCATCGAAGAATAGACCTTCACCCGAGACACTCCGATCGGACTCGGTATCCGGTACATCAAGACATTTCGACAATGGTAAAACAAGACCAGCAAGACCTCCCGCGTGCCGACATCCTGATAGTAGCCGCGCGTATCTCGTCTCAGGCCACGACCGGATGAGCAGTACGTACAACTAGAACCAGCCCTCAAGTTTCCCCGAGGTGGCGCTGCAAGTGGCTCTAGTTTGGACCAACGCTTAGACAAGCACTGGCCCGGGGGGGCTATAAAAAGATGACCCTTGGGTTAATTACTCCCAAGGGAAAAGTAGGTGGTGGTGAGGCAAATGGTAAAAGGCAATGTTGGGCCTTGCTGGACAAGTTTTATTCAAAGCGAACTGTCAAGGGGGTCCCATAAATCACCCGACCGCGTAAGGGACGCAAAATCCGGGAACATAACACCGGTATGACGGAAACTAGGGCGGCAAGAGTGGAACAAAACACCAGGCATAAGGCCGAGCCTTCCACCCTTTACCAAGTATATAGATGCATTAATAATATAAAAGATATTGTGATATCCCAACATAAACCCTGTCCACCATGGAGAAATCTTCAACTTCACCTGCAACTAGCAACGCTATAAGAGGGGCTGAGCAAAGCGGTAACATAGCCAATCAATGGTTTGCTAGGAATGGTGTCAAAGGTTAGAGGTTCATGGCAATATGGGATGGCTGGACAAACAGGTAATAGGTAGCGCAGCATAGCGAAAGAACGAGGCAACTAGCATAGCAATGATAG
This sequence comes from Aegilops speltoides, assembly GCA_021437245.1. Taxonomy (NCBI): domain Eukaryota; kingdom Viridiplantae; phylum Streptophyta; class Magnoliopsida; order Poales; family Poaceae; genus Aegilops; species Aegilops speltoides. Next base: position 134,688,720 of record CM038141.1, read on the forward strand.
TAGTGAGATCCAGGGTAGCGGTCATCTTGCCTGAAATCCCGCAAGGAAGAAGAACGAGTCCATGAAGAAGACAAACGGACGAAGTCGAACGGATCCTCGCAACTCCGGAACGAAACCAAAGCTAACGAGAGAGGCAACCCGGAAAGAAGCAAACAACATAGTAAACAACCATCGCATAATCATGGCATGATGCACAACCAAGTATGATGCATGTCCGGTTTAATGAGGCATGGCATGGCATGGCAAAGCAAATTGCAACAAACAACACTACAAATTAAGTGGAGCTCAATATGCAACGAGTTGCATATTGACGGAACACCACATCCAAGTTATTTAGTTCGATCTCGTTTAGGTACACAACAATGTTAAATGTTGTTAAACATGGCAAGAGGTGGAGCATAAGAAAACTACCTAACTAGGCAAGTTTAAATGAGGCCGGAACAACAAATAACAATTCCGGAAAATCCCCATGTGCATATTTTAAGGTTTGGTACTGTTCTGCCCTAAACACAATTTTAGAGTTGTTAAACATGCAAGATGAGTGCACCATGTTAAACTAGGCAAAATTCTACCCCATTTACATATAAAGTTTATTTAAAACGGAGCTACGGTTATTTAGTTATGAAATAAAACATTTTAACATGGCAATTTAGCAAATTAACACAAACAGCATTTTAAACATTTTAAACATGGATGAAAATGGCATATTATGAAACTAGATGAAATTCTAATCATTTTACATATATAAATTATTTTAAACCGATGCACGGTTGTGAAGTTATTAAATGCATGAAATTGGAGGGCCAATCTGTAAAACTGCTAATTCCCTGGATAATTGATAAAATCGCAGCACGGGGAAAAAAACAAGCATGGGCCGAAACTGTTTGCTGGCCCAACAGAAAGAAAGAAAAAAAACAAATGAGGGGGCTGGGGGTGGCCTCACCCACGGGCTTCGGCCCAGGAGCGGAGGAGGCCAGGCGGGCCGAGGGAGGCTGGAGCAGGCCGGCTGGGGGGGGGGCGCAGCCGGGCCTTGGAGCCCACCGAGCGGACATGGAGGCCCATGCGCGGGAGGCGCGGTCAACGGGCGCAGGCGAGCGGCGGATCGAGGGCGGCGCCGGTCGGAGATGGCGAGCCGCCACAGGAGGTCGCCGGCGGGAGCGGACGGGGCGGATCCGGCGGCTGCCTTGCCGGATCCGGCCGGAGACGAAGGTCGGCGCGACGCTGGAGGGTTCCGGTGGCGCGGGACGGAGGATGCGGAAGGCGACGGCGCCGGTTCGGAGGGGCACCGGACGCCGGCGATGCTTGGCGCGAGCGGCAGCGAGGCGGATCGGGCGGCGGGACGGCGGCGCTGCGAGGAGCGAACTCCGGCGATCAAAACAAGCCGGCGAAGAGGGCGGCGGGACGGCGGCGCTGCGACGGGCACGCTGCTGCAGGCGAGCGAGCGGCAAAGCATGCGGCGGGCGAAACTCGGCCGGCGCGAGGCGGCGCGGCGACGGGCCGAGAGGGCGCGGATGGACCAGCGGACCAGCAGGTGTGGCGGCGGGCGCGGGCGCGAGGCGGCGTGGAGGGCCCCGTTGGCTGCGGCGACGGGAAGGTGATGTGGCATGATATGATTGGCTGCAGCGACGTGGAAGGTGGACATGTCCGACGCGGCGTGGGCGCGTCCGTGGTGAGGGGACGAATTTTGGGTTTGATCTGTGGGAAATCGGGGAAGGGTCTATATATAGAGGTAGAGGGAGCTAGGAGTGTCCAAATGAGGTGTGGTTTTCGGCCACGCGATCGTGATCGAACGACCGAGAGCACGGAGGGGAGTTTGCTGGGCTTTGGGCCACTTTGGAAGGGGTGTTGGGCTGAAACAAAAGAGGGCTTTACGGTTACCCGGTTAACCGTTGGAGTACCAAACGACCTCCAAATGGCACGAAACTTGACAGGTGGTCTACCGGTGCTATACCAAGGCCGCTTGGCAAACCTCGGGCCATTCCGAGAAAGTTTAATACCCGCACACGAAAAGAGAGAAGAGGGGAACGCCGAGGGACATAGGAGTGCCGGATTGCAAAACGGACAACGGGGAAAAAGCTCGGATGCCTGAGATGAACATGTATGCAAAATGAAATGCACATGATGACATGATAAATGCAACACACAAGCAAATGACATGGCAACGAAGGCGAATAACTGGCAGACACCTGGCGCATCGGATCCGGGGTGTTACAACACTCCACCACTACGAGAGGATCTCGTCCCGAGATCTAGGATGGCACCGGAGGGAAAACGGAAGAGGAAGAGAAGAGGTAAAACAAAGTTGCTTCTTTGAGAAATGAGTGAAACCACGAACCTTGAGAGGTTGATTAATTTAAAAGAAAGAGTACAACAAAGATGAACGAGATTGCAAACAATCCGGTAGGAATAGAGTAACAAGGAGTATTACGAGAACTTGAAGGTTGCAAAGACAAGGATCAAGAGTTTAATGGACAAGATAGAATTCGAAACCACTCCGGTTAAAACAAGATGAGAGAGGAAGAATGATATAATTTGAGCAGCACTCCGACTATAAATGGAAGGAATTGAACATGAACTTAAGAAGATGGGAAGATACTTGATGGAATCAACAATACACTGCCTCTGGAACTATCGAAAGAATGGCACAAGGGGTAAGAAACATTACAAACCGCACTCCGGTTGAGAAGGGAGGCAAAACTTGATAAGATGAGAGAACTCGAATGAAAACACGACACTCCGGTTAAATGGATAAGTATGAAAAAGAACATGATCTCCAAAATGATATAATGGGTCAAAGAAAACATCACAATGTCTCCGGAAGAAAGAATAGAAGATAGATCATTGGAATAACAGAATGGAGAAGAAAATGCCAACTTCTGCCACAAATGATCTTGGAAAGCATCCTTGCACAGAAGAATTGAACGGAGTTGTTGGAAAATCAACAACGAAAAGCACAAGCTTGTAGTGGGCTTATGGAAACATCCCAAGACTATAAGGTGACAACCGGCCACTAATGCAAACGCTTGATTTGATTGCGAGTACCAAAGAGAAGAAAAAAAACTGCTTTTGCCGAGAGGATAGGAGAAAACTTGGATCATTGATAAACACCATAATAGCAACATTCCTTAGGGAAGGCTTTAGGTGAAATATAACCCAACTAACTCCAATGAAGAGACCGATGGATTTAAAATACCTCATTCTTGACAACAATATGAATCATGAAACATGAAGGAAATTGTCAAGAGTGACATAACACCATCTCAAAAGATAAGGTAGAAAGAATTGCACTTTGGAATGCAAGATGAAGAATACTTAAGCTTCTCAAAACAAAACAAGTGTTGGGCACCCTGTTTATTTAGAGTATAGCTTGGCGGATCATAACTTCAAGAGAAATCTTGAAGAACAATTGAAGAATGAAGAGAATCCTTGATGAACCACCATGTAGAGCCTCCATGAAGAACTCCGGTAAACAAAAGGACTGAAAAGAAAGAGAAATTGGAAACACAGGGTGAATCCTTGCAATGATTTAGATGGATCTGCGTGATAATTAGAGCTTGGAACTCCGGGAAAAGAAAAGATGAAACAACTGAAACCGAGAATTTATTCATCATGAACAAACTCCGAAAGAAGGAATTAATCACTTGGATGAATCAAGAATAAGAATTATGTTATGCGTATCCTTCACCAATTTAAATTGATGACACGCAACGGATTTGGCATGCCACTTATTCTCGTAGAAAGGATTAAAAGAGATATATCAAAACTTGAGAAGGTCTTCAACGAACCACCGGTAGGATTGGAAAGAACGAATGAATTAAATGACAACAAAAGAGGTGAAATCTTGAACGAACCACCGTAAGAATTGAAAAATGAAAGTAGCAAAGGCACAATTCACCGGAAGAATAGGAAAACGAATGAAGCTACTTGAGGGGATTTAAATACATGAGAATGTAGAGAACATGAACTTATTAGAGGATACTTGAATGATGCACCGGTATGATTTGGAGAACGAGAGCTGAAAGCTTGAATGAATAATACTGAGATGATGGGCTTCAAAGAATGAAACTGAAAAGACTCCTAAAATGCTCCGGATGGGTGAAAAAGATTCTCACAATCGAAAACAATTATGAGAGGATGGCAACCAAGCTAGCACCATGAATCTTGAAGAGAATAGAGCAAGATTAAAGAGAAACTCTTCTTCGGTCTTCAAATGATGAGAATTGCAACGAGAAACACCACCAAGAATTAATGAGGCACACCGGAAGAATCAAAAGCGAAGAGGTTGAGCCAACTATGAAAAGAATTTGAAAGATCTTGGAGAAAAGCATTTGACTGATGATAACTCATTCTTACGTCAAACTCTGAAAAGAATTTGGAATGGCTCCGGAATAATTAGAAGAGTCAGGTAAGATCCTGGAAAAAGACCTGTGGGTTAGGGCCTACTCAAAAGAGAACACCGTTGAAAAGATTTAAAAGAGATGTTGCACCGGTTGAATTGAATGGCTTGAATGAGATAACAATCTCCAAATGGCTTGAACGGATTAAGAATGGAAACACAAATCTTCAAGATATCTTGAGCACTCCGGAATAACAAATAGCGAGAAGTAGAATGATAATGAGGTGCACCGGTATGAGAAGACATTGAAATGAGGAAAAAGGTATGATCAACAAAACTTGACTTGAATCCACCAGAGAAGAGAAATGAATGAGGAATGACGAACTAGTAGAACATCTTCTTGAGAACCACCGGGTAAGAACATTGACGGAAAAGAATGGAGAAACTTCGCATGAATAAATGGATACTTGGTAAAGAAATCTTAGTCCTTGAGGAAAAAGGGTGGGAGGGTGGGAAAAAACAAAGGCAACTTGGAGACGGAAGAAACAAACACCGTTGAAAAGAAATGATAATTGGTCTTGCTGATGTTGAAGTGATTGGATCCACTTGAAGAGAAACACGCCGGTTGAAAAGGATTGACATGACAATCTCGATTGTCGAGAAGGATTGGTATTCACATCGGAGTATGAGAACACCGTTTAGGAAAGGTATGGATTCAACATTTGACATTGAAGCAACTCGAATACCACAAATAAAACAAAACAAAGGATTTGGCTTGCAGAATAAGCCGGAACAAACATATGATAGAGATTTCGTCCAAAGTTTTAGTGGTGGGGCCTACACGGCTCAATCGTACAACACCATCATGTACAAGGCAAAGCACATGACATCTGAAGCGTCCCAGTCGGCATAGCCAAGGACTCTTTAAGACACAACGAGACCATCAAAACCAACCGTGAATAGGCGGACCACTAGACGTCGAACCCCAATTTCATATCATACATCCGTCGGAAAGATATCCTAAGAGCTACTTGAATTCCACCTATAAAACTCCCGAAACTTTACGGTTATGCAATCTGGTGTTGGGGATACAGGGAGCAATATATATCACCCAAACTAACAATCCCTACATCCAACTCTGTATCCATCCGTCAACACATAACCAAGAAACCTTCGAAATCGTCTACCTCAACCTTGAAAAGCATCCGTTATACGAGTCATGGCAATACTCCGTACTCACCTCGATCTTTGGGTTAGCGGGTTATCTCACCAACAACTGCATAAAAGAGATTTTCGATGTCGGCGACTAAACTCGGTATTCCGAACTGCAACGATAAAATTATGGCGACAACACCTCGGAGCTCAACTCCCGGGACACCGCCACAACCCCTAAATGTCGAGGCAACCAAGACAATGTTGTCATCATAAAACCATCGAACGATTCTAAGATACCAGCGTGATCCTAAAAAAATTTTAGTGAAATTTGAGAAGAGAAGAGTCAAAACTCTCGTCGGGATACCTCACCGTAAGGTCAAAGGACCGAGGAGTAAAAAGAATTCCTAACTCTCCGATATATATAATCCTAAATGACTCAAAACATTTTTCTAGACACAACTCGGCCGCTAAAAACGATCAAGCAGCGGGGCTCCTAAGGTCGGGAAGGCTCGATTACCAACTTGTAGCGCCTCGATGCGGCTATATCTCCCACGTGTCGAAGCACGACTTAGAGGCATAACCGCATTGAAAGCAATGTCGCAAGTGAGGTAATCTTCACACAACCCATTTAATACATAAGGGGAAAAGATACATAGTTGGCTTACAATCGCCACTTCACACAATTACATGAATAAAGCATTACATCATCCAGATACAATCAAGGTCCGACTACGGAACCAAAATAAAAGAAGAACCCCAAATGCGACAAAAGGCCCTGATCGACCCCAACTGGGCTCCACTACTGATCAACTAGAACGAAACAACCCAAAGGGCAAGATCTTCATCGAGCTCCTCCTTGAGCTGGGTTGCGTCACCGCTGATAACATAGGCACCGCAAACTGGTTTTGGAAGTATCCGTGAGCCACGAGGACTCAACAATCCCATTACCATGGGTATCAAGACTAGCAAAGCTTAATGGGAAAGGAAGGGGTAAAGTGGTGAGGCTGCAGCAGCGGCTAAGCATAATATGGTGGCTAACCAACGCAAATAAGAGCGAGAAGAGAACAAGCGGAGCGGTCGTCAACTAGCAATGATCAAGAGGTGATCCTGAACACCTACTTACGTCAAACATAACACATAAACCGTGTTCACTTCCCGGACTCCGCCGAGAAGAGACCATCACGGCTACACACTCGGTTGATGCGTTTTAATTCGGATCAAGTGTCAAGTTATCTACAACCAGACATCAACAAATTCCCATCGCCACATAACCGCGGCACGGCTCTCGAAAGTTTATACCTGCAGGGTGTCCCAACAAGCCCATGACAAGCTCTCGCGATCATCGAAGAATAGACCTTCACCCGAGACACTCCGATCGGACTCGGTATCCCGTACATCAAGACATTTCGACAATGGTAAAACAAGACCAGCAAGACCTCCCGCGTGCCGACATCCCGATAGTAGCCGCACAGATCTCGTCTCGAGCCACGACCGGATGAGCGATCGTATAACTAGAACCAGCCCTCAAGTTTCCCGAGGTGGCGCCGCAAGTGGCTCTAGTTTGGACCAACGCTAGACAAGCAATCGCCCGGGGCTATAAAAGATGACCCTTGGGTTAATTACTCCCAAGGGAAAAGTAGGTGGTGGTGAGGCAAATGGTAAAAGGCAATGTTGGGCCTTCTTTGGACAAGTTTTATTCAAAGCGAACTGTCAAGGGGTCCCATAAATCACCCGACCGCGTAAGGGACGCAAAATCCGGGAACATAACACCGGTATGACGGAAACTAGGGCGGCAAGAGTGGAACAAAACACTGGGCATAAGGCCGAGCCTTCCACCCTTTACCAAGTATATAGATGCATTAATAATATAAAAGATATTGTGATATCCCAACATAAACCCTGTCCACCATGGAGAAATCTTCAACTTCACCGCAACTAGCAACGCTATAAGAGGGCTGAGCAAAGCGGTAACATAGCCAATCAATGGTTTGCTAGGAATGGTGTCAAAGGTTAGAGGTTCATGGCAATATGGGATGGCTGGACAAGCAGTAATAGGTAGCGCAGCATAGCGAAAAGAACGAGGCAACTAGCATAGCAATGATAGTAGTGAGATCCAGGTAGCGGTCATCTTGCACGAAATCCCGCAAGGAAGAAGAACGAGTCCATGAAGAAGACAAGCGGACGAAGTCGAGCGGATCCTCGCAACTCCGAACGAAACCGAAGCTAACGAGAGAGCAACCGGAAAGAAGCAAACAACATAGTAAACAACCATCGCATAATCATGGCATGATGCACAACCAAGTATGATGCATGTCCGGTTTAATGAGGCATGGCATGGCATGGCAAAGCAAATTGCAACAAACAACACTACAAATTAAGTGGAGCTCAATATGCAACGAGTTGCATATTGACGGAACACCACATCCAAGTTATTTAGTTCGATCTCGTTTAGGTACACAACAATGTTAAATGTTGTTAAACATGGCAAGAGGTGGAGCATAAGAAAACTACCTAACTAGGCAAGTTTAAATGAGGCCGGAACAACAAATAACAATTCCGGAAAATCCCCATGTGCATATTTTAAGGTTTGGTACTGTTCTGCCCTAAACACAATTTTAGAGTTGTTAAACATGCAAGATGAGTGCACCATGTTAAACTAGGCAAAATTCTACCCCATTTACATATAAAGTTTATTTAAAAGCAGACTACGGTTATTTAGTTATGAAATAAAACATTTTAACATGGCAATTTAGCAAATTAACACAAACAGCATTTTAAACATTTTAAACATGGATGAAAATGGCATATTATGAAACTAGATGAAATTCTAATCATTTTACATATATAAATTATTTTAAACCGATGCACGGTTGTGAAGTTATTAAATGCATGAAATTGGAGGGCCAATCTGTAAAACTGCTAATTCCCTGGATAATTGATAAAATCGCAGCACGGGAAAAAAAACAAGCATGGGCAGAAACTGTTTGCTGGCCCAACAGAAAAAAAAAAAAAACAAATGAGGGGGCTGGGGTGGCCTCACCCACGGCTTGCCCAGAGCGGAGGAGGCCAAAGCGGGCCGAGGAGGCCGGAGCAGCCAGTGGGGGGCGCCGGGCCTTGGAGCCCACCGAAGCGGACATGGAGGCCCATCTGCGGGAGGCGCGGATCAACGGCGCAGCGAAGCGGCGGATCGAGGGCGGCGCTGGTCGGAGATGGCGGAGCCGCCACAGAGGTCGCCGGCGGAGGCCGACGGGCGGATCCGGCGGCGCTTTGCCGGATCCGGCCGAGACGAAGGTCGGCGCGACGCTGAGGGTTCCGTGGCGCGGGACGGAGGATCTGAAGCGACGGCCCGTTCGGAGGGCACCGGACGCCGGCGATACTTGGCGCGAGCGGCAGCGCGAGGCGGATCGGGCGGCGGGACAGCGGCGCTGCGGAGGAGCTCTGGCGATCAAAACAAGCCGGCGGGCGAGGGCGGCGGGACGGCGGCGCCTGCGACGGGCGCGCGCTTGCAGCGGCGAGGCGGGCAAAGCCATGGGGCGGCGGGGCTCGGCGCCGGCGGAGGCGGCGCGGCGACCGGGCCGAGAGGGCGCGGATGGACCAGCGGACCAGCGGGTGTGGCGAAATGCGCGGCGCGCGAGGCGACGTGGAGGGCGCCGGTTGGCTGCGGCGACGGGGAAGGTGATGTGGCATGATATGATTGGCTGCAGCGACGTGGAAGGTGGACATGTCCGACGCGGCGTGGACGCGTCCGGCGGCGCGGGGACGAATTTTGGGTTTGATCTGTGGGAAATCGGGGGAGGGTCTATATATAGAGGTAGAGGGAGCTAGGAGTGTCCAAATGAGGTGTGGCTTTCGGCCACGCGATCGTGATCGAACGACCGAGAGCATGGAGGGGAGTTTGCTGGGCTTTGGGCCACTTTGGAAGGGGTGTTGGGCTGAAACAAAAGAGGGCTTTACGGTTACCCGGTTAACCGTTGGAGTACCAAACGACCTCCAAATGGCACGAAACTTGACAGGCGGTCTACCGGTGCTATACCAAGGCCGCTTGGCAAACCTCGGGCCATTCCGAGAAAGTTTAATACCCGCATACCTAAAAGAGAGAAGAGGGGAACGCCGAGGGACATAGGAGTGCCGGATTGCAAAACGGACAACGGGGAAAAAGCTCGGATGCCTGAGATGAACATGTATGCAAAATGAAATGCACATGATGACATGATAAATGCAACACACAAGCAAATGACATGGCAACGAAGGCGAATAACTGGCAGACACCTGGCGCATCGGATCCGGGGTGTTACATCTACATAGTTCTAGATCTTCGTAGAATATGTAGGAGCCAATATGGGTTATTGGTTATTGACCAAGAATAGTTCCAGGTCCCGCTATTGGTTATTGACCAAGAATAGTTCTAGGTCATGTCTACATAGTTCTCGAACCCGTAGGGTCCGAACGCTTAAGGTTTCGATGACAGTTATATTATGAGTTTATGAGTTTTGATGTACCGAAGGAGTTCGGAGTCCCAGATGAGATCGGGGACATGACGAGGAGTCTCGGAATGGTCGAGACGTAAAGATCGATATATTGGACGACTATATTCGGAGTTCGGAAAGGTTCCGAATGATTCGGGTATTTTTTGGAGTACCGGAGAGTTACGGGAATTCGTATTGGGCCTCATTGGGCCATACGGGAAAAGAGAGAGAGGGCCTAAAGGGTGGCGCACCCTCCCTTTGGCTAGTCCGAATTGGACTAGGGAGGCGCCTCTTCCTTCCTTCTCCTTCTCTTTCCCTTTCCTTCTCTCTACTCCTACTACATGGAAGGGTTCCTAGTTGGACTAGGAAAGGGGGAATCCTACTCCCGGTGGGAGTAGGACTCCCCTAGGGCGCGCCATAGAGAGGGCCGGCCCTCCCCCTCCTCCACTCCTTTATATACGGGGGTAGGGGCACCCCATAGACACACAAGTTGATCTACAGATCGTTCCTTAGCCGTGTGCGGTGCCCCCCTCCACCAGATTCCACCTCGGTCATATCGTCGCGGAGTTTAGGCGAAGCCCTGCGCCGGTAGTACATCAACATCGTCACCACGCCGTCGTGCTGACGGAACTCATCTCCGGAGCTCTGCTGGATCGGAGGCCGGAGATCGTCATCGAGCTGAACGTGTGCTGAACTCGGAGGTGCCGTACGTTCGGTACTTGGATCGGTCGGATCGTGAAGACGTACGACTACATCAACCGCGTTGTCATAACGCTTCCGCTTCGGTCTACAAGGGTATGTAGACAACACTCTCCCCTCTCGTTGCTATGCATCACCATGATCTTGCGTGTGCGTAGGAAAATTTTTGAAATTACTACGTTCCCCAACAGTGGCATCCGAGCCAGGTTTTATGCGTTGATGTTATATGCACGAGTAGAACACAAGTGAGTTGTGGATGATATAAGTCATACTGCCTACCAGCATGTCATACTTTGGTTCAGCGGTATTGTTGGATGAAGCGGCCGGACCGACATTACGCGACGCTTCGCGAGACTGGTTTTACCGCCGTGCTTTGCACATAGGTGACTAGCGGTGTCTGTTTCTCCAACTTTAGTTGAACCGAGTGTGGCTACGCCGGTCCTTGTGAAGGTTAAAACGAGTCTATTTGACAAACTATCGTTGTGGTTTTGATGCGTAGGTAAGAACGGTTCTTGCTAAGCCCGTAGCAGCCACGTAAAATTTGCAACAACAAAGTAGAGGACGTCTAACTTGTTTTTGCAGGGCATGTTGTGATGTGATATGGTCAAGACGTGATGCTATATTTTATTGTATGAGATGATCATGTTTTGTTGAAGTTATCGGAAACTGGCAGAAGCCCTATGGTTGTCTCTTTGTTGCATAAAGATGCAAGTGCCAAATATTTGCTTTACTTTATCGCTATGCGATAGCAATAGTTGCAAGAGCAATAGTTGGTGAGACGACCATATGACGACACATTGATATAGATCAAGATGATGAAGATCATGGTGTCATGCCGGTGACGATAAAGATCATGACAGTACTTTGGAGATGGAGATCAAAGGCGCAAGATGATCATGACCATATCATGTCACATATTTTGATTGCATATGATGTTTATCTATTATACATCTTATTATTGCTTTGATTGACGGTAGCATTTTAAGATGATCTCTCACTAATTATCAAGAAGTGTTCTCCCTGAGTATGCACCATTGCCAAAGTTCGTCATGCCCAGACACCACATGATGATCGGGTGTGATAAGCTCTACGTCCATCTACAACGGGTGCAAGCCAGTTTTGCACACGCGGAATACTCAGGTTAAACTTGACGAGCCTAGCATATGCAGATATGGCCTCGGAACACGGAGACCGAAAGGTCGAGCGTGAATCATATAGTAGATATGATCAACATAAGATGTTCACCATTGAAAACTACTCCATCTCACGTGATGATCGGTTATGGTTTAGTTGATTTGGATCACGTGGTCACTTAGATGACTAGAGAGATGTCTATCTAAGTGGGAGTTCTTAAGTAATATGATTAATTGAACTTAAATTTATCATGAACTTAGTCCTGGTAGTATTTTGCAAATTATGTTGTAAGATCAATAGCTTGCGTTGTTGCTTTCATATGTTTATTTTGATATGTTCCTAGAAAAAACTAGGTTGAAAAATGTTAGTAGCAATGATGTGGATTGGATCCGCGATCTGAGGTTTATCCTCATTGCTGCACAGAAGAATTATGTCCTTAATGCACTGCTAGGTGACAGACCTATTGTAGGAGCAGATGCAGACGTTATGAACGTTTGGCTAGCTCAAATATGATGACTACTTGATAGTTTTGTGCACCATGCTTTATGGCTTAGAATCGGGACTTCAAAGATGTTTTGAACATCATGGACCATATGAGATGTTCCAGGAGTTGAAGTTAATATTTCTAGCAAATACCCGAGTTGAGAGATATGAAGTCTCCAACAAGTTCTATAGCTAAAAGATGGAGGAGAATCGCTCAACTAGTGAGCATGTGCTCAGATTGTCCGAGTACTACAATCGCTGAATCAAGTGGGAGTTAATCTTCCGAGATAAGATAGTGATTGATGAATTCTCTAGTCACCATCACCAAGTTAGTAGAACTTCATGATGAACTATAATATGCAAGGGATAACGGAAACTACTCCCAAGCTCTTCGCGATGCTAAAATCGGCGAAGGTAGAAATCAAAGAAAAAAACATCAAGTGTTGATGGTTGACAAGATCACTAGTTTCAAGAAAAGGGCAAAGGCAAAGGGGAACTTCAAGAAGAACGGCAAGCAAGTTGCTGCTCAAGTGAAGAAGCCCAAGTCTGGTCCTAAGCCTGAGACTAAGTGCTTCTACTGCAAAGGGACTGGTCACTGGAAACGGAACTACCCCAAGTATTTGGCGGATAAGAAGGATGGCAAAGTGAACAAAGGTATATTGGATATACAGATTATTGATGTGTATTTTACTAGTGTTCATAGCAACCCCTCGGTATTTGATACTGGTTCAGTTGCTAAGAGTAGTAACTCGAAACGGGAGTTGCAGAATGAACAGAGACTAGTTAAGGGTGAAGTAACGATGTGTGTTGCAAGTAGTTCCAAGGTTGATATGATCATCATCGCACTCTCCCTATACTTTCGGGATTAGTGTTGAAACTAAATAAGTGTTATTTGGTGTCTGCGTTGAGCATAAATATGATTTGATCATGTTTATTGCAATACGGTTATTCATTTAAGTTAGAGAACAATTGTTGTTTTGTTTACATGAATAAAACCTTCTATGGTCATACACACCAACAAAAATGGTTTGTTGGAACTCGATCGTAGTGATACACATATTCATAATATTTAAACCAAAAGATGCGAAGTTAATAATGATAGTGCAACCTATTTGTGGCACTGCCGTTTAAGTCATATTGGTGTAAAGCGCATGAAGAAACTCCATGTTGATGGGCTTTTGGAATCACTTGATGCTTGCGAACCATGCCTCATGGGCAAGATGACTAAAACGCCGTTCTCCGGAACAATGGAGCGAGCAACAGATTTGTTGGAAATCATACTTACTGATGTATGTAGTCCAATGAATATTAAGGCTCGCGACAAGTATCATTATTTTCTGACCTTCACAGATGATTTGAGCAGATATGGGTATATCTACTTGATGAAACATAAGTCTGAAACGTTTGAAAAGTTCAAAGAATTTCAGAGTGAAGTAGAGAATCATCGTAACAATAAAATAAAAGTTTCTACGATATGATCGCAGAGGTAAAATATTTCAGTTACGAGTTTGGCCTTCAGTTAAAACAATGTGAAATAGTTTCACTACTCACGCCACCTGGAACACCACAGTGTAATGGTGTGTCCGAACGTCATAACCGTACTTTATTAGATATAGTGCGATCTATGATGTCTCTTACTGATCTACCACTATCGTTTTGGGGTTATGCATTAGAGACAGTTGCATTTGATGGGGAACGTAGTAATTTCAAAAATTTTCCTACGCACACGCAAGATCATGGTGATGTATAGCAACGAGAGGGGAGAGTGTTGTCTACATACCCTTGTAGACCTGAAGCGGAAGCGATCACAACATAGAGGAAGTAGTCGTACGTTCTCCTCGCGATCCGACCGATCCCGGCGCCGTTACTCCGGCGCCCCCGAGTTCTTGACACACGTACAGCTCGATGGCGTCCCTCGTACTCGATCCAGCCGAGTGTCGAGGGAGAGTTCCGTCAAGACGACGGCGTGGTGGCGATCTTGATGTTTCACGGCGCGAGGCTTCGCCTAAGCTTCATGACAGTATAACCGAGGTGGAATATGGTGGAGGGGGCACCGCTGCGGCTAAGGAACGATCTCACGATCAACTTGTGTGTTCAAGGTGCCCCCTGCCCCGTATATAAAGGAGCCAGGGGGAGGGGCGGCATGGCCTAGAGGTGGCGCTGCCAGGAGTCCTACTCCCTCCGAGTAGGATTCCCCAATCCTAGTCCAACTAGGATTCCTGAGGGGAAAGAGAGAGAGGGGGCGGCCCTTCTCCTAGTCCTAATAGGACTAGGGAAGGGGGGCGCAGCCCTCTTGGGCTGCCCTTCTCCTTTCCACCAAGGCCCATAGTGGCCCATTTACCTCCCGGGGTTCCGTAACCTCCGGTACTCGATAAATTCCGTTTTACTTGGAACCATTCGAACTCCAAACATAGGCTTCCAATATATCAATCTTTATGTCTCGACCATTCCGAGACTCCTCGTCATGTCCGTGATCACATCCGGGACTCGAACTCCTTCGGTACATCAAAATACATAAACTCATAATAACCGCCATCGAAACCTTAAGCGTGCGGACCCTACGGTTCGAGAACAATGTAGACATGACCTAGAACTATTCACGGTCAATAACCAACAGCGGGACCTGGATGCCCATATTGGTTCCTACATATTCTACTGAAGATCTTTATCGGTCGACCGCATAACAACATACGTTGTTCCCTTTGTCATCGGTATGTTACTTGCCCGAGATTCGATCGTCGGTATCCAATACCTAGTTCAATCTCGTTACAGCAAGTCTCTTTACTCGTTCCGTAATACATCATCTCACAACTAACTCATTAGTTGTAGTGCTTGCAAGGCTTCAAAGTGATGTGCATTACCGAGAGGGCCCAGAGATACCTCTCCGACAATCGGAGTGACAAAACCTAATCTCAAATACGCCAACCCAACATCTCGCCTTTGGAGACACCTGTAGTACTCCTTTATAATCACCCGATTCGTTGTGACGTTTGGTAGCACCAAAGTGTTCCTCCGTAAACGGAGTTGCATAATCTCATAGTTACGGGAACATGTATATGTCATGGATAAAAGCAGTAGCAACATACTAAGCGATCGTGTGCTAAGCTAAGGAATGGGTCATGTCAATCGATCATTCTACTAATGATGTGACCTTGTTAATCAAATAACAACTCCTTGTTCATGGTCGTGAAACATGACCATCTTTGATTAACAAGCTAGTCTAGTAGAGGCATACTAGTGACATGTTGTTTTGTCTATGCATTCACACATGTATCATGTTTCCGGTTAATACAATTCTAGCATGAATGATAAACATTTATCATGAAATAAGGAAATAAATAATAACTTTATTATTGCCTCTAGGGCATATTTCCTTCAGCCTCCCACTTGCACTAGAGTCAATAATCTAGATTACACAGTAATGATTCTAACACCCATGGAGTCTTGGTGCTGATCATGTTTTGCTCGTGGAAGAGGCTTAGTCAACGGTCTGCAACATTCAGATCCGTATGTATCTTGCAAATCTCTATGTCTCCGGTCCGGACTAAGTCCGGATGGAATTGAAGCGTCTCTTGATGTGCTTGGTCCTCTTGTGAAATCTGGATTCCTTTGCTAAGGCAATTGCTCGATATTGTCACGAAAGATTTTCATTGGACCCGATGCACTAGGTATGACACCTAGATCGGATATGAACTCCTTCATCCGCACTCCTTCATTAGCTGCTTCGAAGCTGCTATGTATTCCGCTTCACATGTAGATCCCGCCACGACGCTTTGTTTAGAACTGCACCAACCGACAGCTCCTCCGTTTAGTGTAAATCGTATCCGTCTGCGATTTAGAATCGTCCGGATCGGTGTCAAAACTTGCATCAACGTAACCATTTACGATGAGCTCTTTGTCACCTCCATATCGAAAACATATCCTTAGTCCTTTTCGTATTTCAGATGTTCTTGACCGCTGTCCATGATCCACTCTGGATTACTTTGGTACCTCCTGCTAGGCTTATAGCAAGGCACACATCAGTCCAGTACACAGCATTGCATACATGATAGAGCCTATGGCTGAAGCATAGGAACATCTTTCATTTTCTCTCTATCTTCTGCGGTGGTCGGGCATTGAGTCGACTCAACTTCACACCTTGTAACACGTGCAAGAACCCTTTCTTTGCTTGATCCATTTTGAACTTCTTCAAAACTTTGTCAAGGTATGTGCTTTGTGAAAGTCCAATTAAGCGTCTTGATCTATCTCTATAGATCTTAATGCCCAATATGTAAGCAGCTTCACGAGGTCTTTCATTGAAAAACTCTTATTCAAGTATCCCTTTATGCTATCCAGAAATTCTATATCATTTCCGATCAGCAATATGTCATCCACATATAATATCGAAATGCTACTGAGCTCCCACTCACTTTCTTGTAAATCAAGGCTTCTCCAAAAGTCTCAGACAAACCCAAATGCTTTGATCACACTATCAAAGCGTTTATTCCAACTCCGAGATGCTTGCACCAGTCCATAGATGGATCATTGGAGCTTGCATACTTTGTTAGCTCCCTTTGGATCGATAAAACCTTCGGTTGCATCATATACAACTCTTCTTCCGTAAATCCATTCAGAATGCAGTCTTTACATCCATTTGCCAAATTTCATAATCATAAAATGCGGCAATTGCTAACATGATTCGGACGGACTTAAGCATCGCTACGGGTGAGAAGGTCTCATCGTAGTCAACCCCTTGAACCTGTCGAAAACCTTTTGCGACAAGTCGAGCTTTATAGACAGTAACATTACCATCAGCGTCAGTCTTCTTCTTGAAGATCCACTTGTTTTCTATTGCTTGCCTACCCTCGGGCAAGTCAACCAAAGTCCATATTTTGTTTTCATACATGGATCCCATCTCAGATTTCATGGCCTCAAGCCATTTTATGAATCTGGGCTCACCATCGCTTCTTCATAGTTCGTGGGTTCATCATGATCTAGTAGCATGACTTCCGAACAGGATTACCGTACCACTCACTGTGCGGATCTTACTCTGGTTGATCTACGAGGTTCTGCGAACTTGATCTGAAGTTTCATGATCAACATCATCAACTTCCTCACTACTTGGCGTAGGTGTCTCGTAAACTGGTTTCTGCGATTTAACTACTTTCAAGTAAGGGAGAAGGTACTATTACCTCATCAAGTTCCACTTTCCTCCCACTCACTTCTTTCGAGAGAAACTCCTTCTCTAGAAAGGATCCATTCTTAACAACGAATGTCTTGCCTTCGGATCTGTGATAGAAGGTGTACCCAACTGTCTCCTTTGGGTATCCTATGAAGACACATTTCTCGATTTGGGTTCGAGCTTATCGGGTTGAAGCTTTTCACATAAGCATCGCATCCCCAAACTTTAAGAAACGACAACTTTGGTTTCTTGCTAAACCACAGTTCATAAGGTGTCGTCTCAACGGATTTCGACGGTGTTCTATTCAGGTGAATGCGGCCGTCTCTAGAGCATAACCCCAAAACGATAGCGGTAAATCTGTAAGAGACATCATAGATCGTACCATATCTAGTAAAGTACGATTCGACGTTCGGACACACCATTACGTTGTGGTGTTCGGGTGGCGTGAGTTGCTAAACTATTCCGCATTGTTTCAAATGTAGACCAAACTCGTAACTCAAATATTCACCTCCACGATCAGATCGTAGAAACTTAATTTTCTTGTTACGATGATTTTCAACTTCACTCTGAAATTCTTTGAACTTTTCAAACGTTTCAGACTTATGTTTCATTAAGTAGATATACCCATATCTGCTTAAGTCATCTGTGAAGGTAAGAAAATAACGATATCCGCCACGAGCCTCAATATTCATCGGACCACATACATCTGTATGTATGATTTCCAATAAATCCGTTGCTCTCTCCATAGTACCGGAGAACGGTGTTCTAGTCATCTTGCCCATGAGGCACGGTTCGCAAGTGCCAAGTGATTCATAATCAAGTGACTCCAAAAGTCCATCAGTATGGAGTTTCTTCATGCGTTTTACACCGATATGACCTAAACGGCGATTACCACAAATAAGTTGCACTTTCATTATCAACTCTGCATCTTTTGGTTTCAACATTATGAATATGTGTATCACCACTATCGAGATTCATCAAAATAGACCATTCCTCAAGGGTGCATGACCATAAAAGATATTACTCATATAAATAGAACAACCATTATTCTCGATTTAAATGAATAACCGTCTCGCATCAAACAAGATCCAGATATAATGTTCATGCTCAACGCAGCACCAAATAACAATTATTTAGGTCTAAAACTAATCCCAAGGTAGATGTAGAGGTAGCGTGCCGACCGCGATCACATCGACTTTGGAACCATTTCCCACGCCAGATCGTCACCTCGTCCTTTGCGAGTTCGCAATCCGTAGTCCTGCTTGAGTTGCAAATATTAGCAATGAACCAATATCAAATACCAGTGCTACTACGAGCTCTAGTAAGGTACACATCAATAACATGTATATCACATATACCTTTGTTCACCTTGCCATCCTTCTTATCCGCCAAATACTTGGGGCAGTTCCGCTTCAAAGGACGGTCCTGCTTGCGGTAGAAGCACTCGATTTCAGGTTTAGGGCCGACTTGGGTTTCTTCTCTGAGCAACAACTTGCTTGCTGTTCTTCTTGAGATTCCCTTTTCTTCCCTTTGCCTTTCTTCTTGAAACTAGTGGTCTTATTGACCATCAACACTTGATGCTCCTTCTTGATTTCTACCTCCGCAGCCTTTAGCATTGCGAAGAGCTCGAGCATAGTCTTTACTAACCCTTGCATATTATAGTTCATCACGAAGCCTTTGTAGCTTGGTGGCGTGATTGGAGAATTCATCAATGACACAATCATCCGGAAGATTAACTCCCAATTGTGTCAAGTGATTGTAGTACCCGGACATTACGAGTATATGCTCACTAATGTAACTGTTCTCCTCCATCTTGCAGCTATAGAACTTATTGGAGACTTCATATCTCTCAATCCGGGCATTCTGTTGGAATATTAACTTCAACTCTGGAACATCTCATATGCTCCATGACGTTCAAAACGTCGTTGAAGTCCCGGTTCTAAGCCGTAAAGCATGGCACATCGAACTATAGAGTAGTCATCGCTTTGCTCGCCAGACGCTCATAACATCCGGCGTTGCTCAAAGAAGCGAGCTGTCACCTAGCGGTGCATCCAGACGTAGCTCTTACAGTGCAGCAATGAGGATGATCCTCAAATTACGGACCCAATCCGTGTAATTGCTACCATCATCTTTCAACTTTGCTTTCTCAAGGAACGCATTAAAATTTAACGGAACAACAGACGAGCCATCTATCTACAATCAAACATAAACAAGCAAGATACTATCGGTACTAAGTTCATGATAAATTTAAGTTCGATTAATCATATTACTAAAGAACTCCCACTTAGAAAGACATCCTCTAGTCATCTAAGTGATCACGTGATCCAAATCAACTAAACCATAACCGATCATCACGTGAAATGGAGTAGTTTTCAATGGTGAACATCTTATGTTGATCATATCTACTATATGATTCACGCTCGACCTTTCGGTCTCCGTGTTCCGAGGCCATATCTGCATATGCTAGGCTCGTCAAGTATAACCCGAGTATTCTGCGTGTGCAAAACTGGCTTGCACCCGTTGTAGATGGACGTAGAGCTTATCACACCCGATCATCACGTGGTGTCTGGGCACGACGAACTTTGGCAACGGTGCATACTCGGGGAGAACACTTCTTGATAATTTAGTGAGAGATCATCTTATAATGCTACCGTCAATCAAAGCAAGATAAGATGCATAAAAGGATAAACATCACATGCAAATCAATATAAGTGATATGATATGGTCATCATCATCTTGTGCTTCATGATCTCCATCTTGCAGCACCACCATGATCACCATCGTCACCGGCGCGACACCTTGATCTTCATCGTAGCATCGTTGTCGTCTCGCCAAACTTATGCTTCTACGACTATCGCTACCGCTTAGTGATAAAGTAAAGCATTACAGGGCGATTGCATTGCATACAATAAAGCGACAACCATATGGCTCCAGCCAGTTGCCGATAACCGGTTACAAAACATGATCATCTCATACAATAAAATATAGCATCACGTCTTGACCATATCACATCACAACATGCCCTGCAAAAACAAGTTAGACGTCCTCTACTTTGTTGTTGCAAATTTTACGTGGCTGCTACGGGCTTAAGCAAGAACCAGTCTCACCTCGCATCAAAACCACAACGATACTTCGTCAAATAGACTCCGTTTAACCTTCTCAAGGACCGGGCGTAGCCACTTTCAGTTCAACTAAAGTGAGAGAGACAGCACCCACCAGTCACCTTTAAGCAACGAGTGCTCACAGCGGTGAAACCAGTCTCGCGTAAGCGTCTGCGTAATGTCGGTCTGGGCGCTTCATCTCACAATACCGCTGAACCAAAGTATGACATGCTGGTAGGTAGTATGACTTGTATCGCCCACAACTCACTTGTGTTCTACTCGTGCAAAACATCAAACCATAGAAAAACCTAGGCTCGGATGCCACCGATGGGGAACGTAGTAATTTCAAAAATTTTCCTCGCACACGCAAGATCATGGTGATGTATAGCAACGAGAGGGGAGAGTGTTGTCTACATACCCTTGTAGACCAAGCGAAGCGATCACAACGTAGAGGAAGTAGTCGTCGCTTCTCCTCGCGATCCGACCGATCCCGCGCCGTTACTCCGGCGCCCCGAGTTCTTGACACACGACAGCTCGATGGCGTCCCTCGTACTCGATCCAGCCGAGTGTCGAGGAGAGTTCGTCGACGACGGCGTGGTGACGATCTTGATGTTTCACGGCGCAGGCTTCGCTTAAGCTTCACAGTATAACCGAGGTGGAATATGGTGGAGGGGGCACCGACACGGCTAAGGAACGATCTCACGATCAACTTGTGTGTTCAAGGTGCCCCCTGCCCGTATATAAAGGAGCCAGGGGGGGGGGCCATGCCCAGAGGTGGCGCTGCCCAGGAGTCCTACTCCTCTGGAGTAGGATTCCCCCAATCCTAGTCCAACTAGGATTCCTGAGGGGGAAAGAGAGAGAGGGGCGGCCCTCTCCTAGTCCTAATAGGACTAGGGAAGGGGGGCGCGCAGCCCTCTTGGCTGCCCTTCTCCTTTCCACCAAGGCCCATAGTGGCCCATTTACCTCCGGGGGTTCCAGTAACCTCCGGTACTCGAATAAATTCCGTTTTACGGAACCATTCCAACTCCAAACATAGGCTTCCAATATATCAATCTTTATGTCTCGACCATTCCGAGACTCCTCGTCATGTCCGTGATCACATCCGGACTCGAACTCCTTGGTACATCAAAATACATAAACTCATAATAAGCATCCATCGAAACCTTAAGCGTGCGGACCCTACGGTTCGAGAACAATGTAGACATGACCTAGAACTATTCACGGTCAATAACCAACAGCGGGACCTGGATGCCCATATTGGTTCCTACATATTCTACGAAGATCTTTATCGGTCGGACCGCATAACAACATACGTTGTTCCTTTGTCATCGGTATGTTACTTGCCCGAGATTCGATCGTCGGTATCCAATACCTAGTTCAATCTCGTTACGGCAAGTCTCTTTACTCGTTCCGTAATACATCATCTCACAACTAACTCATTAGTTGTAGTGCTTGCAAGGCTTCATGATGTGCATTACCGAGAGGGCCCAGAGATACCTCTCCGACAATCGGAGTGACAAAACCTAATCTCGAAATCGCCAACCCAACATCTGCCTTTGGAGACACCTGTAGTACTCCTTTATAATCACCCGATTCGTTGTGACGTTTGGTAGCACCAAAGTGTTCCTCCGTAAACGGAGTTGCATAATCTCATAGTTACAGGAACATGTATATGTCATGGATAAAAGCGGTAGCAACATACTAAGCGATCGTGTGCTAAGCTAAGGGAATGGGTCATGTCAATCAGATCATTCTACTAATGATGTGACCTTGTTAATCAAATAACAACTCCTTGTTCATGGTCGAAACATGACCATCTTTGATTAACAAGCTAGTCTAGTAGAGGCATACTAGTGACATGTTGTTTTGTCTATGCATTCACACATGTATCATGTTTCCGGTTAATACAATTCTAGCATGAATGATAAACATTTATCATGAAATAAGGAAATAAATAATAACTTTATTATTGCCTCTAGGGCATATTTCCTTCAGCATTCACGTTAAAAAGGGCACCATCTAAGTCCGTTGAGACGACACAATATGAACTGTGGTTTAGCAAGAAACCCAAGTTGTCGTTTCTTAAAGTTTGAGGTTGTGATGCTTATATGAAAAAGTTTCATCCTGATAAGCTCAAACCCAAATCGGAGAAATGTGTCTTCATAGGATACCCAAAGGAGACAGTTGGGTACACCTTCTATCACAGATCCGAGGGCAAGACATTCGTTGCTAAGAATGGATCCTTTCTAGAGAAGGAGTTTCTCTCGAAAGAAGTGAGTGGGAGGAAAGTAGAACTTGATGAGGTAACAGTACTAGCTCCCTTATTGGAAAGTAGTTTATCACAGAAATTGGTTCCTGTGATACCTACACCAATTAGTGAGGAAGTTAATGATGATGATCATAAAACTTCAGATCAAGTTGTTACTGAACTTCGTAGATCAACCAGAGTAAGATCCACACCAGAGGTGTACGGTAATCCTATTCTGGAAGTCATGTTACTAGACCATGATGAACCTACGAACTATGAGGAAGCGATGATGAGCCCAGATTCCGCAAAATGGCTTGAGGCCATAAAATCTGAGATGGGATCCATGTATGAGAACAAAGTGTGGACTTTGGTGGAGTTGGCCGATGATCGGCAAGCCATATTGTATAAATGGATCTTCAAGAGGAAGACGGACGTTGATAGTAGTGTTACTATCTACAAAGCTCGACTTGTCGAAAAAAAAAGGTTTTTGACAAGTTCAAGGTGTTGACTACAATGAGATTTTCTCAACTGTAGCGATGCTTAAGTCTGTCCGAATCATGTTAGCAATTGCCACAATTTATGAAATATGGCAAATGGATGTAAAACTGCATTCTGAATGGGTTTACGGAGGAAGAGTTGTATATGATGCAACCGTAAGGTTTTATCAATCCAAAGGAGCTAACAAAGTGTGCAAGCTCCGCGATCCATCTATGGACTGGTGCAAGCATCTCGGAGTTGGAATATACGCTTTGATAAGTTGATCAAAGCATATAGTTTTATACAGACTTACGGTGAAGCCTGTATCTACTAGAAAGTGAGTGGGAGCACTACAAAGATTTCGATAAGTATATGTGAATGACATATTGTAGATCGGAAATAATGTAGAATTATTCTGCAAAGCATAAAGGAGTGTTTAAAAGGAGTTTTTCAAAGAAAGACCTCGGTGAAGCTGCTTACATATTGAGCATTAAGATCTATAGAGATAGATCAAGACGCTTGATAAGTTTTTTTTTCAATGAGTACATACCTTGACAAGATTTTGAAGTAGTTCAAAATGGAACAGTCAAAGAAAGAGTTCTTGCCTGTGTTACAAGGTGTGAAATTGAGTAAGACTCAAAACCCGACCACGGCGAGAAGATAGAAAGAGAATGAAACTCATTCCCTATGCCTTGGCCATAGGTTCTATAAAGTATGCCATGCTGTGTACCGGATCTATTATATACCCCGCACCGAAGTCCGGCAAGGAGTACAATAGTGATCTAGGAGTAGATCATCGGACAATGATCAAAATTATCCTTAGTGGAATAAGGATATGTTTCTCGATTATGGAAGTGGCAAAAGGTTAGGTAAGTAAGGGTTACGTCGATGCAAGTTTTGACACCGATCCGATGACTCTAAGTATCGATCTAGATACATATTGAAAGTGGGAGCAATTAGCTAGAGTAGCTCCGTGCAGAGCATTGTAGACATAAAAAATTGCAAAATACATAACGGATCTGAATGTGAAAGACCCGTTGACTAAGATTCTCTCACAAGCAAAACATGATCACACCTAAGTACTCTTTGGGTGTTAATCACATAGCGATGTGAACTAGATTACTGAATCTAGTAAACCCTTTTGATGTTGGTCACATGGCGATGTGAACTATGGGTGCTAATCACATGATGATGTGAACTATCGATGTGAATCACATGGTTATGTGATCTAGATTATTGACTCTAGTGCAAGTGGGAGACTGAAGGAAATATGCCCTAGAGGCAATAATAAAGTTATTATTTATTTCCTTATATCATGATAAATGTTTATTATTCATGCTAGAATTGTATTAACCGGAAACATAATACATGTGTGAATATATAGACAAACAGAGTGTCACTAGTATGCCTCTACTTGACTAGCTTGTTAATCAAAGATGGTTATGTTTCCTAACCATGGGCAAAGAGTTGTTATTTGATTAACGGGATCACATCATTAGTTGAATGATCTGATTGACATGACCCATTCCGTTAGCTTAGCACCCGATCGTTTAGTATGTTGCTATTGCTTTCTTCATGACTTATACATGTTCCTATGACTATGAGATTATGCAACTCCGTTTACGGAGGAACACTTTGTGTGCTACCAAACGTCACAACGTGAATCGGGTGATTATAAAGGTGCTCTCAGGTGTCTCCGAAGGTACTTGTTGGGTTGGCGTATTTGAGATTAGGATTTGTCACTCCGAATGTCGGAGAGGTATCTCTGGGCCCTCTCGGTAATACTCATCACCTAAGCCTTGCAAGCATGTAACTAATGAGTTAGTTATGAGATGATGTATTACGGAACGAGTAAAGAGACTTGCGTAACGAGATTGAACTAGGTATTGGATACCGACGATCGAATCTCGGGCAAGTAACATACCGATGACAAAGGAACAACGATGTTGTTATGCGGTTTGACCGATAAAGATCTTCGTAGAATATGTAGGAGCCAATATGGGCATCCAGGTCCCGCTATTGGTTATTGACCAAGAATAGTTCTAGGTCATGTCTACATAGTTCTCGAACCCGTAGGGTCCGCACGCTTAAGGTTTCGATGATGCTTATATTATGAGTTTATGAGTTTTGATGTACCGAAGAAGTTCGAGTCCCGGATGAGATCGGGGACATGACGAGAGTCTCGAAATGGTCGAGACGTAAAGATCGATATATTGGACGACTATATTCAGAGTTCGGAAAGGTTCCGAGTGATTCGGTATTTTTGGAGTACCGGAGAGTTACGGAATTCGTATTGGGCCTCATTGGGCCATACGGGAAAAGAGAGAGAGGGCCTAAGGGTGGCCGCACCCTCCCTTTGGCTAGTCCGAATTGGACTAGGGAGGCGCCCCTTCCTTCCTTCTCCTTCTCTTTTCCTTTCCTTCTCTCTACTCCTACTACATGGAAGGGTTCCTAGTTGGACTAGGAAAGGGGGAATCCTACTCCCGGTGGGAGTAGGACTCCCCTAGGGCGCGCCATAGAGAGGGCCGGCCCTCCCCCTCCTCCACTCCTTTATATACGGGGGTAGGGGCACCCCATAGACACACAAGTTGATCTACGGATCGTTCCTTAGCCGTGTGCGGTGCCCCCCTCCACCATATTCCACCTCGGTCATATCGTCGCGGAGTTTAGGCGAAGCCCTGCGCCGGTAGTACATCAACATCGTCACCACGCCGTCGTGCTGATGGAACTCATCTCTGGAGCTCTGCTGGATCGGAGGCTGGAGATCGTCATCGAGCTGAACGTGTGCTGAACTCGGAGGTGCCGTACGTTCGGTACTTGGATCGGTCGGATCGTGAAGACGTACGACTACATCAATCGCATTGTCATAACGCTTCCGCTTCGGTCTACAAGGGTATGTAGACAACACTCTCCCCTCTCGTTGCTATGCATCACCATGATCTTGCGTGTGCGTAGGAAATTTTTTGAAATTACTACGTTCCCCAACACGGACAAGATTTGAAGGAAAACTCTTCTTCGGTCTTCAAATGACGACGAGAAAACCTCATCAAAATTACTGAGGTACTCCGGGAGAATGAAAGGCGAAGGGGTTGAGGCAACAATGAAAAGAATTTGAAAGCGATCTTGGAGAAGGCATGTGACTGATGAAATTCATTCTTACGTCACACTTGAAAAGAATTGAGAATAACTCCGGGGGAATTAGAAGAGTCAGGTAAGATCCTGGGAAAAGACCTGTGGGTTAGGGCCCACTAAAAGAAAACACCGTTGGAAAGGGTTGTTGAAAAGATAGATGATGCACCGGAACAATTGAAATATTTGAATGAGGTGACAACCTCGAATTAATTCAAACACAGACAAATCTCATGAGATGTCTTCCGAACTCCGGAATGATTGAAATGGTGAGAGGCGAACGAGCAAGGAGAACACTTGATCCAAGGAAAAGAATGTGATCAACCCGAAAAAAACATGAATTGAGTCCACCGGAGAAGAAAAAGAGATGAAGAATGTCGAACAAAACGAGAATTCACCGGTTAAAATAATTGAGGGAAGACTGAAGAGGCTCCGTACGAATGAAATTGATGGTCGAGAGAGACTCAGGCTCCGGGAATAAGAGGGTGGGAGGGCGGGGAAAAACACAGACAACTGGAAGGGGAAATCGATGAATATCTTGAAGAGAAAACATCGGTTGAAATAATTGAGGAAAGAAAGCAAAGACTTTGCACAAGTAGAATGGATACTCGATTACGGACTCTGGTTTCAAGAAGAAAAGGGGTGGGCGGGTGGGAAAAGAAAACAACTGAGGATTGAACATGGCAACGATGAAGAGGCTCGAGTCAACTTGACGAGAAATGCACCGGATGAAAAGAGCTGAGGAACAACAACCGGAAAACCAACTGCGTGATCCTAAAGAAAAATTTGAAGGGGAAGAGGAGAAATTCAAAACACCTACGTCAAGGTTCCTCACCAGAGCGACGAAGGGGCTGAGGAGTAAAAAGAATTCCTACTCTCCGATATAACTAGACTCCAAAAATAGTTTTCTTCTAGACTCAACAACGGCCAAACTACACGATCAATCAAGGGGGCTCCTAAGGTCGGTCGAGGCTCGATACCAACTTGAACACGCCCAATATGCGACCCTATCCAAAAGGAACTCGAAGGTCCCACCAAGGATAGACCCGCATATTGGAACGCTTTTGCAAGGTGGATATCATTACATCAACATTACATAATAGATGGGGATACATACAAAAGGCATACAATGCCACACGAATACAATATCATCATACAAGAGATCAACATCCAACTATGGATGATTCATAAACAGAAACTCAAACAATATCCACCCTGCTAGCCCAGGCTGCCGACCTGGAACCTATCCCCTGATCGAAGAAGAAGCAGAAGAAGAACTCAACGCAAGCAAACATCACTCTCGCGTCAAGATCATCGCATAACCTGTACCTGCAACTGTTGTTGTAGTAATCTGTGAGCCACGAGGACTCAGCAATCCCATTACCATGGGTATCAAGACTAGCAAAGCTTAATGGGAAAGGAAGGGGTAAAGTGGTGAGGTTGCAGCAGCGACTAAGCATAATATGGTGGCTAACATACGCAAATAAGAGCGAGAAGAGAAAGCAAAGGAACGGTCGTGAAACTGGCAATGATCAAGAGGTGATCCTGAACACCTACTTACGTCAAACATAACCCAAAGACCGTGTTCACTTCCCGGACTCCGCCGAGAAGAGACCATCACGGCTACACACACGGTTGATGCGTTTTAGTTCGGATCTGGTGTCAAGTTATCTACAACCGACATTAACAAATTCCCATCTGCCACATAACCGCGGCACGGCTCTCGAAAGTTTAAACCTGCAGGGTGTCCCAACTTAGCCCATGACAAGCTCTCGCGATCAACGAAGGATAGACCTTCTCCGTGAAGACCCGATCGATCTCGGAATCCCGTTTACAAGACATTTCGACAATGGTAAAACAAGACCAGCAAGACCGCCCGATGCGCCGACATCCCGATAGGAGCTGCACATATCTCGTTCTCAGGGCAACACCGGATGAGCAATCCGTACAACTAAAACCAGACCTCAAGTTTCCTTGAGGGGGCGCTGCAAAGGGCTCTAGTTCGGACCAGCACTTAGACAAGCACTGGCCCGGGGGGGCTAAAATAAAGATGACCCTCGGGTTGGCCGACCCAAGGGAAAGGTATAGGTGGTGGTGAGGCAAATGGTAAAACCAAGGTTGGGCCTTGCTGGACAAGTTTTACTCAAAGCGAACTGTCAGGGGGGTCCCATAAATCACCCGACCGCGTTAGGAACGCAAAATCCGGGAACATAACACCGGTATGATAGAAACTAGGGCAGCAAGAGTGGAACAAAACACCAGGCATAAGGCCGAGCCTTCCACCCTTTACCAAGTATATAGATGCATTAATAATATAAGAGATATTGTGATATCCCAACATAACCCTGTTCACCATGGAGCAATCTTCAACTTCACCTGCAGCTAGCAACGCTATAAGAGGGGCTGAGCAAAGCGGTAACATAGCCAAGCAACGGTTTGCTAGGAAGGGTGTCAAAGGTTAGGGGTTCATGGCAATATGGGAGGCTTGAAGAGCAAAAGATAGGTAACGCAGCATAGCGATAGAACGAAGCAACTAGCATAGCAATGATAGTAGTGAGATCCAGGGTAGCGGTCATCTTGCCTGAAATCCCTCAAGGAAGAAGAACAAGTCCTTGAAGAAGATGAAGCCACGAAGATGAACCACACGTAGATGAATGAATCCTCACGATCGCAACGAAACGGGAACTATCGAGAAGAAGCACACAACATGGTAAACACACCACACATGACAAGACATGATGCACAACAAGCATGATGCATGAGAAAGCTAGATGAGGCTACTCATGGCAAGAGATGATGCAAACAAGAACAACACATCAAGGCAAGTTTAAATGAGGCCGGGAACAACATATAATAATTCCGGTAAGTCCTCATATGTAAATTTCGAAATTGGTCCAGATCTGAACAAACCTTAAGTTGAGTTGTTAAACAGCAAGTTAAATAGCACCAAGATGATCTACACGAGATTCTAGTCAAGTTACATATAAAGTTCATTAGATTCGGAGCTACGGCCTAGAAGATATGAGCAAAACAAGTTAAACATGGCATTGATGCAAAATGCATATAAACATCAAGCAAACACACCAAAACAAGGAGGCAACATGATAATATGGAACTACATGCAAAAACAAGCAAGTTTCATATAGAGCACACTCAAAACGGAGCAACGGTTCAACACACACACTCTATACAAGTCATAACAACAATCTGTCCATAACAGCAACTAGGCATCTTGCAAGCATCAAAACAACAAGCTACAGCACCCCAACATAAGAACAAAAGGCATGAGCGTGATGTACAGGTAAAGCATAACAAAACATGAACACTGAGCTATCTCCAGAAAACACTAGAACATGCTCCAAAACACATGGTAAGATTGCAAATTATAATAGTTTCAGGCTTGGCAGAAATAACATCAGGTTGCAATGTTTAGAGCTATCAAACGACATGTTACAGGAACATATCATGGAAAACAAAGACATGGCATGATACTACTAATTGCATAGAACAACAGTCCCTTACTGACCATGAGCCAAAAAGGATCAGAAAATATGATGGCACCCATGTAAACATGGCAAGTTATATTACAGATTCAAACATGGCAGGAACAACAATAAGTAGGCATGTTGGTGAGCTTGAACCACTCACCACAGAGCATTACATGGCATGGCAAGGCAACCAAAAGTAAGAAGACATGTTTGTGAAGTTAAGCATGGCAAGAGAAAGTTCATAGGGTGCATGGATCACTAGTAAACCATCATGGAAACATTGAACTTAATGTTAACAGGTTGACAGCAACATTACCAAGCAACTTTGGAGCAAGATATGAACAATATACAGCAAGCTATAAATGCAACCAGAGGCATGGATGGTTAGAGGATGCCATGTAGATCAAAACATGTTTATAGAACATCTCCAAATTATGCATAGAATGACTAGTAGCAACATGTTAACATAGCAACAAAATATAACAGAATCTGTCAGGAAAACAGCAACAGCAACTACCCTCCTTAACAAGCTTGATTCACTCACCACTAGTCATTTCATGACAAGATAAGCATAGCATCATCAAGAATACATGTTTATGTAACCAACCAAGGCAAGAACAAGTCCATAGCATGCAAGGATCAACTATAGCAACCTTGGCTAAATTGAATAACAAGTAAACAATCTGCCAGGAAACATTTTGAAGCAAAAGTAGAGCACTCAAATGACATGCTAGACTACTCCATAATTGCAAACAAGGGCATGAATGGATAGACAATAACCATATGTTCAAAACACCCTTACTGAAGTAACTCAAAATATGCATGGATCTCTTTGTAGGAACAAGTTTACATGGCATAAAAATAACAGCAGAATAGAGACTAAAATCAGCAACATCACGATGCCTAGTTTGCATGCTTGTTCTAGTCACCACATTGATCAAAAATACATGGCATACAACCCTGGAAAGATGGCATGGCATAGATCAAAACACATGAAGACATCAACCTCATAGGATGCACACATCAATCATGGCAAAAATGACAAATGAGCATGTTATAACAGTTTCAGCAAATTAACATCAACATGCACTCTTCCAACAGCATTTCGAGCATCAAGATGAACTCAAATGAATATGATGCAATGGAATTAAATGAAGTACTCGTCGAGACGAACAATTTCACATATTACACGCACAAAACGGAGCTACGGATGCAGAGATATGACATGATGAACATGGCAAGATTATGCAAAATCTCAGGGACTTAGGGAAAAAACGACCTCGGGGCTGACTGGACGGACATTGTCCGGGGTCGGGCGGACATGTCCGCGTGGTGAAGCTGACGGGCGGGTCCCACGGCGGCGGCGCTGGCTGGCTGAGGGCGCCGGATCTCGCTGGATCCGGCCCTCGGTGGTGCTCAAACAGCGAGGAGGACGGGACGGGCGCCGGTCAAGTGAGGACGAGGAAGCGGCGAGCATGGAGGGCACTTAGGCGCGCGGTGGTGGTCGCTGGTCCGGCGAGGCACGGCGAGACGCAGCGGCGACCTCGGCGGGCGCGCCGCCCAGGCGCGAGGCATCGGCCTTGAGTGCCACGCTGCAGGCGGCGGCCGGCCGAGGCGCGAGAGACCGCCGGCGGCGGCGGCGAAGACAGCCCGGCAGGACGCGCCGAGGCAGGCGGGCGACGGCGCGGCAAAACACGCGGCGGGGTGGGGGCTTCTCCGGCGGCGCGTCTTGAGGCGCTGGAGCTGGCGCGGCGACGGGACGCGGGCGCGGTTGCCAGCGGCCTTGGACGGGCAGCCAGGCAGGCAAATGGCAGGCGGCCGCAGCGGCAGCGAGAGCGCGCGCGGGACACGTGGCAGCAGCGGATTAGGCGCTGGACGGCTGGGGCTGGCGTGGCGGCGCGCTATTGGCCGAGTGAGGTGGCGGTGGTCGTGTCCGTGGCGGCGGACACGTCCGTGGCATGAGAGTCTGCGAGCTAGGGTTTGACCGCGGATTTGGAGGAGGCATATTTATAGGTAGAGGGAGCTAGGAGAGTCCAAATGAGGAGCGGTTTTCGGCCACGCGATCGTGATCGAACGACCGAGAGCATAGAGGGGAGTTAGATGGGTTTTGGGCCACTTTGCAAGGGGTGTTGGGCTGCAACAAAAGAAGGGTTTTGCGGTTACCCGGTTAACCGTTGGAGTACCAAACGACCTCCAAATGGCACGAAACTTGACAGGAGGTCTACCGGTGCTATACCAAGGCCGCTTGGCAAACCTCGGTCCATTCCGAGGACGTTTAACACCCACTCAAGAAAAGAGAGATGAGGGAGACGCCGGAGGACATAGGAGCGCCGGATTGCAAAACGGACAATGGGGAAAATGCTTGGATGCATGAGATGAACACGTATGCGAAATGAGATGCACATGATGACATGATATGAAATGCATATGATGACATGGCAAAATGCAACACGCAAGCAAATGACATGGCAACGATGACGAATAGCTGGCAGACACCTGGCGCATCAAATCCGGGGCGTTACATATATCCAACATGTTCGTCTTCTTGCATTGCAGACTTCTTTTATGGCACTTGTGATTAGGTGGCCAAGCCTATGTATTAATGTGCCACTCATCATCAATAGGCAGATGAATCAACGGAATGTTGATACAAGAAGCTTTAGAGGGTGTTTGGATACTCTCTAGTCATGTGACTAGTAGTAGTCAGACTAGAAGTTTTTAGTCAGGCCCTGTTTGGAAGGTGACTACTACTAGTCAGCATTAAATGTCTCAGTATTAAATGTCCCTTGTGCAACACCAATTAGAGAAGAGAGAGGGGACTTTAGTCAAGAAAAGTCGGGGTGTTTGGAGGTTTATTGACTAAAGGTGACTACTACTAGTCTCTAGTCAGTAAAAGTTGGGGGTGGGGTGACTAGGGACTAAACTAGTTTTAGTCACCCACTAGTCAGGGGTGTTTGGAGGTTTACTGACTAAAGGTGACTACTACTAGTCTCTAGTCTCTAGTCTCTAGTGATCCAAACACCCTCTTATTCATAGCGACTGATTCATGATGAACTGGATGGTTTTGTGTATAGAGTAAGACTCATATGCTAATTAGTCCAGCTATTACAGAGATAATAACTGGCACAATGATTAAACACACTTGTATGATGATTACTCCTAATTTACCAATTAATATATTACTACTACATATATTAATATAGTATTAATACATAGAACATCGACTAAGCACACGAATTTAGCCGTAACCATGACAAACTTGCTCCCATATATTTAGATAATTAAATGCAGCTCGCAGATATTTTCATATTGTAAGTTCAATTAGAAATATATGGGAGTTGATTTTGATGTCTCTAATTCTTTTTAAATGGGAATTGAAATTTTTGGTTAACATGTATGCTTGTGAAGCTGAGATCAAAACCGAAGCGGTGAAAAGAAACCTCGTTCTCTATAAGCAATGTAAAAATATTTTAACCTTTATGTAGAATTTTACCTGATCTTCTATTAGTAGACGAAATGATTTTTTTATTAATGTTGCATTTTAAAATTCAAATTCTACCTTTTTCATGATTCGAGTTAACTACGAAGAATGGAGTTAATTGATTTTTTAGTAAGAAATTGATAAATGTAAGGTTTCAGTTCTAAACCAATAGTTGAAACAAGCGACGAAACTAAAATACCCCACTTTCTAAAATGACCAATGCTAGGTGGAGAGAGCTGGTGTGATTATGGACAGGGTGCCTGCTTCCAATGTAGTTAACACTTCACGACCTGCTCCTAATAAATGAATACATGTTGAGGTGTGCCAGATGAAGATGTCACATATGTCACCCAATATTGTTCATCTTCAACCTGGCACTGAAAGGAAAAAGTTGGCCATGGCATCAAGCTCTAGCGACGACGGAAGGTGTGAGGGACGGGCTGCGGGATGGATACAATGAATGGGGAGAAAATGCATGGGGTGGTGCACGCTGCCGTTGAATGTACAAATAAATGAGATTAACTCCTCTAATCAATAGCATGGATCAGTGTAGTTATTGTGCAGTGGGGCTTACTCACTTTACTGGCCGTGGAATACCAGGCCTATACTACATTGGAGCGGTGCTGAGAAATAGATATACACGGGCTGGTTGTACAAATACTACATGAATCATGTGCGCATGGACGGAGGTGATTCCATCCTCGCGTGGAACCATGTCCACTCATGATTATTCAGGAAAGACTATCCATATCAGTAAGGTGCACCTTCTTTTGCGGTATCCCATCCAAAAGGAACCTCAAAAGTAAGTGTGTTTGCCTTGGAGCTATTTGAGGATGGGTGATCAATTGTGAATTCAATCCCGGGTGCGGATGAGTGAGCACAAAATGTGCAAGAAAGACTATTATTAATATATGGGTCAGTTTAAATCTTAGACGCAACGACTAGGAACCGAAGAATTTGACCGGGGTGTTACAAATAATAGACTGAAATATGTTCAAGAAAATGTACCCATGCCAAGTTTAGGACTTGAACTTGGGCAAGTTCACCTCAAAGAACCTAACCTGTGAGCTCTCAATTCGCAACATACCCCAAAGTTTAATAAGCCTTTTTTTTAACAGGGGAGGGACTGGAAGATCCCCGAAGCGGGCATAAAAATATCAAAAGAGTTACAATACTGCACAACAGACCCCAAAGTAAATAAAAATTTTAACATGGTCCTCCCTTTATGTAACCAGAACCCAAATGATACAACAAAAGCGTAACTGAGTCCTGATGCTCATGGCAACCTCGCCGGAGATGCTTTTGCCACCATCTACAGCCAAATCATTGACATCTTCCAAATGGACATGGTGGTTGGGGCTGTGATGAACTTGGCCCTGGGAGAGAGAGCTGGGCCGTGGAGGTGGTCGAGCATGGGACCTCGGTGGAGAAGAGGAGATGTTACATGTGCTGGTGCTCCTCGTCGCCATGGGGTATGGCATGGTGCGATCGACGTCGGGAGGGGACATCGGCGCAGGCACCAGGTTGCCAGGCTCGTGCGAGTAGCTAGTGTGCTGACGAGCCAACGAGTAGAAAACTATCCTGCCGCAGATGTTTTTTTCCCATAAATAACCAAGTCTGACGAATTGACACAATCTCCAACATACACATTTGATCAGAACTTTTAATATGTATACGTCACAAAAAAAAATATTATGCAAGTTCTTTTCATAACAAATCCGAAAATAATAGTCACATTACAGATCTGAATAATTTTAAATACTTTAATAGTCAAAAAGTTATACAAGTTTGATATCACCCTCAATGCAGGACATGCTATATCCAAGCAACTTCACTATTTGATCTAAGAAGGCTAGTATTTCAGTTCAATTATTTCTGGTGCATCCAATCCATGCTGAGAATTCACTCTGTTACATTAATACATTATTATGTGACTTGGATTGCAGAAAACAAGCCAATCCATATAGTATGTGTTATCTGTCAGAGAAAAAACTGTCCCTCGTGAAGGAAAGAAAGGGGGGGAAAAGGGCGAAACAGCCTAGAAACCACGACGAAACAAAATTTCTCCAGCCTAAAATGGCCAATGTTTAAGAAGGCTTTTAATTTCATTTCTCATCTAACAAGATGGAGGCACACGCTGTTAGCGATGACAACTCTTCCTGCGTCGCAGCTCCAAAGCCCTGCCATCTTATCCTACCCAGGCGATCAACCAGGTATATGTACCTGCAGTACCAGAAATGAACAACCTTGTCATAACCAGAACCTCTGCTTCTAATTTACTGAATGTCTAAAGGGGAGGGAAACATTACCCGGTAAGAAGGTTTACAATTTGAAGCTCCTTCCTAAAGTCATAGTGGTCTCCAAAGGCATAGACGGCATGTCTTTGTGGATTGTCCGATTTCCTCATCATCTTCAGGAATGCTCGCCTCACGGGACTTGATGATAACAGCCATGCATCTATAAATGAGACCTGGAACATAGTGTTTTCCTTTCAGCTAGCAGCCTGGCATGATGTAAGGCATTTTTCCTCAGCCCATCAGAAGCTCTTAGCTTAATTATCGCCAAAGAATTATATACCATCAATACTTATTTTCAAATGACGAGTCAAGACAAGTTTTCTAGCAGACACCATGGTGCAAGAATGTAAAATGACTACATGAGCGCATCTGACTCCAGAAAATAGAGACCAAATCACAATAAATGAAGTAATGAACATTACAAACGATATAACATTGGTATAATTTTTGCTCCCGCCGCAGTCCGTCTCATTGGTTAAATTTATGGTCAAACTTAGATCTCGAGAAGCGCGGGCGCACTACATTGTGGAATGGAAGGAGTATTTGCACACACTTACACGGACAAAATGAGAAATGACACACTTGCTGTTCAAGACCATTCCAAAGGAAAGGATGAATAATTTCGCTCAATTCACAAGGCGTTACATGCACATTTGATGGAAGTTCTAGAGAAAACAAATAAAGCACCATCTCATGTAGATTGAAAAAAAGGTAAATGGTAATTTGCATGGCTTTACATCATAAACATACTCTGCACTGTGTAACAAACTGAGAATAATTACGTAAGAATACCTCATACGCTTCAACTTTCCCAGTAGCACCAAATGCATCAAGAAAAGGTAGACTCCATGACTCTGCCATTTTCTGTTGAGCAAAAAAAAAATCTAATCAGCTACTGAGCCACTCCATTGGACATCCCTCCTTGAAGAGCATATATCCAAGTTGACAATGTAAAAGATGAAACCAGAGTTCAGTATGGCAAGTAAGAATTCTATACTTGTGGGTAATGACTTAACCATTGATGAATTTGCGTTAATGCATACATATATTTGTTTTCGTGGACTTGCCCATAATTCAACTAGAAGTTAATGTTGCCATCTGTATTTTGTGAACTTGACATGATAATTTGTAACAATGGAAACATGTAACAGAGAGAAATGCGAGGCTACACAGTTTTGCAGCTTGGTGAGTGGTGACCATGCATGCACATAACAGTGGGTTTTGTTGGCACATCCTCTTATTCCTACATCCGTTTGGTGGTGTATGTAATGAATATATGCAAGACAAATGGATGCAACGTTTGGAAATATTCCACAAAGGAGCTGAATGGTGTGATTTCCATACTGCATTAAGCTCAGACATAGTTATCTTATTACCTACAAACTATTAGTTCCTGATAACAAAATGAACTATATCTACTAACCAGTAATTATCAATACTACTCAAAACAAAGGTTATTCAAAAGAAACATATTTTGGATTTTGGATCAATGAACCTTGTGTGGATTAGTATACACAAACAGAGCCCAAGAAACATGACCATAGTCGTACAAAAGGGAAACGTGCCACTCATCATTTCAACTTGTTTTAATTTGGCAGTCCCAGGTGGGCTGGAGTTACACCCTTTCTGGATAAGTTTAAACCTGGCTTGGCTCAGGAAATGCTAGAGGCCCTAGTGAATTATAGTTGAGCTAAAATGTTCTCAGGGTATATGAGCTCATCTACCACTAAACTCGTCAAACCATAAGCAGAGAGACAGAACATTGCTTAATTGGTTATTATTTTCTAAATACCACGTTGGATGTATAACATCTGACAGTATTTATCCTTCTAATTTGCATCTGACAAGTGAAGACATGAATGTTATGCACCTGGCATCATTTACTCTCTCTTTTTTTTGCATTTTCTTTGGAGATGCTTGACTGCAACTAAAAGACATGTGCGAACTTTAAAGTCACCGTAAACTTCTAATAAAACGTGGGAAATAGTTGAAGCAGTTAATACGGTTATTTCCGACGGTGTTCTAACTTCCAAAGAAACTTTTAATTAAATGTTTACATACATATGTATGTAGCAGTACAGCACCGAATGTGCTGCAGCCACTCATACCTGTGAGCTTGCACGAAACGAAAGGCACACCAGTGCCGCATCAGGAACCACCGGCACTGTACCACCAGCCCCATGACTGCCGTCTAGCGGAGGAGACGCAACAAGCGGCAGTTGCAATGCTCTGCCAGCAGGGGACTCCAAAGCAAGATTAGGGAACTTCACGGCAGCGACCTCTGGGATAATGATCTTACTCGCCACCGCAATCTACACCATTTCAGTCACAATGTGAGGATCCAAATCGCCCATCATCCAACCTCACCAACAGTTACTGCTTACTACTATTCAATTAACATAATGGAGTACCAAATTATAGATGCCATTTATACCTTGCCGGCGTTCTTACGGATCTCGGAGATGTCCTGGAAGTACCCCCTGCTCATCTCGTCAGTACTGCACTAGACCAATCAATCAGAGGCTCAGAACTAAACAACCACACAATGCACTCATACAGCAGAGCAATATAACCAGTAGGAATGATGTGAGGAGAAGAGCCTTACAGCCTGGCCTTCGCCTTTGCCTTCTTCTCCGCATCCTCGGCGGTCTCCTTGCTCCACGTCTGATCATCCGTTCATCCCAACATCACGAGAAAACCGAATGACTAAATAAAGCCTCTAATGGATTGCAGTCGCAGGGGGGGCGTAGAGAGCAGACTGAAGCGCCTACCTTGAAGAAATCCAGGAACCCGCGGGCGAACACCGCGCGCGCGGGCTGCGCGCCGCCGCAAATCCTCTCGCCAGCGGCGCCTGAGTCGGCGAGGCGGAGTAGCGGCACCGCCGCTCGCCGCGCCCTCAGCATCATCGCCGCCGCTCCCGATCTAAGCTGGTGAGGAGGACTAGCTGCAAAACCGAAGCGCCGAGCCCGCCTGTGCGCGACCGCTTGAACCGTAAACGCAGCTGGAAAACGTACACTTTTTTTACGTGACCGATGCTGCGGTAACGTAATAACTTGATGGCACGGCCGGCGCCATTAGAAACCGCGGACTCCCAAAACCAGCAGCGCTGAACACAGGAAGCAAAACCCGCTTCCCCTCCGGCTCGATTCGATCCTTCTCCCTCCCCCGATCATGGCGTCCTCCTCCTCCTCCTCCTCGCAATTCGAGTAAGTACCCTGCGTTCCCAGTCTCCGTCTCTTGATCATCACCAGTCCAGCGCCGCTCACCGGTCGATCTCATGTACCCGTGTCGTCTCGGAGCAGGGATCCGTCGGCGAGGCGCCCGCCGCCGCCGCAGAGGAAGCCGCCGGTGCTGATGCTGCTCCCGCTCATCTACGCCCCCGTTCTGCCCCTCAGTACGCATCCCCCCTTCCCGCCCCTGCATTCCCGTGCCGTAATTCCTCGTTCGGATCGTATTTGCTGACTAGGGTTGTCTGTCCCTGCGTGAGAAACAGTCAGGATCGGGCTGCGGCATAACCCGGTGTGGAGGGACCGCCTCTTCTACGGCGTCCTCGCCGGCGCATTCGTGCATGGCACCTACCTCATGTACGTCCTCTGTCCGTGTATTATTCACTTGTCCTAGCTGTGATTGTTATTTATCTATGATAGGTGAGCACTGCCAGCTGCAGTGATTGCTCTCTTGCTGATTTTGTTAGCTAGTCGATATGTATTAGGAGGCTGTCGTTTCGACTACATGATGTATGTGTCAATGCATAGTCGGTATCAGTGAGACCACTAGGAGAGGCTGTAATTTTGTGAGGATATGACATGGAAGCTATTATAGCGTTCAACCACGTGTAGTGTAGTGTATATGCCTAGGATAGTTATGCAATGTGTTATTCTCTGTTTCCTTCAATATAAAATGCTGCGCCGCAAGTTTCTAGAAAGATTGCTGCATATATCTGCATCTGTCGGTTGTAGTACAATCATATTTTGATTTTCGGTCTGTCTGGTGCT
Source organism: Aegilops speltoides (assembly GCA_021437245.1). Classification (NCBI taxonomy): domain Eukaryota; kingdom Viridiplantae; phylum Streptophyta; class Magnoliopsida; order Poales; family Poaceae; genus Aegilops; species Aegilops speltoides. The sequence goes on from CM038141.1 coordinate 134,728,370, forward strand.
TGTGAAGAAACCGCATTGTGCACACCATATACATAACTTCTGTTTTGATTTGACCCTGATTATTTAAAACAAAACAAGAAGATATTTATAGTGCATTTACCATGACTATAAGAGGAAAAAAATTAGAAGATACATGGTGCACAGTGTAAATTTTTAGGTTCCCTTCATCTTAACTGAAAGGGATGTGATTCGATGAACCAACCGTGAACGACTGAGCACATGAAGCATGATTTCTCTAATGGAACATAAGCTCGATAATCTTCTGTTATAGTTTGCTTGATAGGATCATGGTTGGCTTTTGTTATGCTTTCTTCCAAGTTCTGTTAGTGTATGATGTTATGCTTAGATTCATGACCAAAAAGGTAACAGTGGTACACACCGGAACTCTCATGGAACTTCAAGTGACACAAACGGTTATCCTTGATTGCATGAAAGCTTAACAGTGTTTGATGCGGTATTATAAGGAGTGTCAGAGGTTAGCCGTGTAATGTATTTGGCGAGGAGCTATGTTCACATGATCCATGTTAAGACATGGGTGGATGAGTCCACGAGTTACCTGTCATTTTTGTTACTTTTGATTCGATGCAAATGAATATATCTTGTACTACAAGTGATGTTACTGATGGACTGTGTGCACTTTCCTAATTCATGCTCTTGTTATGAAATGCTCCATATGTAGTTCTACGTGCTAATTTTGGTCTCAGAGTCTCCTATATACCATTCATCTGAAAGAAGAATTTTGGTGTTAAGCTACAGTAGTGGTCATGGTTATTAACATATAGTTTTTGTTGGATTTGTTTGTGTCTGAAAAAGACGCCTTCAGCCTTCTTGTGGTTATTGCTTGTGCAAACTTGTCTGCAATGGTGCTGCTGGTAGTTACCTCGACTACACTGGGTCATTTGATCATGCACAAATCCAATCCCTGATGTTTGCTAATTCTTTAATTTTTGAACCACTTCCAGATATAGCATTGGAAAAATAGTTGGCCACTTTAACGGACCTGTTAATCTGTTATTCCTTATGGAAATGCAGTTCTTTTTTTCTCAAATTTGTCAAGAGCCTTTGCCACGTTTTATGAATTGGGTTTGTTCATTTTCGCAAGTTCGGAGACATAGTTTCTTCAGGAAGATAAGCTTATGTGGTTCTCATTAATGTTCTTTCAGATCGGAACTGTACGACGTGGAGAGCAAGTGAATCAAGCCCTCCAAAGCTCCAGCTAGGAGTTTGCGACAGCAATTTGTGACGATTGCAAGTCTACGATTGATGAGGGGGGTGACTGGTTTTTCATATTAGCATGTTTGCCCTCTACCTGTTTCTATTAATTCGATTCAAGGTTTGTGTTTGCTATACTGATAGAATGCTTGGGCACACAAAATAATCTTGACTGCCAGAGCAATGCACCTGGCAACACTTGCAAATTCTCTATTGATCTCAGTTATCTATTCCTCCTTAAGGTGTTGGTCTGTTTGTTCTCATGTGTTGCCATTTGTTTTCTCCGGATCAAAATTAGAGAAGAAGCGTAGCACACCTGTAACAGTGCGAAAGGATTTGCATTGAAGGCCAAAGAATTACCATCACACATGCGTAACTTTGAGCTAAAGCAAACAGTTTAATCGTCTTTTTTTTTTTGCAGGAGCAGTCTGATTGTCTTAGTTACTATGCGTGCTTGATTCTATCGTCAGGGTGCATTATCCTTTTGATGAAATCTATGTAGTATGAACGATATTGTTATCTGACTATCCAGTCCAATCCGTTCTAGCTGGTTATTGGACCTTTCTGATTGTCTAGCTCGTGTATTTTATTATGCTGGCGAAGGCAAAACTTCTAGCCGTTCGTTAATTACCCTCTGTCCTGTCGAGACCAAAGCTGCCGGTTGTCAGGATTGTGATTTGCGTTCTTATATACTCCCTCCGTTCCTAAATATAAGTCTTTTTAGAGATTTCACTACGGACTACATACGGATGTATATAGACATACTTCAGAATGTAGATTCACTCGTTTTGCTTTGTATGTAGTCCTAGTGAAATCTCTAAAAAGACTTATATTTAGTAATGGAGGGAGTATCTTTGGATTATGGGTCTGTCTATGTCACATCTAGATGTGAGATATTACATCTAAGCTGACATCATCCTCTAATCTGCCCCACTGGTTGACAAACAACCAGCCTGGTTGCGCCCGATCACCCCCACACATCGACGTTCGTTTGTGTCGGCCTGTTTGTTTGTATCTGGGCAGCCCAACTACGCCCCTGCCCCTGGACCTTGTTTTGTTGGGGCTTTATATGTCTGTTTTTTTTAGGGTTTATATGTCTGTTTGTTTGTTTGACACAGACCTGGGACTTGTTAGTAGAAAAAAAAAGTTGCAAAAAAGAAGCTTAGGTGGCTCAAGGTAAGTGCAGAAAACCCCAGACAACTTTGTCTTCTTCCTCTGGCCAGCTTCCAATTTTGACGTTCTTACCAAGGTGAGTTCATAGTACAGAAGTTGTCCTCTCCTTTAGATCCTATCTACCAAGATCACCTTGTAGATCCTTTTCTGATGGTAGGTCCTTAGGCAATTGGTATGCTTAGCAAGATCATGTGCTTGTAATTATCCTTCTCTTTTTCTATCAAACATATGCTTGTCCTGATCTCTGGAAAACACACAACAGTTCAACAGTATGCTCGCATCAGAAATTCAGATAAAAAATCTTGCTATCTTGCAAACCATATGTACAACAACACAGAGACAACATTGTGTTGTAAATAATAGAAGTGCATCCAACCTTTGTATGATCTAGCCTCATAGAACACATAGTTGGCGCATGTATGATCTAGCCTCAGAAAAAACTGATCTACCCTAAGAAACTGATCAGCGAAAAAGTGCATATTACTGTCATTTGCATGGACAGATAGCTTGTTTGTTTTAGATATGTTGTGCTTAATACGTGTGCTAACTGAAAAATGATAAGAAAAAAATAACTCCATGTTCTAGATTATTCAGAGGGCATTTTGTTCCCATTTATTCAGAGAAAAAGTACTTCCAAAGAACAAATAGAAGGCATTTGTTCCAGTTTTTTCAGAGAAAATGTTCTTTCAAAGTACTTTCAGAGGAAAGGTACTTTGAAAGAAAAACTACTTTCAGAAGAAAAAAACACCTTGTCCCAGTTTTTTCATAGGGCATTTGTTCCCATTTATTGCAGTAAAAGACAATGCCTTTCCAGAAACTGAACTACATTTGTATCTACAGTCTGATCAACAAAAGATATTTGGCCTCACTAGGGAAAAAAAGGGAAAAAGATGCATCATTAGAGAACAAAAATAACAAACATATCTGAAAAGTGGTGACTCTGAACATGTACACATCTATTTTCATGTAAGAAAAAGAAGAAGAACTCATAATAAATAGAACTTAGGGGTGTGTTCCTCCATTTCATACAATCTTTATGTGAATTGTACAACAACATAAATGTTAATTTTTGGAAAACTGATGTCTGCAGGAAATGAAGATAGATATGCAGGAGACTACATTGGGACTTAGGTATGAATTGGAAGAAACACAACAGGGTGGACTTGCAACTGGGGCGATTACAAAACTAGACAAAGAACGACGGTTGTAAGTCGAGTCATTGCTTCCAACTGCCATGAAAACAAAGAACTACGGCCCCCGAGTTGCAAGTCAATGGTGCACTTGCAACTGGCGTGATTACAAACTATAAGCCCCGAGTTGCATGTCGATGGTTGACTTGCAACTGGGGCGATTACAAGTACAAAATAAAGTTATTTGTGAGTCGAGGGTCGATTTGCAAGTGACATGAAAACAAGAACTACAAAACCGAGTTGCGGGTCAAGGGTGGATTTGCAACTGGTCGCAAAAACAAACTACACAGAAACCCCCTAGTTGTGAGTCAAGGGGCAACTTGCAAGTGGCATGAAAACAAAAAAAACTATGTCCTGAGTTGCGACTCGATGCTTGACTTTCAACTGGGGTTTGATTTGCAAAAGGTGGCATGGAAAGAAGAACAACAACCCGAGTTGCGAGTCGATGGTGGACTTGCAACTTGGCGACTACCATTACATAGAAACCCCTAGTTGCGAGTGTTGGGTCTAATTGGAAGTGGCATGAAACAAGAACAAACAACCCCGAGTTGCGAGTCGATGGTGGACTTGCAACTACATCGATTATAAAACTCACAAAGAACCACAGTTGCGAGTCGAGGGGTTGCTTGCAACTAGCATGAAAACATAGAACTACAGACCGAGTTGCGAGTCGATGGTGGACTTGCAACTGCGGTGATTACGACCTACAGCCCAAGTTGTGATTCGATGATGGACTTGCATCTAGGGGGCAATTACAAATACAGAACCCCCCGAGTTGCGAGTCGAGGGTCGATTTGCAAGTGGCATGAACACAAGAACAACAGCCTCGAGTTACGAGTCGATGGTGGACCTGCAACTTGGGCGATTACAAGACTAGACAAAAAAGAACCACAGTTGCGAGTCAAGGGGTAGCTTGCAATTGGCACAAAAAACAAAAAGACTACTATGACCCGAGTTGCGAGTCGATAATAGACTTGCAAACTAGGGCGATTACAAACTACAACCCTGAGTTGCAAGTCGATGTTGGCCTTGCAACTTGGAGCGATTAAAAAATCTAGATAAATAACCACAGTTGCGAGTTGAGAGGTTGCTTGCAAGTATGGCCCGAGTTGTGAGTCGATGGTGGACCCGCAACTAGGGTGATTACAAAACTATAGCCTTGCAAACTGGGGTGATTACAAAAGACTACTACGACCTAAGTTGTGAGTCAGTAGTAGACTTGCAAACTGGGGTGATTACAAACTATAGCCCCGAGTTGCGATTCGATGGTGGGCTTGCAACTGGGTGCGATTAAAAAAACTAGACAAAGAACCAAAGTTGCGGGTCGAGTGGCTGCTTGCAAGTATGACCCAAGTTGCGAGTCGATGGTGGACCCGCAACTGGGGCGATTACAAAACTACAACCCCGAGTTGCGAGTCAATGGTGGACTTGCAACTGGGACGAGTACAAAAACTAGACAAAAGAAACCAAAGTTGCGAGTCGAGGGGTTGCTTGCAACTGGCACGAAAACAAAGAACTCCACCCCCTAGTTGCGAGTCGATGGTGGATCCGCAACAGGGGCGATTACAAACTAGAGGCCCTGAGTTGGAAGTCAATGGTGTACTTGCAACCGGGCATTTACAAATACACAAAAACCCCTAGTTGCGAGTCGAGGGTCAATTTGCAAGTGGCATGAAACAAGAACTATAAAACCGAGTTGCGAGTCAAGGGTGGACCTACAACTAGTCGCAGAAACAAACAACACAAAAAAACCTAGTTTGCGAGTAAAGGGGCAACCTGCAAATGGCATGAACACAAAATAACTACGACCCTGGTGGCAACTCAATGGTTGACTTGCAACTGGGGCGATTACAATTACATAGAATCCCCGTGTTGCATGAAAAATAAGAACAACAACTTTGAGTTGCGAGTCGATGGTGGACTTGCAACTGGGCGAAAACAATATACAAAGAAACCCCTAGTTGCAAGTCAACGATCTAATTGCAAGTGGCATGAAACAAAGAACAAACAACCCCGAGTTGCGAGTTGATGGCGCACTTGCAACTGGGTCGATTACAAAAACTAGACAAAGAACCACAGTTGCTAGTCGAGGGGCTTCTTGCAACTAGCACGAAAACAAAGAACTACGGACAGAGTTGCAAGTCGATGGCGGTCTTGCAACTGGGGCGATTACGAATTACAGCCCAAGTTGCGAGTTGGTGGTGGACTAGCATCTAGGGGGCAATTACAATTACACAGAAAATCACCCCCCCCCCCTCCTAGTCGCGAGTCGAGGCCGATTTGCAAGTGGCATGAGGCAAGAAGAAGAACCTCTAGTTCATGATCATCAATGATGACATCCTCTTCATTCAAGATCTCAACTTCTTGAACAACTCCCCCCTCTTCTTCACCCTCAACTACAACCACGTCATGTGTTAAGTATGCCTTGGCCATCCGTCCATCCATTTCAAAAACCACTACTTGGCCCTGCCCCACATTGCACTCGCGTCCGAACATCAACAACATACCTATGAGCATGTGCTTTAAACTTCAGAATGAACTTTTGGTTAAACTGGTTCCTTTCAGTACATGGGATGTTCTGTAAAACAAACAAAAGATTCAAAAGGAAAAAAGAAAAAACATCAAACAGTTAGTAAAAAAAGGGTGATTTTCTTGGCAAAGACAAGAAAAATCAGTAAAAAGAAAAGGAATTACTCTTGTTGCTTCAGAGCCCTCACGAATGACAATGCCAAATCTCTGCTCATCGTAAGTCTTGCAATGCGAATGGCAAACTGCGCACACCATCCTGCATGGGTAAAAGAAAAAAGTTCACAAGCTAGACACCTACGGGTTCAGACTACTTATTTCTAAATCAATGAGCAACTGTAAAATGCTAAAAAAAAGGAGATTATTAAAACAGACCTACGAAAAGAAAGGATTAGTGATCAATACTTATGCAGATAAAAAAGCAGATTCAGTTGGCTGAATCCAACTCACCAGTCTGACAGTAAATGCAATCTGACAGTAGCAATAAATACAGTAAGAAATTCAACTAACCTAGAAGTGCAGAAACTACTAAATGATCCAAAACAATTACTGGGACAACTACAAACAACCAGAAAGACACCAACAGTAGCTCACTAACTGACCAAATTCTTGAGTTAATATGAACAATGAAGAGTAATCATTCTTCAGTTAATACGAACAATGAAGAGTAATCACTGAAAACAAAAAAAAACAAAAAAAGGTATCTAGTGAGACAATTTGTTTGAGGAAGTAGCCAACCACATACATACACAACACAAAAAAGCATATTTGAGTGCATTTTTCCTGAGAGCAAACTTACAACAGAACGAAACGGATTACGCATTTACATTTGTACTTTGACACTACTAGGGAAAAGCCTAGCAGCAGCGCGGATTTTGGGCCTATCGATGGCGCGGGCGGGAGCGCTCTCGATAGGGCGCCATGACTAATGCTTAGCAATAGCGCGTCTTGACCCACGCTACCGCTAAATTGACTTAGTAGCAGCGGTTCTTTAGAACATCGCTCTTTGTTAATTAGTAGTAGCGCTTCTCTAACCAGCTACTACTATTATTTAGTATTTTATTTTTTCTTTTTCATGTTGTATTCATACACCTTTACACAAGTTTCCATACAACAGGAATTTAGAGATTGTTTTACATCATAATGAGTTATTACATCATGGGGTGAAAGAACCGTGGACTAGTTTCAAGTGGATGTCCATCCACTTGAAACTAATCATGATTCTTTCACCCAATGATATAATAATATCATCATCATCATCATATCATTAACAACTTAGCATCATAATACATCATTGTCATATAACACCTCCTCAATATCATCGTTTTCATCATTGACATCACATAACACCTCCTCAAGATCATCATTATCAACTCTAACACATTACCACATAATAAACATATTGTACCTCATAGGACCTATTACATTCGATTAAGACCTACTACATTTTCTAAGGTTAAACTTGTACATATTCTAGCACAAGTCATGTCAGAATTCACGACAAAATCCGGCATGACCTTTGCTAAAAAAGGACATATCGAGCGCCTGAAATTTGCCGGAACAGAAATTAATCAACACCCGGCAAAACATAGGCCACTCGGAGATGTAAACTGAACATGAACGGCCACTTGGGCAACCACATATCCTATTTGAGCAACAACACAAGATATACAAGGATATTTGGCTGGTCTCACCTCGATGTCGGAGGGCGTACGGTGACTGGGATGACGGCGGGGATGTCGGAGGGGGTCGGTGACGGGACGACGGAGGTCACCCAAACCATATAAGTTATCACTAGCAACAAAACATGTTCAACTAGTTTTATTAATTCAACTAGTTCTTACTAAATATAAACTTACTATAAGTAGAAAAAACTAGTTCTTTCTAAAAATAAAGTAGTTCAACTAGTTATATTAATTATCTTACTAAAAATAGATTAGTTACATTAATTCAACTAGTTCAACTAGTTTATTAATTTACTTACTAAACTAGTTCAACTACAACTAAAGTAGTTCAACTACCACTACTACTACTAAAAATCTAGTACTAACTAAGCTAAATTAACATCTACTACTACTAAATTAACATCTAGTACTAGCTAACCCTAAATTAACATCTACTACTACTAAATCTAGTACTAACTAGTGGCAGGGGTGGGGGCAGGAGAGGTAGCTAGGGGCGGCGAGGTCGAGGCGGTGGGAGGAGGCTGTCATGGAGGAGGAGGAGGCGGCATGCAGACGGAGGAGGAGGCGGAGGAGGAGGAGGGCGCCGCAGGCGAGAGGAGGATGTGCGAGGAGGATGGAGGAGGGACGGAAGGAGGAGTACCTCGGCGACGAGACGAGCAAGCGGCGGCGGCGCGGCGACAGACGGCAGCGGTTGGCGTGGCGAGTGAGAGTGTGAGTGAGAAGGGCCGGTCCTCCGTGGGGATAAGGTAGGGATAGTTGTAGCGCGTTTGACAAAACGCAGCTCATGCCTAACCTAAATAGCGATGGCGCTCTCTGATAAAGTCGCCATCGCTATAGCTAGCGGGGCCAAGGTCATGGCAACTATAGCAGTAGCGCTGTAGAGGCTACAAATGCGCTACTGCTACTTCCAAGTCAGTAGCGCGTTTGGCAGACACGCGTTGCTGCTAAGTAGCAGTAGCGTGGTATTTTGAAGAGCGCTGCAGGTAAGATTCTGTGTATAGGCTTTTCCCTAGTAGTGTGAATCAAGGATTAGAAAACTTCAAAACAGATGACCTTCAGTCTGTTACACACACACACAAACAAACAAACACGTAGCATTAAGTTCATTACATAGTAAGGAAATTCTAGCCAGTTCAATAAAAATGGCAAACAAGTACGCCAGAATACAGAAACACTATAACTAAGAGAGTGAATGCTAACTCCTGGATACGACCAATTCAAGTGTCGCACACAGCAGAAATTCTAACTAACGAGGATGACAAAAAACATGTACCATTCAAAGGCATCAACATGAATACTAGTTGCTATCATTCAAAGTCATCCTCTAAAAAAAACTAGTTGCTATCACTGCCCACCAATTCATACTAGATTATTCAAAGGCATCAGCATAATATTAGACAAAATCACAAAAACATGTAGAAAACATATAAAAAATGGGAGCAGAGGGTACATGTAGCTAAAATACTAGACAAAAAAACTTAACAAAAAGGGCACAACATGGATCAAGAATAAAAAAGGGAATGAGCCTTAAATGATACAAAGATGAAAAGTAGCAGACATGAAAAAAGATGGTTAGCAAATCAAACCCTACCCCCTGAAATCAAACAACCTAAAAAGCGAACCCTTATTTCCTATCACCCACAAACAACTTAAAACACTGTTGCACACATCTTTATCTGGAACAAACTTCAAAAAGAACTTACACCTACTGAATCTAGCAAAAAAATGCAAAATCAATAAAATAAACTACCACATAAACTACACCTACCATTCCACTGAATAACCTACACACACACACACCAAGTAGATGAGGAGATTCACAAGCAAAGACAGTCAATGATGCTAATCGGGGGGTTGAACACAAGCCCTACATGATGCTGCTAATCTGTGTGGGCTTGGAGACAGACCTACATGATGAGATACAAAACAGGGGATTCCTACAAAAAACGGGGGAGAGAAGGAAGAACCACACAGAAACAAAAAAGAATGGAACTCACTTCACCGGCGCTCTCCCCCATCTTCCCTTCTCGCTCTTCAAAATCGCCGTCGCCCGCGAGAAGGTCTGCCTGGGGAGATGATGAATGGGGAACAGCCGAATGAATGTGAGGGGGGAACTGGGGGACAACGCTCTCGAGAGGAATCTGAGACGACGGCGGACAAAACAGAGGACGCCAGCCCAATAGCTCGACAAAAAAAGCAACGACCCGCCTCAACTAACAACAACGCACACGGGCCGCGCGCGAGACAAAACGACCCGCTAGCGAGCGCGCCAGCCAGGCAACTACCTTCACGCGAATCTCAAAGAGAGGGCAAGATCCAGCGGCTTAGAGATTAGATGTGAGATAGTTATTTCACATCTAGATGTGAAATAGCAAATCTGTAAACTAATTAGGGTCTGTCTAGGACACATCTAGATGTGACATAGTTATGTCACATCTAAGCTGATGTCCACTATGTTTGTGGTTTTTTTCCTTGTTCTAGTTTTTTTTGTTTCTTGTTGCTGCATTATATATTTGTGGGAGCTTAGATGTGACGTCCTTAAAAAAATCTAAATGTGAATTAGTCAAACTGAACTAATTATATATGTAACTGAATGCATTTTGTGTGCAAACTTTATTCTTACATTATGATACAATACAAGTTTTACAACACGCTAAAATCATATCCATTACCATCTCAGTTTCCTATCTGCTAGCCCACAAACTTTATTCAGCGGTATGATACAAGTTTTACAACACGCTAAAATCATACCCATTACCATCTCATTTCCTATAGCCTGCCGTTTGGCGGGCAACGCGTGGCAAGCCGCCCCCTAATCTAGTGCATACGAGGGCGGCTCAAGTTTGAGGCGGATGCGAACATGGAAAGAGGGGTTTCAGGGTGGGGAGAGGCACATTGGAGCTGTGGGACGACATGGGCCACATGGCCTAAAAGAAGATGTCCATAGCGGCTGTGGGAGCGGAAGCGAAGATCAGAGAGGAAAGGGATTGGGTTAGGTATCTGATGCCATGTAGAAAGTGAGAACAAGAGATTCGAACTGTTGTGTGTATGGATCAATCATTGTACACTTAAACAACACAGCACAATCTCAACTATAACCCGCAGCTAAACAGTTCCAAAAAAACTCCTATACAAGCGCAAAAGGGCTAAAGAGATAAGTCAGTTACAACAGAAGGGAATCACGTGTGATGCACTCTACGAGACGTGCTGTGAGACGTGGCAGCGGAAATAGCTGCCATGGCAGCCGAATCTGAAGGCACATTCCAACATTGAGAATCAGTGTATATAGCTGAGCTGAACACCATACTTATCATAAACCAATCCAACTTAATATTATCATCTTCCAGCACCAGCTACTTGGGTACCCGGATTCTAAGGGCGTGTTTGGTTACATTGCCGACTCAGCCTGGCCCGGCGAGCCTGGCTCTATTGAGCCGGTTTGAGGGGATGCATGCCAAAAAAATCAGATGCACATAGTTTGGTTGCCGCATGCCCCTAGTTGCATGAGACAACCATTTTTGACCCAACGTTTGGTTGCCCGCATTGTATTAGGTGCACATATGACATGGTGTTTGGTTGCAACTTGCATAAGGTGTTGTCATCACTTCTAAGTAGTGGTGACCTTATCACACACAATCTGAACATAGTGCCAGCTAGTTAAACAAATGACAGTTCATCCTAACTACAATCAAATGACAGTTCAAATTATTAAGAGCCATTGGCTAAATAGGGGATAGTTCATCGGTGTTGCTGCTTCATCTTCCTCTTCTACTTCTGCTGCTGCTTCCTCTTCCTCTTCTTCTGTGCTTCTACTGCTGCTGCTTCTTCTTCCTCTTCTTCAAATCCTGCACTGACCTCTGTTAAGCCACATTGCCTCTGCCCACTCCAACCTTTTGTTCTTCCAAGTGTCATTGTCAAATGCCTCCACACCATGGCCAGAGCAAACAACATCGTCAGGCTCGACCTCTTCCTCCTCAGGCACGTGTTCATCAAAGCCCCACTGGAGGATCCAGTTATGTAGAATGCAACAAGCAAGAACTAGCTTAACTTGAGTGGAGTATGGGTGGAATGGCTTCTGATCCAGAATCTTAAACCTATTCTTCAGAGCTCCGAATGCCCTCTCAACAGTTACTCTAAGGATGGAGTGCCTGATATTAAACAGCTCCTGTGCAGTCCTAGGAAAGTTCCTAGCAGAGAACTCGTTGAGATGGTACCTTGTTTTCCTAAAGGGTGGAAGAATACCCGGCCGACATGCATAGCCAGCATCTCCAAGGTAGAACTTGCCATCGGGGATGTTGATCCCATCAGGTCGACTCATCTTTGTCGGTGAGAATGTTTGCATCATCTGTGACCCTCCCGGCCACCCGGCACATATGTGAACTTCAGATCAAAGTCAACGATAGCAAACACATTACGGCTTGTGTAGTGCTTCCTCCACGCATCTTTGCAGATCAGTGACCTAGGAACTCAGCGGTGACATGAGTACCATCTATTGCCCAATGCAGTCCTGAAAATGGCATCACAAGCCTCTGTTAGTGCTAAACTTGAACAATACAAGCATATCAAGCCATGAAAAAGTGTATATTGTCAATGCTCACCTTGAAGTATGGATACCATCTTGGGCTTCCGCGAATTTTGGGTGGAGTCTGACCAGATGGTCTCCTGATCATCTCTCTTCTAAGCTCCCCAATAGCAAAAAGCACTAGCTTGAAGTACCTAGAGATGGTCTCCATTGATCTCCTGAACGTGTTGTGAATGACCCTGAACCTCTGGTTATGGCCAACAACATGAAGGAACATAGCCACTTGCTCTTCGACACTGGTGTTGATGCTATATTGTAACAGCCCCTGATCCTGAAAGTCTCAACAAGCCTGGTAAATGGTGCTCTAAGTATCCACAGAGCCTCGACGTCATTGCAGTTGTAGATGTAGTTCAGATTTTGGATCCTCTCCTGTTCCCGGGGAAACAATGGACCATAGCGGATCAAAGGTCTCCTAGCACGACGAACAACTCTCTGGTGCATGAACATGACCCATGCCTGAATCACACTAGTCGACATAACCTAGTCGACATCGACGGTTCGTTCAGTGGGAAATCGATCCTACACCTTGCTTAACGGCCTAACCACTGAGCTAACAAAGGGGGGAGGGGTGCTGCTTACGTGCGTCCATAACCTAGTCGACATCAACGGTTCGTTCAGTGGGAAATCGATCCTACACCTTGCTTAACGGCCTAACCACTAAGCTAACAAAGGGAGGGTGTCTTTGCACGCAAGCATCGGAGACGAGGGCGGCGTGAGGGAGCCATGGCACAAACTAGGTCGACGAGACGGTGGCAACAACAAGGAAGCACCAGATTCGCATAACGCCGCCGCCTCTTCCGCCGCCGCCTATAGCACAGATCTGAAATCGCACCGCCACGCATGGTGAAGGCGATAGCAAAGGAAGAAGCGATGGCTATGGATGAGCGAGTGAAAGGGGTGGGGCTAATTTGGCACCGGACACGGTAGCATGATTTCCATCTCCGCCATCCCTCGCCGCGCCTCGCTCCCTTGCGTGCGACCTCGCCCTTTCAGCCTAGCTTCAGAAACTGCCGATCCTGGGGTTTCAATGAGCAGGGCTCTGGCTGCTGAGAATCGTGCGGTGCAGGCCCAACAGGAAAACCAGGCTACCAAACAGGCATCTTTCTTCCCGCGCGGGCCTAGTTGGGCTCGGTGCGGGCAACCAAACACGCCCTAAACTCCCATGGAGAACATGGCCGCAATCAATCAACAATAAATCAGAAGAGAATGGCATCTCAACGACAAACAGCGACGCATCTTTATCGTTAGAAGAAAAGGCTAAACAATAATTAAAAGTAAGCTGCTTGGCCACGCAATACGCACTGAGCACAACATAACTTACAAGGCAAATCAGACTAAACATCGGTTGCATTTTGTTGCCTTTTTCTTAGGTCATTTCATTTCTACTTAATATAATATACAAACGGACGCCACTATTTACTACTCCCTCCGTCTCGAAATAAATGTCTCAACTTTATACTTGTACGTGTACTTGTACAAAGTACAAAGTTGTACTAAGTTTGAAACACTTATTTTGGGACAGAGGATGTATTAGAAGAAGACTTGAAAGATCAGACGGCGGCAGCAGGCAGAGCAATGCATCACTGCAGGCAGAGAAGGCGCAGGATTTGCTCGATTCTTGAAGCTTGGCATCCCAACCTAGCGAGGCTGGTGGATGAAGCGGGGTGCGCCACCGCTCCTCGGGCTGCCGGCGTACTTGGAGGGCTTCTCGGTGTACCTAGGCTTCTCCGAGAAGCCACGCAGGGCGTCGCCGCCCTTTGGGCTTGGGGACGCCAGGCTCAGTGCCTTAAGCACCCCGTCTGCACATACAGAAGCACATACGTGATGAGCTCACTGCAGTCTTGCTTCATCTTTTATTTGAGCGCCCTTATCATATACCGTATGTACATATATAGGCGTTGAGAGTGAATTGGTTGACACGTACCAATCTTGAGTGCCGCTGGCGGCTGCGGCTGCGGCTGCGGCTGCGAAGCCTCGACGGCGATGGCGTCCTCGGCCTCGAAGGCGATGAGGGAGTCGGCCATATCGTCGAGCTGCTGGTGCTGGTGGTACCAGTGGTCGCGAAACCAGGCGCTGGACTTGACGAGGTCCCACCACTGCGGTGAGAAGTCCTCCACCTGCTGTAACGCTGCCGGGATGAAGAGCGGGGCCTCCGGGTTAAGCGACGACGCGACCATGGCGCTCATGATTTCCCTGTTGCTCTTGGTCTGGTCCTGGTCAGATCAAAATCAAAACCACGCAGAGATCAGCGACCGGATCCAGTCGTGAGTTGGCGTCGCGAAACAGAGATGAAACAGGGTTGCAGATCAAGAAACTAGAGCGCGGTTCTTGGCAGATCTACAAACGGTAGCACGGGACAGAGACGGTTGTTGGTGCACGCATGCATACCTTGGATTGGGGTTGGGGATCGCAGGCAGGAGGATACAGAATCTGGATCTGGATAGTGGACCGGGTTGGGTTGGGTTGGTTTGTGGGTGGGAACGATGGGATTTTTATAGCAGTGTGACCGAGGCCTCTCTAGGATGGAAGGAAGGTGCGACCGAGGCTTCCTTGTTCGGCGCTGGCTGGGTCGGACGCAGCTTCCAGCCGGTCGTGCCAGATCGGACGAAAAATACTCACGCGTCCCCAACACAAGAGTGGACCGCTGACGACATCGCCCATGCTTACCACGGGCCATTGACTCACACGGAGCAGCCACACACACCCGCGACGGTTGTGCTCATAGGACGTGCTTAAATTTTGGGCCGGGCTACTGCGCAGCCATCCGATTAGCGTGCTTAGTTTAGGCCAATTAGTCTGTGCAATGTCTTATACAAGATTGTGGCCAAGGTCCTTACTAACCGGTTAAAATGTGTTCTACCCCATTATTATCTCTAAGAAACAAAGTGCATTTGTCAAGGGGAGACTTATCACTGATAACGTCCTAGTGACGTATGAGTGTGTGCATGCAACAAGGAAGAGAAAAAGAAAGAAGTCGTTATATGCGGTTAAGTTAGACATGATGAAGGCATACGATCGTGTGGAGTGGTCTTTTTTGCATAATATGATGACACAATTTGGATTTTCTCAGGCATGAACGGACATGGTCATGAGATGTGTTATGACAGCAAGGTTTATGATGAAACTGAATGGCGATGTGTCAGACGGTTTTCTCCCATCGAGGGGGCTTCGACAGGGTGATCCTCTATCACTGTATCTATTCCTCTTCTGTGTTGAGAGTTTTTCAGCTCTTCTAAAGCAAGCTCAACAAGAAAAGAAAATTCAAGGGTCTCTTTTCGGCATCGCTTGGGGGAACCCAGACGAGGTGGAGGTGCTGATCAAGAGGATCAAAATGGTGGTCTACGCAGAAGAACCTCCAGCTGGCCGACGTGGTCAACGCCATGCTTCATCGCCGCATCCTCCCACTCCAACTCCAGGACACCCCGAAGTGGGCGCACAAGCCCGAGGAGGCAGAGCCCGTCCTCAACTTCTTTCGCTCCACCTTGGCCAGTATGTGGACGCGGTTCTTCAAGCTGCCCAAGGACAAGATCCCCAAGAAAGGGGAGGACCTCGGCCTCGAGGTTGGCTATGACGCCCCACCGGTAAGTTTTTGACTTGCAGCTACTGTTCTTTCATGTTCTCCAAAGACCCCGGTTAACTTTAGCCGACCTCCCCTTTACAGAAGTGGGTCGCCAGGGCGGAGCAAATGCAGTACCCAACATCACTACCGGAGGAGGAGAGGACTCCCCTGTTGATGGCCCTCCTAGTCTAGGAGTCGCACGTAGTGGCCCCCAAGGGGTCTAAGCCCCTGAAGGACAGGGCGGTTCTCCGGACGGGATACTTCTGCTACCCAGTCCGAGGAGACCCACGCTTCCTCCACTTATGAGGACAAGGAGGAGGAGGAGGAGGAGGAGGAGGAGGAGGAGGAGGAGGAGGAAGAGAAGAACCCTCCCACAAAGGGGAAGAGGGCGCCGTCGGAGGATGCCGAGGCTGGGACGCGCCCCCAGCGCCCAAAGAGGTCGAACCAGCAAGGCCACAACGTCAGAGAGGATCATACTCTCCGGTGAGTCAGAAGATGATCCCCTTGCATCGGGGAGGAATAAACCGGCACCCCGGAGGTACGTCGTTGCTTCTAGGTTTACCCTATATCAGTTCCTTTCGACCAGATCTAGGCTTGCATCAGTACATTCGTACAGCCCGCCAAAGGTGTGCCCTATCGACTTCTCGAGCGGGTTGCCATCTGCCAGTGGGACGCCGGACCCCGCTACTCCTCCCCCAGCTCAAGTAGGGCTGGGGGAAGTAAATTCTAATCCGGCGCCCCAAGTCGACACGGCAGGAGCTGGAGAGCCAGTCGTAATGGCCGAGGTTGATACCTCGGCCCCACAAGGCCAAGGGGACGGGGCCCCGGGGTCCCCAAGAAGGGTTGTGCCAATTGGTGGCCCAGCCGATGTCTACTCCGGCTCCACCACCGCAGCTGGAGACCCTTGTACCCAGCACCCAGGGCGGTGGACTGAAGAAATGGAGGCAGCCTTAACAGTCTACTCCCTCAAGAAAGAGCACCGCGCTTTGATTGGCGTGACGCTGCAATGATTCCAGTTCACAGAGGCCGGGATGCGCAAGGTCTTCAAGGGCCTCATCATGAGCTTCGAGGTAATCTACTCTCTTCATGCGAAAAATGATTTCTATGTTTGGATTTACTTAACCAATCCCTATAACTTTCCTGAAACATCTTTATACATGGCGTCTAGACAACCTGTTATATTCTCAAACGGCCGTGGCCGCCTGAGCATGCCACAACGTGACCGTGCTTCACCCATGGCTAACAATAACATGGTATGATATCATTCTTGGGCCAAAATCATGGTTTTTGACCTTGACAGAACAATTGCTCACAAAATGAACTATGCACAAATTTATTTAACGATCTGATCCTTTTAGGAAACGCCACCACTTGTGGCGTTGCTGCTCCACACATAAATTCCAAGCCAGCCAACGTTGCTGCCCTGGCCACGGTCAGATCGAGCTTGCGTTGCTCGCTGACGTGGCAGGCTGGAAACGCCGAGCCAGCCAACATTGCTAGAAACACCATAGGTTGTGGCGTTTCTAATCCAGATATTTTTAGCGGCCGTGGGGATCTTACCCACTACTCACCACTCACTCTCTTCTCCCCCATCAGCCTACCCCGAGCTCTTGCCTTTTTTCCTTTGTCTCCCACTTGGACCCTCTCAAAAATCGATTGTGTTGGCCCGTGGATCTGGTGCCATTTCCGTTCCTTGAGGTAAATAGGTAATCTCCTTCATCTCACAAATTCTTACTGGTTGGATTTGTCTATTTGGATGGTTTTTTTCATGTGGTTCCTAACCCTAGTTGTGAACATTGTTCCATAATATGATGTTTGTAGTGTTTACTAATGAGTATTGTTGTTCTAGTAGTATTTACTAATTTGATGAACAATCCTTATGGTTTGGGTTATGCTTAATGTTAGGATTTAGGTTTAGGGTTTGGGTGATGCTTAATTTGTATGAACAATGATGTTCTTAGTGGTTTTGTATGCAATGTGTTATATTTTGCATTGTTTCTTTCTTGTACTTGCGTTCCCATTTTTTAGATGGAGAAGATTGTGAATCTTCATTATGTTGAAGTGGCATTTATGAATGTTGATATTGTTGACAAGTATGAGGAAGTGTTGATATTTGTTGAGAGTCCTAGTTATGAAGAGGTTGTGGAAGAAGCACGAACTACATTAAAGTGGATGGATCCAAGTGACCAAGTTAAATTAGTAGGAAGATATGATGTTGGGATGGCACACAAGTGTGGAATGAAGACAATGCCTATCAAGTCCAATTTGCATTGGGGTGCATATAAGGAGGTTGTTGCATCCTTGAAAGTCAAATCACTCGAAGTGTTTGCAACTAAGGTGGTCAAGCCTCCTCTCTTTCATGTTGACTTGAACCAAACCTTAGTAGATGATGTGAGCCTGGTTAGTAGTGTGCCGCATATCATTGAGCAAAGAGTTGAAGTGGAAGACAATGTAATGAGCCAACATAGCGGCTCACACTTGACACTTGGACGATAGACCATGGGCGAAAGGTGAGTTGTTTAGGTCCTGGAGGGTTGACGGGAAGAACCGCAAGTTTTCGGAGCCGAGATATTCATTCGAGTCACTATGGGAGTATTTTCCAATTAACACGTTTGAAGGAATCAATGTTGGACTTACTCATGCCCATTGAAAGGCCACTCCCAAGGTTCGTATAGAGCAATGGTGACTGAATGGCCAACAGGGAGATGCTCCCACATATACCTGGCCATGGGAAGCCCGGCCCGACCCGACCCGGCCCGGCCCGACGCTGCCCCCGCGCCGGGCTCGGGCCTAGATTTTGAGCCCAAAGGCCGGGCCGGGCCGGGCCCAGGCCCGTCGTTTTTGCATTTCTCTGGAGGTCGGGCCGGGCCGGCCGGAGCCCGATGGGCTTTTACGTGTTCGGGCCGGGCTCGGGCCCAGAAAACAGGCCCGATGGCCGGGCCAGGCCGGGCTCGGGCCTGGGTTTATTTCGTCGGGATTGGCTAGGCCCGGCCCGGCCCGAGGTATGGCCAGGTATACTCCCACATCCAAACTTGTAAGGCCCCACATAAAACCACCAAGACAAGATTTCGACTTACTCCTCTGACATGCTCCGTCCAACCGCACATTTATACACATGTTAAATGATCACACGCAAGCACCAAATTCATATAATGAAAATGGAACATAGTAAGCATTACCTGAGGGTACAATAAGGCTAGTGCCGCCGATCCCCTACTCCACTTAACATCCCCGTTACAAAGAGGGTCCAAGAACAACAAGGAGGCGATGTCCCCCGTGCCATCCGAAAACACCACTTGGGTGATTCCACAAGTAAGCCCTGGTATGTTGTTCTCCACAACCGCCGGCCCGACATCCTCCCGGCACTCATAAAAATGATCGGCTAACCACGAGAACAACACACCGGATGGCCTAGGATCCTTGGTGTTATGAGTCTAAGGTTCAGGTTCAACACCAACCAATCATGCAACCCGTTGTCGCCACCCTTCAGACCTCACCTTCCCGGCAAGAGCTCTACCCTCGACCGAAAGGCTAGAGATCATCGCAATATCCTCCAAAGTGATGGTCATATCACTAAGGGGTAGGTGAAAAGAGTGCATCTCCAGCCTCCAACGGTTCGTAAGGGCAGTAATGACCGTGGAGTTCATCCATGGCAGCGTGCCTTTAAAGTTGAGCACAAACTAAAAAAGATTCATTCTTATGAAATAAGGCTCGTAGCGATGGTCAAATCATAGGGATTCACGCAGATTGTGGTCCTTCAACCGAAGTATTGGAGGAACCTAAAAAACAAATGCACAACTTGTTACTTCTCTCAACTTGTGACAATATGAATACACGAATAAAGATAAATAATTACCTCCCTCTTTCCACTAGCACGACACCGTGCTTCTCCTTGTAGAAATCATCAAGGCCAAGATATTATCCAGCTCAAACATCCTACATAATAAGTTAGTGCTTGTTAATACAAATGCTTAAAATTATGACCAAATTACATACACAATCGCACATACATACCGATTTTAATCTCTAAAGAAAATACTACAAATCGCCAACCACATTACCAACACCAACTCTTTTCAATCAAAATTATCCCAAACAATTTATTCAAACTAATTAGGAACCA
Source organism: Aegilops speltoides (assembly GCA_021437245.1). NCBI lineage: Eukaryota > Viridiplantae > Streptophyta > Magnoliopsida > Poales > Poaceae > Aegilops > Aegilops speltoides. The sequence goes on from CM038141.1 coordinate 134,748,420, forward strand.
AATATTAGGATTCAACATAATACATTTTTTCTATCTCTAAATCCAATACTACACAAGTACCGTAACAAATACTTCAACACAAGTAGTATATCTTATTTCTAAACATAATCTAACCCAACTATTCTTCAAACAAATCACAAAAACTCATCTTAGGGTTCCACCATGTTTCAAAAAATGTATCTACAATAGCCAATCTTTGACTCAAAAAAATTGGAGGAATGGAAGGGGAATACCTCAAGCAACTTGGGGACGGTCCGATCTACTCGTTTTGATGGCCAAAGTAGAGGATTTGGGAGGGATTAGGTGAAGAATGGGAGAGGGATGAGTGCCAGTTTGTCTCTGGCAGTTGCAGCTGGGAAAGAAGAGCCCGACTAGGGCTCCGACTGGGTCCCGCCCACGACCTTGCGCACATTACTTAATCCAGGCCAACAACGCCATATGGTGTGTTGTTACCAAAGCAGAAACGCCCGTGGGCCTTGCGTTTCAAGCTTGTCACGTCAGCGACAGCGCTAGCTCGGCCTGATCGTGGGCCAGGGCAACACTGACTAGCTCGGCGTTTCGCTGTGAATCAGTGTCACGTCAGCAAGTAACGCCAGCTCGGCCTGACCGTGGGCCAGGGCTATGCTGACTAGCTCGGCGTTTCGGTGTGGATCAGCAGCACCACAGGCTGCGGCATTTCTAAAAGGGCCAGATCATGAAATAATTTCGTGAGGAGTTCATTATGTGAGCAAGTGTTCTAACAAGGACAAGGTCAGAAGAGTGATTTCGGCTTCATTTTTGTGTTTGATGATCACAGGAGTGTCCCCACGAAAAGAAAAGAAAAAGATGACCAGGAGCATGATTCTAAAAACTTATACATAACTAAGAGCATATCCAATAGATGGTCCAAATTTTGATGGTCCAAACCCGGAGATGTCATATTTGGACCGCCAAAAAGTGCATTTTGGAGCTCCGAAAAAAGGCCAACTCCAACAGATGGTCCAAATTCATGGTCCAAAAGAGCAACTCCAATAGATGGTCCAAAACCGGCCAGTGATCGCGCGACTCTTGTTCACCCATTTGTCGATCATTTGCTTGACCACTGTACAACCGCACATATTGCATAAACACATGTTTTAAAACAACATGAAAAAAATTCATGTCCACAATATCAAATTATTACATAGTTCTTCATATCCAGGAGATGAACTGCAACACAAATACAACATAGTTTTGCACAATACAACATAGTTTTGAACAAACAAATAATGAATCTATGCGGATCTTTCGCCATGTCATTTCCAATGCTCTTCCATCAAATCTTTCTGGAGTTGGTCATGCACATCGGTGTCTCTAATCTCGATGTAGACCTTCATGAAGCGTCTGATGCGCTCCTCTTTGCGCATGGGGTTAACATGAATGCCCATCAACTGATAGAAGTTGTAATCTAAATTTTTTTTCCATGCTCGTTCTCAATGATCATGTTATGCATGATCACGCAAGCGTTCATGATGTACCAAAGGATCTTTTGATCCCAAAATCTAGATGGTCCTCGCACAATAGCAAATTGGGATTGCAAAATTCCAAATGCCCTCTCAACATCTTTTCTAGCCGCCGCTTGTGCATTATGAAAGACAAGTTCTTTCTTACCTTCAGGTTTTACAACTGGCTTGACGAATGTACTCCACCTCGGGTAGATCCCATCTGCAAGATAGTACCCATAGTTATAGGTGCGGCCATTTGCTTCGAAGGTCACCGGTGGTGCTTCTACATTTGCTAAGTTGGCAAAGAGAGGTGACCGGTCGAGCACGTTGATGTCGTTGCAAGAACCGGGCATACCAAAATATACATGCCAAATCCATGTTTCATGATCAGCAACTGCCTCAAGAATGATAGTGGCATCCTTCCCACGACCCTTGAATTGTCGATGTCATGCTTTTGGACAGTTCTTCCATTTCTAATGCATGCAATCCACAGACCCGAGCATACCTGGAAACCCTGGAGCTTTGTTCATCTCCAAAAGCCTCTGAGTGTCCTGAGCATTGGGTGCTCTCAAGTACTATGGACCGTACACTTCTACCATAGTTATTGCAAATTGCTTGACATAGAATATAGAAGTGCTCTCTGCCATCGCCAAGTTGTCATCAATGTAATCTGCCGGAACACCATTTTCCATCATGCGCAAAGCGGCAGTGACCTTCTGCTCAATGCTATGGTCAAGCAACCCGACACAGTTCCTTCTCTGCTCGAAGACTGGATTATGCTGCTTCACGGAATTGCAAATGTGGAAGAACAAGTCTTTCGACATTCTAAAACGGCGTCGAAAGTAATTCTCCAGAAAAATAGGTGATGATGCAAAGTAGTTGCGCACCAACCTTTTGTGCGCATCAATCCGTTCTCTCCGAATGAACGCACGACCATAAACGGAACCACCGTGCTTCGGTTTCTTCCTCTTATGCATGGCCACTAGCAATCTCAACATGGCACCCGCAGGGTTTGGGTATGGGTATTACGTGTCCATACCCGCACCCGTCTCAAAATTTTCCGCCCATACCCACACCCGTACCCGCACCCCGGGTTTCAAACTGTTTCCATACCCGTACCTGGCTGGGTACGGGTAATACCCGCGAGTAAAAATACCCAGCTAGGCGTGTCTACTCGAGCATTTACATTTCAGTATTTTGACACATATTGACAGCATCCCAGCACATATATACAATATTTCAGCACATATACCCAGCTAGGAGATCAGGAGAAGGAGCAGGTCGGAGGCAGCTGGTTGCTTTGATGCAGGAAACGGTGGTGGCTTGGCGGCGGCGCGACACCGACCACATAGGTTTAGCAAGTGGGCGTGATTTGGTGATGTGTGTGACGTCGCAATGGGGTGGGGCACAGTTTTGGATAGGAATTTGAAGGGGGTGGCGCGTGGCTGGGTCCAGTGGCAGCTTAGGGTTTTTTCATCTAAGTCAATGACACATGGGACCTACTTGACAGGGTTATTATTATATGGGTTTGAGGGTTCGCGGGTATGGGTATTGCCTTCCCATACCCATTGTGTATGATTTTTCCCATTTAAAAACCCATGGGTATTTTAATTTGCCATACCCTTACCCTAATAAGGTTTTTACCTGTCAGGTTCGCGGGTAGTGGGTACCCATTGCCATGTTGAACTAGCATAGCAATCTCCTCTTCTTCATGCAAATCAAATTCCTCGTCTGACGATGGATCATCCATGAAAGAGGAGTCAACCGAGCTCATATACAATGCACACAACCACCGTCAAACATACTATCCAATCCCAAGTTAAATCATCAAGTTTCGTCATTTTTTTTAACTTGGGGAATTCCGTCGAACACCTTGTGCGCGCGGTGGAAGAAGATGGCCGCCGGTTAGATTGGCTGCTGCCGACGGCTGCGGTCGGCTCCTGACGGTGGCGGTGATAAGAAATGATCTTGGAGGCCGGCCAAGAGGAGCTCGGTAGGCGGCGAAGAATAGTTCGGCAGCCAGGCGAAGGGCTTGGTGCGGCGGTCGTGCGGCCGGCGCAACGGCCGTGGACAGGCTCACGGTCGACAGGGAGGAGGTCGGCGGTAGCCTAAGACCCAGCAGAGGCCTACGGCGGCAGCTGGACCACCGAGGGCGCCGAACCCCGCGCCGGCTGATGAGGATACAGACCTAGGGTAGGGTCACAGTCCTGACCTATACGCCTACCTAAGGTCACTACCCTAGAAACAAAGAAGCTCAAGAGATAACAAGGGGTACCTAGTAAAGATGTCGAGTGCAATCCACTCGACCAACGAACCACTCGGATACTCCTTCTTCCCGAAGTCACACGACTAGTCGACCACTCGACCATGCAAGAAACCACTCGACCTACTGAAGACCAGGAGTCACTCAGAACTGCAACGGTCAGGCGTTCACTCCGTAGTCTTTAAGATCATTAATAACACTTATGGCTGGTGTTATCAGTAACGCCCCGTTTTTATGTACATTGAATCCCTGTAACGAAGGTGGGCTGGGGTCCTGGCGCACTCTATATAAGCCACCCCCTCCTCTGGGACAATGGTTCACACCCCCTGTAACACCACACACATATAATCCAATCGACCACCTCCGGGCACCGAGACGTAGGGCTTTTACTTCCACCGTGAAGGGCCTGAACTCGTAAATCCTGTGTGTACAACTTCACCATAGCTGAGATACTGCCTCTCCATACCTACCCCTCATTCTACTGCCAGTCTTAGGACCACGACAGTTGGCGCCCACCTTGGGGCAGGTGTCTTAGCGATTTTTTGGTGAAGTTGCGATTTTCCGATCCCTATCATCATGGTTTCCGGCGTGGATTAGCTGAGGGCCGCGAGATCCGTCTCGGCGTGCTCGTCTTCATCGCCGACGACTCCGCTTGGCTTCAGGAAGCTCCCCTTGACATCGAGGCGCTCCCCGTCCAAGGGGCGACGCACTTTCATGCGTGCTTACATGGCGTCCTTCTCCGGCAGCCGTCGACCCAGTATCGGTCGGCTCTCGTGGTGTCCTCACTCCCCGCTGTTCGCTGTCGCAAGCGATCCGACGGTGGGTGAAACATGCAGTGGCTCGTCAGTCGGCCACCCATCAAGTCGCGGCAATCGAGCATGACGAAACTCTCTATGGCCTGTTCGACCTGTCGACTGGCTTCGTTGAGACCGCATCCGAGTGCGATAGCAGCGACCCTGCGGCTGAAGTCTTGATGGTCGACGGACCACGTAGTCCGCCTGGCTTCCGCCGCGATGACGGCGGTGATGGTGGTGGCGATCCGTCGCACGTTCACAAGGAGTACCATCCCGAACCCATCTCTTCACAGCAGAGAGAAGAACTTCGTCACCGCAACATGGATGCACTCCACATGCCCATCGTTGGGGAAACGCCCAAGGCTCGGGCCTTGGAAGAGTGCGCTAGCTAATTTGGTGGCGCTTTTCATTGAAGAACCTTCAAAGATGCACTTGATGGCGTGCTCGGGGCGGATCCCTGATTCCAATCGACGATAGCTTTTACGCCTCAACCTAAGGTATACCGCACTCGATTCAAAATCTCACAACCGCGGCCCGTATAGCGAGTCAATTCAGCCTTCCCGGGAGGTGGCGGAGGTTTGATGCGATCCGGGCCTTACTCCGGCAGCGGGAGAACGAACACAACAATGTCTCAGTCGCGGAATAGGATTCATAGCGGTCCGTGATGGCGGATCTGATTCGATCGCCCACGACCCAAGATCGCCCTGCACGTGAAGGTCGTGGGCATCAAGAAGATCGATCTGAGAACCATGGGCAAGATGATCACCGACTCGGCCGTGACGACCGTCGTCGAGTGCCCACACCCCTCCGAGGAGTGGATCATATGTGCCTCGGCAATACAATGACACACACCCTCACAGTGGCGAGCGCAGAGTACCGGTCGACCCAAGAGAGCCAGGCTTTGATGCAAGATCTATTCTCGTTCAAGGTCTAATTGACCGGGACAGAGCGCACAGGGAGGGCCTTGACAGAGATCGTCCGACTAGCAGCAAAGTTCATGTTTCTGGTCCCGAATGTTTCAGCAGAGCCATCAGGGCTGCAATGATTCCTCCCAACTTCAGGTTGGCGACTAGGGTCAGCAAGTTCACTTGAGAGTCCAAGCCTGACACTTGGCTTGAGGATTACCGAGTGGCTGTGCAGATTGGTGGCGGTAATGATGAAGTGGCCATGAAGCATCTTCCTCTGATGTTGGAAGGGTCAGCCAGAGCGTGGTTGACTCAGTTAGCCCCTGGCAGTATATTCAGTTGGGAGGAGCTTGCCTGAGTCTTCGTTAGGACATTTGAGGGTAGTTGCAAGTGACCAGCAGGATTAACAGAATTGCAGCATTGCGTGCAAAAACCGAGTGAGACTCTAAGGGATTACATTCAGAGGTGGACCACCTTGCATCACCCAGTGGAAAATGTATTTGAGCACCAAGCAGTATGTGCCTTCAAGGAAGGTGTTAAATAACGAGAGCTAGTCCTGAAGTTCGGTCGGACTGGAGATATGTCTCTGACTTGGATGATGGAAATATCCACACGGTACGCTAACGGAGAAGAAGAGGATCGACTCCGCAGTGGAAAGAGTTAACCAGGCGGCCAGGACACCGGTGGAGGCAATTCCAATCGGAAATAGAAACGTAAGGCTGAACCGGCAGCGCCTGGTGAAACTGCGGCAGTAGTTCAAGGAAAGTTTAAAGGAAAACCTAAGGGGCCCTGGACCCCTAAGAAGGTAAAAGATCAAGCGGGAAATGATGTGTTGGATTTAACATGTCACGTTCATATGAAGAAGGATGAAGAGTGTAATTTGATTTATCCTAAGCACACCACTCGGCAATGTCGACTCCTGATCCAGCAATTCCGAGAGAAACAACCCAGTGAAAAGGAAAAGGAGTCAGACAAGGACAAGGACAATGAGGAAGGCGATGGTTATCCTAAGGTCAATTCCACCCTGGTGATTTTTGCTGATGTTGAGAGCAAAAGTCAATTGAAAGTTATCAACATAGAAGTAAATATGGTTGCTCTAGCAACAACGACATACCTGAAATGGTCACAAACAATCATCACATTCGACCAGTCTGATCACCCAGCGCGTATAGCCACTCCTGGGAGGCAAGCGTTGGTAGTCGACCCAGTTGTTGAAGGCACTTGACTTACCAAAGTGCCAATGGATGGTGGTAGCGGCCTGAATATCCTTTATGCTGAAACCTTAAAAGGGATGGGCATTCCGATGTCCAGGCTTAGTGAAAGCAACATGAGTTTTCATGGCATTATTCCTGGAAAGAAAGCCGAATCACTCGGCCATATCACCCTTGACGTAGTTTTCGGTGATTCCAAGAATTACCGCAAGGAAAAGTTGACATTTGAAGTAATGGATTTTCAGAGTGCTTATCATGCTATTATGGGTAGGCCTGCTTATGCACGTTTTATGGCTCGGCCATGTTATGTGTACCTCAAGCTGAAGATGCCTGGCCCCAGAGGAGTGATCACAGTCACTGGCAATCGGCAAAAGGCAGAGGGATGCTTCCAGAAGGGTTCTAAAATTGCCGATGCACAAATGGCAGCAGTTGAATTTCAAGAGTATCAGAAAAATGTAGATCCGAGTGATTTGTTGCGAGCCAAGAAGCCTGCCACAGATTCTGCATTTCAGTCATCTGGAGAAATGAAGCCGATTCATATTCACCCGACCGATCCCAATCCTGCACCGACTCATATCTCAACAACACTCGACAGCAAATAGGAAGAAGCGCTCATCCAGTTCCTCCATGAGAACTGGGACATCTTTGCATGGAAACCTTCCGACATGCCAGGTGTACCAAGGGGACTGGCTGAGCACCGTTTGCGAGTCGATCCAAAGGCCAAACCTGTCAAGGAGCATCTTCGACGGTCCGGATCTACCACTCCGAGTGGCTTGCCAATGTCTTCATGGTCCCTAAGAAGGATGATTCACTTCGTATGTGCATCGATTTCAAGCATATCAATCGGGCCTGCCCGAAAGATTATTTCCCTCTCCCCCGCATCGATCAAATTGTTGACTCGACTGCAGGGTGTGAGCTCTTTTCTTTTCTAGACGCATATTCCGGGTATCATCAGATCCGACTGTATGGACCCGATGAAATAAAAATGGCTTTCATCACCCCATTCGGGTGCTTTTGCTATGTTACCATGCCATTTGGTCTCAAAAATGCTGGTGCCACATTCATGAGGATGATTCAGAAGTGCTTGCTCACTCAAATCAGTCGGAATGTGGAAGTGTATATGGATGACATTGTGGTCAAGTTACGTAAGGGTTCCGACCTGCTGACCGACCTCGCAGAAACCTTTTCCAACCTAAGAAGGTATGATATCAAGCTTAATCCGTCGAACGGCACATTCGGAGTCCCAGGTGGAAAGTTACTCGGTTTCCTCGTTTTCGAATGGGGGATCGACACGAACCCAGAGAAAGTCGGTGCCATCCTCCGAATGAAACGCCCTGTGAGTGTGCATGACGTTCAGAAGCTTACTAGTTGTTTGGCCGCCCTGAGTCGATTCATTTCTCGTCTCAGTGAAAAGGCATTACCTTTTTACCGGCTGATGAAGAAATCGATAAATTGAGTGGATGATGAAGGCGACGCAGCGTTTGCGAGCTCAAAGCCACGCTTCCACCCAGTAGGTGCTTGCTTGCACCAATCGACAAAGAGCCTTTCTTGCTTTACATTGCGCCCTTTGGACAAGTTGTCGATCAAAGACTCACGGTCGAGTGGGAGGAAGAAGGAAAGCCTATAAAGTTCAGCGCCCAGTGTATTATCTTTCTGAAGTATTGACTCCATCCAAGTAGAGATATTCGCATTATCAGAAGCTTGTTTATGGAATCTACATGACCATGAAGAAGGTTGCACACTATTTCTCTGATCACTCCATTACAGTCGTCAGCGATGCACCATTATCTGAAATTCTGAACAACAGAGATGCAACTGGTCGAGTGGCAAAATGGGCAATTGAAATCCTTCCATTGGAAATCAAGTTTGAGGCAAAGAAAGCTATCAAGTCCCAAGCAATTGTAGATTTCCTTGCCGAGTGGATTGAGCAGCAACTGTCGACTCAAGTTCACTCGAAGCATTGGACCATGTTCTTTGATGGCTCCAAGATGCTGAATGGTTCTGGTGCTGTGGTGGTATCACTACAAAAAAAATACACATCCGTGACATTTTGGGCCGAACCAAAAAATTTTCTGTCATACTTATGACACTTCTATGACGATAATTGTGACAAAACCCGGTATCATCATAGATGTGGTGGGCTCCTACTTCTATGACAAAAAAATCATGAAAGAAAATGGGCTTTTCGTCCTGGGAGGGCCAAAGATGCAACTGCATGACATTCTTTGGGCCGTTCATGACGGAAAAAATCGTGGTAGAAGCGAGGGCGAGGAAAATTTCGGGGAGTTCCCGGTTACGGTGGGAGGTCAGGGGCCGAGCGATGTGCGTTTCTCTCATACACGTACGCGTGTGTGTGCGAGGCGTTGGCTCTAACTGAACCCGAGCGAGGCATTGGGCTCTAACTAAACCCGAGCGATCGCCGCTGCGAACTCACGCGTTCTTGAACCGAGAGATCGATCGATGGTACGTTAATCGAACCCGATCGGCGATTCGCCGCTCTCGCGCTAATCGAAGCCGATCGATCGGATGAGCGATGGCGTTGCGGGGGGGATGAGCGATGGCGGTGGGGTGGATGAACAGGACCCCGTGGTGTTGCCTTTGGATGAACAGGACGACCCCGTGGAGGGCTGGATGAACAGTAGACGGTGAAGGGGTGCCGATGGAGGGGTGGTCGAACAGTAGTCGATGGAGTAGCGCGCGGTGGAGGCTGGATGAACAGGAGCCCGTGGAGGATGGAGGAGGTCGATGGTAGCCCGTAGAGGCTGGAGGAGGTCGAAGATGGAGATGAACAGTATCCCGTGGAGTCCCGTTTTGTGGTACGCCACACCCCTCCCGATGAACAGGACCACTGTTTCGGCCATAGCGCTCCAACACAAGTCCGTTTTGTCCGCTTTGCGGTATGCCACACCCCTCCCGATCAACAGGACCCCCCTTTTGACCGTAGGAGGTCCGTTTCCTCCATTTTGCGGTACGCCAGACCCCTCCCAATGAACAGGATCCTGTTTCGAATGTGGCCGGTCGAACACAAGGCCGTTTCCTCTGTTCTGCAGTACGCCAGGCCTCGTTTCATCGCCTGTTCCGTCCAAGCCCTCCCGATGAACACGACGACGCATTCCGTTCCGACCCAGCCGGTTGGCTCCCCATGAACACGACGACGACGTTTTTTCTCCGTTCCGACCCAGCCATGTACACGAGCCCTGCCCGTACGTATGTGTGAGTAGGCGTTCGAGACCCGGCCCGTATGTACACATACGTGGCCATATTACTTTCTTGCACTGCGGCGCCATGCGTGCGTGTACATGCTACGTCGCGGCGCCTCTACTATGACACGTCGGCGCCTCTACTACGACGCGTGCGCGCCTCTCTGACGACGCGTCGCGCATCTCTACATCGACCAATATATATGTACATACGTTCGCGACGAATGGCAGCACTATGTACGCTTCGACCGGTGGGTCCCGTATCACGCGCACTTCCTTGCGTGCGAAGATGTAGCTGGTGGGTCCCAGCGATCGGGCGAATCTTTTTTTTCCCGGATGCACTTCCTTGCGTGCGAAGATGTAGCTGGTGGGTCCCAGCAGTCAAGGGGAAACGTCTTTTTCACAAAATACAGTGGCCCGTCCGGTGGGTCCTTGCTGTCAGGTGGAGGTATCATTATTTTCCGCGTAATAAGGAGGCACTTCCTTGCTGCGGTTGTGGACCCAGCTGTCAGCCTCTCCACGTATAGTCACATCCGATGGAAGTCGTTCCTTAACCACGTTGACCATGCCGCCCCGAGAGCACCAGGGCGGTGGACGACAGCGAGGCCTAGGAAGGGGACGACGCGGATCCGGGGAAGACGCGGCAGTGGATGCCCACGCGGAGAGGAGTACGAGGGTCCACTGGTCCGGCTATGGTGTGAGGCTACCGTCGCCGCAAAATAACAGGGGGTGTGGGTGAGTAGAGGGATGGCCTGGCCAGCGGTGGGAGTAGTAGGAGGCGGTGAGGCCTCCGCGGCATCCTGACCTGCCACGGGAGGCGAGGAGCATCTGGGCAGATCGGCGCTGCTTTGGACGGCTGGAGCAAGAAGACCAGAGGTTGAAGAAGCACTATGACCGTTGGATGGACATCGTACGGTCACTAGAGCCAGAATCGTTCATATTGACTAAAGTTGACAAAGGCCCCGTCCCAGTCAACTTAGTAGGCCCACAAGTCAGCCTCCCACCATGGTGGGTCCCAGCTAGTAGGGGGAGTATTCAATTTTTTGTGCGTAATAAGGAGGCACTTCCGGTGGGTCCGAGCTGGCAGCGGGGGGAACGTTTTTTTCGTGAAATACGGTGGTCTGTCCGGTGGGTCCCAGCAGTCAGGGGGAAACGTTTTTTTGCAAAATACGGTGGCCCGTCCGGTGGGTCCCAGCAGTCAGGGGGAAAACGTTTTTTCACGAAATATTGGTGGCCCGTCCGGTGGGTCCCTGCTGTCATATGGAGGAATAATTATTTTCCGCGTAATAAGGAGGGACTTCCTTGCGGCTGCCGTGGACCTAGCTGTCAGCCTTTCCACATACAGTACTCTTCCGATGGAATTCAGTCGTTGACCACATTGACCACACCATGCCGAGAGCACCACGGCGATGGACGACGGCGAGGCCTAGGAAGGGGACGACATGGAGCGAGGGAAGATGCGGCAGTGGATGCTCACGCAAGCGGAGTACAAGGGTTCATTGGTTCGGCTGCGCTGCCGTCGCCGCAGAATAACAGGGGGTGTGGGTGAGTGGAGTGGAGGGATGGCCTGGTGAGCGGTGGGAGTAGTATGGGGGCGGTGAGGCCTCCGTGGCAGCCTGACCGCCACGGAGGCAGGAGAGTAGGCGACCACGACCAAGTATTGCTTTGGGCGGCTGGAGCAAGAAGACCAGAGGTTGAGAAGCATTACGGCCGTTGGATGGACATTGTACGGTCAGTTGAGCTAGAATCGTGCATATTGACTAAGTTGACAAAGCCCTCCGTCCCCTCAACTTAGTAGGCCCACTATACTGGGTCCCAGCTAGTAGGGGGAGTATTCATTTTTTTGTGCGTAATAAGGAGGCACTTCCTTGCATGCGAAGATATAGCTGGTGGGTCCGAGCTGTCAGCGGAGGTAACGTGTTTTTCGCGAAATACAGAGGCCCTTTTGGTGGGTCCTAGATGTCAGGTGGAGGAATCATTATTTTGCGCGTAATAAGGAGGCATTTCCTTGTGTGCGGCCGTGGACCCAGCTGTCAACCTCTCCACGTACAGTCCACTTCAGATGCATGTTGGTCATTGACCACGCCACGCCGAGAGCACCAGGGCGGTGGCTGACGGCGAGGCCTAGGAAGGGAACGACACGGAGCCAGGGAAGACCCGGCAGTTGTTTCCCATGCAGAGGGGAGTATGACTGCACGAGGGTTTACTGGTTTGTCTGTCGTCGCCGGAGAATAACAGCAGGTGTGGGTGAGTAGAGGGATGGCTAGGCCTGCGATGGGAGTACGATGGGGCGGTGAGGCCTGCGCGGTAGCACAGCCGGCCGCGGGGAGGAGGGAGCAGGCAGTCCCGCCGACGCTTGTTTGAGCGGCTAGAGCAGGAAGAGCAGAGATTGAAGAAGCATGACGGCCATTGGATGGACATCCAACAGTCACTGCTTGTGCGTCAACCTTTTTTTAGGAAAGCCTCAAATCTGTGGAAAACAGCATACAGGCCATCTGCCATTATTTCAAATAATTTACAGCCCATTTGCTAATTCTAAAGGGTTTTTTTTGGAGCCCATATTCTTTTGTTTAGCATTACAGCCCATATTGTGGCCACGGTTAAAAAATTATATGAAATTTTGCATATGTCGGTGCGGTCTGAACTGTTTTTAATCCCGAAATTTCGAGTCACATTCAGACTGATTTTAAAAATAAATGTATATCAATATAAAATCCAATAAATTGTCCACGCATAAAAATCAATGCAATTTAAAATCTCAAAATGAAAAAAGTTATTTGAAACTAATTGCGGTTTGATGTGTTTTAAAAATGTACAACCCATTTCTCATTCTTGATAGGCCATTTTCTCGCCAAATTAATGAAGCTCTCCTCGTCTTGAAAGATTTGCAGCCCAACAGCCCGATAAAGCGACTTACTTGACAAATCACAAAAAAACTGGCTAGCCATTTTCGTAAAGAAAAAAAAACTCTTGGGGCTGGTGTGTGGTAAACATAAAAGAAAAGGCTGTCTAGACAGTGAGAGTGTCTACTGCATACCCAGTTGACACCGCCTGCCTCAAAAACAAATTAGATAAATGCCACTCCAATTATGGCGATTCATAAAAATTCCACGCAATTTCCAAACTTTGAAAAATGCCACGCAATTTTGCAAACTTTGAAAACACCACTGCAGTTTGCAAACTTTGAAAACGCCACTCGGACTTGAAAAATGCCACTAGAAATGGCATGAAATGGCATTTTCAAAGTTTAGAAATTGCGTGGCATTTCTGAAACACCAGATTTGGAGTGGCATTTATCAAATTAACCCAAAACAAAAATAATGGGCGAGCTGCGGGGTCCCCGTGTCAACCGCCACAGTGCAATTCTCTCGTTTATTGACTACGTTGACAATGGCATGGGACCCGATGTCGAAATCCACTAGGAGGAGCCATTTTTTATTGGCTTGAAATGAGGAGGCACTTGCTTGCGTCGCCATGACCTTGGCGGTCCCCCTGCATCATCCTCTCCATGTACAATCATCTCCTGTTTGTGTCTGCGTCAACTTGGTAGGCCCACAAGTCAGCCTCTAAACCCGTGGAGGACAAATACAACCCATTTTAAAAATAACAGCCCATTCCATACGCTCAAACGGAAAGTTCAACATTGAGCAAAGTAATGTGTCCGATCCACATATAGAGTAATCGAACTTCCATGTTGGCAACCATCATAGCCAAGTTAACTATCTACTCCCACTAATACTCTAGTAGCGCATAAGTACTAACTTACTCTTAGCTAACTAGACGATGCCGTCCGCCATCTCGTGGTACACGCTAAACGCCGCACCGCGTCCTGCGCCGCCTCGGACTTGCAAGAGGTGCGATAGGGCGCGTTGCTCGCGCGTGTTGGCCCTTTCCATGCCGACGTGGTCCACCGAAGCTTCGGCTTCCAAGCGAGAAACCCACTTGATGAGCTGGTAGTAAAAAACGGCGCCACGAACGCGTGCGTGCCCGACAGCCTCCGGGGCTATTTGCCGGGCGCCGGCCTCCACGTAGTCGGCCCAGTTGCGGGCGCTCTACTCACGACTCAGAGCATCGGTGCGCTGCTGCTCCATGTCCCGCTGGCGATGCAAATCGGCGATATGCTGCTCCTCCGCCAGGCGGTTGCGCTCCAACAACTCTTGCTCCTCCGCCAGGCGGTAGCACTCCAACAACTCCTCGATCTCCGCATTGCCATCTAAAGACAAATAGAATGCCTCCTCCCTCCGTCCGCCTTCCGGTGAAAAACCGAACACTAGTTCCGGCGGTGACCGCCTCCAGCGCCGCCTACCGCGGATGGGCGGGGGCATGGCAGACGTGGCGAGCGGCGTCGGGCCAGTGGGGGCTTATGAGGATATGGCGAGTTGGGTCACAGTGCCACCGGAGAAGGCTGGGAAACAGTACTTATAGGCGGAAGGTAGCGCGATGGTCATCGGAATTCAATGCATAATGGCTTAGCACGCCAGCTTGCCGTGGAAAACTAGAGAAACTGAAATTATGACTGTGCCATCCCATCCCATCTGGGTCGCACGCCGGCATGGTGGTCAAATGAGTGCACTCGAATCATCTCCTTTCTTGTCAATAATGATTCCACGGATTTACTAAGCCTGCAAGAATTAAAGCGCATCTTTTTCGCATCAGTTAGCTGCCTTAATTACGGTCGGCTGGATGCAGGCACTCAGAATCGCTCGCAGCCGAGGGCACGCATGCAGCCACTTAAATCGCTGGAATTAATTAGGCTTAAACTTCTGCATGCCATTAATTATTGCCATGCCTTGGTCTTGCTGCTTTGCTCACGGGACTAATAAACCTAGATGGAGGGAGTACCTTGGTTGGTGAGAGGTTTGAATTAAGCCCTGCAAACCGGAAAGGAGGTACTAGTACATGCATGATCCGCTATTTATTCGTGTAGGATCGAGTAGGTCGTTTCTTGAATTGAGCCCTGCAAACCGGAAAGGAGGTAGTACGTGCGTGATCCGCTATTTATCCGTGTAGGATCGAGTAGGTAGGATAGTGTAGCTTGTCAGTTTCTTCAGAGGTAGGCATTTTTATTCAAAAAACTGCCACTTCGGATCTTGCGTCGCAAATAAAACTGCCAGGAGCGCATTAGTAGGCTAGCTAGTGATCGATCAGTAACTTGTAAACACTGAGCGAACAGAAATAAGTAACTGTTAATGCATCTCAATGATTCACAGATCATACACAAATATGTAGCTCCAAAAGCAAAGATCAGCCACTTCAGATCTTGCATCGCAACTTAAACTAACTAGTACGATCCCATACATAAGATCAACATGTTAATGCATCTCAATGATTCACAGATAATATACAAATATGTAGCTCCAAAAGCAAAGATCTAGAAAAAACATCTGTTCTTCCTACTAACATGGATGCTTCTCTTGGCCAACATTCAGTACAGACTGAAAGACAAAATTGTTTGTGAAGTCTACAATTCCTCTTGCAAACGTAAGTGGTTTCACCAACAGCTGGAACCATGAGAATGAACCACACATGATGGAGGAACATCCACTGCAATATGATTTGGTCTTCTCTCGATCACACCGCGAGACTATTTTCGGAATACAAACTTTAACTTAGGCAAAATGATTCCCATTGTATAATCAGACCAAAGCAATGAAGCACCTAGTGTTGGCCAATAAATAGTACAATACTACTTTTCTGCAGTCCATGAAGTGACTATCCAATCTTTCTGTGTCTATTTTAAAATGGCACTGCGTGCAGTGGCTATACTATTCTCTTGTGCAGTTCAACCAAAATTGCGGACACTTTGTTTGTTTGCCAAATAGCAACGGGCAGACACCGCTATCTACACAAATATCAAGCAGCTAGTAAACATATACCACACCATGTATTTTCGGTTTAAACATGTCTCTTCCGCTTAGCATCTATCATGTTCGCGACCGACAACTGATCTGCTTATGTTTTGCCTCGACAATTTCATCTCGAATTGATTTGCTGGTTCAGAGCGAAATATAGCGCCTATTCTTCATCAGACCAAGGATATCCATGTTCGCAGTGATGGAAGAGGTGAAATCGATACAACCGAAATTGAGCATCCAATCATTGAATCATGTCCTGCACCTCCAATGTAGGTCCACCCTGCCAATAAATTCACATGCAAACCATTACTATCTAATGGCAGTACAAAAAGAGTAGAAAGATAGTAGTAAACCATGTACCTTCGTAATGAACAGCTCATAGTGCCACCAATTGGATATAAAGGTTTGGAAAAAAACATACTCCTAATGTTGAACCAGTTGGACTTTTTGTGCGGTTTCCACTAAAATCGAGCATCCTTGTTTGCATATATATTGAAAGTGTGATTACTATAAAAGTGGCACTAGTTGAAGCATAGACTCACAATTATAAGCATTCCAATTTCTTAATGGGAAAAGGTAGCAAGACTGTTTCTAACCACCTGTTTGAAGGAATAAATAAAGCAACAACAGCTGATGTCAGGAAGGCATACATAGTTTTTTTTTTTGAAAAATTGAGCCATTCCTGACCTTTCCTCTTCTTTTAAGCATATTTTGTGCAGTTCAACTAAAATAAAATGCCATCACCGCCTTGACAATTCAGTGACACTGTACAAAAGGAAATGACTTAACATTACATCATGATGTTAGGTACGTAGTCGACAGGCATTAGAGACAAACATAGACCTCCTCCGATAACATATAGAACATTAATTTTAACAAAGGTGTGACTAGCTTTACCGGGATAATTTGAGTGAACTCTACACCCTCAGGTCCTTAATATAAGACGTTTTCGCGGTTCAATTTAAAGTACCCAAACATCTAGTATTTGGAAAAACAGGTAGTAGTTTTCTTGAGCACATATCTGGGAAAGCTTGCCACACTTTATTTATGTCCATAAGCTAATGCAACACCATTCGAATACTACAAATATACGCTAATCCAGTGGCTAGTGCAACGATAGAGTAGTTAGTTATTACAGGGTACAACATAATGGTTTTACTGAACAGATTTCAATAAACTCTAGCACTGGAAGATTTCTATAAGAATTAACAATACAAAATGTAAAGGTAACAAGTTTCAGCATTGGTATACTAGTTGTGCATGAGCATTAAATCAAATACAAAAGTCTGAAGGTAACTAGCATTATTAACTAATGACAGTATAAAAAATTTGCAAACCATGTACTCCCTCCATCCCAAAATAAGTGTCTCAACTTTATACTAGCTCTAGTACAAATTTGTACTAAGGTCAAGACACTTATTTTGAGACAGAGGGAGTACCTCCATGGTAAATATCATTGCGAACTGGGGGGACCTTAAAAATTGCTATCCCAATCTTGATAATCGATCAAACATAAAAACTTGATCGAACGAATCAAGAGAACAGCCGGAGGAGGAGGTGCCCACTCTTGACCTTTCCTCTTGTCTTCATAATTTTTTGTGCAGTTTAACCAAAATAAAATGACATCAGCGCCTTGGCATTTTGGTGACACTGCACAAAAAAATTAACTTATCTCATGAAAGTGAGGTATGTAATCTATAAGCATTAACGAAAGGCAAAAATCAAGGTAGTAACAAGTTTCATCGTTGGTATCTTTGGTTGTGCAACAAAGATTAGAATGCCTTAGCTGAAAAATCTTTAATACATCCACAATCAACAGCTAACCCTGAAATAATCCAGTGACATTAAATGGCATTGCTTAAATCTATCGGTGGCATTAGACTAAGAGCGGCATTAGTTAAATGTGGCATCACTTTAGCAGTAGCATTGCTTGACTTGACTGCTGGTGTTATAGTAACAGCAAAGAAAGTGGCAATAAGAGCATGGGAGGCCCATTCGGATAGTGGGCGCACCAGTTCGATGTACCTCCACTGACGTAGAGTGGTGAGGGAGGTATGGTTGTCCAGAGCAACAAATATCTAGGCAGCATATGTGGATTACGTCCCATTTTTTTCTCTTTAGCCACCTTTTTCCTATGTGAGGACAACAAACCAATCGACCTGGTCATTCTCTATTGCGTTGTCATGCATTTCTACCCTTCTTCAACCAAGAGACACGAGAATCGTTCCTTAGCTACTGATTTTCCCCTTTTCAACCTAGATGCGGGTTCGATGCCTACTCTCTTGGACAATACAGTCTTCCTTCCTTTCCTTATTCAACCCAGACATGGATTAGTCTGCATGAAGTAGGGTTTCCTTTAATAGTGCAAATTATGGTTTTCGTCTGTGTGGCCAGCAGAGCAGAGGATAGCAAATTGAGAAGATGGTGGAGTGGAAAAAGATCCACATGCAACGACGTGGCAGATGGGGCAATAGAATAAGGGCATGGTTCGAAAAGAGGTAGCATACCTCAGGGTCGGCGGGAAGTGGCTTCGCTCGTGGTCATCGTCCTCTGCACACACTACGGCAGCGAGCTTGGGGACGGAGGCCATCCCGCATGGGCGCTAGGTCTGAGAGGACGGCCTTGTCGTCAGTGTGTGACCTTGCTCACCGACGACGAGTGCGTCAACGCTGCACGTCCTTTTCTACCCCGGCGGATCTGTGACCACCGGCGAGGAGGGAGAGAGAGGCCATCTTTTTTAGATCTGGAGAGAGGGTGGTAGTGTGAGAAGCAAGTGGGCAGCCCTTAGCAAGAAAGCGCTGAAGCTCCAGCCTATATATCTTTTTTATACTACTAGTACTAGAGGTGGAGTAGTGGTAGAGTAGTTTACATTTTCTCTGTGTATAGTACAAATTAGTCGTGCTTCAAAACTGAACGGTACACCATTAAAAAAGAAAGGTCGATAACTAATGCGGCACCTCGGGCCAACGCGGCCAGATCGCATTTTGCACGAGAAATTACACACCATGTTTCGTTGACATGTGGTCCCGTTCCAACATATCAGTGAGACGACGGCGAGTCCTTTTCTACTAGTATTTTCGAATGGACGTGTAGGTCGGGGCGCCTCTTCGTGAACCGTGGCAAACTGGCAACCGTCCACCGACTCTTCGCCTTTCCCTCTCGATTTGGAACTGTTGTCGCATGCTCTTCCTCTCCCTCCTCCATTTTCCTTCAGCCCTTCACCCTTCCTTCTGCCATTGTTCGATCGTCTTCTCCATGGAGGGAACAGGTTGGAAATGACCCCGTTATTCTTGCCCCATTCTGAAAGATGACGTGGTGGAGGAACTCATTGATCGGTGCGACGTCATCAGCTCGGCTAGCATGGAAGGTTCGTTCAAGCCCGTTCTCGACTCAACTAATAACATCATTACAAGGAACCCAAGAGTCAAGGAGCGGTTTGATCTCCCCTATCTTCTTCGCCGTGACCCTGATGACTGGCGCGGGGACGACGGAGGCCTCGCCTTGTGCAAGTTGATGCCGCTTGATAATGATACGTATGATGTTAAGATGCCATCGCTTGAGGGTAAGGCTTGGGCAGGCGCAAATGGAGATTGGGTTGTTTACATTGGGTCCAACTGCGAGTGGGAACTTGTGAATGTGTACACTCGTGACCGGGTTCCACTTCCAAAAATCTCAGCAGACTGCCCAGAGGTTGAGCACACCGGTATTGTACGCACGTTCAAATACGATCATGATGACTGTCTTCTACAGAAGATAGCAATTTGTCGAGTTCCCAGCCGCTCTTGGAATTACAACAACTATGAAGTTATTGCTATCTTCGACAAGCTTTTGTCGTCCTTCGTGGTTCGACTGGATGGATATTGCTGAAAAATCAGTTTATGTACACGGATGAGTATTGTGATGCAATTCAATACGAGGGCCTTGTGTTTGCTGCCACCACTCATGGCACTGTTTTTGCATGGAATCCTTATGCTTTCGGTACGTTTGTCTTCCACCATAATTATAATTGTTTCATCCACATGCATGCGGGTTAGCAAGTTTCCCTTTACTAATTAACCTTCTTCTTGTGTTTCCAAGGTCCTGTGAACATTCCACCACCTATACTTGAAAATTTTTATAACCAAGGGGGAGATGACGATGGTGATGATCACGAGCATGAGGACGAGCAGCGCCCATATACTCTGTGGCGCCTAGCAAATAATTCCGATGGATCACCTCTTCTTGTGTGTATACAGCCCACTGATGATGTTACTACTAAGGAAGCAGGTGTAGTCTCCCATGGTCGCACTCTCCGGACCTATTCCAACACCCGTTGCATGGTATTCGGGATGGATACTAGTGTGCTAGCGCCAACTCCTTCTCCCCGATACGTAATTGATAGTCTTGGAGAAAACTCGCTCTTCCTTGGACAAAACTATCCAATGATGGTGAAAGGCGATCCAACTGCTGTTGACACAATGTTACTACCATTTATGAGAAGCAACTGTGTCTATACCTCAGACATTTGGGTGGTTCCCTACCCTGGTACTGATATACTAGGCCGCTTCAGCCTGGATGATCAGTCCTGCATTGGTCTCGAGATCGACAATGGATGGCCCGTCCCAGAGAATCACTTGTGGTTCAAAGCAAGTGTTTCCAATGCCGAGGATTGGTTGAGTTGAAGTTCATTTCATTGCTTGTTATTTGTTGTGTGATGAAAACTTTAGTATTTATAATGTATCCTCGTTGTTGATGTGGGTTGATGACCTGTTGTATGTAATAAAATGATATGCCTGTGATAAACTTACTAAATTTATGAATGGCTTTCGATTCGCTTCTCTGAGTGAGTAGTGCGACGAGGCAAAAATATATTTTCCGAATACATAATTGTACATGCATTGCAATAGGTTATCAGATGAGGCCAATCAACATCAGTAGTACACTATTTGTACTAGCTTCACATGCTTCGCGCGTCGGGCGGGTGTTTTTACTGTAGCCATATGTTAATGTGTTCGCTGTCCGTAACCAGCACCTCGAATCCTCGATACTAGTACTATATAGTAAGTAGTAGGAGTAGTAGGGTGGCATGGGCCAGAACAAGCATTCACGTCCAGGAGTACGGCACACGCCACCACCACGACATCCATCTGACACCATATTATTTCTTGGAGTCTATGCTAGAGCAATCTCTTCAACCTCGTTGTTTCTCTAACTTCAGCCATCGCGCGGCGGGCGAGGTGGGGGTTTGCCGATAGTCGGTTTCCTCAACTGCGGTCCCACTTGTAAGGCCAACTCCAACGCACGACCCCAAACGGACCTCCGTTTTGCACGAACTCCAACGATAATTTTGACTAGAAAAGCAAGACCAAAGAAAACAAGAACCACAATACATTTTACTACTCTAGAAGATATCCAACTTCCATAACTGCTCCTGTAAGTTTGATTAGTGCCTTCTCGATGCATTCATTGTTGATCTGCGGAGGCTCGATCTTGCGTGCTTCTTTCTTCTTCGAGTGTAAAGAAGTAGACGTTGCTTCCTTGCATCTAGTCTCATGTCTAGCCTCTATTCTAGTAGGAGTATCAACAAGTGCACTAGTCTCATCTCTAGCCTCTATGCTAGCTAAAAGTGCTAGAACATCTACTAAATTGCGCTCTATCAATATATCGATGTACTCTTCTTCCCAATACCAAAACTTGCATCCATTCTACTCCCTCCGTTCCACAATACATGCCTTCTATTTGTCAAAATATAGATGTATCTAGACATGTTTTAGTATATAGGTACATCCATTTTTGGACAAACGGAAGTCAAGTATTTTGGAACGGAGGGAATACACAATAAATTTTTTAAGTTAGCACAAATAGTCTAATCCGAGAGCACAACTGAAGATTTGGTCAGGTTCTTCCTCCTTTTGCCGACACATGGGACATCCAGCATCCAGGTCGTGTCATGCAAGAAAATTGAGTGGTAGTTGAAGCCACGTGATGTGCATCTTGGGTTAAACTGTAAATAGAATCTTACTACTCTTGAGTAACTCCAAAAGCGGCCACCAAGATCTTTATTGATTTGTTTTTCATCACCAAGCATGTCGAGGTGAAAGATGTGCAGAGTTCATTGGGTCCTCTTGCGTTTTCAGCGACATGTGGGACTGCATGTGTGCAAGCAGACGATGGGCTCCAGGCGTCATTGGCTGGTGAGAAGAGAGATAGAGGAGGGCTGAGCACAGACTCCAGGAAATTTGTTCTACGTACCTCGATATAGGCTCGATATAGTGGGGTGGCATGGGCCATAACTAGCATTCACGTCTAGTAGTACGGCACACGCCACCCACACGAGTCCCATCAGACAATAATTTTCTTGGACTCCGTGCTACAGCCATCTCTTCTCCCTCCTGTTTTCTCAGCCATCGCGCGGTGGGCGGGGTGGGGGTTTGCCGATAGTCGGTTTGCTCAACTGCAGTCCCACTTGTAAGTGAAAATGCAACACCGCATGCATTCCCCCTTGAGCAGCGTGCCGGACCAACCGTGTGGGGGTGCGACACGAACACGGCAGGCTTTTCCTTTTGAACTCGTAACTTGTAAAATTTGGTTCTGCTCCATGGCACGACCGATAGATAGAGATTTTGCCTAGAGTAATGAGAAGTTTGGTTCTGGTGCCGTTCATGCATGGAGTACGTACGAAAATTATGAAGTTGATGTGAAAGGTAAGATAATTACTAGTAGTACCATATACTACTACATGGATTTGACGGAAAGATAAAAATACATACGGATCCATCAACGACATCCTCACGCGCTAGTGCACCGGGTCACCAACCGACGTGTGAGGAGCAGCGACGTTGGCGGCGAGCTCAACGTGCTTCCGAACAATGCCGTACAAGGTTGCCCTGCAGTCCAAGAAGGCCAGCGTCCTATCGTCCTCCTCTTGCATGTAGTAGTCCTTGTGGATGATTTGCGCGTAGACGTGGGTGATTATGTCGATGGTGTCTTGCTGCGCCAGGCGCTGCGCGGCGAGCGTGACCTCGAGGTGGACATTCTTCGGCGCGACGGCGGGCAGTCGCAGGGCCACCAGTGCGTCGAAGAGGTTGTCACCATAGTGGCCGTTGAGGGTGGCGGGCAGCACAGAGCCTGGCGCGTCGGCTGGAGGCGTACGTCAAAGTCGTCCGCGAGCTTCTTGACAACGGTGAACTTGTCGAGGAAACCGACGAGGACCTCATCGATCAAGGAGATGAAGCTGTCGTCCAAGCGGCCTCAAGCAATACCTGGAGACGTTCCTCGGTGCCGGGCCGCAGGCCGGTGCCATGGACCATCTGGCACAGCCGGCTGATGCTCGCGCTCATCGCCTCCATGGGTCTAGCTTAGATTCTAGTCAACTGATCTTGCGATTCGAGTGATCACTCTTGCCCTTGGTTAGCGTGCATAGGTGCGTAGGATTTCGTACTACTCCTCGGCCCTCTACTGCACCTGCCTTTGGCTGTATGATAGGTGGGCCAGCCACCCCTTGGGCCCACATGTCATTCACCCAAAGGCAGTTGCAGTAAGTCAATGAAGCTGCATCCCCCTCCGTGCCGGTGCAGTATAGTCATCTCACCGGACCTCTAGTTGGGGCCAAACGAGAGAAGTTTGAGGTTTACTGGTTTATTGGTCCCCTTTGCATTTTGCGCCAAGTTTTGACCTTTGATTTAACTAATAAAATATTAATGCATGTAAACAAAAATGTTGTGTAAGTCACCTTACGAAAACCAAATAATCCCAAAACACTTAGGCATGGTGCATTAACTCCCTCCTTGTTTCTTATTTTGTGACATATCAACCAATGAGAGATGTGGGCCGTGCATGCTTTCAATGACTTGAGACTACCAAACATGACATGCAGTATTTAGTTCATTGCATGTAATCCTATTACTCTAGTTAGCAAAAAGACATTAAGTTCTCTCGTCGAT
Organism: Aegilops speltoides; assembly: GCA_021437245.1. NCBI lineage: Eukaryota > Viridiplantae > Streptophyta > Magnoliopsida > Poales > Poaceae > Aegilops > Aegilops speltoides. The sequence continues at coordinate 134,772,033 of CM038141.1, forward strand.
AGGAATAAAACACCATGTATTTATTTACAGAGGGAGTAGTACATTTTTTGTGACATGCATTACTAGATATTGCTAGTCAAATACTAAAATCTAGATGGACGTGGTAGTACTCCTAAATCTAGACGGTGGTGCTACTAGTACTAGTAGTAGTACTACCAATGTAGTAGGAGTACTAGCACTGTACTACCCGTTGGTCAAATTATTACGTGCTGCTCCTCACAATGAAGTGACAAGACCCTGCGCCGGAGATGACACCTGAGTATAGGCGCCGTGTTCGGCATAACATAGTCAGCCTCACCATCTGCAGTCACTATCATCATGGCTGTAGAGCTAGCCTGCTTACAACTAGCCCTGTTCGACATAATTTCCCGTGCGTAGATGCCCATGCATTGCACGGAACACCAAGATTGGGGGTGGACGGCGCCGGCAGCGGCCATCACGCCAGATTTTTCCACGGCCTTCTAGATGTGGTGGGGAGGAGATAAGGCTGAATGTGAGAGACAAGGAGTTGTTTGTAAATAGGGAACAAGTGCAGGCATCTTTTTTGGAAAAATGGATAAGCTTGGTTTGTATGCGTAGATCTAGATCCAACGGCTATTGGTGAAAGATGGGAGGCACAACATCATCACCAACTCAGGACCTGTTTAATTCGCAGGATTTTGAAAACGCAGGAATAGGACACGGCAATATTACAAGTTTCAAACTGATATTACAAATGTTAGGAGTAATGCTGCACCTACGAAGAGGGAATTACTAGGAAGTTTACGTAAGAATTTCGTTACTTTAGGTGGATGCAGCATCATCATACAAACTAAAATCCACCGCCCTGACACGTCACTAATGAGCAAATAAGTTTTCGAGTCTCTGGCCACTTGATGTTTCAAAAACAAATTCAGCTTCTGCGGAGACTTTGTCATTTAGGCTTAGACGCTTGCGGTGATCAGCACGCCATTCATTGTTGCGCCAGAGAATGCCAAACCTCATTACCTTGAGCACACTTGCCTCCAGAACAAAGAACCTGGCCAATTTAATCTCAGATGTGCTGCCTTGGTAGTCGATCAAATCAATTTCTGTAAGATGGAGATCAAGGCATTCGATGAGATTGTTATAGTGCAGCACATTTTCACTTTCGGGTATTTTTTTATCTGCAAAAGAAGAGAACACATTAGAGCAGCTGGCTGTATAAGATTGCCGTGTCATCGAGAGGTACCAATATCATTCGCTTATACGATAGGGTTGGCTGGTTAGTGATATTTTTTCACTCTCTCTCTCTCCCTCCCTCTCTCTCTCTCTCTCTCTCTCTCTCTCTCTTTCTGTTTCCTCTCATTTAACGAGGAGCACGTGAAGAGCTTGGGCATTTGTTGCCTTCCACTATGTGGCCGATGCCATATTTTGCAAAAGTATGCCACATAATACGCATCGATGTCAAATCAAAAGATTTTGGCACCGCTTTCGCGATGTGAGAGAGTTGGCAGCGCTGTGCACACAGACCCACATGTATAAACAAATCAATCAAACCAACTACACCAGCCTCTCACTCTCCCAAACAAGTGTTTTTTATTGCCTCAGTCCTCTCTCTCTCTCTCTAATGTAGTGTTTTTTCATTGCGTGAGTTAATTTGGCACCGGAGCAAAGTAGGTGATCCAGATTGGGGAACCAGGTGAGCAATGGAGGGGCATCGATGCCAAATGCATCACAAGTGAATTTGGCACGTGTTTTGGCCTACGTAGCCCACTTTTGTACTCCCTCCGTCCCAAAATTCTTATCTTAAAGTTGTCTAAATACGGATGTATCTAGTTACATTTTAGTGTTAGATACATCTGTATCTAAACAAATGTAAGACAAGAATTTTGGGAAGGAGGGAATACTACCTCCTATTTAGTATAAAATTTTGACCATAGATTTACCTAAGAAAATGCCAATGCATGTCACTAAAAATTACACCATTTGAAATTATGTTCAAATACGAATCCAACAATATAGTTCTTAGTGACATGCATTAACATTTTGTCAGTTAAATCTATGGTCAAATTCTGATACTACAAAATTGGAAGAGTAAACCAGGACGGAGGTATGCTCTTAGGGTAACCATAGAGTTACTGGAGTAGTCTAAGTTACTTTCCACTATGACTAGCCTAGGCTACTGTAGTAGTACAGCATAAAAACAATGCAGGTGATCACGTGAGAAAAAAATACTAAAACATTTCTTTCGGTGTAGTGCATAGATGCAGTTTTGAACACTACACTTGTCATTGTAATTTGGGAAAATTACGAAAAAATTGAGCTACGTTGTGATTACCGTTTACTTACAGGAAAGAAGTTTCACCTTGATGAGTAGCTTCTCCGTGCATGGAAAGCATGTAAGGAATCCAACAGCTTGATCCAGATTGGGGCCGATAGATTTTAGTGCCAAGATCTTCATTGTGCGCATGGACTGGGTCAAGCTTGTGGGAATCATTTTCTGGAAGACGGTCGTAAATACATCAAGAAGAAATTTAAAAATGTGAATTTCAAGAAGACGAAGAAGAAGATGAGTGTTGTAACTGAACGATTACGGATCTAATAAAGAGTTCGGAGAATTTGGTAGACGATTACACCAACGCTGTCAATTTTGGTGCGTCAATGACCCTGATTTTTGTTGGACCTTCTAGGTCCGATACAAGCAATATCTCAAGGAAAGGCGCATTCTCAATGACCATAACGTGGAACAGCTGGAGTGATCTCTTCCCAATTGATGTCTTGTTGCGGGGCCAGCAAGACACATAAATCCATCAGAGATTCAACGAGGCGATGTGGAGGCTAATGGATCCGTGGATCTTCTCAAGACGAAGGTACTCGAGCGCAGTAAAGCTGCGGAGCAGGTGCTCCATAGCCTTCCTCGAGATGACAATGTCGAAGAGGTCGAGCTGCTTGAGTTGAGGGAGAAGAAGGGCGGACACGGCATTAATCTGGGGAAGATAGCAGGAGCTGAAGCTGGCGCGGTGCAGCGTTGGCGTGAGGCGGAGCACGGACGGCGGCAAAGAGCGACATCGTCCAGCTTCAAAGCCGAGCTCCTCGAGCTGATCTAGGGCGGGGGATAAGAACCACTCATCGAACTTGGGTTGGACCTTGTAGTTGGTACTGAACATGCGGATGTCAAGGCGTCTGGCTGGCCCAGGGTGCGATGAAAGGATCTTGGAGACTGCGGCCATGCGTTTGCAATCCCCATCGCAGAGGCAGCTATTGACGGTGAGGTTGAGGGGGACGCAGCGCCAAAGCAGGCGCCACCACTGGGAGAGCAGGGCAGTCTACACGGCAGATTTGGTGGGGAGGAGGCCGATGATGACTAGCAGCATGTCGTCGGGGAGGCTGCTGATGAAGTCCAGGCTCACCGGATGCGGTTTTGGCTCGAGCCGCCTCCGCTTGTTGGCTGCCTTGCCGTCCATATCAACCGGCGGCGACGCCGGTGTACACGTGTGCTGGTGTGTGTTGTGTGCTGGGTGTGCGCGAGTGCGTCCTTCTGTGCAGGTGCACCTCCTTCTTTCGAAGGAGGCTGCTTGCCTGATTCGGGAGCCGTATGGGCCTCCAGAATAGTGTTCGGCTGGGGGCCGAATTGGATATGGCCCCCATCGCAAGTCTTCAGGGGGATTTTCTCCCCCATGTGTCCGACTGCCGAGGTATCACCCTCTGGCGCCACCCTGACAGCCTCATGTATCTCTTCCTGGCCTGGGGAGGACCTTCAGGACAACACCTCGGCATTGTCCATGGCCTTGGGAGAGGACGCCGCCGGAAGTGACCTGATGTCAATCACATTTTGATCCAGTGAATTCCCCGAAGATGAGGATCGCTGGGGGCGGGCGTGGGTCGGACTGCAGTGCATGATTCTACTTATTAAAACCACGAAGTAAAAAAGTTGGATATATGTTTGTATAAGTGCCTTTAAGTGCTTACGATTCGGCCAGGGGCTTCTCCCTGGGGCACCACTCGGAGCTGCTATCGGTGTCCAACGCGGAGTTGTCTGCGAGGGAGACCCTCCCCTTCTTGGATGCCTCTGCCTCAAAATCCATGGAGGCCATCCTTTTCTTCCTTCCCCCCCTCGGGGAGAGAGTTGCTTTCCTCCTCCTCCTCGTCGTCCTCGGTGTCAGGGGAGGAGTGGGTTTCGGCGTCTTTGTAGATCATGTCCGAAGTGCCTTTATGGCGGAGGCCACTCCTGGTCTCCTTGGCCTTCTTCTCCGGCGCCTGGTAGGGCGCCAGAACCAGCATCTTCGTCAGAAGTGGGATAGCTTGGTTTTCGGGAAGGGTAGCTGGACACTGGATCCGCTCCGCCTTCTCTGTCCAGCCCTGGAAAGATAGATAGGGAAACTTAGACATCTTCCTTGAATGTACAGGTGAAGGATACACCTTGAAATACGAAAAACTTACCGGACTGGCGGGATGGGTCAGGTTGTACCCGCGGTCCTCGGTCGTCTTCGGCCACGTCTCATTGGCATTAAAAATTGCCTTCCAGATGCCTTCGTGTGTAGCACCAAAGAACTGTTGCAAGGTCTGGTGCTTGGTCGGATCGAACTCCCACAAATTGCATGTCCGGCTTTGGCAAGGAAGTATCCAGCGAAAAAGCATCACCAGGATCATGTTGAAAAGCTTGATGTTCTTGTCCACCATGCTCTTGATGCGTGTCTGTAGCGCTGACACCTCATCCGATGACGCCCAGTCTAGGCCCTTTTCTTGCCAGGAGGTAAGCCGCATTGGGGCCCCGAATTTGAATTCAGGAGCCGCGGCCCAGGTGGTGTCGCGGGGCTCTGTGACGTAGAATCACTGCTGTTGCCACCCTTTGACGGTCTCCATGAAGGTACCTTTGGGCCATGGGACATTGGACAGCTTGCTCACCATAGCGCCTCCGCACTCTGCGTGTTGACCACCCACCACCTTTGGCTTCACATTGAAGGTCTTCAGCCACAATCCGAAGTGGGGTGGGATGTGGAGGAAGGCCTCGCACACGACAATGAATGCCGAGATGTTGAGGAAGGAGTTTGTGGCTACATCATGGAAATCTAGCCCGTAGTAGAACATGAGTCCATGGACGAATGGGTGGAGAGGAAATCCCAACCCGCAGACAAAGTGGGGGATGAATACCACCCTCTCATGGGGCTTCGGGGTGGGGACGATCTGTCCCTTAGTCGGAAGCTGGTGGGCAATTTCCTGGGCCAAGTACCCCGCCTCCTGGAGCTTCGTGATGTCCTTCTTCGTGACGGAGGAGGCCATCCTCTTGCCCTGCGCTCCAGATCCGGACATGGTCGGAGTGCTTTTTTGAGGAGGAAAGGATGGAACCAGTGCTGGAGCTCGAGAATGGGTGGGCAGAGAGAAAGAAGTCGCGGGTGAAAAGGTGAATCCTTATCTCTTTATAAAGGCAGCAAATATCAAGCGCCTCCCCATTCGCCTTAAAACTCGCCTATTCCCCAAGGGTCGTGCAGACGACGCGGTTGGATTACCCACGTGCGTATTGATGAGAATCCGGCAATAAGGGGACACGATCTCTGCTTCGGCAAGGCGTGTCAATGGAAACCGCATCTTCAAACACGGAGCGGGAGGACAGTTCGAAATAATAACCGGGCGGAGACGTGGCGTCTCACTACAAAAGATGTCAGTTGATGGGACTTTTTAAATATTATACTCTTTACGGAGCTCGTTTTGCAGATCCGGACACATTCTATGTGTTCGATGACTATTTTGAAATATTCAGAGGAGGAACCCGCCTTGCAATGCCGAAGACAATCTGCGCGCCGGACACATCATGATTGAAGCCTGGTTCAAGGGCTACTAAGGGAGTCCTGGATTAAGGGGTCCTCAGGCGTCCAGGCTATATGACGTGGGCTGGACTGATGGACCATGAAGATACAAGACAGAAGACTTCCTCCCGTGTCCGGATGGGACTCTCCTTTGCGTGGAAGGCAAGCCTGGCGTTCGGATATGAAGATTCCTTGCTCTGTAAACCGACTCTGTACAACCCTAGGCCCCTCCGTGTCTATATAAACCGGAGGGTTTAGTCCGTAGAGGCAATCACAATCATACATGCTAGCCATCTAGGGTTTAGCCATTACGATCTCGTGGTAGATCAACTCTTGTAATCCTCATATTCATCAAGATCAATCAAGCAGGAAGTGGAGTATTACCTCCAACAAGAGGGCCCGAACCTAGGTAAACATCGTGTCCCCCGTCTCTTGTTACCATCGACCTAAGATGCACAGTTCGGTACCCCCTACACGAGATCCGTCAGTTTTATCACCGACACCCATGCCCACGATGCCCACAGAGCTCCGCGGCTTCCTCGGCCTCACGGGCTACTACAGCAAGTTTGTGCCACACTACGGCATTATCGTGAAGCCCCTAACGCACCTTCTCACCTAGAAAGGATTCCTCTGGGATGACAAGGCGCAGACCGCATTCGAGATGTTGAAGAACGCGATGGTGAGCACGCCCGTTCAGGCACTTCCAGACTTCAAGCGTCTGTTCGCCATCGAGACCGACGCGTGCGACACATGCATCGGTGCAGTGCTGGTGTAGGATGGCCACCCGATCGCGTACCTGAGCAAGGCGCTGGCCGTGCGGAACCAGAAGCCCTCGGCATATGAGAAGGTGTTCCTTGTCGTTATGATGGCGATCGACAAGTGGCGCCCGTACCTCTAGTGTGCACCGTTCGAGATCGTCACCGATCACAAGAGCTTTTGTTCCTTCGGTGATCAACAACTCGTCACGGATCTGCAGCGCAAGGCCATGTCCAAGATGGAGGCGCTACAGTTCACGTTCCGCTACAAGAAGGGCATGGACAATGGTGCGGCCGACCCGCTCTCCAGGGTGGGGCACTTACTGGCCCTCGATGCGCTCTCGGTGTGCCAGCCCCGGTGGTTACAAGAGGTGGCCAACTCTTACCAGACGGACGTGGACGCCCAAGAACTTCTCGCCAAGCTGGCTCTCTGCGACACTGATGACCAGGGCCGCACTCTGTAGCAAGGGGTGATTCGCCAGCACAGGCGGCTCTGGATCGGCGCCAATACTGCCCTCCGAACCAAGCTGATCGCTGCGTTACACCACAGCGTGGTGGGAGGACACTCTGGCACCACCACGCCTCTTGAATTCTGGTACAGCTCCTCCCACCACGCCTCGCTCAATGGCTCTCCTTTCAAGTCTCTGTACAGGCGAGAACCCAATTTGGGGTGCCTTCCTGCGGCCAGCACCACCTTTCCTGCGGATGCACCCCCTGACGAGATTGACTGAGTGACCCACACCGCGCTGCTTCGTGCCCAGCTTGAACGCGCCCAGGCTTGCTTCAAGAAGAAGGCCGATTGTCATCGTGCCGAACGCGCCTTCGATGTGGGCAAGCAAGTTCTCCTCAAGCTGCAACCCTACGCGCAATCTTTCGTCGCCAACCGCCCATGCAAGAAGCTGGCATTCAAGTTCTTCGGCCTGTTCATCGTGGTGGAGCGCATTGGCACCCTGGCGTATCGCCTCCAATTTCCCACAGACAGCCGCATCCATTTGGTCTTCCACGTCTCCCAGCTAAAGCCGTTCGTCCCTGACTATACCACCGTCTTCGCCGAGCTGCCCAAGATCCCGGGCCTCACCACCGACGTGTGTGCTCCAGTGGCCATCCTGGACCGCCGCATGATGAAGAAGGGGAACACTCCAATGGTACAAGTGCAAGTGCAATGGAACTCCATGCCGCCTTCAGCTGCTACCTGGGAAAACTACACCGTCCTGCGGCAACGCTACCCCGACGCGTAGCTCTAGGAAGAGGAAGAAGTTGCTGCTCGAATGGGGGCAAAAGTCACACCTGCAGATCAATCAGCAGTGGATTGAGGAAATGCAGTTTAGAGTTCTAAACCTACAACCGCGCATCCTGGACAGCAGGCCAAGCCGGGCCCATAGTCAGGAGAGGGTGTGTGTGTGCCAGTTGTCGTGTGGCTTACTTGTATGCGTGTGTATGGATGGAGAGAGCATCGAGAATTAAATGAACCTTTTCCTTCCTGTCGACTCTTCTCTCTCCCTCGCTCTCACCTACCCTCGTCCTTCTCCCCTCATCCTGATCCTCTCCTCCCATCTCAGATCTCACAATCGGGTCGTGACAGTAGTATGAGAGAGTGGAACCTGGGATGCAATACCCGAGCACACGCGCAGTGCGAGTATTGATACGTCTCCAATGTATCTATAATTTTTTATTGTTCCATGCTATTATATTATCTGTTTTGGATGTTTAATTGGCTTTATGATGCACTTTTATATTATTTTTGGGACTAACCTATTAACCGAAGGCCCAGTGCAAATTGCTGTTTTTTGCCTATTTCAGTGTTTCGCAGAAAAGTAATATCAAACGGAATCCAAACGGAATGAAACCTTCGCGAGGATCATTACTGGAACAAACACAATCCAGGAGACTTGGAGTGGACGTCAAGGAAGCAACGACGCGGCCACGAGGTAGGAGGGTGCGCCCAGGGGGGTAGGCGCACCTCCCACCCTCGTGGGCCCCTCGTGGTTCCACCGACCTACTTCTTTCGCCTAAATATACCCATATACCCTTAAAACATCCGAGAGCACCACAAAACCCTATTTCCATCGCCGCAACCTTCTGTACCCGTGAGATACCATCTTGGGGCCTTTTTCGGTGCTCCGCCGGAGGGGGGATCGATCATGGAGGGCTTCTACATCAACACCATAGCCTCTCCGATGATGTGTGAGTAGTTTACCACAGACCTTCGGGTCCATAGTTATTAGCTAGATGGCTTCTTCTCTCTCTTTGGATCTCAATACAAAGTTCTCCTCGATCTTCTTCGAGATCTATTCGATGTAATTCTTTTTGTGGTGTGTTTCTCGAGATCCGATGAATTGTGGGTTTATGATCAAGATTATCTATGAACAATATTTGATTCTTCTCTGAATTCTTTTATGCATGATTTAAATATCTTTGCAAGTCTCTTCGAATTATCAGTTTGGTTTGGCCTACTAGATTGATCTTTCTTGCAATGGGAGAAGTGCTTAGTGATAACCCACAAGTGTAGGGGATCGCAACAGCTTTCGAGGGTAGAGTATTCAACCCAAATTTATTGATTCAACACAAGGGGAGCCAAAGAATATTCTTAAGTATTAGCAGTTGAGTTGTCAATTCAACCACACCTGGATAACTTAGTATCTACAGCAAAGTATTAAGTAGCAAAGTAGTATGATAGTAATGGAATACATGCCTACATTACATTGATGAATTGGAGCTAGTTCTGTGTCACCCTATGTTATAACTATTACATGAGGAATCACATCCGACATAATCATCCATCACTGATCCAATGCCTACGAGCTTTTCACATATTGTGTTTCGCTTATTTACTTTTCTGTTGCTACTGTTACAACTACTACAAAACTATTATCTTTACTTCATACATGCTTATGGAAAAGAACTTGCATGACATCTTTTGTCCTACCCTCCCGTGGCAGCGGGGTCCTAGTGGAAACTAAGTATTAGGGCCTCCTTTTAATAGAGAACCGGAACAAAGCATTAGCACATAGTGAATACATGAACTCCTCAAACAATGGTCATCACCGAGAAGTATCCCGATTATTGTCACTTCGGGGTTGTCGGATCATAACACATAATAGGTGACTATAGACTTGCAAGATAGGATCAAGAACTCACATATATTCATGAAAACATAATAGGTTCAGATCTGAAATCATGGCACTCGGGCCCTAGTGACAAGCATTAAGCATAGCAAAGTCATAGCAACATCAATCTCAGAACATAGTGGATACTAGGGATCAAACCTAACAAAACTAACTTGATTACATGGTAAATCTCATCCAACCCATCACCGTCCAGCAAGCCTACGATGGAATTACTCACGCACGGCTGTGAGCATCATGAAATTGGTGATGGAGTATGGTTGATGATGACAACGGCAACGAATCCCCCTCTCCGAAGCCCCAAACGGACTCCAGATCAGCCCTCCCGAGAGAGATTAGGGCTTGGCGGCGGCTCCGTATCATAAAACGCGATGAAACTTTCTCTCTGCTTTTTTTCTCCGTGAAACGGAATATATGGAGTTGGAGTTGAGGTCGGTGGAGCAACAGGGGGCCCACGAGACAGGGGCACGCCCAGGGGGAGGGCGCGCCCCCACCCTCGTGGACAGGGTGTGGGCCCCTGGCCTTGATTCTTTTGCCAGTATTTTTTATATTTTCCAAAAGTTATCTCCGTGGATTTTCAGGTCATTCCGAGAACTTTTGTTTTTTGCACAATAAACAACACCATGGCAGTTCTGCTAAAAACAGCATCAGTCCGGGTTAGTTTCATTCAAATCATGCAAGTTAGAGTCCAAAACAAGGGCAAAAGTGTTTGGAAAAGTAGATACGTTGGAGACGTGTCAACTCCCCCAAGCTTAAACCTTTGCTTGTCCTCAAGCAATTCAGTTGATAAACTGAAAGTGATAAAGAAAAACTTTTACAAACTCTATTTGCTCTTGTTGTTGTAAATATGTAAAGTCAGCATTCAAGTTTTCAGCAAGTATTATGAACTAACCATACTCACAATAACACTTAGGTCTCACATTTACTCATATCAATGGCATAATCAGCTAGCGAGCAATAATAATAAAACTTGGATGACAACACTTTCTCAAAACAATCATAATATGATACAATAAGATGATATCTCGCTAGCCCATTCTGAGACCGCAAAACACAAATGCAGAGCACCTTTAAAGATCAAGGACTGACTAAACATTGTAATTCATGGTAAAAGAGATCCAGTCAAGTCATACCCAATATAAACTAATAGTAATGAATGCAAATGACAATGTGCTCTCCAGCGGGTGCTTTTTAATAAGAAGGATGATGACTCAACATAAAAGTAAATAGATAGGCCCTTCACAGAGGGAAGCAGGGATTTGTAGAGGTGCCAGAGCTCGATTTTAAAATAGAGATGAATAACATTTTGAGCGGCATACTTTCACTATCAACGCAACAACTATGAGATGGAGATATCTTCCATACTACATGCATTATAGGTGGTTCCCAAATAGAATGGTAAAAGTTTATACTCCCCCGCCACCAACAAGCATCAATCCATGGCTTGCTCGAAACAACGAGTGCCTCCAACTAACAACAGCCCTGGGGGAGTTTTGTTTAATTATTTTGATTTGCTTTGATCTTTTTGGATCATGGGACTGGGCATCCCGGATACCGGCCCTTTCTCGTGAATGACGAGCAGAGTCCACTCCTCTTGAGAATAACCCACCTAGCATGGAAGATACAGGCAGCCCTAGTTGAAACATGAGCTGCTCGAGCATACAAAACAGAATTTTATTTGCAGGTTTGGAGTTTGGCACATACAAATTTACTTGGAACAGCAGGTAGATACCGCATATAGGAAGGTATGGTGGATTCATATGGAACAACTTTGGGGTTTATGGAGTTTGGATGCACAAGCAGTATTCCCGCTTAGTACAGGTGAAGGCTAGCAAAAGACTGGGAAGCGACCAACTGAGAGAGCGACAACAGTCATGAACATGCATGAAAATTAATTTACACCAAGCACAAGCATGAGTAGGATATAATCTACCATGAACATAAATATCATGAAGGCTATGTTGATTTGTTTTCAACTATATGCGTGAACATGTGCCAAGTCGAGTCACTCAATTCATTCAAAGGAGGATACCATCCCATGATACCACATCATAATCATTTTAATAGCATGTTGACATGCAAGGTAAACCATTATAACTCATAGCTAATCAAGCATGGCACAAGTAACTATAATCTCTAAATGTCATTGCAAATATGTTTACTTCATAATAAGCTAAATCAGGAACGATGAACAATCATATTTACAAAAACAAGAGAGGTCGAGTTCATACCAGCTTTTCTCATCTCAATAAGTCCATCATATATCGCCATTATTGCCTTTCACTTGCACGGCCGAACGATGTGTATAATAATAATAGTGCACGTGCATTGGACTAAGCTGGAATCTGCAAGCATTCAACTCAAGAGAGAAGACAAAGTAATATGGGATCTAAGCTAAATAAACAATCATGCATATGGGAGCCATTAAACATTTTCAATAGGGTCTTCTACTCTCGACCCCCAAAGGAAGGAAAAGAAAATAAAACTATTTACACGGGAAATCTCCCAACAAGCAAGAAAAAGAAGAACGAGAAATCTTTTGGGGTTTTCATTTTAATTTCTACTACAAGCATGGAAAACTGACTAATTTTTTTTGGTTTTTCTTATGGTTTATCAAACACACAAGAAGAAAGCTAGAAAAAGAAAATTAAACTAGCATGGATAATACAATGAAAGAGTATGAGCACCGACAGCTAGAATAGTGTGTGAGCATGAATGTAAAGTCGGTGAGAAATACGTACTCCCACAAGCTTAGGCTTTTGGCCTAAGTTGGTCTAATGCCAAGGGTAGCCTGGCTGATATTCGTAGTTGTAACTGGGGTCGTACTGAGATGCAGCAGCAAATGCCCCTGAGCTACAGCATGTTGGCGAGCCGCCTCCGCTCTCCCCTCGTGTTCAGCTGCCTCCTCCCTGGTAACAACATATCTTTGTTTTGCCTGGTAATCAAAAAGGAAAGGAGCAGGGAGAGTAACATGGACAGAGCTATGTATGTCAAAGATTAGTCGATACTGGAGGAATTGTTCATTCCTCAAAAGAAAATGATGTTTGACCATTGCATCATAATCTAAATAAGCAGGAGGCAACACCATATCCCCCTCTCGTGGGGCTATACCAAGATAATTAGCAACACGGGTCACATAAATACCTCCAAATAAATCTCCAAACATACCATTATTATGCAACCTACGTGCAACTATTGCCCCCAAGTTGTAATCTTTATTACCTAACACAGCACTCTTGAGGACACAAAGATCAGGGACACACATGTGACATGCTTCATCTTTACCGTTAATGCATCTACCAATGAAGAGAGCAAAATAATGTATAGCAGGAAAATGAATATTCCCTATGGTAGCTTGTGCTATATCCCTAGATTCTCCCACAGTAATACTAGCAAGAAAGTCTTTATATTCAGATTTGTGGGGGTCATTAACATTGCCCCACTGCGGGAGTTTGCAAGCAGTTGTAAAATCTTCTAAGTCCATGGTATAAGATTTATCATAAATATCAAACATGACACTCTAAGAATTACGTGAACATTTATATTTAAACCTTCTCACAAATGAATCAGTCAATCGATAGTACTGAGGACACTAATCTTGTAAGAAGTCCTCAAGATCGGCATTACGCACATATGCGTCAAATTCATCCTTAATGCCTGCATTGACCATAAAATCGTCTGATGGCCACTCACAAGCTCGCACTTCTGCGTCCCTCGGTGGTTCATCGTCTTGCTCATGCATAGCCCGCCTGGGTCCTTTCTTTATTGAGGAACCACCTTGATACATTCTCCTAGACATATTTCTTTTTCTGAAAAATTTCTGAAATTTTAGTAACTTCAAAATAAAAGTGAATAAAACTAAACAAGATTGGTAGCAACTACTCCTACAAGTGCCTAGAGCCTATATCATGCGTTAGAATTACTTGGGACCTCATAAATTTGACATGCAAGCTCAAGAACAGGGTCACCTATGCAGCAAAAATTTGCGATGAATAAAGCACTAGAACAAAAACTAATTGGACCAATGGAGGAGTCACATGCCAAGCAACAATCTCCCAAAGCAGTTTTGTGAATGGAGCTTTGAGCAAGGAGATCGAAAATCGCAGCAAAATGAGCTAGAACTCGTGCTTCAGCTGGATGGGGATTTTTTTGGGAATAAGATGGAGTGTGTGGGTGTAGGAATAAGTGGAGGGGGGCCACCATGGGCCCACGAGATAGGGGGCGTGCCCAGGGGGTGTGGGCGTGCCCTCCACCCTCGTGGCCAGGTGCTTGCCCCTCCTGCAGTGTTTTCAGTGCCTAAAATCCTCAAATATTTCATAAAAGATCATACTAAATTTGCAGGGCATTTGGAGCACTTTTATTTTCGGGATATTTTTTATTGCACGGATAATTCAGAAAACAGACAGATAATACTATTTTTGCTTTATTTATTTTAAATAACAAAAGGTAAAAAGAGGGTACAGAAGGTTGTGCCTTCTAGTTTCATCCATCTCATGATCATAAAAATGAATCCACTAACAGGGTTGATCAAGTCTTATTAAGAAACTCATTCCGAATAACACGGAACCAGAGAAATTTCGAATAACACTAAGTTACCTCAACGGGGATATGCACATCCCCAACAATAAGAATATCATATTTTTCTTGACATTAGGAAGAGGAAAATCAAAACCTCCAATTATGATAGTTGGAACTTTTCCAATAGAATTGATGCTATGAATTTGAGATTGTTTCCTCGGAAAGTGTACCGTATGCTCATTACCATTAACATGAAAAGTGACATTGCCTTTGCTGCAATCAATAACAGCCCCTGCAGTATTCAAAAAGGGTCTACCAAGGATAATCAACATACTATCGTCCTCGGGAATATCAAGAATAACAAAGTCCGTTAAGATAGTGACATTTGCAACCACAACAGGCACATCCTCACAAATACCGACAGGTATAGCAGTTGATTTATCAGCCATTTGCAAAGATATTTCAGTAGGTGTCAACTTATTCAATTCAAGTCTACGATATAAAGAGAGAGGCATAACACTAACACCATCTCCAAGATCACATAAAGCAGTTTTAACATAATTTCTTTTAATGGAGCATGGTATAGTTGGAACCCCTGGATCTCCAAGTTTCTTTGGTATTCCACCCTTAAAAGTATAATTAGCAAGCATGGTGGAAATTTCAGCTTCCGGTATCTTTCTTTTATTTGTAATGATATCCTTCATATATTTAGCATAAGGATTTAATTTAAGCATATTAGTCAAGCGCATACGTAAGAAGATAGGTCTAATCATTTCAGCAAAGTGCTCGAAATCCTCATCATCCTTTGTCTTGGATGGTTTAGGAGGAAAGGGCATGGGTTTCTCAACCCATGGTTCTCTTTCTCTACCCTGTTTCCTAGCAACAAAATCTCTCTTATCATAATGTTGATTCTTTGATTGTGGGTTATCAAGATCAACAGCAGGTTCAATCTCTACATCATTATTATTGCTAGGTTGAGCATCAACATGAACATTATCATTAACATCATCCCTAGGTTCATGTTCATCACCTGATTGTGTTTCAGCATCAAAAATAGAAATATCATTGGGATTCCCAGGCGTGTCTACAATAGGTTCACTAGAAGCATGCAAAGTCCTATCGTCTTTCTTTTTCTACTTTTTAGAAGAACTAGGTGCCTCTAAATTATTTCTCTGAGAATACTGCTCGATTATCTTGGGGTGGCCTTCAGGATACAAAGGTTCCTGAGTCATTCTACCAGTTCTAGTAGCCACTCTAAAAGCAAAGTCATATTTATTATTTAATTCATCGAGCAAATCACTTTGACCTTTAAGTACTTGCTCAGCTTGAGTGGTAACCATAGAAGCATATTTGCTAATGAGTTTAAGTTCACCTTTAACTCTAGCCATATAATCACTCAAGCGTCCTATCTCGAAAGAATTATTCTTTAATTTTCTACCAAAATAAGCATTAAAACTTTCTTGTCTAGCCATAAAGTCATCAAATTCATCTAAGCATGGGCTATGAAATTTAGTAGACGGGATTTCAACTTTATCATATCTATAGAGAGAATTTACCTTTACTACTTGTGTCGGGTTATCAAGACAATGTGTTTCTTCAACGGGCGGTATATTAAGACCATGTATTTCTTCAATAGGAGGTAAATTCTTAACATCTTCAGCTTTTATACCTTTTTCTTTCATTGATTTCTTTGCCTCTTGCATATCTTCAGGACTCAGAAATAGAGCTCCCCTCTTCTTTGGAGTAGGTTTGGGGATAGGCTCAGGAGTTAGCTTAATTGGTTCAGGAATTGCCTCAGGAATTGGCTCAGGGTGAGTCCAATTATTTTCATTAGTCAACATATTATTCAATAGTAATTCAGCTTGGTCGACTGTTCTTTCCCTGAAAACACAACCGGCACAACTATCCAAGTAGTCCTTGGAAGCATCGGTTAGTCCATTATAAAAGATATCAAGTATTTCATTTTTCTTAAGAGGATGATCGGGCAAAGCATTAAGTAATCGGAGAAGCCTCCCCCAAGCTTGTGGGAGACTCTCTTCTTTGATTTGCACAACATTACATATTTCCCGCAAGGCAGCTTGTTTCTTATGAGCAGGAAAATATTTAGCAGAGAAGTAATAAATCATATCCTGGGGACTACACACACAACAAGGATCAAGAGAATTAAACCAAGTCTTAGCATCACCCTTTAATGTGAACGGAAATATCTTAAGGATATAATAATAGTGAGACTTCTCATCATTAGTAAACAGGGTGGCTATATCATTTAACTTGGTAAGATGTGCCACAACAGTTTCAGATTCAAGGCCATAAAAAGGATCAGATTCAACCAAAGTAATTATTTCAGGATCAACAGAGAATTCATAATCCTTATCAGTAACACAAATAGGTGAAGTAGCAAAAGCAGGGTCAGGTTTCATTCTAGCATTAAGAGATTGCTACTTCCATTTAGCTAATAACTTCTTAAGATCGTATCTATCTTTGCAAGCAAAAATAGCTCTAGCAGCTTCTTCATTCATAACATAACCCTCAGGAACAAGAGGTAATTCATAATCAAGGGGAGAACTTTCATCATCACTATCATCAATAATAGCATCTTCAATAATTTCATTCTCTCTAACCCTAGCAAGTTATTCATCAAGAAATTCACCTAATGGCACAGTAGTATCACGCACAGAAGTAGTTTCATCATAAGTATCATGCATAGCAGAAGTGGAATCATCAATAACATGCGACATATCAGAATTCAAAGCAGTAGCAGGTTTAGGTGTCGCAAGCTTACTAATAACGAAAGAAGAATCTAGTGCAGAGCTAGATGGCAGTTCCTTACCTCCCCTCATAGTTGAGGGCAAAATCTTAGTTCTTTCGTCTTTCAAGTTCCTCATAGTGATCAACAGATATCAATCCCAAGTGACTCAAAGAATAGAGCTATGCTCCCTGGCAACGGCTCCAGAAATTAGTCTTGATAACCCACAAGTGTAGGGGATCGCAATAGCTTTCGAGGGTAGAGTATTCAACCCAAATTTATTGATTCGACACAAGGGGAGCCAAAGAATATTCTTAAGTATTAGCAGTTGAGTTGTCAATTCAACCACACCTGGATAACTTAGTATCTGTAGCAAAGTATTTAGTAGCAAAGTAGTATGATAGTAATGGTAACAGCGGCAAAACTAAAGATAATAGTTTTGTAGTAGTTGTAACAGTAGCAACAGAAAAGTAAATAAGCGAAACACAATATGTGAAAATTTCATAGGCATTGGATCAGTGATGGATGATTATGTCGGATGCGATTCCTCATATAATAGCTATAAAATAGGCTGACACAGAACTAGCTCCAATTCATCAATGTAATGTAGGCATGTATTCCGAATATAGTCATACGTGCCTATGGAAAAGAACTTGCATGACATCTTTTGTCCTACCCTCCCGTGACAGCGGGATCCTAGTGGGAACTAAGGGATATTAAGGCCTCCTTTTAATAGAGAACTGGAACAAAGCATTAGCACATAGTGAATACATGAACTCCTCAAACTATGGTCATCGCCGAGAAGTACCCCGATTATTGTCACTTCGGGGTTGTCGGATCATAACACATAATAGGTGACTATAGACTTGCAAGATAGGATCAAGAACTCACATATATTCATGAAAACATAATAGGTTCAGATCTGAAATCATGGCACTCGGGCCCTAGTGACAAGCATTAAGCATAGCAAAGTCATAGCAACATGAATCTCGGAACATAGTGGATACTAGGGATCAAACCCTAACAAAACTAACTTGATTACATGGTAAATCTCATCCAACCCATCACCGTCCAGCAAGCCTACGATGGAATTACTCACGCACGACGGTGAGCATCATGAAATTGGTGATGGAGGATGGTTAATAATGACAACGGCGGCGAATCCCCCTCTCTGGAGCCCCGGACGGACTCCAAATCAGCCCTCCCGAGAGAGATTAGGGCTTGGCGGCGGCTTCGTATCATAAAACGCAATGAAACTTTCTCTCTAATTTTTCTCTCCGCGAAACGGAATATATGGAGTTGGAGTTGAGGTCAGTGGAGCAACAGGGGGCCCACGAGACAGGGGGGCGCGCCCAGGGGGAGGGCGCGCCCCCACCCTCATGGACAGGGTGTGGCCCCCCTAGCCTTGATTCTTTCGCCAGTATTTTTTATATTTTCCAAAAGTTATCTCCGTGGATTTTCAGGTCATTCCGAGAACTTTTGTTTTCTGCACAATAAACAACACCCTGGCAGTTATGTTGAAAACAATGTCAGTCCGGGTTAGTTTCATTCAAATCATGCAAGTTAGAGTCCAAAACAAGGGCAAAAGTGTTTGGAAAAGTAGATACGTCGGAGACGTATCACTTAGCTTTGGGTTCAATCTTGCGGTGTCCTTTCCTAGTGACAGCAGGGGCAGCAAGGTTGTATTGTATTGTTGCCACCGAGGATAAAAAGATGGGGTTTATATCATATTGCTTGAGTTTATCCCTCTACATCATGTCATCTTGCCTAATGTGTTACTCTATTCTTATGAACTTAATACTCTAGATGCATGCTGGATAGCGGTCGACGTGTGTGTCACGCCCAAGATGCGACCCTATCCTAAAGGAACTCGAAGGTCCCTCCAAGGATAGAAGCGCATCTTGAAGACGCTTTTGGTGGATATCATTACATCAACATTACATGATAGATAGGGATACATACATAAGGCATACAATGCCACACGAATACAACAGCACATCATACATAAGAGCACCATCTGACTATGGAGGAAACACAAACAGAAACTCAAACGACATCCACCCTGCTAGCCCAGGCTGCCGACCTGGAACCTATCCCCCAATCGAGGAAGAAGCAGAAGAAGAACTCCAAAACAAGCAAACATCGCTATCGCGTCATGATCATCGCATAACCTGTACCTGCAACTGTTGTTGTAGTAATCTGTGAGCCACGAGGACTCAGCAATCCCATTACCATGGGTATCAAGACTAGCAAAGCTTAAAGGGAAAGGAAGGGGTAAAGTGGTGAGGTTGCAGCAGCGACTAAGCAAGATATGGTGGCTAACATACGCAAATAAGAGCGAGAAGAGAGCAAAGGAACGGTCGTGAAGCTAGCAATGATCAAGAGGTGATCCTGAACACCTACTTACGTCAAACATAACCCAGAAACCGTGTTCACTTCCCGGACTCCGCCGAGAAGATACCATCACGGCTACACACACGGTTGATGCATTTTAATTCGGATCTGGTGTCAAGTTATCTACAACCGGACATTAACAAATTCCCATCTGCCACATAACCGTGGGCACGGCTCTCGAAAGTTTATACCCTGCAGGGGTGTCCCAACTTAGCCCATGACAAGCTCTCGCGATCAACGAAGGAATAGACCTTCTCCCAGGAAGACCCGATCAGTCTCGGAATCCCGGTTTACAAGACATTTCGACAATGGTAAAACAAGACCAGCAAAGCCTCCCGCTATGCCGACCAATCCCGATAGGAGCTGCACATATCTCGTTCTCAGGGCACACCGGATGAGCCAGACGTCGGGTTGGCATAGACCCTGGTTGCCCAGGGAGCGCCGGACATCGCTCGGTTCGGACCAGCACTTAGACAAGCACTGGCCCGGGGGGGGGCTAAAATAAAGATGACCCTCGGGTTGTCCGACCCAAGGGAAAGGGATAGGTGGTGGTGAGGCAAATGTTAAAACCAATGTTGGGCCTTGCTGGACAAATTTTATTCAAAGCGAACTGCCAGGGGGTCCCATAAATCACCCGACCGCGTTAGGAACGCAAAATCCGGGAACATAGCACCGGTATGAAGGAAACTAGGGCGGCAAGAGTGGAACAAAACACCAGGCATAAGGCCGAGCCTTCCACCCTTTACCAAGTATATAGATGCATTAATTAAATAAGAGATATTGTGATATCCCAACATAACCCTGTCCACCAAGGAGCAATCTTCAACTTCACCTGCAACTAGCAACGCTATAAGAGGGGCTGAGCAAAAGCGGTAACATAGCCAAACAACGGTTTGCATAGGAAAGGTGTCAAAGGTTAGAGGTTCATGGCAATATGGGATGGCTTGATAAACAGGTAATAGGTAGCGCAGCATAGCGATAGAACGAAGCAACCAGCATAGCAATGATAGTAGTGAGATCCAGGGTAGCGGTCATCTTGCCTGAAATCCCGCAAGGAAGAAGAACGAGTCCATGAAGAAGATGAAGCCACGTGATCGAACCAAGCGTGAGCGAACGAATCCTCACGATCGCAACGAAACAGGAACTAACAAGAAGAAGCACACAACATAGGTAAACACACCACACATGAACAAGGCATGATGCACAACAAGCATGATGCATGACCAATCTACATGAAGCTACTCATGGCAAGAGATGATGCGAACAAGAACAACACATCAAGGCAAGTTTAAATGAGGCCGGGAACAACATATAACAATTCCGGTAAGTCCTCATATGCAAATTTCGAAATTGGTCCAGATCTGAATAAACCTTATGTTCAAGTTGTAAAACAGCAAGTTAAGATGCACCAAGACGATCTACACGAGATTCTAGTCAAGTTACATATAAAGTTCATTAGATTCGGAGCTACGGCCTAGAAGATATGAGCAAAACAAGTTAAACATGGCATTGATGCAAAATGCATACAAACATCAAGCAAACACCTCAAAACAAGGATGCAACATGATAATATGAAACTACATGCAAAATCAAGCAAGTTTCATATAGAGCACACTCAAAATGGAGCAACGGTGCAACACACACACACACACTATACAAGTCATAACAACAATCTGTCCATAACAGCAACTAGGCATCTTGCAAGCATCAAAACAATAAGCTACAGCACCCCAACATAATAACAAAAGGCATGGGCATGAAGTACAGGTAAAGCATAACAAAACATGAACACTGAGCTATCTCCAGAAATCACTAGAACATGCTCCAAAACACATGGTAAGATTGCAAATAATAACAGTTTCAGACTTTAGCAGAAATAACATCAGGTTGCAATGTTTAGAGCTATCAAACAACATGTTACAAGAACATATCATGGCAAACAAAGGCATGGCATGAATATACTAATTGCATAGATCAAAAATCCCTTACTGACCATGAGCCAAAAAGGCACAGAAAATATGATGGCACCCATGTAAACATGGCAAGTTATATTACAGATTCATACATGGCAGGAACAACAATAAGTAGGCATGTTGGTGAGCTTGAACCACTCACCACAGAGCAACGCATGGCATGGCAAGGCACCCAACATTAAGAAGGCATGTTTATGAAGCTAAGAATGGCAAGAGCAAGTTCATAGGGTGCATGTATCACTAGGAAACAATCATGGAAACATGAACTTCATGTTAACAGGTTGACAGCAACATTATCAAGCAATATTGGAGCAAGATAACAACATGTTTTAGTAGGCTATAAATGCAACCAGGGGCATGAATGGATAGAGCAAGACATGTAGATCAAAACATGTTTATAGAACATCTCTAGATTATGCATAGAATGATTAGTGGCAACATGTTTATATAGCATCACGAAATAACAGATTCAGCCTAGCAAAATAGCAACAGCAAGTACACTAATTAACAAGCTCGATTCACTCACCACAAGTCATTGCATGACAAGATAAGCATAGCATCATCAAGAAGACATGTTTATGTAACCAACCAAGGCAAGAACAAGTCCATAGCATGCAAGGATCAACTATAGCAAGCTTGGCCATACTGAATAACATGTAAACAATCTGCCAGGAAACATTTTGAAGCAAAAGTAGAGCACTCAAATGACATGCTAGGCTACTCCATAATTGCAAACAAGGGCATGAATGGATAGACAATAACCATATGTTCAAAATACCCTTACTAAAGTAACTCAAAATATGCATGGATCTCTCTGTAGCTTCAAGTTTACATGGCATCAAAATAACAGCAGAACAGGGACTAAAATCAGCAATATCACGAAGCCTAGTTTGCATGCTTGTGCTAGTCACCACATTGATTACAAAAATACATGGCATACACCCTTGGAAAGATGACATGGCGTAGATCAAAACACATGTAGACATCAACCTCATAGGATGCACACATCAACCATGGAAAAAATGACAAATGAGCAAGTTATAACAGTTTCAGCAGGTTAACATCAACATGCACTCTTCCAATAGCATTTCGGGCATCAATATGAGCTCAAATGAAAATGATGCAATGGAATGAAATGAAGTACTCATTGAGGCGAACAATTTGACATATTACACGCACGAAACGGAGCTACGGATGCAGAGATACAGCAGGTCAAACACGGCATGATTATGACAAAAACCAGGGACTTGGGCGTTTCGGGGTCAACCTTCGGGGCTGCACGGATTTCGATGCACGGCCGGAGCTGCTCGCCGGAGTTCGCGGGATCTCGCCGGAGAATGCGGGGAGACGGCGCCGGAGCTGGATCCGGTCGGGGAGGCGGAGGAGTCGCGCGGGAGGCCGGGAACCGGAACTCCGAGGCGACACGGAGGCGCCTCGGCGGTGGACGGCGGGGCGGGGGAACCGGTGGCGAGGTCCGGTGGCCATGGCGACGCGGACGAGGAAGGAGATGGCGGCGCAGCACGCGCAGAGGAGCTTCGGCGACGGGTCGGCGGGCAGCGCAGCTGACGGCGGCGGCGCTCGCGGCGGCGGCGGGCGCGGCGGTGCCGGCGGCGGAGGCGGCGATCGCGGGCGGCGGGCGCGCGGATCCGGTCGGCGGGCGGACGGACCGAAGCGGTGGCAAGATCCGGTCCGCGCAGGTCAGGGCGGCTCATGGGCCGGGCGGTGGAGGCGGGTGGCGCAGCGCCACGTGGCGCGCACGGATAGGGCCAGGAGGCGGCGGAGGCTGATGTGGCGCGGCGCTATTGGCCGGCGCGACGTGTCCGGCGGACACGTCCGGCGGCGCGAGGAGGAAGACGCTAGGGTTTGATCTGCGGGATTTTCGGGGAGAGCACATATATATAGGTAGAGGGAGCTAGGAGAGTCCAAATGAGGAGCGGTTTTCGGCCACGCGATCGTGATCGAACGACCGAGAGCATGGAGGGGAGTTTCGTGGGTTTTGGGCCACTTTGGAAGGGGTGTTGGGCTGCAAACAAAAGAGGCCTTTACGGTTACCCGGTTAACCGTTGGAGTACCAAACGACCTCCAAATGGCACGAAACTTGACAGGCGGTCTACCGGTGCTATACCAAGGCCGCTTGACAAACCTCGGGCCATTCCGAGAAAGTTTAATACCCGCTCACAACAGAAGACAAAAGGGGAACGCCGGATGACACAGGAGTGCCGGATTGCAAAATGGACAACGGAGAAAATGCTCGGATGCATGAAACGAACACGTATGCAAAATGAAATGCACATGATGACATGATAAAATGCAACACGCAAGCAAATGACATGGCAACGACGACGAATAACTGGCAGACACCTGGCGCATCGAAACCGGGGCGTTACAGCGTGGAGTAATAGTAGTAGATGCAGAATCGTTTCGGTCTACTTGTCACGGACGTGATGCCTATATACATGATCATGCCTAGATATTCTTATTGCTATGCGCTTTTCTATCAATTGCTCGATAGTAATTTGTTCACCCACCGTAGAATATGCTATCTTGAGAGAAGCCACTAGTGAAACCTATGGCCCCCGGGTCTATTTTCCTTCATATTAATCTCTCATCAACTAGCTATTTTTGTCGCCGTTTATTTTGCAATCTTTAATTTTCAATCTATACAACAAAAATACCAAAAATATTTATTTTATTATCTTTATCAGATCTCACTTTTGCAAGTGGCCGTGAAGGGATTGACAACCCCTTTATCGCGTTGGTTGCAAGGTTCTTGATTGTTTGTGCAGGTACGAGGGATTTGCGTGTAGTCTCCTACTGGATTGATACCTTGGTTCTCAAAAACTGAGGGAAATACTTACGCTACTTTGCTGCATGACCCTTTGCTCTTCAAGGAAAAACCAATGCATGCTCAAGAGGTAGCAAGAAGGATTTCTGGCGTCGTTGCCGGGGAGGTTTATGCCAAGTCAAGTCAAGATTTGATCTCCCGTCAACGTGCCGATTTCTGGCGCCGTTGCCGAGGAGATCTACGCACAAGTCAAGACATACCGAGTACCCATCACAAACTCTTATCCCTCGCATTACATTATTTGCCATTTGCCTCTTGTTTTCCTCTCCCCCACTTCACCTTTGCCGTTTTATTCGCCCTTTTTTGTTCGCCTTTTTCTCGTTAGATCTTTTGTTTGCTTGTGTTGCCATGTGCCTTCTATATGCTTGCGTCTTCGCTTGCTGAAAACCTATTGTTATGGATCCTCATCCTCTTGCTAATCTTTTTAAAAGATCCAATTATAATGAACATATTGCTAGTGAGTTTTGTGCACTAGATTATCTTTATGAGGTTTTGCTTGAAATTCGTGAATCTGAAAATTGTGATGAAGTGTTGAAAGAAGAAACTTATGAAGTGATTCACGATAGCTCCTTGAATGAAAAGCATGATTGCAATGATATTATATAAATTCTATTAATGTCAATTGTGTTAATGATAAGCAAAACCGTAGGCTTGGGGATGCTAGTTTGCTATGTCCACTACTTGTTGCAATGATCATGATTGGGGTGATTCTTCTTACAATCTTGAAAATTTATTTAAGCCCCATGATGATTATGAGATTGATAATAATGTTTACAATAATAGTGAAAGTGGGTTTGGAAGAGTGTCAAATTTAGATCCCACATATTTGGATAATGATCAATCTTATGAAGTTTTTGAGAAAAGTGGGTTTCGAGAGGTCACGACTTTAGTTAATGATATTCCCACTATTTTGGAAGAGTGTCAACTTTGCATACATGTGGATCATGTTAAGAATATGTTTTGTGATAGCTATATTGCTGAATTTGCTTATTATCCTACATGTAATTATTATGAGAGAGGAAAATATGGTTGTAGAAATTTTCATGTTACTAAGTTACCTCTCGTCATGTTGAGATTGCTTTTGTTTCTTTCTTCTTCCTTGCATATGCTAGTTTTTGCTTGTCTTGATAATTTGTTTGCCTATAAGATGCCTATGCATAGGAAGTATGTTAGACTTAGATGTGTTTTTCACGTACTTTATGATGCTCTCTTTGTGCTTCAATTCTTGTCTTTCATTTGAGCATCATCGAAATTATCAATGCCTAGCTAGGGGCGTTAAACGATAGCGCTTGTTGGGAGGCAACCCAATTTTATTTTTCTTTCTTGCTTTTTGTTTCTGTTTAGTAATAAATAATTCATATGGCCTCTTTTTAGATGTGGTTTTATGTTTTAATTAGTGTTTGTGCCAAATAGAACCTTTGGGAAGACTTGGGTGAAGTCTTTGTGATCTTGCTGTGAAAAACAGAAACTTTAGCGCTCACGAGATTAGCTGCCATTTTTTACTGGAGAGTGATTTTAGGTTGAATCTTTTTCAAGATGATTAATAGACAAATTCCTCATGTCCAACAATTTATTTAAGAATTTTTTGAGTTACAGAAGCATATGTTTTATACAGATTGCTACAGACTGTTCTGTTTTTGACAGATTCTGTTTTTCGTGTGTTGTTTGCTTATTTTGATGAATCTATGGCTAGTATCGGGGGTATGAACCATAGAGAAGTTGGAATAAAGTAGGTTTAACACCAATATAAATAAAGAATGAGTTCATTACATTACCCGTGGTGATTTTTTTTCTTATACTAACGGAGCTCATGAGATTTTCTGTTGAGTTTTGTGTTGTGAAGTTCTCAAGTTTTGGGTAAAGATTTGATGGATTTTGGAATAAGGAGTGAGCTTGTGGATGCCCAAGTCACCACAAGGCAAAATTCAAGGACAACCAAAAGCCTAAGCTTGGGGATGCCCCGGAAGGCATCCCCTCTTTCGTCTTCGTCTATCGGTAACTTTACTTGAGGCTATATTTTTATTCACCACATGATATGTGTTTTGCTTGGAGCGTCTTGTATGATTTGAGTCTTTGCTTTTTAGTTTACCACAATCATCCTTGATGTACACACCTTTTTGATAGACACACATAAATCGGAATTTATTAGAATACTCTATGTGCTTCACTTATATCTTTTGAGCTAGATAGTTTTGCTCTAGTGCTTCACTTATATCTTTTAGAGCACGGTGGTGGTTTTATTTTATAGAAATTATTGATCTCTCATGCTTCACTTATATTATTTTGAGAGTCTTTTATAACAGCATGGTAATTTGCTTTGGCTATAAAATTTGTCCTAATATGATGGGCATCCAAGATGGGTATAATAAAAACTTTCATATAAAGTGCATTGAATACTATGAGATGTTTGATTCTTTATGATTGTTTTGAGACATGAAGATAGTGATATTAGAGTCATGCTAGTAGAGTAGTTGTGAACTTGAGAGATACTTGTGTTAAAGTTTGTGATTCCTGTAGCATGCACGTATGGTGAACCGTTATGTGATGAAGTCGGAGCATGATTTATTTATGGATTGTCTTCCTTATGAATGGCGGCCGGGGACGAGCGATGGTTTTTTCCTACCAATCTATGCCCCTAGGAGCATGCGTGTAGTACTTCGTTCCAATAACTAATATATTTTTGCAATAAGTATGTGAGTTATTTATGACTAATGTTGAGTCCATGGATTATACGCACTCTCACCCTTCCACCATTGCTAGCCTATCTAATACCGCGCACCTTTCACCGGTATCATACACCCACCATATACCTTCCTCAAAACAGCCACCATACCTACCTATTATTGCAATTCCATAGCCATTCCGAGATATATTGCCATGCAACTTTTCACAGTTCCTTTTATTATGACACGCTCCATCATTGTCATATTGCTTTGCATGATCATGTAGTTGACATCATATTTGTGGCAAATCCACCTTCATAATTGTTTCATACATGTCACTCTTGATTCATTGCACATCCCGGTACACCGCCGGAGGCATTCACACAGAGTCATATTTTGTTCTAAGTATCGAGTTGTAATTCTTGAGTTGTATGTAAATAAAAGTGTGATGGTCATCATTATTAGAGCATTGTCCCAGTGAGGAAAGGATGATGGAGACTATGATTCCCCCACAAGTCGGGATGAGGCTCCGGACGAAAAAATAAAAAATAAAAAAAGGAGGCCATAAAAAAAAAGAGAAAAGGCCCAAGTAAAATAAATGAGAGAAAAAGAGAGAAGGGACAATGCTACTATCCTTTTATCACACTTGTGCTTCAAAGTAGAACCATGATCTTCATGATAGAGAGTCTCCTATGTTATCACTTTTATACTAGTGGGAATTTTACATTATAAGAACTTGGCTTGTATATTCCAATGATGGGATTCCTCAAATTGCCCTAGGTCTTCGTGAGCAAGCGAGTTGGATGCACACCCACTTAGTTTCATTTGTTGAGCTTTCATACACTTATAGCTCTAGTGCATCCGTTGCATGGCAATCCCTACTCACTCTCATTGATATCTATTGATGGGCATCTCCATAGCCCGTTGATACGCCTAGTTGATGTGAGACTATCTTCTCCTTTTTGTCTTCTCCACAACCACCATTCTATTCCACCTATATTGCTATGTCCATGGCTCACGCTCATGTATTGCGTGAAAATTGAAAAAGTTTGAGAACATCAAAAGTATGAAACAAGTGCTTGGCTTGTCATCGGGTTTGTGCATGATTTAAATATTTTGTGTGATGAAGATAGAGCATAGCCAGACTATATGATTTTGTAGGGATAACTTTTTCTTGCCATGTTATTTTGAGAAGACATGATTGCTTTATTAGTATGCTTGAAGTATTATTATTTTTATGTCAATATTAAACTTTTATATTGAATCTTTCGGATTTGAACATTCATACCACAATAAAGATAATTACTTTGAAAATTATGTTAGGTAGCATTCCACCTCAAAAATTCTTTTTTTTAACATTTACCTACTCGAGGACGAGCAGGAATTAAGCTTGGGGATGCTTGATACGTTTCCAATGTATCTATAATTTTTTATTGTTCCATGCTATTATATTATCTGTTTTGGATGTTTAATGGGCTTTATTATGCACTTTTATATTATTTTTGGGACTAACCTATTAATCGGTGGCCCAGTGCAAATTGCTGTTTTTTTGCCTATTTCAGTGTTTCGTAGAAAAGGAATATCAAATGGAATCCAAACGGAATGAAACTTTCGCGAGGATCGTTTCTGGAACAAACGCAATCCAGGAGACTTGGAGTGGACGTCAAGGAAGCAACAAGGCGGCCACGAGGTAGGAGGGCACGCCTAGGGGGGTAGGCACGCCTCCCACCCTTGTGGGCCCCTCGTGGCTCCACCGACCTACTTCTTTCGCCTATATATACTCATATACCCTGAAAACATCCGAGAGCACCATGAAACCCGATTTCCACCACCGCAACCTTCTGTACCTGTGAGATCCCATCTTGGGGCCTTTTCCGGTGCTCCGTCGGAGGGGGAATCAATCACGGAGGGCTTCTATATCAACACCATAGCCTCTCTAATGATGTGTGAGTAGTTTACCACGGACCTTCGGGTCCATAGTTATTAGCTAGATGGCTTCTTCTCTCTCTTTGGATCTCAACACAAAGTCTCCTCGATCTTGGAGATCTATTCGATGTAATTATTTTTGCGGTGTGTTTGTCAAGATCCGTTGAATTGTGGGTTTATGATCAAGATTATCTATGAAAAATATTTGATTCTTCTCTGAATTCTTTCATGCATGATTTAAATATCTTTGCAAGTCTCTTCGAATTATCAGTTTGGTTTGGCCTACTAGATTGATCTTTCTTGCAATGGGAGAAGTGCTTAGCTTTGGGTTCAATCTTGCGGTGTCCTTTCCCATGGATATTTGGCAGCAAAACACGTATTGTATTGTTGTCATCGAGGATAAAAAGATGGGCTTTATATCATATTGCTTGAGTTTATCCCTCTACATCATGTCATCTTGCCTAATGCGTTACTCTGTTCTTATGAACTTAATACTCTAGATGCATGCTGGATAGCGGTCGATGTGTGGAATAATAGTAGTAGATGCAGAATCGTTTCGGTCTACTTGTCACGGACGTGATGCATATATACATGATCATGCCTAGATATTCTGATAACTATGCGCTTTTCTATCAATTGCTCGACGCTTTTCTATCAATTGCTCGACAGTAATTTGTTCACCCACCATAGAATATGCTATCTTGATAGAAGCCGCTAGTGAAACCTATGGCCCCCGGGTCTATTTTCCATCATATTAATCTCTCGTCAACTAGCTATTTCTGTCGCCGTTTATTTTGCAATCTTTACTTTTCAATCTATACAACAAAAATACCAAAAATATTTATTTTATTATCTTTATCAGATATCACTTTTGCGAGTGGCCGTGAAGGGATTGACAATCCCTTTATCGCATAGGTTGCAAGGTTCTTGATTGTTTGTGCAGGTACGAGGGATTTTCGTGTAGTCTCCTACTGGATTGATACCTTGGTTCTCGAAAACTGTCGGAAATACTTACGCTACGTTGCTGCATCACCCTCCTCTTCAAGGGAAAACCAACGCATGCTCAAGAGGTAGCAAGTATGACGACCATGCGCAATGGTGACCCCAATGGCGCAGTGGCGCTGCACTTCTCCTGTAGACGGCGACGGTGCCCATTAGCGACTTCACACACACACACGCTCGCAGGGGTTGTACCGTGTCTGTGCTCCCGCTCGACGGTGCCGCAAGTTCTGCTGCCTCGTGCGCTGACTGACGCATGGTGGTGTAGATGTCGCTGGGCGTGGAGGCATCTTCCCAGTGGAGAGCTCCTCCCCCGTGCGCCCATCATTGGTGGCCAGCCGTGGCCACCGGTGCGGCTGCTCCTCCACGACTCGAGTAGAAGTGAGGGATGGTGGCAATCTTGTGGGGAGGAGGGAGGCGCATAGGAGCGGAGAGAGCGATGAGGGAGAAGCAGTGGCGGCACGCGAGAGGTGCGGGGGAGAAAAAAATGAGACCAACCCAAAGGCTAACCCTTGTTGGCAATTTTTTTATAGAAGAAATTCCGTGACCATGAGCACCGCACGTTCAAGTTGGGGCTCAAACTCGGGTGGACTGGTAGCTACCCTAGCTGCCCAGCCAACGGGTCGACGCCTCATCCTCAGGTGCGAGGGAGAAAGAGATGTGAGAGGAGAGAGCCCAAACCTAGCATCCGATCCAATTGGGAAGAGGGCAACAAATTAGGGCGATCCCTATGGTGTCGGTTCATCCAAAATTCCGCAAGTGCCCTCAATGGGCGGCCAAAATTATAGGCAGTGGCATGCCTTTTTTGCTGCATATGAAGCCCACTGGGCACTCTTCTATGTACAACCACTGACGGGCGTGGCCCACAGGTGGCTAGACACCACGAATTAGTGACCTATAACCAATATTCAGAGTGGGAAATGAAATGAGGACGAAAATGAGAAACGGCCGGAACGAACGAGCAGTCAGGATTGAGACACGACAGCGAGGAGGACCAGATCAAACGGTCACCATTGCAATCGATCTGGAAAGGCCCTTGTTCCAGCATGAATCAAGAATTTAGATTACACCCAAAGGTACAAAGGGGAGTCATGGCCGCCCAATCGGTCACTTGCCTCATCTCTTTATATTAAAGAAGGCGAAGTGAAGCTGCCGCTACCTCGAGCAGTCCACCAGCACCTCCAAGGAGAGCTTAGAGCATCTACTGGCAGACTTGGCAAATTCGACTCCTCAAACGTTCGTGTGAGGGAAAATCCGATCACTTAAATGTCCGTGTGGACATTAATCGGTCACGTCTCAAGAAATGCATTCTACATCCTGATACCCCAAATCCATATTATTACATGCAAAGCAGCGATCTTTGAGCGGAGCTTCGTCCAGTTCTGCTCTGCTTGTCGGGCTCCGTTGTGGCCATGTCCGGCGGCCGGCTGCGCCCCTCAGTGTTGGTCAGGTCGACGGCAAGGTGGAGTAGGGCATGGGACTCGAGCCGACTCACGGGACGCAAGGTGCCGCCATGTCCCATACCCTACTCTTCCTCGTCAGAGCCTGGAACCCATTGGGTGCCGGTGGATGTCAGATCAATGATGGATCCGTCCAGGGATGAGCCGCCGATATCCATCACGAAGCGGTTGCGGCGGTCGGACTGGTGCAGCGTACGGTGCACCGGAGAATGCGACCCCGCCTCGCCAACGTCCACCGCAGCGAGCGCTGCCGCCGCGTCCCGCGACCACTGCCACGCACGGTGGACATGCCGCACCATGTTTGCGTCGGACGACGCCCATGACGTGTCCATGGCCTCGGTGCGTCAACAGAGGGGTTGCACGTCCACCACCGCGTTCGAATGTCAGACGGACTGCACCGTCTCTAGTGAGGCAGCGATTGCTACCCCAGCGCCAGATCCATGCGCCATTTGGGCGGACGCAATGGATTTCCAACGGAAGGAGTCTGAGCGCTGCCGTGCACAGGCCTCCTCCCGGGCGCGGCGGAGCGCAAGCCGGACGATCATCTTCGGGGCCGCGTGGGATGAGCTCCGGGTCTAAGGATCTGGAGGTGAAGGACTCGGGTCCACTGCCCTCCATGCCGAAGACTACCGGACGGTGTCGGGGATGAGCTTCGGTGGCGAAGGGGAGTGGAGGGAAGTGGCTAGGGTTTGGTCTGGCGAGCGAATGAGGAAGAATTTATGAGGGGTCCGGTGGGCAAGCGTGGGGCGGGTCTTGTTGAGTATATTGATTATTAGGAAAGACGAGATAGACTAGGATTTCTTCTGGCTTGTCTTGTACTCCAAGTTGATCATTGTACTCCTATATATATGCCCACGAGGCTCACGCAATACAACAACTATTCCACCAAATCACTCTCTCCCTTCTGACATGGTATCAGTTTTCGGGTTCTAAACCCTAGTCGCTGCCGCTTCCGCACCCGCGCGCCGCCCCTGGGGCGGTCGGCCTCCATGACCGCCGCGGGGGGCCGCGCCGCCCGTACCTAGGGTTCGTCTGCCGGTCGTGTGGACCGGCTGCCCTAGAGAGTCTTTTCCCCGAGCCCTTGCTCTCGGGTTTTCTCTCTCCCGCCGGTCATCTTGATCGGTGTTTTTTTTGTTTTCCGATCTAATCTTGATCGGTTTGTGTTGCCCGCCGCCGCCGTCGACCCCATGCGCCTCTACTCCAACACCGGCGCGATCGGTTTGCTTCTTCACCGACCCGGCGGCCTCGTGCATCGTTCGCGCATCTACAGCCAGTCGCCCCGACCCGGCGGCCTCGTGCGCCGTCCGCACATCTGCCCGCCGGTCACCCCGACCTGGAGGTCTCGCGTCATGCAGCAGCTGTTGGGATCTACGGTAGGGTACGTCGACTGCAAATTAAAAATTCCTACACGTAGAACAACTAAGAACATGCTATGGGAGATGGATCACAGTTTGTTACCACTAGACGCACAATGTCGTGCAGCGGAAGAAGAGTTGGGGCAGCGCTTTCGCGTGAATCGTCTCCTCCTCGTCCGATCTCCTTCGAACAGCCGGTCGTCCGATCCCACGTACAAGTTCGCCGGAGCGGCGCAAGTGCACCTCCTCTAACGGTATCCGCGTGTGCAGGAGGAACACCGTGCAGCGGACTGCTAGGTCCGATCACACAGTCGGCGGCGAGTGGAGGTGGCTATTCGCAACACATGCAAACCCTAGTCGCAACGCTGAAGCGATCAACCGCATGAGTGTGCCGCACATCCACTTTATATAGGCGTCCATCGCGGGCTCAACACTTGGGCCTCGCACGTACCCTAAAGCCCAAAATCTGTTCGGCCGGGATCCGAGTCCGAGTAGGATGATATCTGACTCGTGGAGTCCGATCCGGCCTCACAGGTTCCTTCCCTTAAGCGCGCGACCCCTTAGGTTCAAGTCGGCTTGGTCGCAGGCCGGATCACCTCTGACCTGCTCGGCTAGTAGCGGCCTCTAGCAAGGCATGCCGACCACCAAGTAGACTATGAAGCTGGTTAGGCGAACCTGTACAACATGTCACACTTCTGTTCCCTTCGCCACATGATATATGTTGTCGGGCTCAAGGCGAGATTGTCATCCTTGTGCTAGCCCGAGCTCTTTCTCGTTCCAGTGATACCGACCACAAACCGGATTATCTCATAATCCCTGTCGCATGGCCATGCTTATCCTAGTCGGATCACACAAGGGGCCCAGAGTATATCTCTCCTGATCGTAGGGGCAAATCCCATCTTGCTTGACCATGTCTCGCAGCATGGGACTGGACAAACCCGAAACCTACCTTTGTAACTACGCAGTCACGGAGTAGCGTTTGGTCGGCCCAAAGCAAGTCTGTCACCATCCCGAGTACATGCGTCAGCTCAGGTCTTAGGACATAGAATGTATGTTGTACTAGAGACTCACAGAGGACATATCGCTGCGTCTCATAGTTGAGTCTGTCCGACTTGGACCTTATCTCGACTCGGATCCGACTACGTCGAATCCGACCAGACTTTTCCAAGTCCATATTATCCGGTTAGCATCCAATGTTCCATGGCTAGTGAGACCGAGCCATCGACCGTGTCATATGCTAGTCTAGTCGGCTGCGCGTCCACACAGCCCTTTCGACTAGGGACCTTTTAGGACAGTCATTATACAATGCATAGTCCCACAAACAAGTCACGTACTTGCTGATACACATGATTGATAAAGTCCAAGGACTATATTTATTCATGAACACATAGGAAATATCATCATACATGATTGCCTCTAGGGCATATCTCCAACAGCAGCCCTTCACCGCCGCCGTTCGCACTACGACCCGCCCGTCGATCTACGTCGGTTGTCACTGCCCTGCTCCGACCGAGACTCCTGCATCACCCAGGCCCGGCGGCCTCGTGTCATGCGGCGGTCAAACATAGCCGCCCTGCTGCCCGCCGTCGTCGGCTTCATCTCGGACTCCGCCGCCATCCCGCCTTCACCGGGTGACGTCCCGACCTCCGCTAGAATTGATCACGTGCCCGCCGCCGCGAACCGCGTCATCTACATCGTGCGACCAACCTGGCCCGTTGGTTGCGCGCGCCTTCACAGGCCCCTTGAAGACCGTCCCGAGTTCAACGCGCCCCTCCATCGATCGAGCAATGGGCTGCCACTGCGTCGCCCTGTCGGGCCGCAGTGCCACCGCCCCGTGGTTCTTCCCGGCTGCACCGATCCGCGTCACCGCTGCGTCGCTCCTTCGGGCCGTAGTGTCGTGGCGCGCGGTCCCCCGCCGCCCCGAGGCCATCTACTCCAGGCCGTCCCGTGGCTGCACCGACGCTCGCGTCGCCGCTGCGTCGCCCCATCCGGCCGTAGCGAGTGTGGCACGCGGTCCACGCCGTTGTCCTAAGGCCGTTCCCACGGCTGCACCGACTCGCGAACCGCTGTTGCGTTGCCCCTTCGGGCCGCAGCGTTGCGCCCCGCGGTCCCCACCGCCCCGACCCGCCTGCCGGTGTTGCGTCGCCCCTTCGGGCCCTAGCGCCGTGGCCCACGATCTACTTCGCCGTCCCCGCGCGTCAACTTTCCGTGGTATGCATCGCACCGTCTCCCTTGGCGGGGGAACGCCGCCGTCCGCGCCGGTCTTCGTCACGCCGTCAGGGTTCTTCGCCTACTTCGAGCATCGCCGCTGCGCTCCTAAGCTGGCCGCCGCCGCCGTTAGGCCGCCGCCGCCGCTCTTCTTCGGCTGCCTGCCGCCGCTACCCCCATAGCCGCCGCAGCTGCCCGTCCACCCCCTTCGTCTTCGTCCAGCACCAGCCGGCGCCAGCGTCGCCGTCATATGCCCCGACCACTTCGTCTACTCTGACAACCGCGGGCGACATGGGCCCCGCGCCGATTGGCGCCACGACCGTCTCGTTGAGTTCTTCTCTGCTAACCCCTCGGACTTCTTCGACATGGAGTACAGCTCGTGCAGGTCCCTCGTCTACGCATGCCCGGTGCTGGCAACACTGATGCGTGCCTTCGTCCACGACATGTCCCCGGGCCTGGCAAGCCTGGTGCGGCGCTTCGTCAACTTCGTCTTCGTCTGTCTACGCATGCCCGATACTGGCAACACCGGTGCGTGCCTTCGTCTACGATGTGTTCCCGGCCTTGGCAAACCCGCCGCGACGCGTTGTCAACAACATCTCCTTTCCGGCGCACCACTACTTCGACATCACTGCGCCAATGCTCACTCGGCGCCCCGTTGCGCCCGCGGCTCCACGGCGACATCCTCGAGACCGGCTCCCTGACTCGACATCGACCACGACATTCTTCGCACGGCTACCTCAACCACGGCAAGACCACCCTCCGCTCTCAGTTACATCGACAAACGGCACAAAGGGCTACCGCCTTGCTTGAGCAACCTCATTGGGTTCCACTCCAGCCACAACTTCCGCGATGCATCAACCGTTACGACAGTGGGGGGGGGGTCCATCGGCTTGCCTTCGGATTCTTCTCCAGTCTCACCGTCTGCGTCGCTGCCGTTGTGACTGCGGGGGGATGTTGAGTGTATTGATCATTAAGATAGACAAGATAGACTAGGATTTGTTCTACCTTGTCTTGTACAAGTTGATCATTGTACTCCTATATATATATATATGCCCACGAGGCTCAAGCAATACAACAACTATTCCACCAAATCCCTCTCTCCCTTCTAACAGGTCCGACATGACGGGCGTGTCCGAACGCACCCATATCCGTCACATATTTGGGCTGGATATGATGGTTGCCGGTCAGCCCGGGCATTTGAGGCGCCCGTCTGGGTTAAAATTACGTGATCAGACATTGATCTCGATGAGACGAGTTTGAGGCGCCGGGCCGGAGATGCTCTCATACGAAGTATTTTTGTTGGTCACACGAAGTTTATCACTATGCACAACCTGCCGCAACCTCAGGTTGGTTGGTGTAGAGTAGACTACGCTAGGTTGATTCTCAGAATCATTGTAGCATTGTAGGTTGATTCTCAGAATCATTATAGCGTCAGTATCCTTTGGGGGCAAAAGGGCATCATTGTAGCATCAGAGGGGTATTGCATTTTTTACTTTTTATTTGCAGATTTTTTTCGAGAGTACGCAATTGCGTACCGTAGTTTTATAGAAGAAGGAGAAACAAGATTTACAAGATTCCGCACGACAATGCGAACATCATCGTGGGGAACCCACTCCACGCGGCTATCTAGTCTAATGTCTCACAAAACGTTGCAATCCTCCTACTCCGCTAGCCACTAAGTTCCACTCTCTAAGCTCCTCTAAGATAACACCAGCTAGGTCTTTAGCCGCCAATTGTTGCTCTCTTCTGTTGAAAACTCTGGCATTTCTTTGCTTCCATAACGCCCACACCGTGCATATGACCAGACTATCGAACCCACGCTTCTCCTTGCCATGATAGCTTCTCCGCTTCCGAAGCCACCATTCCACAATCGTGTCCTCCGTCGATGGGGCCACGGTTGGCAACTGCAGCATGTCCATGCACGTGAACCAGACTTCTTGGGCATACACACAGCGAGCCAGGATGTGCTCCACATTGTCTTCCTCTTGCAGACAGGTAAAGCAAGGCGAGGGGAGCTCTTGCAATCCATGTCGAGCTCTCCGATCCGAAGTCCAGATCCTATGTTGCGATGCCAACCAAGCAAAGATCTTGAGCTTTAACGGCGCATAGCTTCTCCAAATGGCGGTGGCTGCCGGGGCTCTGATCAGACCTTGACAGAGCCTGCCGTATGTGGCCTTAGCCGAATAAGTGCCCTCCTCCCCAGCACAAGGCCACGTGAACTTGTCCTCCTCCATGGGGTTTCTCCGGAGAGTGGCTATCGCATACCTGAGGTGCATAAGTTGCAGCTGCGCCATGCAGGACATATCACCTTGTATGTCCTGCTCCCACCTGTTGTCCACCAATGCCTCCTGCACGGTCCTTGGGTTGATCACTCTGGTTGCCACCATGGCATGTATGGATGGGGCAAAATCCTGAGTCTTAAAGCCCTGTATCCATCTATCCTTCCAGAAGAGGACGCGATCTCCGCGCCCGGCCTCAATTGCGACCAAGCTATCAAACACCATTGTTGCATCGTCGTCCACCGAGAGCGCAAGATTGCTCCATGGTCTATCCTTATCCACTCTTCTCAGCCATTCCCACTCGAAGCGCTAGAGCTTGGAGTTTCAGGTTTTTAACTCCCAGCCCACCGAAGCAAGTCGGCCTGCATATGGTGTTCCATGCCACCAAACATTGACCTCCATTTGTTTTGTCTTTGCCCGCCCAGAAGAAAGATCTCATCCATGCATCAATCTCTTCAAATACCCAGTCTGGAGCATCCATGATAAGCAGTTGGTGCACAGGCCTGGCCGTGACCACAGACTTGATTAGCACCAATCTGCCCGATCTCTGAATGAACCCTCTCTGCCAGCCAGGGACCATTTTCTTCACCATGTCCAGCAGCGGCTGCCACTCGTTCCTCGTTAGCTGTCTAGTGGCCAGCTGCAATCCAAGATATCTTATCGGAAACTCCGCCAGTGTGCATTGTAGCAGGTTGGTCACCCTGGCTTTATCCTCCTGACTCCCTTTGATGACCGTCGCCATCGACTTTTCGTAGTTCACCTTCAGGCCCGAGGCCGATCCAAACACAAGCAGCGCCTCTCTGACGAAAAGAAGATCTTGGAGCATGGGGCGAATGAAGAATGCGACATCATCGGCGTAAATAGAGATGCGTTGAGCCGCCGAGATCCCTCTAAAGGAACTGAGCACTCCCTCCTCCGATGCTCTAGACACTGTGGCTGTGAGAGCGTCCATCGCAATGACAAACAGCAGTGGGGAGATAGGATCACCTTGCCTGAGACCTTGTGCATGTATGATGCTTCTTCCCGGCCTGCCATTGACAAGAATGCGCGTGGACGCTGTATGCAGAAGTATGGTCAGCCATTTGATCATCCTTTGCCCGAAACCTTTCGCCTTGAGCACTTCAAAGAGGAACGGCCAAGAAAGGGAGTCGAACGCCCGCGAGATATCCAGTTTGAGGAAGACTCCCTTGCACTTCCGTGAAGTAATCTTTTTGGCCACTTGTCTAACCAGAAAGAAGTTGTCATGAAGGCATCACCCTTTGATGAAAGCCGACTGGTTGAAAGTGACCAACTCCTTCATGAATGGCCTGACTCGGACAGCCAAGAGCTTCGCGAAGATCTTCGACAGACTGTGTGGATGACTGATGGGGCGGAAGTCATTTACCTGCTCAGCATTTGGCCTCTTAGGGATCAGCACAGTTAGCGCTCTGTTAAGTTTGGCAAAGCCTCTCCCATCTCCCACGTAGAGCTTCATGATCGCAGCCATGATGTCGTGTTTAATGACAGGGCAAGCACACTGATAATATTTCCCAATGAAACCATCTGGACCGGGGGCGCGGTCGGGGTGAAGCTCCTGGATCACAGCCCACACTTCCTCCTCGGTGAAAATGGCCTCCAAGTTTTGCAGATCCTGCGCCTCCATGCCCAAGAAGTCCATGTCTAGCGTGTAGATTCTGGCCTATGTCGTGCCAATGAGCGCCTGTCTAGCGTGTAGATTCTGGCCTATGTCGTGCCAATGAGCGCCTGAAATGCATCCGAGAAGACCTCTTCCATTCGATTTTGCTCTGTTATGATTTCATCCTCCCATTTGATGTGTGGAATGAAGTTTTTAGCTCTCCTCCCATTCGCCACAGCTTGAAAGAATTTAGAGTTCGCGTCCAAAAAACCTTCTTTGAGCCATCAGAAGCGAGATCTTTGCCTGTCGATGGTTCTCTCTAGCGAGGCCAGTCCAAGCAGGCAGAGTTTCAGCGTACGCCGCAGCCAGGTTTCCATCGGCGAAAGCTGGCGCTGATCCATGGCCTTATCTAGCCGGAAGATCACCCATGTGGCCACCGCCATTGACAACTTGATGTTGCCAGTTTTCCTCTGCCCCCATGCTTGCAGGGCCGCACCCGCATTCCTGTAAAGTGCATCCAGCCTCTTAAATGGGTCAGTGATCGCCTCGTCGCATCTCCAAGCATTTTTGACAGCCTCATCAAACCCCTCAAGCTTCGTCCAATAGAGCTCGAATCTGAACCTCTTTTTCTGGGCAAACGGCGCACATGTTGTTAGGAAGAGAGGCGCATGATCGGAGACGCCAGTGGACATCGCTTGAAGTAAGCAGTCCGAGTATTCCAATTCCCAGTCGACTGTAACGAGCACTCTGTCGATTTTGGTTAATGTTGGGTTGGCCCTTTCATTTGTCCACGTGAATAGTCGTCCGTGCATGTACAGCTCCTTAAGCTCCTGATCGTCCACAAACTGTCGGAACTTGGTCATCATGCTCTTGTTTATGTTCGTCTTATTCTTCTCCGAAGCTCTCAAGATCATGTTAAAATCACCAAGCACCATCCACGGTCCTGGGCAAAGAGTTCTTCTATGCGCTAATTCTGCGAGAAACGTAGTTTTTCTAGCATCTCCTTGTGGTCCATACACAGCAGTAATCCACCACGCCACTCCCCCTTGGGCAAACCATACCAGTGAGTAAGTTCATGTCCATTTGTAGGTTTTGCACGTCCATCACCAAAGAGTTCCAGGCTAAAAGGATGCCACCACGAGTCTCCATCACCGGCAAGTACGCAAATCCGTCAAACGACGGCCCCATGCATTGCATTACTATAAAGGAATCTATTACATCCATCTTGGTTTCTTGAAGACAAACTAAGCTGGCTTTAGTGGAATCTAGGAACTCCTTGTCCGCCTTCCTTTTCGCCGGATTATTCAACCCTCGCACGTTCCAGCATACAATAGATGGGTGTGTATCCATGGAACCAGATTTGATACTCCAGATCCAGAATAAATCCATAGCCGTATCCCATTACACTCAGTTGACACGCATCATCTGGAAACCGAAGCATGTAAACACTCACTCACAACACACACATATGGTTATGGCGACATACTTTTTTTCAGATCTTCAGGGGGATTTACATGGAAACATTTGCACATAGTGTGTAATTACAAAAGAGTAAAAGAGAAGATCGGGGAGGGACTACAATCCTAAAACCAGATCCCTCCCGTATTCACATCTAGCGTCTCCTCCATGATTACAGCACGGCGAGAAACATGGCTATGTACAAGCGCGCTGAACAGCGGCTTCGTTGGTTGGTGGCTGGTTCTCCTAGGTGGAGCGGGCGAGGCGGGACGCGATGGCGGAGTGGTACATGGCGTCGTGGAAGCTCTCCATCTCCGACATCCGAGCCCGCAGCTGCCGCGCCTTCTCCTCCGTCAGGCCGACGAACGTCTTCTCCTCCTCCTCGACCACCGGCGTCGGCGCCGCGGCCTCCATGTAGTCCGCCCGCCCGGACCACCCGACCAGCGGCGCCCACCACTTGCCTCCCTTGGGCGCCCCCGCGCGGACCCGCCCGCCGGCTCCCGCGGTGACGGAGGCGGCGCGCGGCCGGAGCGCAGCGGACGGGCGGGCGGAGAAAGAGACGACGGATGCTGACGGTGCCATCGCCATTGATTTGCTCGGCCTGCTGCTTTTCTCGTGAGCTTCTGCTGAGTTTGGACTCTCGAGTTCAGTGAACGAACAGTGAGACGAGAGATGTGCTTGTGAGGTCTGTGTTGCGCTGTGAGGGAGTGAGATGGAGTTGTTAGTTCGAGGGGGTGGGAGATTTATACCGGCGCGCGGCGGGAGAGGGGAGGGGTGGATAGAGACGCCGCGTGGACGCGTGTGAGCGGGGGCGGCATCCGCTAGGAGGGTGCGCGTGACGTGTGACCGCGTGGACTGGCCGTTCGGGTGTGGTGCGTTCATTGCCACGAAGGTGACGTTCTTCGGGGGCGTCGCCCGCAAGGGCACATACAATGGAAGCAGCACCATCGTGCTGCCCCGGCCCATTCACATCAGCGCATGAAGTTGAGACCACCGCGCAGTTTTGAATCCATCCAACGCACCTATGGCCATGTGACGTGAGCCATCTACCTTTCCCCATTCTTTGGGTTTTCCATCTCTTGCTCTTCCCCTATCTTTCTCTTCCCCTTTTCTTCTCTCTCTTACTTTTCCCTGACACCTGCGAGACACTCACCTGAGCAGCCACGGTGGCATCCGAGCCTACATGGCCTGCGGGCACCAGGCTGAAGCGACGCATTGGCCATGCCCCTAAGGGCATGTATAATGGTGGCATATGGATACATATGCCCCATGACAAAAAGTAATTTGAGGCATCTACATTTATTTTTTCTCCCCAATGCCAGCTACCACTAGTGAGCTTCATTAAGAAATAAAAAATAAAGACTCTACTACACATGCATCTCTACTTTTCACTCCAACCTTTTCAGCTTTTGTCACCGGACCACACTTTTTCTTTCAAGCACCCGCCTCCTGAAGAGGATCCCGCTTCCCTAACCGAACCTACTTTACGTCATATCCAATCCTACATGGCATGCGAGGCATCACCTTGAGGCTATGCATTGTACATGCCCTAATGAGGTTTTTCCGACCGGGACTCGCCCACGCACCTAAATTCATCAGAGCGCAAATTCATTAGGGTAGAATACGTCAAGGCCGATGAAGCTTTTTTTTTTGCAAAATCGAGCTGATGAAGATAATAAGACATGAATTAGCATCTCGTGATATCACGTCCAAAACTACACATCCTGCCAAGATATGTCATTGGTGATTCGATATTAACCTATGACAAAGCTTGCAATGTTTTGTTTTGCGCAATACAAAGCTTGCGATGGTTGAACCAACGCGGGCCCGCGTACATGGGCGTGTTTGTAATGCCACATATGTATAGCTATCAATGACATGATATGTAACATTTTGTGTATTTGTGTGTGTGTGTGTTGGGGGGGAGGAGGTGCTTACGATGATATTTGTGTGTGATGATGGCTTGAAAAGGTTAACTTCTAAGACACACAATTGATTATTCTTAAAAACCTAACGAGGTTTGATTTCAGAAACTTTAATCACCTGAGCCTTTTCCCCTCTCTCGGGCATATCCACCTTGAGTCTTTTCATCTCCTCTCCCAGAGGACTCCCATTTCTTCAACATCTTCATTGTCCCTATCCTTCTCCTTGTCCGGAGGTAGTATGTTGGGAGGGATTTTTGGATCTTGTTTCTCTAGTATATGCATACTCAATATTATACTTGTGCTTTAAGGCCTGAGACCTGAACTGAATTTATGTTCCTTGAGCTCCTATTGTAGTCCATTCTGATGGTGCGACGGAGGAGTTACTAAGGACCCTCGCAAAAAAAGCAATACTCCCTCCGACCCAAAATAAGTGTCATGATTTTAGTTCAAATTCAGAGAGATTTCTAAGGAGGTCCTCTTGTTGCAAGTACTTTCTCGTCTCTAAAGCAATGGGAAATGTTAGTATTCACATATTACTACTGTTTTCCCTTCTTGTTATCCCTGCATAGATTATTTTGATTATTTTAGGTGTTGGTACTTTGCTTCAGCTCATTACTCTTAGCCTCAACTCGTGTCGCTTAATGTTTCTATTTATAGGGGTTCCTTGTAGTATTAACTTCCTTTCCTAGGAGAATTGAGCAAGTTGGTTCGAAAAATATACACGCTTCTTTATTTTGTCTTTTGGTAC
Source organism: Aegilops speltoides (assembly GCA_021437245.1). NCBI lineage: Eukaryota > Viridiplantae > Streptophyta > Magnoliopsida > Poales > Poaceae > Aegilops > Aegilops speltoides. The sequence continues at coordinate 134,814,790 of CM038141.1, forward strand.
TTTTTCCTTGTCTCATTCACATGATGCTACTGCCACCTTAACTTTGTATAGGGGCCTTTCATATCTTGTTGGGAGGCCCTTTTGGTGATTTTGGAGATGTTTGTCTAGTTTAGGGGTGTCTTTTGTGGGTCCTTTGCATGTGCTCTTCCAACATTGTTCTAGGAACTATTGTACGCCGGATATTCACACGACTCTCCATTCCTATGGCCTCGAAGTTTAACCCAACACTACTTTTTGTTGGTCGGTAAGCCATCGACATGTTTATCAAAGATTTTTCATGTATATCTTTCTTGTATTCGTATTGCAATATCAGTATCCGAGCAGCAAGTTAGTGTCGGGCTCAAGGACAAGAAGGGATAGAAGGACAACAATGGCAACAATACCGTTAGTGTCGGACTCAAGGACAAGAGACTCGCTTTTAGAGCCACTTCGAGAACCCAGAGAGATAAGAAGCATAGAAGGGACCGAGAGTGCATAAAAGGTTGTGTTGAGAAGTTTAACCTCAGCCTCATGTTCATATCGCTACCGAGGTTTTCCCGAGGTACATGGCCAAATTGCTAACCACTTCTCATCGTACTGAGTTTGCAAGAGGGCTGAAGCTTAGACAGCTAAGTTCGGCGCTTAAGAAAAATAAGAGCAAACTAATCATGCTTCGTTTTGCAGTTGTACTCCTCCTGATCTACATGCACATACAAGCAACGACACGTCGGACGCGAATGTGTGGCCACAGACACTCTTGCTCCTACCTAGGTCACTCGCATGTTTCTCAAGCGTGCTCATTCCTGCCCACGTATTCGCAACTTTCTTATACCTGGCCTTTGGCAACTAGCAAGCAGGGACTTGCATTGCCTGCCCCAAGCTCCAGCCTTCACCTTTGCCTTCGGAAATTTCCAAGGGCCATACAAGGGATCGCTTCGAAGAAGAAAAAAGTTCTTATATACAGCGAGAAAATACTACTCACTATTAAAGAAAACAGTTTATGTAATAGTAGAATATCCGTCCTTGTCACTTCCTCGTTCCTACAGTACTAGATATGGCCAGTTGTATTTCACAAAATGTCGCTTTCCACCAGCTAGGCAGCCGTCTCTAAGCTCTCTAGTTAACACATTTTCTAGATTTTATCCTGCCATGAGAGACTCGCTTGGCATTAGCTTTGTACAGGTTCATGAGAAAATCATAGAGAACGATATGGGAGGTGCGTGGTCATTTCCTCTTGCTTCGTAGGTGTTCTTTCCTTCCAGAAGGCGAGTACTGACTGAACTATTGATGCGCATGAAGATTGTGTGTGTGTGTGTGTGTGTGTGTGTGTGTGTGTGTGTGTGTGTGTGTGTGTGTGTGTGAAGATTACATAGTTAAAGCATGATTTGGGTCTGGATGGATGCTGGCCAGGATATGGTTGAGCACTTATTTTGCTGCTCAAAAGATAGCGGCATGCCTGTCAGGGCCTAGCCTCCCCACGGGCGACCCGAGGGGAAACCCTAGCCGCCGCTTCTCGCACCTTCTCCGCCTCTCTCCCTCCTTGCCGCCGTCCGCAGCGCCGCTGGGTGAAGCCTAGCCGGCTGGGCGGTGGTGGGGCCTCTCCCCATCCTTCTCGTCTTGGCCGGCGCAGGACAGCGGGGTCGAGAGGAGCGTCGGGCGAACGTGGGGTTCGGCGGCATGGCTGGCGGGTCTCCCGGCGGCGGCGTGCGCAGCGCGGCGTCGGCGGTCTGCGTGTCGTGAGGTGGTGGCTGCGTTGAGCCTGCCCGGTGGTCGCGGGTGAATACTGTGGATCCCATCTGAGGCGGCAGCGGCTCCTTTCGTGTGATCCGAAGGCAGCGGCTGGGGTGGCGACCCCTGGCCGTGCGGCGGTGGCCGAAGCACCATAGCCGGCAGAGCGGCGGCCCTGAGATGGACGGCGGCGGTGGCAGCGCCCCATCCGACGGGGTGGGCTGTTCTGATCGGAGATGGTGACGGCGGTGACTGTGGATCCAACGCCCTGGTCGGATCCTCCGCGGGGAGGCCTTCCGCCGACCGGCGGCGCGTGGAGGGGCCGGTGAGGAGATGCCGGATCTCCGCCGGAGTACCGACGGCGACGTACGTCTTCGTGGCGAGGTTCCGCTCGGTTCCAGCCAGCCGCGAGATCGGGACGACGTGGCTTCCGGTGAAAATCGTGGCGGTCTTGGCCGACGATGGCGGCGTCTTGGACGTCGTTCCCTTCTCAAGGCATCGTCGTTGCAGGTCACGTCAACTTGATCAGAAAGTTCCGAGGGAAACCCTTGATCTAGGTCTACCGGATCGGACGATGACGGCGCCTTCGGTGTCGTTCTTCCTCCTGGGGGCATCGTTTTGGAGCAAGTGCTGGTTGGAGGGGACAAGAGGAGGAGCGGTGTTTCATCTTGCCCATTGATGACGGCGGATCTCGATGGCGTGGCGCAGTGGAGACTCGGCACCCGATGCGCGGAGATGAACTCGCGCAGGAGGGTGACGTTGTCTGGCGTCGTGGTGGCGTCGGCGGCAGCTAGACTGGGCAAGGTAGATGCAGCAGTATAGCTCGGAAGATGGATTGGTGGCAGGTGGCTGCGGCGGCCTCATACCCGGCAGACATCCTGGTTTTTTTTTTGAATGTCACCGGGGGGGAGAAGAAATTCTCCCCACCTGAATTGTATTCATTTGTTGCCTATAGGCTTTGCAGCCTAATACAAGATAGGGCCCAAGTGAACCAGACATACAGGAGGGCACAGGAGGAGAAATAAAGCAAAACAACACACAAACAACACAGGCGAGGGGACACAACACAACCAGGGCACCATCGGCGCTCGATCGCTGCGGCGCGAGCCGAGACTAAACCATGTCATCGTGCCATCGACGCAATCGAAAAGCACCGGCAACCAAGATCGCCTGGCGCCGCGACACCACTGTGCCACGGGTACATTGAACGGTCACACCGGGCCAAGACGACGCCACGGCACCTGTGTGCCACCGGTGTAGTCGAAGGGCATCACCAAGCATAGAACTTCACAAAGTACACCCCAAACATCACAAGACCGGGAATGAAGACAACGCCATCAAGATGGAGAACGACGGAAGCGTCGCCATTGTCTCGCCAACAAAGAGAGCCGACCAAGGATTTCTCCCCATCCCGGTCACATCCTTCCCGACGAGACGCAGAGCAACCGCCAATAGTGCCAAGCGGCACCGGGATGGACGGCCCAGATCCGGCGAATCCAACCGGCAGCCGACGCCGGCAGCACCCTTGACACGAGAGCCACCGGCGAGGACCATCGGTGCGGCGCCCCTGCAGTGAAGCCACGAGACAGTGACAACCCACCGGGGATCGGGAAGGTGGAGGGCTCCCAAGACGCAGAGAGCCACGATGACAACAGAACGGGCGGTGGCGGGGGAGGGCGGAGGAGGCGCATGGCGGAGCCCGGGACGGGGCACAGGGGCAAGGCAACCAGATCGGACACTGCCAGACATCCTGGTTGAGGAGCACGCCGGACTGGTGGGTGCCCATACCCGGAAGGCGTCCTGGTTGGGACCTCGGGTCTTAAATGTTAGGTTTAGCTGCGAGATATGTTTGGTATTAGGCTCAGACTAACAGCGCCCCTTCATCAACTGGATAGGAGTAGCGACAGATGTTGCGTAGATGGTGGCTTTAGTTTAACTGTTGTATGATTTTATAAGGTCTTGTGTGAATAATTAATAAAATGGCTGTATGCATCGTCCAGATGCAGAAGCCCGGGGTCTTTTTTTCTTTTTAAATGCCTGTTGGAGCCATAACTGAACCCGCGCTACTGTAGTTACCACTCTACACTTCATCGGTTAGCCAACGGCTCAGACTGGAAGTGGCGAAGGAGGATGGACGACCCAGAACTCACAAGTTACAGTTGCGCTTAACTAGTTGGAAATTGCTGTGTGTACGATTTTCATACGACGTGATCTCATCCATCGGCGGAATCCAACGAACGGCTGCTGACAACTGTCGTATGCGAATTGTACATTATTTGTCCTACGTGTAGTTAACTTGTCGCATTCAGCTTTACTCTGTTAGTTCGAACCCTCCATCCGATCTCCAAGTACGATTGGATCGTAACATTGCCGTTCCAAAACTGTAGCCATTTCCTAAGTTCTTCAGCCGAGCCTTCTACTAGGATGCTTCGCGAGACAACAACGGTTAACATCACACGGTTTAGCAAGTGTCATTATGCGTGGCCGGTCGTCCTCACGAATGATATGCCGCAGCCCACAGGTTGAGCCACTGGATGAGCCAATGCCATTTGCGAATAGTATAACACGGCAACAAAGCACACTTGTATTAGATTTAAGGTAAAGCTGCCGGCCTGCCGGGCACTTGATACTACGTTTTATTATAACCGGGCAAACAATTGCGTAACTGGTCGACTGATCGAAGGCAGAGTACTTTGTGCAATTAAATAGAGGTAAATACACCGGTGGTGTCTGAACTTGCCATGAATGTTCACTTTAGTGCCTAAAGTTGAAAAATACGCCGAACTGGTTCCAAAACTTGGCTGACTCGTGCAAATACGGTGCTAATCTCATATTAGACTTATAGTGTGCTGATGTGGTCCCGTATTTGCTTACATGGCATGGGGCCACGTGTAGTGGCGAAGCAAGATTACTTTGATAATATATATGTCTCTGTGACTAGTGGTCCCGTATGTCAGAACAAAAAGAAAATTGAAATTAAAAATAGTGCCGGATCAGACACGAGCATACGACCTGAAGTTTGAAGAGAGCATATACTGACCACTGCACCAAACATACTACAATGACAACTTTGGCCAGTACATGTTAATGAATGATAAACAAAAAGGCTTGTGGTGCTTAAATGGGCTGCATCCAGTGACCCATTTAGTGCATGTTAATTTTTTTAAAAGAAATGTAAAAGGTCTGTAAATGATATTCATAATAATAAACTTTGCATTCAAATATTTGTGTGTTATTAATAATTACCTCGTGTATGGTTTGTATCACTAAACATTTAAAAATGTATTTAACGAGCATTCGTAAATATAATCTATGATTGTATATTTTAAAAGTTTGTACTTACTAAACATTTTTAAGCACTCATGGCTTATATTTAAACTACTATTTTCTTAACAATAAGTGAATATTTCTAAAATTATAGGATTTTTTAGTAAGTTATTTTATTACGTACCACTATATATTTATTCTGTGTCCACGTAACTATTTGTGTACATTGAAGTTATTATTTATGCACCAAAAATATTTATAACCCACGGCATGATATGGGGCCTGTTTTTCTTTTTAATACATGCACATGAATATTTATATACCATAAAGTAATTATTAATGACACACAAATATTTGTATATCAGGAGGTAATTATTAACAACACACAAATATTTGAATGTACTTCTATTTTATGAATTATAATTTACAGACTTTTAACATTTTTTTAAAGTTAACATGTACTAAATAGGCACAGAATGCAACCTATTTAAGCACCAAAAGCTATTCGGCATGTGAATAATCAAAGAGCAAGGTCGCAGGTTCGATTCCAAATGAGCATAAGTTTAATTTCCAATTTTTTTCTAGACTGACAGGTGGGACACACTAGTCATATATACATATAGCACTCAAATAATTATATTTCATCGTTACACATGGACCCCATGCCACATCCGTCAAATACGGTGCCATGTCAACACATTATACGTCTACATAGGTGTTTAGCACTGTATTTGCACGCGCTAGCCAAGTTTCAGAACCAGTTCAACATATTTTTCAAGTTCAGGCACTAAAGTGAACATCCACTAAAGTTCAAGTCCTAGAAGATATGGAGATACGTAGTTGCGTATCATGGTGGGTGGTAATGGTTCATCAGTGCGTATATACTAATAATGTAACGCAAGCGAGGAGTTCCTTTCACATGGCCCACCGCAACCTAGCCGAACACAATCAGCTTGTGTATGAAGGTTGGTACAGATCCTGCGTAGCAGCTGCAATGTTTTTGATTCATATAGCTGCATCATAATGCTAGGCCTGATAACACAGAAACATGCTATAGTTTGTTGAGGAGAAGACAACATGGAGTGTTCAGATCCAGAATTAATCGGTGTTCAGATCCAAAAGAGCTACCAGCACAGGTCGTATCACAGATCTGGGACAGCATGTTAACTGCAGATCCCGAATGTTACAAATGCGGGGAATCAGATTGAAACATCTGCGCCTCTAAAACAAGCAGACCGGCGAGCGTCGCGGTGGCCGGAGACGAAGGGAACGGATCAACCCTAAAACTCGATCTCATTTCCGACCTCTCTCCTCACATGACAACAACAATTATAGCAGAAAGGACGCACAGGCACATCAGCTTGTCTGGTAGTGTCGGCGAGTTGGCTGGCGGTCTGTCCGGCGGCCTAGCTAGGTGGAGCGCGCGAGGCGGGAGGCGATGGCGGAGTGGTACATGGCGTCGTGGAAGCTCTCCGTCTCCACCATCCGCGCCCGCAGCTGCCGCGCCTTCTCCTCCGTCAGGCCGCCCACGAACGACCTCCCCGCCTTCTCCTCCTCCGCCGCCATCGCCGGCGCCGGTGCCGCGGCCTCGATGTAGTCCGCCCGCCCGGACCAGCCGAGCAGCGGCGCCCACCACTTGCCTCCCTCGGGGGCTCCCGCCGCGCGGACCCGCCCGGCGCACACGAAGCCAGAGGCGGAGGCGGAGGCGGCGCGGGGCCGGAAAGTCGTTCCCACCGACGGGCGGGTGGAGAAGGAGACGGCGGACGCTGAGGGTGCCATGGTCATTAGCTCGCTCGCTTGCTTCGCTCGTAAGCTTCTATGGGGTTGCTTTGCTTTCGGTCTGGTGAGAGATGATGGGGATTGTAAGCTGTGAATGCTTGAGCTTGCGAGATGCAGAGCTGGAGACGGCGGAAATTTATAACGGGCCAGGGGAAGAGGATGAAGACTGGATAGGAACGGGGGTGCGCTTTTCCTTTACGCGTGACGTGTGATCGCGTGGACTCATGCACGCACATGTATCGCCACGAGGACGACCCCAAACATGAGAAACGCACAAAGTTTCTACTCCCTCAGTAAAGAAATTCATAAACATTTAGATCACTATCATTTTTGGAACTAAGCTATTAACTTAGTGTCTAGTGTTAATTTGTGTTTTTTTTGCTTATTTTTAGTTTTGTAGAATATCAGTACCAAATGCCACGAAATTTTTTGGAGATTTTTTCTCGGGCAATAAGAGACACTGAAAACTTCGGGAGGGGACGAGAAGATGGAGCAGTGGCCCACCAGGCACCAGACGCGCAATGGTGGCTAGTGGGACCCATGTGGCTCCGTTTGACCTAACTTTGTCTCTATAAATTCTCTAAAATCGTGAAACCAGCAGAGGAGTCCACGAAATACTTTTTCCGCCACCGCAAGTTCCAGAACCATGAGGTCCCATCTGGAAGCCTTTTTCGGCACTCTGCCGAAGGGGCTCTACATCATCCTTGATGCCCCTCTGATGACGCGTGAGTAGTTTACCACGGACTTATGGGTCCATAGTTAGTAGCTAGATGACTTCTTCTCTCTATTTGATTTTCATTACAATGTTCTCCTTGATGTCCTTGGAGTTCTATCCTATGTAATCACTTTTTGCGATGTGTTTGTTGAGATCCGATGAATTGTGAGTTTATGATCAGATCTATCTATGAATATTATTTGAGTTTTCTCCGAACTCTTTTATGCACGATTAATATAGCTTTGTATTTCTCTCAGATCTATTGTTTTGGTTTGACCAACTAGATTGATTTTTCTTCCAATGGGAGATGTGCTTTGTAATGGGTTCGATCTTGCGGTGCTCAATCCTAGTGACAGAAGGGGACATGACACGTATGTATCGTTGCTATTAAGGGTAAAAAGACGAGGTTTATTCATACGTGAGTTTATCTTGTCTACATCATGTCATCTTGCTTAAGGCGTTACTCCCTTTTCTCATGAACTTACCACACTAGATGCATGCTGGATAGCGGTCGATGTGTGGAGTAATAGTAGTAGATGCAGGATCATTTCGGTCTACTTCTCTCGGACGTGATGCCTATATAAATGATCATTGCCTTGCATATCAGCATAATTATTTGATTTTCTATCAATTGCCCAACAGTAATTTGGTTACCACCGTATGTTATTTTCAAGAGAGAAGGCTCTAGTGAAAACTATGCTCCGGGTCTAACTTTTATCATGTATTATAATACCAAAAATACCATGCTGTGTTTTTTCTTTTATTTATTTTATTTTTTATTTTCGTTTGATCTATCTATCAAGAACCATACAATTTAATCTTTCTCGTAACCGTCGAGAGATTGACAACCCCTTGTTCGCATTGTATTGCAAGGATTTGTTGTTTGTGTGCAAATGCTGCTAATGTGTTCTTGCTTGGTTCTCCTACTGGATTGATAACCTTGGTTCTTAACTGAGGGAAATACTTATATCTATTGTACTGCATCATCCTCTCGTCTTCGGGGAAATCCCAATGCAGTATGATAGAAAAATTGCTAGCTAATCCTTATGCAGGAGATAAAACACTGCATCCTGATATGCACCTAATCTATGTGGATGAAGTTTATGGATTATTTAAACTTGCATGTTTACTCAGATATGAAGTTAAGAAGAAGGTTTTCCCTTTATCTTTGAAGGGGGAAAAGGCATTGACATGGTATTGGCTATGTGATGATATTGGAACATGGATTGGAATCGATTGAAATTGGAATTTCATCAAAAGTTTTATCATATGTATATGCTTCATTGTGATCGGAATTATATATAAAATTTTTGGCCTCGTGAAGGAGAAAACATTGCTCAGTCTTGGGGGAGACTTAAGTACATGATGTACACATAACCCAATCATGAGCTCCCAAAAGAAATTATTTTACAGAATTTTTGTGCTCGGCTTTCTCATGATGATCAATCCATGCTCGATTCTTCTTCGACTGGCTACTTTATGAAGACAACTACTGAATTCATATGGGGTCTTGTAGAAAGAATTAAATGCAACTCCGAAGATTGGGAACTTGACAAAGATAGTGAGTCAGGTATAATACTTGAGTTTGATTGTGAAATCTTTTGTGGATACCGATACTTTTCATACGTTTAGCACTAAATATGGACTTGACTCTGAGATAGTAGCCTATTTTTGTGAATCATTTGATACTCATGTTGATCTCCCTAAGGGGAAGTCGTTTAAATATCATCCCATTGTTAAAGAAAAGATTGAGGAGCCTGTTATAGTTAAAGATGAACCTATCATTTACAATGTTGATCCAGTTATTCCTACTGCTTATATTGAGAAACCACCTTTTCCTGTCAGGATAAAGGAACATGCTAAGGTTTCAAACGTGGTGAACAAAAGTAATATTAAAGCACCTAGACCCTCTGAACAAATTAAAGTTTAACCTAATGTTGCTATGGTTAAAGATCTCCTGGTCGATAATATAGATGGGCATGTTATTTATTTCTGTAATGAAGCTACTAGAATTGCCAAACCAGATACTAAAGATAAGAGTAAGCCCGTTGTTGGCATGCCTGTTGTCTCAGTTAAGATAGGATATCATTGTTGTCATGGCTTATGTGATTTGGGTGCTAGTGTGAGTGTTATCCCATTTACTTTATATCAAAAAAAAATGATATTGCACCTGCTATTAAGCTCACGAATTGAGATACTATTACACCGCTTGGGATTGTTAGAGATATAGAAGTCTTGTGTGGAAAAATAAAATACCCCACTAATTTTCTGGTTCTTGATTCTCCACAAGATGATTTTTGTCCCAAAATATTTAGTACACCTTTCTTGTACACTGTTAATGCTAAGATTGATTGCGCTAAAGAAATTGTCAGTGTAATACATTTCTCATGAGTTTAATTTCTCTAAGTTTCATAGACAACCTTATGATAAGGAATCATCTAGTAAAGATGAAATTATTGGTATTGCTTCTATTGTCGTACCTCCTACCAATCCGTTAGAATAATATTTGCTAGACCATGAAAATGATATGCACATGAATGAAAGAAATGAAATAGATAAGATGTTCTTTGATCAACCACCTATTCTTAAAACAATTTTCCTGTTGAAACTCTTGGAGTTCCTCCTCCGCCTAAAGGTGATCATGTATTTGAATTAAAACAATTAACTAATTCACTGAAATATGCTTATCTTGATGAAATGAAGATATATCCTGTTATTATTAGTGCTAACCTTTTAGAGCATGAAGAAAAGAGATTATTAAAAACTTTGAGGAAGCATCATGCTACTATTGGATATACTCTTGATGATCTTAAGGGCATTAGTCCCACTTTATGTCAGCACAAAATTAATATGGAGCCTGATGCTCGTCCTGTCTATGATTCGGATGTGGTATATATTATCTGTATAACCATTTGGTTGTTTATTGTTTATGACAATTATGCCGACCAACGTGACATAGATTTTATTTATCTAGGAGGTATATGAACTGGAAATTCCAACCGACCCTATTATCGAGAGGTTAAATTAGTTGAAGAAGAAAACAATTTCTTGAAGGAAAAAATAAAAAAAATTGAGGAGTAGAAGATGATATTGGAGTTGCATGTTGCGGATGTCGTCGATGATCACAAGATCAAGATGGATGCAATGCGCTTGAAGATTAGAAAGATTAGAAAATATGCCATTCATACCGATGCTTGGTATCATTATGCCGTTGGATCAATTGTTACCTTGGTTGCGATTATGATCGCATTTGTTTTCGCATTGAAATGTTTTACATAGTTTCAATGTATGGTTTAATTAATTAGATGCTCTGGAGAGCTCTATGTTGTTAGATGAGAACTATGTATGTACTTTGGTTTTAATGTGATGATGAACTTCTATTAGTTTGGTCACTTAATTATCTATTCATGATGTTCAGTAATGTTTTTGAAACACTTAATTATATATAATGCACGCAGATGAACCGGCAATGGATGTATGGTGACAAACACACCTCCGAGTACATTAAGGGCGTGCATGATTTTCTCGAAGTGGCTGAGGCAAACAAGAAGAATGGTTTTATGTGTTGTCCATGCCTTATATGTGGGAATACAAAGTCTTACTCTAACTCGAAAATCATTCACACCCACCTGCTTTATAAGGGTTTCATGCCACACTATAATGTTTGGACCAAGCATGGAGAAATAGGGGTTATGATGGAAGACGACGAAGAAGAAGAGGACGACGAGAACTATGTGCCCCCTGAATACGGTGATGCTGCAACGGGGGAAGCTGTTGAAGATCAAGAGGAACCAGACGATGTGCCCGATGATGATCTCCGCCGGGTCATTGTTGATGCAAGGAGTCAGTGCGAAAGTCAAAAGGAGAAGGTGAAGTTCGATCGCATGCTAGAGGATCACAAAAAAGGTTTGTACCCCAATTTCGAAGATGGCAACACAAAGCTCGGTACCGTACTGGAATTGTTGCAGTGGAAGGCAGAGAATGTTGTGCCTGACAAAGGATTTGAGAAGCTACTGAAAATATTGAAGAAGAAGCTTCCAAAGGATAACGAATTGCCCGACAGTACGTATGTAGCAAAGAAGGTTGTTTGCCCTATAGGATTGGAGGTGTAGAAGATACATGCATGCCCTAATGACTGCATCCTATACCGTGGTGCGTACGAGGATTTGAACACATGCCCGGTATGCGGTGCATTGCGGTATAAGATCAGACGAGATGACCCTGGTGATGTTGACGGCGAGCGCCCCCTGAAGAGGGTTCCTGCCAAGGTGATGTGGTATGCTCCTATAATACCACGGTTGTAATGCCTATTCAGAAAAAATAGCATGCCAAGTTGATGCGATGGCACAGAGATGACCGTAAGAAAGACGGGAAGTTGAGAGCACCCTCTGACGGGTCGCAGTGGAGAAAAATCGAGAGAAAGTACTGGGAGGAGTTTGCAGGTGACGCAAGGAACGTATGGTTTGGTTTAAGCGTGGATGTCATTAATCCTTTCGGGGAGCAGAGTAGCAATCACAGCACCTGGCCCGTGACTCTATGTATCTATAACCTTCCTCCTTGGTTGTGCATGAAGCGGAAGTTCATTATGATGCCAGTTCTCATCCAAGGACCTAAGCAACCCGGCAACAACATTGATGTGTACCTAAGGCCATTAGTTGAAGAACTTTTACAGCTGTGGATTGGAAAAGGTGTACGTGCGTGGGATGAGCACAAATAGGAGGAATTTGACCTGCATGCGTTGTTGTTTGTCACCATCAATGATTGGCCTGCTCTTAGTAACCTTTCAGGACAGACAAACAAGGGATACCACGCATTCACGCACTGTTTAGATGACACCCAAAGTATATACCTGGATAAATGCAGGAAGAATGTTTACCTGGGGCATCATCGATTCCTTCCGACCAACCATCAATGTCGAAAGAAAGGCAAGCACTTCAAAGGCAAGGCAGATCACCGGAAGAAGCCTGCCATGTGTACCGGTGATCACGTACTTGCTATGGTCAATGATTTAAAAGTAATCTTCGGAAAGGATCCCGGCGGACTATCTGTTCTGAATGACGCTGAGGGACAAGCACCCATGTGGAAGAAGAAATCTATATTTTGGGACCTACCCTACTGGAAAGACCTAGAGGTCCTCTCTTCAATCGACATGATGCACGTGATGAAGAACCTTTGCGTGAACCTGCTAGGCTTCCTGGGCGTGTATGGGAAGACAAAAGATACAACGGAGGCACATGAGGACCTGCAACGTTTGCATGAAAAAGACGGCATGCCTCCAAGCAGTATGAAGGTCCTGCCAGCTACGCTCTTACCAAAGATGAGAAGGAAATCTTCTTTGAATGCCTGCTCACTATGAAGGTCCCGCCTGGCTACTCGTCGAATATAAAGGGAATAATAAATATGGTAGAGAAAAAGTTCCAGAACCTAAAGTCTCATGACTGTCGCGTGATTATGACGCAACTGCTTTCGGTTGCATTGAGGGGGCTTCTACCAAAAAAAAAGTTTGATTAGACATTGTGAAGCTATGTTCATTCCTCAATGCAATCTCTCAGAAGGTGATCGATCCGTAAATCCTACCATGGTTAAGGAGTGATGTGGCACAATGTCTTGTCGGTTTCGAGCTGGTGTTCCCACACGTCCTAGTTCATCTAGTCGACGAGATTGTCGTTCTAGGCCCTGTATTTCTACACAATATGTTCCCCTTTGAGAGGTTCATGGGAGTCCTAAAGAAATATGTCCAGAATCGCTAGGCGGAAGGAAGCATCTCCATGGGCCATCAAACAGAGGATGTCATTGGGTTTTGTGTTGACTTCATTCCTGACCTTAAGAAGATAGGTCTCCCTCAATCACGGTATGAGGGGATACTGGGTGGAAAAGGCACGCTAGGAGGGGACTTAATAGTATGCAGGGATGGGCATTCCTGGTCTCAAGCACACTACACAGTTCTACAGAATTCTACCTTGGTGACCCGTATGTCGATGAACACAAGAACATTCAGCGCTCCAAACACTGGACGGTGTGAGGACTGGATTACATGTGAACACATCGGAGTTTTGGCGGTTGGTTCCAAACACGTCTCGGTGTGACAAGATTGTTTCGATGACTGTACTCGTTGGCGAGGAACCATCTTCGATCAGAATGACCTACAAAGGGTACGAGATAAATGAGAATACATTTTACACGATAGCCCAAGATCAAAAGAGCACCAACCAAAGCAGTGGTGTCCGCTTTGATGCAACAACCAAGAGGGGAAAGGACACATATTATGGTTACATAGTGGACATATGGGAACTTGACTATGGAAATGATATTAAGGTCCCTTTGTTTAAGTGCAAATGGGTCAATCTGTCAGGAGGCAGGGTACAGGTAGACCCACAGTACGAAATGACATCAGTGGATCTGAACAATCCGGGGTACACAGACGAGCCATTCGTCCTATCCAATGATGTGGCGCAGGTTTTCCATGTGAAGGGCATGTTTACCAAACTGAGAAAAAGAAAAGATAAGGAAACGGATACACCATACGATGAGCCAAAGCGCCACATAGTTCTTTCAGGAAAAATAGACATTGTGGGATTGGAGGGCAAGATAGATGTGTCTAAAGATTATGAAAAGTTTCATGAAATTCCTCCCTTCAAAGTCAAGGCTGACCCAAGCATCTTGTTAAACAATGAAGATTATCCATGGTTACGGCGCAATAAGCAAAGAACACAAGCGAAGAAAAAGTGAAGACTTTCTATCAAAAACTATTATGATGATGCCTTTGATGTAGAATATCACTGCAGTTACATTTGAACAAATGAAATCCCTTTGTAATAGATTAGTTTTTGTCCGAACCCTCATACTTCCAAAGAGATTGTCTGTTTTGTACACAAAGTGCATCCAGTTTTTGTCGTAACCCTCTCAACTTTTTAGCACATGCTATGTGGGTGAAATGATGGACCATGCCAACTTTCAACCTTTTCAGAGTTCATTTGTAGTGCTTTTCAATTTAAGGGTCATTTAGCTCAAAAAAAATCAATATAGGCATGAAAAATACCAAATGAAGGCAGAGAGGGTTGAAAATTGATGATGTGGCTTTGAATGGTGCATTTTGAACATACAAAAAGTCTGGAGTTCAAATAAGTTCAAAAAAAATGGAATCCCTTCGTAACAGATGAGTTTCCGTCCGAAATCGTGATACTTTGAAAGAGATTGTCCATTTTGCACACGAAGTGCATCCAGTTTTTGTCGTAACCCTCTCAAATTTTTAGCACATGCTATGTGGGTGAAATGATGATACCATGCCAACTTTCAACCTTTTCAAAGTTCATTTGTAGTGCTTTTCAATTTAAGGGTCATTTAGCTCAAAAAATCAGTATAGGCATGAAAAATACCAAATGAAGTCAGAGAGGGTTGAAAATTGATGATGTGGCTTTGAATGGTGCATTCTGAACACACAAAAAGTCTAGAGTTCAAATAAGTTCAAAAAAATGTAATCCCTTTGTAACAGATGAGTTCCCGTCTGAAACCCTGATACTTCGAAAGAGATTGTCCATTTTGCACATGAACTGCATCCAGTTTTTGCTGTAGCCCTCTCAACTTTTTAGCACATGCTATGTGGGTGAAATGATGATACCATGCCAACTTTCAACCTTTCCAGAGTTCATTTGTAGTGCTTTTCAATTTAAGGGTGATTTATCTCAAATAATGAACTAATAGCAAAAAGAATGAACTAAAAGAAAAAAGAATGAACTAAAAGCAAAAAGAATGAACTAAAAGCAAAAAGAATGAACTAAAATAATCAATTAAAATATTCTTTTATGATCAACTAAAACAAAACTATAATATCCTTCAATAGCAAAAAGAATCAACTAAAAAGCTTTTATAAAACTCCAATAGCAAAAGGAGTCAACTCAAAAAACTTTTATAAACCTCTAGTATTATTGAAACTAAAATTATATAAAATTTATGCAACCAAAATTATCAAAGTATTTTCTGTCAAAACATTAAAGCAAAAAGAATTTTCATAAAGAATTTTTTGTTAGAATCTTTAATAAAAAAATTATCATAAAGAATTTTTGTGTTAGAAACTAAAATAACAAAATCTGTTTTTGAATATAATGATATAACATAGTAATATTAAATAGCAGGAAAAAGAATCACTCAAAAATCTATGTTTATAGTAAAGTTATTCAAAAACTAATGATTCACACAAATTTCAAATTTAAACTATTCAAATTGGAAAACAAATGGCACTAACAGAAAGTTTATATTCTTTATTACCTAAAAGCAAAAGGAACTAAAAAATAAAGCAAAAAAAAAAGAAAATAAATAATGCAAAAAACTAAAAAATAAAACTGGGGAAAAAAAGCCACCTAGTGGGCCACTACGGCCTGAATACGACTAGAAACCCTACCATGGGCCAGGATTCATGTCCGCAGAAGGCCCAGTAGGCCCATCAGACATATCAGTGACAATTATGCCAGTAAGCCTGCAATCGAGAGGAGCTCGAGAGGGGTGCGGCAGTGGGGCTTATAAACCACTGTGCGACCCTCTCAACTAGCGAGGTGGGACTAAAGTTTTGGCCACAGGCAGCACGAGGCCTTTGGTCCCGGTTGGTGGCACCAACCGGGACCAAAGGGGGGCATTCGTACAGGTAGGTGGCACCGACCGGTACCAAAGCCCACCTTTGGTCCCGGTTGGTGCCACCAACCGGGCCACCAGCCTTTACGAATGCCCTCCTTTGGTCCCGGTTGGTGCCACCAACCGGGACCAAAGGCCTCTGCTCCCCGCCCTTTGGGCTGCTAAAAAGAGACTGTCGGTGTCAAAACCGGCGGATCTCGGGTAGGGGGTCCCGAACTGTGCGTCTAGGCGGATGGTAACGGAGACAAGGGACACGATGTTTTACCTGAGTTGGGCCCTCTCGATGGAGGTAAAACCCTACTCTGCTTGATTGATATTGATGATATGGGTAGTACAAGAGTGGATCTACCACGAGATCAAGGAGGCTAAACCCTAGAAGCTAGCCTATGGTATGATTGTTGTAATGGTTGTTGTCCTCTGGACTAAAAGCCTTCGGTTTATATAGACACCGAGAGGGCTAGGGTTACAGTCGATTACAATGGTATGAGATCTACATATCCGTATCGCCAAGCTTGCCTTCCACACCAAGGAAAGTCCCATCCAGGACACGGACGGAGTCTTCAATCTTGTATCTTCGTAGTCTTGGAGTCCGTGGGGCGATGATAGTCCGGCTGTCCGGACACCCCTAGTCGAGACTCCTCGGTAGCCACCCTAACCAGGCTTCAATGACGATAAGTCCAGCGCGTATATAGTCTTCGGCGTTGCAAGGTGGGTTCTCCTCCAAATTCTGTGTGTTTGCCGAACAGTGTCCGGCTTCCTTATCAATGTTGCGCTTCTTGGCTTCCACGCCCAATAATGGCCATATTCCACGCGTTGCATGAATGCGAAAAGCCAGGGTATCTTTTATGTTTTACCCCCTAGCTGTGCAAATAATCTGCCTATAAGAGAGGCAAGAATCCAGATCCAAATCACACCATCTTCCTTCCGTGAGTACTCATCGGAGCGCCTCCGACCAAAAATCCATTCCATCATGGACCGTCGACGCAGTTCCTCCTCTCGCGCTCCCAGCCCACTGCCAGGAGACTGGCGGAGATGTTCTGTCCTGCATAGCAAGCTGGTGACGCTCCAAGCAAAGGGATATATCCCTCCGGCCTTCATGGTCCCAGTTCGAGCCGGGTTGCCCACCTACCAAGGTGGGAAGCAAGCGGAGGCTACCCCAAGTCCCAACAAAGGGGAGCGGGTATGCTTCGTCCCCTATCTGATAAGGGGGCTCGGATTTCCTATACATCCGTTCCTCCACGGGCTCCTAGAGTTCTATGGACTCCAGCTCCACCACCTCACGCCCGCCTCTATCCTGCATATCGCGGGCTTCGTAGCTCTTCTTGAGCTATTTACGGGCATCGAGCCCCATTTTGCCTTTATGGAAGAGGTTGTTACGCCTTGTACCCGCTCTCACGAGGGGTCCATATATCAAGTGGGCGGCGCGAAATATGGCGCATTGCGGGACCGGATATCCATCCGGAACCCCTAAGAAGGCGTCCCAAGACGGCCTTGAATGGTTTACATAGAAGACGCTCATTGCGGACCTGTTTGGATCGGCCTCCGGAGTTCGATAATGCTCCTTTGAAGAAACGCCTTAGTTGGCACCATGAGCCCCCAACGGAGGAAGACAAGAGCGTCCATTATTTGTGGGCGGATAAGATTCTTGGCCCATTCCGGGTTGACCATGATTGAGTCATGGCAACATGCATTCTGCTGGGTGCAGCCATTTGCATCTGAGGCCACCCATGTGGGATTTCAGCGGGAAGATGATGCCACCCGTCATGGCCGCAAAGGACCGGATTCGGCCGAGGATCTGGTGAAGATCCTGTCCAGCCTGTACAAGGGGGTGAAGGAGGACTTTCTCCAGACGAACCCGTTGAATGGGTTCTCCATGAATAACCCTCGGCGTTGGGTAAGAGAACACTTTAAGGGCGCGACCCATGCCTCCAAAGTTTAAATTTCTTATATCATGTTTTCAACGCAGGAGCTGCGTCGGGTTGTGGAGGACATGCTAAGTCCAGCTCCGCAACCCGAGGATCGAGAGATCCTGGATCCGGCCTCGAAGAGGATCCGGACATAAAGGTGGAGCTAATCGGCGGGTGTTCCACCAGCTCAGCATGGATAATGCTTTAGTCGCCATTACGGCTGACTACCCCGGACTATATCCGGCTTCCCAGGTGATTGTGACCGAAGTCCCGACACCATTATCTCTTCCTTGCTCATTTCTGACCTTCGCATACGATGGTGTTTTGCAGGAAGCGCCTTCAAGGCGGGAAGCCGAGCCCGCAGCGGCTGACCAACAAAACCATCCGGACGATGAGGGCGGAAGAAGAGCGCGGCGCGGACTGAAACGTCGCCGCAAAGGTATAGCTCACAGTTAATTATTTGGAGCAACGTTCCTAGGAAGCGTTTGAGTGCTCATGACTTTTGTAGGAGAAAAAGCGCCCGCGGATCATGCGGGCGTGGGGTTGCCAATCCAACCTCTAGCAGCCGAGCTCAACACCGGTGCGGAGGGGGAGGCGCAAAGGCGTGAGCCGGACACTCCTCAACGGAGGATGCCGACAGATCGTCCGCCACCAAGTCGAGGTGGAGAGCGCCATGAACCACAAAGCGCCGCCGATAGTATTCGTGGCGCTGCTTCTCCCCGAGGCGTTGAATGCCTTTAACACGGGGACGCGCACCTCCGTGCTGCTCAAGATGGTTTTACCAAAGCCACGGGCGGTATGTAAAAGACATACTGGTAATGAAATTTAATAGTTGTATATGCCAAGAGCCCCGAGACTTAAAGTAGTTATATTAACTGATTTAAGGATCATTTGAAATCTGAGGATCTTACGGAGAAGAATACCCAACTGTCTCGGGGCTGCAAGAGTGCAAGGCCCAAGTCGAGGCCGCACTTGCTGCCGCAGGAGGAAACACAGAGACCCCTCCCGGTAACACATTATTTTAAAAGATAAGTGGTGTGCGGCGTGCGCGCAAGTCTAATAATGACGCTGCGGTCTTTGCGGACAAGATCCGGATAGGCAAGAACTATCTGCCACCAAGGCGGTGAAAGGGTCTTTGGATAGGGTGCAGCGAGAAAGGAACAAGCTCCAGATGCCCACGCCCAGCTCGGAGAAGAGCTGAAAGGTGTTCGGCCGAGCTGTCGGCTCCGATTAAGGAGGCCGGCGGCTTTGTCGCAGCATCTATAGTAAGTGCTTGCGCGGACTCCTTTGAAAATAAGAGTTCGGCGAGGAAGTCAAGTGACAAAATATGTCTTGTAGGTATACTCACAGGTCGCCCTGCGGAGGAGATGCCCGTATCAACGGGTGATCAACTTCCCGAGCTGTTGTAGCTGCTCAAACGAGTTCGGCAGGCAATGAGCGGCGTCGTCCAGGCTTTATGGCCAGCCCTCTCCCTACCCGGGGGCCTTGGGGAGCTTGGAGAAGCTTGAGGAGTCTTGGCAAGGCTTACATTTATGGAAGATTTCAGCCTGCCGCCAAGGTGCCAGGGAGGCTTGGGCCATGGTGAAGACGCGGTACAAGAAGGCGGATCCCAACCACATGGCCGAGGTCGGACCTGTGGGGCCCGATGGGAAGGAGATCCCTGTGAGTTTACTATACGGCCAAGTAGAGTTGGCCGCTAAATTTTCCCAGGGATTGTAAATTAGACAACCTGTTAGACGGGATTGAGGAGGAATATAGTCAATAGATTTGACAATGTATTTGAAAATGACATGTGAAATGCCTTCTAGCCGGATTGTAGATCGTTTGTGTTTGCCGACCTTTTCGCTTCAACCTCGGGACCCTAGAGTCCGGAGTGTGTCCGAATACCTTCTCGGTTAAGAAACAACCGGGGTATGCATGGAGACCAGGCGTAGGGGTCATGAGTGCTTTATCATACAAGTGCCCAACTAGTTATGTTATATTACATGGTTAGTGAGAAACATCTTCCAGGGAGAATAGTTCAGTTAAGGGTTCCTTTCCCTGGGAGGCATGCCCTAAAGTGCATGTCCGGACTGCGAAAAGAGCAGAAAAACATCTGGGGCAGATAAATAAGTAGGTAAAAAAAGATCATCTTTCAAATCACCGACCGAATATTCCCTTAAGAACGCTAGCTTTCAGCTTCACCCAGTCCGAGGTACACATTCGGCTGACCCGGCAGTAACAATCGTAGAGGTGCTCCCTTTACCTCCTAGCCGAACAATCGGGAACATAGGGGTAAGCACAGGAGCCAGGCAACCCAGCTTGGCCAAAACTTAAGTCATATCGATGCATATAATGGTGAATAAAAGGTACATGTGGAAGCTTGACACATGTGCTGGGCATGAAGCCCTTATAATTAAGCTTCTGGTAAAGAAGCCCCCAGGTATAATGAGTGCGGATAGCACATCAAGTGTGTGCGATCAATGCGCAAGTAGGCCTTTAAGGGCTTTTTTAGGAAAGGGTTGAGGGAAGAAAGGGAAACAAAAGACAGCTGAAGTGTAAAAGTTTGGATGGGGGAAGGGGACGTACTCTTAGTCCGGCGCTAGGCATAGAATCTTCGGAGGCGGGCTGCGTTCCATGGGTTCGGCTCCAGTCGGTTGTCCGACGCATTTCGTAGATGGTACGCTCCGCCGGTCAGGACTTGATCGATAATGAAAGGGCCCTCCCATTTGGGCTTGAGTTTGTCCTTTTTCTTGTCCGGCAGGCGTAGAACTAGTTCGCCAACGTTGTAAGTCTTGGCCCGTACTTCTCTGCTTTGATATCTTCGAGCCTGCTGCTGATAGAATGCGGAACGAGCCTTGGCGACGCCGCGTTCTTCCTCCAATGCGTCCAAGTTGTCCTGCCGATCTAGCTCGGCTTCTCTTTCTTCGTACATGCGCACTCGAGGTGAGTCATGAATGACGTCACAGGGCAGAACTGCCTCTGCGCCGTATACCATAAAGAATGGTGTGAATCCGGTAGTACGGTTGGGCGTTGTCCGCAGCCCCCAGAGTACGGAGTCTAGCTCCTCTACCCAGTGCGTGTCAGATTTCATAAGTGACCGCACTAGTCTGGGTTTGATGTCGCTCATTATTAGACCGTTCGCTCGTTCCACTTGACCGTTGGTTTGAGGATGATAGACTGAAGCGTAATCGAGCTTAATGCCCATATTTTTGCACCATGATTTAACCTCGTCGGCTGTGAAGTTCGTGCCGTTATCGGTGATGATGTTTGTGGGGACACCATAACGGTGTACTACCCGGATATGAAGTCTATAACTGGTCCGGACTCTGCCGTTTTAACGGCTTGCCTCTATCCATTTGGTGAATTTATCCACCATGACCAATAGGTACCTTTGCTTGTGGGTTCCCCCTTTAAGGGTCCGACCATGTCAAGCCCCGGATCATGAACGGCCGTAATGGGTATAGTTTTGAGGCGGTGGGTGGCATATGGCTCGATTAGCAAAGAGCGACAACCGACGATCTTCGGACTAAGTCTGAGCATCTGCCGGGCGTCGGCCAATAAAATCTGTCGGAATGCCTTTCCTACAAGGGCCCGAGCTGCTGCGTGGTGTCCGCCTAGTCCGGCATGAATTTCAGCGAGAAGGTTTCGCCCTTCTTCTTTGGATATACACCTTTGAAGGACTCCGGCTGTGATTTTCTTATAGAGTTCTCCCTCATGGACCTTGTAGGCTTTAGATCGCGGACTATCGTGGGCCTCATTTTGGTCTTGGGAAGTTCTTGCCTAAGCAAGTAGGCTAGAATGGCTCGCCCGCAGGCGATTACTGCCATTATGTCGTGGGCTGAAGGTGTTATTTCATCGGCTAAATCGCCGGTTATGTCAGATTGCTGTGTGTCGGTTGGTGCGGCTGCTTCCGGTTTGTTGTTTCCGGACTCCTCTTCCCATAGTACGGATGGCTTAAATAGCCGTTCCAGGAAGATGTTTGGAGGGACAGCGTCACATTTTGCGTCGACGCGTGCCAATACGTCGGCCGCTTGGTTATTATCCCTGGCTACGTGGTGGAATTCAAGTCCGTCAAACCGAGCTGACATTTTTAGGACAGCGTTACGATATGCTGCCATTTTCGGATCCTTGGCATCAAAGTCTCCATTTATTTGGGATATTGCAAGGTTTGAATCGCGCACCTCCAGCGTTGAATGCCCATGGAGATTGCCATCCGGAGGCCATGTAAAGGGCCTCGTATTCGCCGCGTTGTTGGAGTCCGTGTACATTATCTGAAGTATGTATTGATCGTGTCCCGGTTGGGGACGTCAATCGACGCCACCCCAATCCGCCAACATTTTAGAGCCGTCGAAGTGCATAATCCAATTGGAGTATCGCCGTACTCTTTAGGGAGTTCGAACCGGTCCATTCAGCGGCAAGTCAGCCAAAACTTGTGACTTTATAGCTCGCGAGGTTTGTAAGTTATATCGAATGGTAAGAGCTCAATGGCCCATTTTGCAATCCTGCACTGTCGCGTCGCGGTTGTTGATAATGTCATTGAGGGGTACTTCGGAGGCCATCAAGTATCGAACACTCTTGAAAGTAGTGTCGAGCTTCCGGATGCCATGAACACCGTGATCGCTATCTTTTGATAGTGCGGTAACGGGACTTGCGGGGGTTAACACGGTGGATCGTAGTACCTTGGTTTTGAAGAGGGAATTTATGCCCTTCGTCTCGTTCGACGACGAGTACCGCGGTTACAACTTGATGTGTTGCTGCGATGTATAACAACATTGGTTCGCCTAGGTTGGGCGCAGCCAGGACCGGATTTGTTGCCAATATGGCTTTTATTTCTTGAGTCCGCGAAGGCAACATCCGTCCACTCGAAGTGTTGGTGCGCCTAAGGAGGCGATAGAGGGGCAATGCCTTTTCTCCTAGGCGGGAGATAAAGCGGCTTAGAGCCGCCATGCATCCAGTCAATTTTCGTATTTGTTTGAGGTCTTTTGGAACATCTAGCTGTGACAGGGCTCGGATTTTGGCGGGTTTGCTTCAATTCCTCTACGGATACAATGAAGCCGGTGAGCTTTCGGTGATGCGCGCCAAAACGCATTTTCTGGATTCACTTGATGTCATATGCTCGAGGTTGTCGAATGTGAGCCTCAAGTCGTCTACTAGAGTTTCGGCGTGTTTGGTTTTGACGACTACATTGTCTACGTATGCCTCTACTGTTTTGCCGATCTGGGTGGCGGACATGTTTGAATCATGTGCTTGATATGTTGCGGGCGTTTTTAAGTCCGAAGGGCATCGTGTTGAAGCGAATGGTCCATATGGAGTGATGAATGCCGTTGCGGCTTGGTGCCTTCCGCCATCTTGATTTGATGGTAGCGGAGTATGCATCAAGGAAGCACAATGAATCGTGTCTGCGGTAGCATCGATTATCTGAGTCGATGTGGGGAGGGGAAGGGATCCTTTGGGCAGGCCTTGTTGAGGTCTTTAAAATCGACACATAGGCGCCAAGATTTGTCCTTCTTTGGTACCATTACGGGTTTGCTAGCCAATCCGGATGTTTGATATCTCGATGAATCCGGCTTCCAATAGTTTGGCTAGATCTTCTCCCATTGCTGTCTTTTGGGTTGAAAAATCGTCGAAGAGCCTGTTTGGTGGCTTGAATCCTTTAGGATATTTAGGCTGTGTTCGCCAATCTGCATGGGATTCCGAGCATATCCGAAGGGTGCCAGGCGAAAATGTCCCAATTTTCCCGAAGGAATTCTCACAGTGCGGCGTCTACATCAGGGTTCAACTATGCCCCGATGGAAGCCGTCTTTGTCGGGTCCGTTGGATGGACCTGGAATTTTACTATTTCGTTCGCTGGTTTAAAGGAGGTGGACTTGGATCTCTTATCGAGTATCACATCGTCTCTATTCACAGTAGAGCGTAGCGCGGTAAGTTCTTCTGCCGCTAGGGCTTCATATAGTGCCTCTAGGGCTAATGCGGCTGTCTTGTTCTCGGTGCGGAGTGCTATGTCCGGATCACTAAGGAGAGTGATTATTCCACCGAGCCCAGGCATTTTGAGCTTCATGTACCCGTAATGGGGTACGGCTTGAAAAATTGTGAATGCCTCTCGTCCTAATATAGCGTGATATCCGCTGTTGAGCAGGGCCACTTGGAACGTGACTTCTTCGGATCTGTAATTGTCCGTCGAGCCAAACACCACATCGAGTGTGATTTTTCCGGTGCAGCGCGCTTCCCGGCTAGGGATTATTCCTCTGAAGGTTGTGCTGCTTCGCTCAATGCGGCTCTAGTCTATTTCCATTTTTTGAAGAGTTTCCTCGTAGATGAGGTTTAACCCGCTGCCGCCATCCATGAGGACCTTTGTAAGTCGAAAGTCGTCCACTATTGGACTAAGTACCAGTGCGGCTGGTGCTCGGGCTGTTCAGAATTTAGGTTCGTCGTTGGCGTTGAAGGTGATGGCTGTGTCGCTCCATGGATTTGTTGTTGCTACTTGGTAGACTTCGGCGAGGCTGCGAATTGTTCATTTCCGCATATTATTTGATGCGAAGGTCTCGAAGACTGTTGATACCGCACCGGTATTGTTGGAGTGGTTTTCCGGGGCTAGAAGCTTCTCGCCACTTTTGGCCACCTGCCGTAATATCCAACATGCTCGAACACTATGTCTTTGGGGCGCCCTCTGTCTTGTGAATTTTACAGGTCCGCTAAGCCACCCCTCGATCTGACGGTTCCATGCCCTTTATGGGGTTTTTGCTTTTTGGTTTTTGTACCCGGTGCCTGAGTGTAATGCACCCTTTTGTTGCGGACTGGGGTTGTATTTGGGGCCGGATTGTCTCAAAACTTAATTTTGGTTTTCCGGAAACTCTCCATCGCACAGCACTTTTGTACTATGGACGCCAGGTCGGCAAAGCGTGTAACTTCACGACGGCTGATGGCGTTCAAGATCCCCTCGTCCGTGCAATTATTGCAAAAGATTGAGATTGCGTTTTCCTCTCGGCAATCCTTTATCCTGTCGATAACCAGGAGGAATCGGCCCGATAATGATGTCTTGTTTGATGGGCTCTTGCGGATTAGAGATAGATCACATATGTGCGGGCGGGTGGGTGGAATTGAGTCCTAACCCTACCCATCTCAAGGCTCAAGGGCTGAGAAGTTTCGAATTTGGAAGTTTGGAAAGTGGAGCGTTGTCCGACGAGTCGGTCCAATGCGACTTTAGGTTCGATGCTTGATCGAAATCCGTCACTCGCGGGGATCCGTCATGGAGGGTTCGGCAGTCCAACATGACTAGTTTTCAATCTGGGAAGAGTCGCGCATTGTTCCTCTACCATTGCAGCGTGGTGGGTGACACGGGAGAGTTAATCTCTCTCGGATCGGTTTTAAGCCCAATCTGATTGTGATTCATGGCGACTCGAGGCGGCGATGCGATCCAAGAGCTCGTTCTGGACGAGAGCTCTATTGGATCCAGCCGCTCGGCGAATTCTGAGCTGACGTGAAGATTGCTTTTGACGACTTGAGAGGTCATTGTCGAAGCGGTGGCCGGACAGGCGGTCATAAGAAAACCACCTAGCCGGACAGTTTGGCCGGCGGCCAAGGCTCCTTTAGTGAAAATACCGTCCTTGAAGACGGGAGGAGGCATCCTTCCTATCGGTGACGACACAGAGGAACTCTCAATGAAAGCACCAATGTCGGTGTCAAAACCGACAAATCTCGGGTAGGGGGTCCCAAACTGTGCGTCTAGGCGGATGGTAACAGGAGACAAGGGACACGATGTTTTTACCTGTGTTGGGCCCTCTCGATGGAGGTAAAACCCTACTCTGCTTCATTGATATTGATGATATGGGTAGTACAAGAGTGGATCTACCACGAGATCAAGGAGGCTAAACCTAGAAGCTAGCCTATGGTATGATTGTTGTAATGGTTGTTGTCCTCACGGACTAAAAGCCTTCGGTTTATATAGACACCGGAGAGGGCTAGGGTTACACAGAGTCGGTTACAATGGTAGGAGATCTACATATCCGTATCGCCAAGCTTGCCTTCCACGCCAAGGAAAGTCCCATCTGGACACGGGACGGAGTCTTCAATCTTGTATCGTCGTAGTCTTGGAGTCCGGCGGACGATGATAGCCCGGCTGTCCGGACACCCCCTAGTCCAGGACTCCCTCAGAGACCTTTGGTCCCGGTTGGTGGCACCAACCGGGACTAAAGGGGGGCATTGGTCCCGGTTGGTGCCACCAACCGGGACCAAAGCTCTGGCTATATAACCAGGTGATATGTCTCCATCATATCTATTATTTTTGATTGTTCCATGCCAATATTCTTCAACTTTCATATACTTTTGGCAACTTTTTATACTATTTTTGGGACTAACATATTGATCCAGTGACCAGTGTCAGTTCCTGTTTGTTGCATGTTTTATGTTTTGCAGAAACCTCATATCAAACGGAGTCCAAACGGGAGAAAAATGGGCGGAGAATATTTTTGGAATATTTATGATTTTTGGGAAGAAGAATCAACGCGAGACAGTGCCCGAGGGGGCCACGAGGCAGGGGGCGCGCCCCATGGGGGTGGGCACGCCCCTGACCCTCGTGGGCACCCCGTAAGGCAGTTGATGCTCTTCTTTTGCCGCAAGAAAGCGAATTTTTGGAGAAAAATCTTGGCGAAGGTTTCAATCTAATCGGAGTTACGGATCTCCGGATATATAAGAAACGGTGAAAGGGCAGAATCTGAGAACACAGAAACAGAGAGAGACAGAGAGACAGATCCAATCTCGGAGGGGCTCTCGCCCCTCCCACGCCATGGAGACCATGGACTAGAGGGGAAACCCTTCTCTCATCTAGGGAGATGGTCAAGGAAGAAGAAGAAGAAGGGGGGCTCACTCCCCCTCGCATCCGGTGGCGCCGGAACGCCGCCAGGGGCCATCATCATCACCGTGATCTACACCAACACCTCCATCATCTTCACCAACATCTCCATCACCTTCCCCCATCTATATTTAGCGGTCCAATCTCCCGCAACCCGCTGTACCCTCTACTTGAACATGGTGCTTTATGCTTCATATTATTATCCAATGATGTGTTGCCATCCTATGATGTCTGAGTAGATTTTCGTTGTCCTACCGATGATTGATGAATTGCTATGATTGGTTTAATTTGCTTGTGGTTATGTTGCTGTCCTATGGTGCTCTCCGTGTCGCATAAGCGTGAGGGATTCTCGTTGTAGTGTGTTGCAATACGTTCATGATTCGCTTATAGTGGGTTGCTTGAGTGACAGAAGCATAAACCCGAGTAAGGGGGTTATGGCGTATGGGATAAAGGGGACTTGATTTGTTAATGCTATGGTTGGGTTTTACCTTAATGATCTTTAGTAGTTGCGGATGCTTGCTAGAGTTCCAATCAATAGTGCATATGATCTGAGAAGAGAAAGTATGTTAGCTTATGCCTCTCCCACAAAAAACTTGCTATCGGTCTAGTAAAGTAGTCAATTGCTTAGGGACAATTTCACAACTCGTACCACCACTTTTCCACACTCTCTATATTTACTTTATTGTTCTTTATCTAAACAACCCCTAGTTTATATTTACGTGCTCTTTATTATCTTGCAAACCTATCCAACAATACCTACAAAGTACTTCTAGTTTCATACTTGTTTTAGGTAAAGCGAAAGTTAAGCGTGCGTAGAGTTGTATCGGTGGTCGATA
Organism: Aegilops speltoides; assembly: GCA_021437245.1. Classification (NCBI taxonomy): domain Eukaryota; kingdom Viridiplantae; phylum Streptophyta; class Magnoliopsida; order Poales; family Poaceae; genus Aegilops; species Aegilops speltoides. The sequence goes on from CM038141.1 coordinate 134,842,456, forward strand.
GAACTTGAGGGAATATTTGTTCTACCTTTAGCTCCTCGTTGGGTTCGACAATCTTACTTATCGAAAGAGGCTACAATTGATCCCTTATACTTGTGGGTTATCAAGACCTTTTTCTGGCACCGTTGCCGGGGAGTCATAGCGTGAGGTGAATATTCTCGTGTGTGCTTGTTTGCTTTATCACTAAGTAATTTTTATTTGCTTTTTCTAAGTTCTTCTCTATCTTTAGTTATGGATACGGAACACGAAATACCAAAAAAATAGGTGTACTTGCTACTCATGGAGATGGGGAACCTCCTAAAACCCTCGATGCTCATTATGTGAAAGATATTATGTACTACTTTGATAATCCTGAGAAAACCCCATTAGATTATGTTATGGAGACATGTTGGATCAACGTGAATACTTTAGGGATTATCGCTTGACACAGAAAGGGAAACTATTATGGGATCAAATTCATATGTTACATTGGTATGCTCGTCAACTATGCTTGAGATATGATTATACTTGTTGCTCTAGGATGAAGGCTCCACACCTTCCCTTTTCATGCAAATTCAATGATGATAAAACCTTCTTATGCTAATGGTATCTATGATTACTATGATGTGGAACAAATAGAAGAATTCTTTGCTTTTATGGGTGAGGGAGTCCTGGATTAGGGGGTCCTTGGACAGTCGGACTATGTACTTGTGCCGGACTGTTGGACTGTGAAGATACAAGATTGAAGACTTCGTCCCGTGTCCGGGTGGGACTCTCCTTTGCGTGGAAGGCAAGCTTGGCAATTTGGATATGTAGATTTTCTTCTCTGTAACCGACTCTGTGTAAACCTAGCCCCCTCCGGTGTCTATATAAACCAGAGGGTTTAGTCCGTAGGACAAGAACAACAATCATAATCATAGGCTAGCTTCTAGGGTTTAGCCTCAACGATCTCATGGTAGATCAACTCTTGTAATACTCATATCATCAAGATCAATCAAGCAGGAAGTAGGGTATTACCTCCATTGAGAGGGCCCGAACCTGGGTAAACATTGTGTCCCCCGCCTCCTGTTACCATTAGCCTTAGACACACAGTTCGGGACCCCCTACCCGAGATCCGCCGGTTTTGACACCGACATTGGTGCTTTCATTGTGAGTTCCACTGTGTCATCATGATAAGGTTTGATGGCTCCTTCAATCATCCACGATGATGCGATCCAGGGTGTTTTCCTCCCTGGACAACTCTTCGTATTCGGCGGCTTTGCACTGCGGGCCAACTCGCTTGGCCATCTGGAGCAAATTGATAGCTACGCCCCTGGCCGTCAGGTCAGGTTTGGAAGCCTGAACTACACTTCCGACATCCGCAGAGACTTGATCTTCGACGGATTCGAACCCATAACAGGTGTGCCGAACAGTCACGATGAGCATGACTTAGATCTTACATCGGACGGTGTTCGGGAGATCACACCTGCATCTGCCCTAGCTCTAAATCCGGAGCAGATCATGCCGTCCGAGGACGGGTGGGTAGATCCCGCCACGGAGGCCGCACACTCATCGGCGCTAGAGCCGAACACAGACTTCACCTCCAAAGAGATCTGTGTCATCGGACCCTTGGACTCGTCTCCGGCCATAGGTTCTGAACCGCGCGCATCCGTGCCTATCGAATCTGACTGGGCACCGATCATGGAGTTTACCTCCGCGGATATCTTTCATCACTCGCCCTTGGGCAATGTACTAAATTCACTGAAATCTCTCTCCCTGTCAGGAGACTTATGGCCGAACTATGTCCGGCTTGAGTGGGAAGTGGACGTCGAAGGAATTCGTTCCCCACCCACCACCCACTTAATAGCCACTGTCGATGACTTAACCGACATGCTTGATTTCAACTCCGAAGACATCGACAGTATGGACGACGATGCTGAAGAGGAATGTGAACCACCGCCCAAAGGGCATTGGACAGCCACCTCATCATGGATACACCCAAAGGGCATTGGACAGCCACCTCATCATATAAGGTATATGGTGGACACACCCAAAGAAAGCGATGGCGATGAGGCAACGGAGGATAATCCCCTTGAGAAGCAATCTAGGCACTGGCGTCATCGGCGCCGCTCTTAGCCTCATCATGGCAAAAATAGCGATACTGGCACAAGAGGCAATACGCTCCGGATAATGCCAAGGACGAAAACAATCCCACCCAACCAAGCTTCGAGCAGGCCAAACGGGAGGATGGGCAAGTTAGCCCTAAGGAACAGGCAATGGATGGAGAATCAGAGGATGACAATTACATGCCCCTCTCTGAAGATGAGGTGAGCCTCAGCGACGAAGAATTCATCATGCCTGAGGATCCGTCGAGCGGGGAGCGCTTGGTAGCCGCTTATAGCCCTGCAAAAGCACGAAGAAAAAGCGGCGAGCTTCAAGCTGATCAAGATCTGCTAACCGATAGATGGACGAAGGTCCTGGCAGCCGAGGAATACGGACTCGAGCACCCAACGAAAAGTTACCCAAAGCACAGGTTGCTACCTCAACTCGAGGAGGAGGCATTAAAGCCTACACTACCAACGCAGGATGCGGCTGACCGGCCACCTCGTGGCCGAGACAAAGCAGCGTATCGGCCCGAAGTTCAGCCTGCACCCCGTCGCCAAACAAGCAAAAACACGAAGGTCCGGGGCTCCACGCATGACCTGCGAGACAAATTGGAAAACAAAGCAGGACAACCAAGATCAATCTACGGATCACGGGGGCGCGCCCCAACGCGAGACGATGACCGTCATGCCGGATATACTAAAAATAAATCCGGCCGGGCCGAATACAACAGATTAACTCATTTGAACTGCGTCGTGATGTAGCCCGGCATAGAGGCGCCGCACACCCCCTATGCTTCACTGACGAAGTAATGGATCATGAATTCCCAGAAGGGTTTAAACGCGTGAATATTGAATCATACGATGGTACAAAGACCCCGCGGTATGGATTGAAGATTTCCTTCTCCACTTTCACATGGACCGCAGCGATGATCTACATGCCATCAAGTACCTCCCACTAAAACTCAAGGGACTGGCTCAGCATTGGCTAAATAGCCTGCCGGCAAACTCCATTGGCAGTTGGGAGAACCTGGAAGACACATTCCTTGACAACTACCAGGGCACTTATGTGCAACCACCGGATGCTGATGACTTAAGTCACATAACCCAACAGCCCGGAGAGTCAGGCAGGAAATTCTGGACTCGGTTCCTAACTAAAAAGAACCAAATTGTCGACTGTCCGGATGCCGAAGCCCTAGCGGCCTTCAAGCATAACATTCATGACGAGTGGCTTGCCCGACACCTCGGCCAAGAGAAGCCGAAGTCCATGGCAGCCCTCACGATACTCATGACCCACTTTTGTGCGAGCGAAGATAGCTGGCTGGCTCGCAACAACAGCACATCGAGAAATCCTGGCACCTCAGATACCAGAGATATCAACGGCAAGCCCCGACGCAACAGACACAAGCGTCACAACAATGGTGACAACGCCGAAGACACGACAGTCACTGCCGGCTTCAGTGGCTCTAAGTCCGGTCAGTGGAAAAAGCCATTCAAAAGAAACAATCCAGCCCCGTCCAGTCTGGACCGCATACTCGATCGCTCGTGTCAAATTCACGGCACCCCCATAAACCAGCCAACCACACCAACAGAGAATGTTGGGTGTTTAAACAGGCCGGCAAGTTAAATGCCGAAAACAAGGAAAAGGAGCCGCATAGTGATGATGACGAGGGGCCCCGGTTGCCGACCACAGGAGGACAGAAGAAATTTCCTCCTCAAGTGAAAACGGTAAATATGATATACGCCACCCATATTCCCAAACGGGAGCGGAAGCGCGCACTAAGGGACGTCTACGCGATGGAGCCAGTCGCCCCAAAGTTCAACCCATGGTCTTCTTATCCGATCACTTTTTCGCAGGGACCATCCTACCAGTATCCGTCATGGCGGTTCGGCCGCGTTGGTCCTCGACCCCATCATTGTCGGATTCCACCTCACATGAGTCCTTATGGACGGTGGCTGCAGCCTGAACCTGCTATATCAGGATACAGTGCGCAAAATGGGCATTGATCCCTCAAGGATTAAACCCACAAAAACCACCTTTAAAGGTGTCATACCAGGTGTAGAGGCCTGTTGCACGGGCTCAATCACACTGGAAGTAGTCTTCGGATCTCTGGACAACTTCCGAAACGAGGAGTTAATCTTCGATATCGTCCCCTTCCATAGTGGCTACCATGCACTACTAGGACGAACCGCATTTGCTCGATTCAATGAGGTTCCACATTACGCCTACCTCAAGCTCAATATGACTGGACCTCGCGGGGTTATAACAGTCAATGGAAACACACCCTCCGTACAGAGGAGCACACTGCGACCCTCGCAGCAGAAGTACAGAGCAGCCTTCTTAGGTAGATCTCCAACTCGGCAATAAAGCCCCCGGACACCGCCAAGCGAGTCTGAAGTACTCTGCAATAGGATCGTCTGGCACGTCCAGAGCTCGCCTAGCAATTCGGCCTCCATCCTAGTCCCGGTCAAGCGGTGAAATTTGTGCCGCCCGTACATACTTATGCACTTAAAATACCATGGGCATAGGTGGAGGAACGACCACAATGCGGTCCAAAATATGGCCCAACCGTCACAGGACCCGTACACCTTACCCTTTTCTTTCTTTCAGGTCCCTCTCTTTTTGAGGCTCTTCCGATAATCTGAGTATCGGACCCATTACGATACGGAAACACCAAGGAGGCAAGAAGCTTTGACGTACAAGGGAATTCCCAGGTGGTCTCTGATAACGATCAGTGTACCTGTTTTACACACCCACACGCGGCTCGCTCTTGGTCAGGACATGTCAAATAGTCCTATTTTGCTTATCGCACTACTTGTATACATACGCCTTGACATATTATTCAAATAACAACAGGAAATAATGTACAGGTCAGCTTATTATTACATTTCTCTATCTTTTCCTTGACTGTTTATTTATTATGAATTGCATCCATACATTCTGGTACGTTCAATCCCTCCAGGGGCTTCAGTGTACCCCATAATACGGCAAGAAAAGTCCGAACACTTTCGATAGTGCGGCACCCCAAACTTATAGCATTATATGCATGAGCTCCGAATCATGTCTTGGGTCAATAGTTGGGTTTGCCCGGCTCCCATGTTTTGCTGCCTTATGTTCCGCTACATCGGCTAAGGTGGCACAGGGAGAACTACTGCAATTGTATCCTGGTTCTTCCGGACGAGCACCTCAGGAGAAAGCCGAAAACTGACTGTCATGATGCGGCGAGAGCTGGTCGCTGTTTGATAGGTCTCAAATCCTTAAAGATTTTTTCCGCTTTGGGCAAGGAATCGGCCTTGTCCGATTTAGGCGTGTATAGCGCCCCAAGTTCGGCCTTCCGGATATCAGGGGCTACACCAAAATTTAAAATTATAGAGTTCTATGGCTAAGTGAGAGTGATAAAGCTGTATAGTCCGATTGCCTTGTTCGTTGCGCTAAAAACCTCCTTAAAGGACCAAAAATTTGGATAAAGAGTGTTTAGATTTATCCGGAACAGCCCGGTACTAGTTACATGGGGGCAGAAGCCAACGACTGGCCAACTCTCAGATTTTATAAACGGCCGCACAGAAGATAAAATTTTAAATCAACAAGCGTTATATAGCGCAAATGAACTCGTTTTCATATTATAGGATCACATGAGTACATTCATTCAAATATTACATCCTTAGCACATTCCTCCGCCACAAGGCGGGCGCCCTTCAGGACACTGTCATAATACTTTTTGGGGTGGCGGTGCTCCTTGCCCTTCGGCGGCCCCTCTGTCACCAGCTTCTCGGCATCCATCTTGCAAGCAGCACTTTCGCTTGACAGGCGAAGGCCTCTGCTTACCTTCATTGCGGTGACCGCTTTATGGCTTCAAGCCGCGGGCAGGCGTTTACAAGCCGCTTCACGAGGCCGAAGTAGCTGCTGGGCAAGGGCTCGGCAGGCCACATCCGGTCTATAAGGTCCTTCATGGCCAGCTCGGCCGCCTTGTGCAATTCGACCAGTTGCTTCAGCTGGTCGTTCAAGGGCATCGGATGTTCGGTCCCAATATATTGAGACCAGAACAACTTCTCCGTCGAGCTCCCTTCTTCGGCCCGGTAGAACTCCATGGCATCCGTTATGCTGCGCGGCAGATCTGCAAACGCTCCTGGAGAGCTTTGAATTCGGGTAAGTAAAAGGAAAGTCTCCTTCACATGCTTGCTTTGCATAATGAATGCCTTACCCGCCGCTATCTTCTTGGCCGCTTGAATCTCCTAGAGGGCCCTTTGGGCTTTGGATTTGGCGTCTCGCGTGCTCTGGAGGGCCTCAGCAAGCTCGGACTCTCGCGTCTTAGAGTCACACTCCAAGGACTCGTATTTTTTGACGAAATACTGGAGCTCTTGCTGGACCTCGTTGACACGGGCCTCTTGCTTCTCGCGCTTGGTGCGCTCCTTGGCCGCTTTGTCTTCAGCCTCGGACAGCGCCTTCTTAAGGGCCGCCACTTCGGTCGTGGCCCCTATTAAAGTTCATGATGCTTCTATAAGCTAAAACCATTTTTTATTTATCAATATACAAACGGGGTATCACTTACCTTTGTTCTCCTTGAGCTGCCTCTTCACGAGGCCGAGCTCTCCCTCGATCCGCTCCATGTCCTGCTTCAGTCCGGAGACCTCCGCAGTACGAGCGGTAGCGGCCAGCAGTGACGCCTGCTTATTCACATGGACATTTTCTATTAGACTCTTGCAGATGTTATTTGATCCTTTGTTTGGCCTTTCTTTTCCGAACGTCAAACAGAGCATCAGGGGCTAATGTCTATACTGTGATATTTTCTCATAATTTGATTACTTACCTAAAGCCTGATAGGAGGCTGGCGCAAGCTTCGGTCAATCCGCTTTTGGCGGACCAAACCTTCTCAATCACCGCACTCCTGATGGTGCGGTGCTCTTCGTCAATGGAAGCGCCGCGAAGCGCTTATAGCAAGTTGTCCGATGCCTCTGGATGGACAGAGGTCATCCGCACGGGCGGATCGCCCCCCTTAGAGAGAGGCTGCCTGCCTGAATTCGAAACCACTGCAGGTTCTGGTGCAGTATCTGGCTAAAGGCCAGACTTGTTGCGGCCCCCGTCATCAGCATCCATGGGGGTCTTCCCTCCCATGTGCCCGGCGTATGGGATTTCGCCTTGGGGCGTCTCCAAAACTGTCTCCTCCTGGTCCGGTATCCTCTGGGACAACACCTCGGTGTCGTCCGCGGGCTGGGGAGAGGTGGCCGTCGGGAGTGAATCGCTGTTCATCGCTGACTGGCCCAAAGACCCATTGGAGGAGGATACGTCGATGTGGGCTTTGGCTGGACTACACGATCATGTTTGGCATGATAAGAAACGATAAAACAGAACATACCAGAAGTATTATAGTGTCCGGATAGTTACGACTTCGCCAGGGGCTTGGCCTTGGGCAACCACTCCTCACCGCTATAGGCGGCTGTGGTGGAGTCGTCCGGAGGGAGGGTCTTTCCTTTCTTGGACCCTTCGGCCTCCCCATACGGGGCGACCTTCCTCTTCTTTTCCGCCTCGGTTGGGGGGGGGGGGAGGGATTTCCTCTTCCTCCTCCTCGTTTTCGTTGGAGGAGCACGCCTCGGTGTTTTCCGACGATGAGTCCGATACAACCTTGCGCCGGAGACCTTTCCTGGTCCCCGTGGCCTTCTTCTTGGCCTTCTTCTCCGGCACCTCATAGGGTGCCGGAAACAACATCTCTGTCAAGAGAGACGATGCTGGATCTTTGGGTAATGGAGCCGGATAGTCAATCTGCTCTGCTATCGCTACCCAGTCCTATTAAATTGGCATGGGGGTTTAGATTCCTCCCGCGGATGTGCCAGTACAAGGCACGTCTTGCAAAATATAAAAACTTACCGGATTGGCAGGGTGCTTTGCGCTGAGTCCGCGATCCTCGGTTATGGGTGGTGGTACCTCGGTGGTCTTGAATAGCACCTTCCAAACATCTTCGTGCGTCGTGTCGAAGAGCTCTCGCAGCGGCTGGTGTTCGGCCGGGTCGAACTCTCACATATTGAAAGCCCGTCTTTGACACGGAAAGATCTAGCGGAAGAGCATAACTTGGACCACGTTGACGAGCTTGATTTTCTTGCTTATCATATTTTTGGTGCAGGTCTAAAGTCCGGTCAGCTTCACCGATGAACCCCATGCTAAGCCCTTCTCTTTCCAGGAGGTGAGCCGCATGGGGATGCTGGATCAAAACTTGAGGGTCGCCGCCCAGTTGGTGTCGCGCGGCTCGGTGATGTAGAACCACCTCGATTGCCAACCCTTCACAGTCTCCACAATGGAGCCTTCGAGCCAAGTGACATTGGGCATCTTGCCCACCATGGCGCCCCCGCACTCCACCTGCTGGCCGACCACCACCTTCGGCTTCATGTTGAAGGTCTTCAGCCATAGGCCGAAGTGAGGCATAATGCAGAGGAAGGCCTCGCATACGATGATAAACGCCGAGATGTTGAGGATGAAATTGGGGGCCAGATCATGGAAATCTAGCCCGTAGTAGAACATCAACCCACGGACAAACGGGTGGAGGGGAAACCCAGTCCACGGACGAAGTGAGCAAGGAATACAACCCTCTCGTGGGGTTCCGGAGTAGGGACGACCTGCCCAGCATTCGGGAACCGGTGCGTGATGTTTGCGGCCAGGTATCCGGCCTCCCGGAGCTTCGTAATGTCCTCCTCCGTCACGGAGGAGACCATCCACTTGCCTCCCGCCCCGGACATGTTTGGAATGGCTTTATGGAGAAGGTGAGAACTTGGGCGCTGGAGCTCGAGCCTGCGAGAATGGATGAGCAGGGGAAGAATAAGGCATGGGTGAAAAAGAGGAATCCTTATCTCTTTATAAAGGCGGTAGAAACTGTGCGCCTCCCCACTTGCCCGGTAAACTCGCTTATTCCCCAAGCACCGTGTTGATGGTGCGGTTCGGTTACCCACACCCGTATCGATGAGAATCCTGTGATATGGGGACACGATCTCTGCTTCAACAAGACATGCCAAGAAAACCGCCTCGCGATATGTGCAGTGGCAGGTTGAGAAAAACGGTTCCATAATGACCAGGCCGTGGCGTGATGTCACGCTACGAAAAGTTGTCAGCAGATTAGATTTGTGGAATATTGTGCTCTCTACGGTGGTATGTGAAATTTGTTTTGCAGAGCCGGACACGATCCTTGTGTCCAAAATCTTCTATGGAGTATTCGGAGAAGGAACCCGCCTTGCAACGCCGAAGACAATCTGCGCGCCTGACTCATCGTCATTGAAGCCTGGTTCAGGGGCTATTGAGGGAGTCCTGGATTAGGGGGTCCTCGGACAGCCGGACTATGTACTTGTGCCGGACTGTTGGACTATGAAGATACAAGATTGAAGACTTCATCCCGTGTCCGGGTGGGACTCTCCTTTGCGTGGAAGGCAAGCTTGGCAATTCAGATTTGTAGATTTCCTTCTCTGTAACCGACTCTTCATAATACTAGCCCCCTCCGGTGTCTATATAAACAGGAGGGTTTAGTCCGTAGGACAAGAACAACAATCATAATCATAGGCTAGCTTCTAGGGTTTAGCCTCAACGATCTCGTGGTAGATCAACTCTTGTAATACTCATATCATCAAGCTCAATCAAGCAGGAAGTAGGGTATTACCTCCATAGAGAGGGCCCAAACCTGGGTAAACATTGTGTCCCCTGCCTCCTGTTACCATTAGCCTTAGACGCACAGTTCGGGACCCGCTACCCGAGGTCCGCCGGTTTTGACACCGACAATGGGTGCTTATGAAATTGAATCTTTGTTTAAAGAGTGTGAAAATCTTGATGATGCTGTTTACAGACCTGAAAATTTTGCTATACTTAAAAATTGTTATGAGAATTATGAATACAATTCCGATATTGATGCATTTATTGAGAAAGTCTCCATTGTCCAAGAAGAGACTAATATTTTGCAGGAGTCTATGGAAGAAGGAATTGAAGAAACTGTGAGCTCATTGGATGAAAAAGATGATGAGTGTAAGGGCATATTTATCCCTAAGGTGTTTTGGTGATTGATGACAATGCTTTTGCGGACTAATCGTGTGCCTTGAGTTTCTCAGACGCTTCATCGCTAGGCACGAGACGATTCGGTGCCCCTCGAAGACTATTGAATACGGCGTTGTTCTACGTTTCTTTTTGGTGGATTTGAGTCGTAGGAGAGCCATACTATTAAGAGGGGGTCCGCGTCGGAAAGGTTCGGGTGGAATCATCACGTACACGTTTCCCTCCTTGCCTCCACCTTTCCCTTGCACTTTAGAGCTTCCCTCGGTTATCCTCTTTGTGCTTTTTCTGGCGACTACTGCTCTCCGGAGCGGTAGTACTGCTGGAGCCCACAGTAGTACCATGGCTCCCAAGCCTAGTGCCACTTCGGTACGGTAGTAGGGGCGGATGTAATTTTTTACATCCACGCCCCACGGTAATACCAAGACACCCCATGTAGTACCGCGGTGTCCATGGTAATCTTGCTCCCCACAGTCGTAATCTTGTGGCCCTCATGCCTAATACCGCCGCGCGTCATGTAGTAGGAGTGGATGTAATTTTACATCCGCGCCTCCACGGTAGTAATACCAGCGTCGTCTTGTGTAGTACCATGCTGCTGATTCAGCTGGGGTTACGGTAGTACGCGCCTTAGCGGTAGTACCGCGTCGGATTTTTGCACTATTTCGTTTCCAGCGGAAGTAGGCACAGATGTATTTTTATTCGTCCGCGCTCTTCATAGGATAGAACTTTCCTGCCTTGCGGTAGTACCGCAAGAGGAGCGATAATCTTCGCTTCGCGGAAATCTTGCTCTCGGTCGAGCAGGTCCTAGTCCTCTTTCTTTGCCGTGGACGTACCGTGGTCCCTCATGGTAGTACCGCGGGGCCTTGCGGTAGTACCGCACTCCTGGAGCGGTAGTACCGCATGTCGCAGGCTGGACATGTGGATAAAGGTTGGATCTTTTCCATGACTATAAAAGGGGTGTCTCCTACCTCTAGTTGACTACCTCTTCAACCTTTAAGCTCCATTGTTGCTCCAAGCTCCATTTTCGCCTGATCTCTCTCCCTAGCCAATCAAACTTGTTGATTTGCTCGGGATTAGTTGAGAAGGCCTCGATCTACACTACCACCAAGAGAGATTTGATTCCCGCCACTTATCCCTAGCGGATCTTGTTACTCTTGGGTGTTTGAGCACCCTAGACAGTTGAGGTCACCTCGAAGCCATAGTCCATTGTGGTGAAGCTTCGTGGTGTCATTGGGAGCCTCCAATTAAGTTGTGGAGATTGCCCTAACCTTGTTTGTAAAGGTTCGACCGCCGCCTTCAAGGGCACCAATAGTGGAATCACGGCATCTCGCATTGTGTGAGGGCGTGAGGAGAATACGGTGGCCCTAGTGGCTTCTTGGGGAGCATTGTGCCTCCACACCGCTCCAACGGAGACGTACTTCCCCTAAAAAGGAAGGAACTTCGGTAACACATCCTCGTATCCACCGGCTCCACTCTTGGTTATCTCGCGCCTTTACTTTTGCAAGCTTACTTGTGTCGTATCCCTTGCTTGCTCATGTGCTTGTTGTTGTTGCATCATATAGGTTGTTCACCTAGTTGCATATCTAGACAACCTACTTTGATGCAAAGTTTAATTTGGTAAAGAAAAGCTAAAAATTGTTAGTTGCCTATTCACCCCCCTCTAGTCAACTATATCGATCCTTTCAATTGGTATCAGAGCCTCGTCTCTTTATTAAGGACTTTGCCGTCCGAAGAGTATGGTTGACACCACAGACGGTGCGGAGGAGCACTCTGGTGTGAATCCTATCTCATCTACGATCGATGGGGGAACCTCGGTCTCTCGTGAGGAATTCAATGTGGCTCTAGACACATTGAAAGACTCCATGACGACCAAGGTTGAAAGCATGTTTACTAAATTTCTTGAAGGACTTAAACTGTCTACCTCGCCGATGAAAGTGGGTGATCCCACTAACAAGGTGACGGATGCTACCTCCGACAAGGGGGAAGCTAACAGTGAAAAGAGTCCTTCTACTAGTGGTATAAATGGCACCGGCATCTTTGCCCATGTGGAACCTCCAATTTATGGAGGACCAATTCCCTCTACTCATTTAAATCATGTCGGTCCTCCTCCTAAGATTGTGAAAAATGAGGATTTTGATTCTTGGGTGTATCGCTTCAAGCGTCATTTAAATCATGTGAATACTAATCTTTGGAGAATCATTGAAGAAGGTTTCTATCCACATGACCGAAGCAACTTCACTCCGAGAGAAGTGGTGGATAATCAATTCAATGAGAGTGCTCTCTTCATCATCCAAGATGCAATCCTTCCCAAAGATCTCCCTCATCTTCGACCTCATGCCATGGCCAAAGACGCATGGCAATGCGTTGTGTCTCTCTACCGAGGAAGTGCTAGCATTCAACGCTCCAACTATGAAGTGGTGCAAGATGAAGCCGATGAGTTTGCAATGAAAGAAGATGAAGAACCTCGTGAGCTCTTTCGAAGAGTGACCAAACTCGCGGTCTCACTCCGAGATCATGGGAGCAAGGACATGGATGAAAATTGGATCAAGCGCAAGTTCCTCAAGGCCATGATGCCCTACAACAAGGCCATGTCCTCCGTCATTCGTCAAGACCGGATTTCCACTCCATGACCTCAAGTGAAGTGTTGGATGAGTTCGTTGCAATGAGCATCTTGGACAAGACCGCCGACAATGCGGTGCTCCATTCTCAAAGGGCAAAGAAGCCCAACCTTGCCTTGAAGGCCAAGGTTAGTGTGGAAGAAGAGGAAGAAGAGGAAGATGAGGAGAACAACCCCGAAGACACGAAATATGATTATCATGAGCACATGGCTCTTGCTTCAAGACAATTTTGGAGCAAGAAGAATACAAGACCCAACTTCAACAAGAACAACTCAAGTGGCTTAAAGGGCAAGCAACGAGTTAGAACTTGCTTCACCTGTGGCAATGTGAGCCATTTCATTGCGGATTGTCCTTACGAGAAGCGGGAAGACAATGGTGGCAAGTTCATCCGAAAGGACAAAACCAAGTCCTTCCCCAACAAGAACAACTTCACCAAGAAGACTCCTACTCGTGGGTTGGTGGTTCAAGAAGAATACCATGAGGATGACGATGATGATGAAAATGGAGAAGCAATGGCCATGGCATCCGTTGCCATTGCTACCACACCCCGGGTGTCTCTCTTTGATTCACCCAACGAGAACATCACCGCCAAGTGCCTCATGGCTAAAGCCTCTAACAAGGTAACCCCCAACATCAAAACCACCATCATTACTAATCCCTCTTTGGAGGGTTGCATTGATGAACATGATGGGTCTAATGAGGAAGTGAATGAATTTGATTCATTTATGAGTAAGTTCAAGGGCAAATCCAAGAAGCACTTTGTTGCTCTCTTGGAACAACTTGGTGAAGCCAATGACATGATCGAGGCTCACGAAGAAACCATCTCTAAGATGGAAGGTCATAGTCGTGACTATGCCGATGAGATATCGGATCTTTCTAATGCTCTTGAGGAAGAGCGTGGGCATTGTTTGACTTTTGAGGAGTCATACAACGATGACCATGCTAAGTTAAAGAAAGATCTTGATCATGCTCTTGTTGTGTCTCGTGTGCTAACTTCCGAGAAGGCTAAACTTGGGGTTGATCATGCTAGACTCAAGGAGGAGTTTGATGTACTTGACAAGGACCACAAGGTCTTGAAGGGTGCTCACGCTAACCTCAAGGAGTCTCATGCTCAACTCCAAGTTAAGCTAACCAAGGAAAAGGCCACCTTTCCTCATATGGTATTAATTGATAATGCATATGCTACTAACCCGTGTTGTGAGCATGTGCACCTTGTGGAGGAGAATGCCAAGTTGAAGGATCAACTTGAGAAAGGCCTTGTGACATGCATTCAAGGTGAGAAGAACCTCAACGACCTTTTGAGCAATCGAAAGGAAGTTGTGGCCAAGAAGGGAATTGGGTTTGCACCCAAGTCCAAGATCAAGAAGAAGAACGACAAGACCAAGCGACCTCCTCCTCTCAAGCAAACTTTTGTGAAAGAGGGAGAGGGTGCTCCTAAGGAGAAGAAGGAAAATGTGAAGGGTGTTGATGTCAAAAAGGGCAAAACCATCTCCCCAACAAAGCCGGCGACTTTAACCCGTCATATGTGTTGTGACGTGCTAGTGATGGGCATGTTTATGATATATTTGTTGGTTCTCCTTATGAGTACATTGAATGGTCTATTTGGGTTCCTAAAACCCTTGTTACTAACATCAAAGGACCCATTACTAAATGGGTATCTAAAACCAAGCATTGATCTCTTGTAGGTGTTTTCTTCCGGTGGAGGATCATGGTTGCTCAATAGTGGAGCAACAAATCATATGACCGGGAGCAAGGACTTGGTGGTGGACGTGCAAAAGATTCCATCTATGCCCACCAATGTCGAGTGGGGTGATGCCTCACATTCTAAGGTATTGGGTCTTGGCAAGGTTGTCATTTCTCATGATCTAATGATCGAGAAAGTCATGCTTGTTGAGTCCCTTGCATACAATTTGCTTTCCGTTCGTCAACTTGCACTCATGAGTTTTGCTACTTTCTTTGACATTGATACCGTGGCCCTCTTGTGGAGCAAGACTCTTAAAGTAGCCTTTGTTGGGCATGTCGAGAACGTTCTCTATGTGATTAACTTTTCGGAGCGACCCACTAAGACCGCGACATGCCTAATGGCTAAAGTTGATGTGGGATGGCTTTGGCATCACCGTTTAGCCCACGTCAATATGAGATCTTTGCAAAGTATTCTCAAGGGGGACCATGTCCGTGGACTAACAAATGTTAGTTTTGCCAAAGATCGTGCTTGCAGTGCTTGTATCGAAGGAAAGCTTCATGAGAAGGCTCACCCTCCCACGACTATCATCTACTCGAAGAGACCCTTGGAGCTCCTTCACATGGATCTTTTTGGGCCCCCATCTTTTGATAGTGTTGGAGGTAGAAAGTATTGCTTGGTGATTGTGGATGATTATTCAAGATACACTTGGGTATACTTCTTCAAGAGGAAGAGTGAGACTCAACAAACCGTCATCGACGTTGCAAATGAAGCTCAACGTCAACATGATGCAAAGATCTTGACAATAAGAAGTGACAACGGCACCGAGTTAAAGAACTACACCTTGGATGAGTTTCTTAGTGATGAGGGGATCAAGCATCAATACGCTGCACCATATACCCCTCAACAAAATGGTGTTGCAGAGAGGAAGAACCGGACGTTGATGGATGCGGCAATGACTATGATGGCGGAGTTCAAGTCTCCATACAACTTTTGGGCCGAAGCCATCAACACAGCATGTCATGCACCCAGTCGGCTCTATCTCCGCAAAGGCTTGAACAAGACTCCTTATGAGATACTCACCGGCAACAAGCCCAATCTCAAGTACTTCCGGGTGTTCGGGTGTAAGTGTTTCATTCTCGAGAAAGGTGTTCGTTTGTCTAAATTTGAGGCTAGAGCATATGAGGGCATATTTGTTGGTTATGCTACAAACTCTCATGCTTACCGTGTTCTCAACAAGTCCACCGGACTCATTGAGGAGACGTGTAACGTGCAGTTTGACGAAAATAACGGCTCCCAAGTGGAGCAAAGTGGTACTTGTGATGTAGGTGATGAAATTCCTCCCCAAGCCATAAGAAGAATGGGTATTGGTCATATTCTACCCATTGAGGAACCCCTTGTGGCCGAAGGAGAAGGACAATGCTCCACTCAAGTGGAGCCATCACCTCCCCAAGACCCACACGCTTCCGAAGAACAAAGTGAAGACCCTCAACCTCGTGAACAAGACCAAGGGCAAGATCAATCTCAAGATGGTGGTGAACCTCCAAATGATGCCCAAGGTCAAGTTCTCCCCCTTAAGCAAGTTCAAGATCATGAGCAAGCTCAAGATCAAGAACAAGCTCAAGACGGCGCTCAAGATAATCAAGTGAACCCTCCTTCCTCCACATCCGAGGAGGAATTAGAGCGTCGTGCCGCGAAGATTGCTTCCAAGCTCACCGCCAAAGTCCATCTCATGGAAAATGTGGATGGAAGCCTAATAAAGGGGGTAAGCACTCGTAGACAATTAGCAAACTATTGTGAACATAACACGTTTGTCTCTTGTGTTGAACCCCAAAAGGTCTATGAGGCGCTCGAAGACTCGGATTGGCTCAATGTCATGCATGAAGAACTCAACAACTTCAAGTACAACAAGGTGTGGAGATTGGTGCCAAGGCCATCGGGGAACCACAACGTCATTGGAACCAAGTGGATTTTCAAAAACAAGCAAGATGCTCATGGGAACATCATTCGCAACAAGGCAAGATTGGTAGCACAAGGCTACTCCCAAGTCGAGGGTATCGACTACGGTGAAACCTTTGCTCCCGTTGCTCGTCTTGAATCCATACGTTTGTTGATTGCTTATGCTTCCCATCACAACTTTAAGTTGCAACAAATGGATGTGAAAAGTGCTTTTCTTAATGGTCCTATTAATGAGTTGGTCTATGTCAAGCAACCCCCCGGGTTCGAGGATCCCTACTTCCTGGATCATGTGTATCAACTCGATAAGGCACTCTATGGCCTTAAACAAGCCCCACGTGCGTGGTATGACCACCTTACCGAGTTGTTACAAGATCGTGGATTTGAGGTGGGGCAAATCAATCCCACTCTTTTTACTAAGAAGGTCAAAGGGGAGTTGTTTGTATGCCAACTATATGTTGATGATATTATCTTTGGTTCCCCTAACAAAGCTTTCAATGAGGAATTTGCCGCTCTCATGACCTCCAAGTTCAAGATGTCTTCGATGGGAGAGTTGAAGTTCTGCCTTGGTTTTGATATCAAACAAAGAAGAGAAGGTACCTTCATCAACCAAGCCAAATACACTCAAGACATGCTAAAAAGATTCAAGCTAAGTGATGTCAAGCCGGCTTCTACTCCAATGCCTACCAAGTGCCAACTTGACATTGATCCCAATGGTAAAGGCGGTGGATCAAAAGGTATATTGCTCCATGATTGGCTCCTTGCTTTACCTTTGTGCATCTAGACCGGATATCATGTTGAGTGTGGGAATGTGTGCACGGTTTCAAGCCGCACCGAAGGAAAGTCACTATGTGGCGGTCAAGTGAATCTTTCGATATTTGGTCCATACCCCAAACTTTGGCTTATGGTACCCAAGAGGGGCAAACTTCAAGCTTGAAGGATATACGGATTCCGATTGGGCGGGAGACAAAGTGGATAGGAAGTCCACCTCCGGAGGGTGCCAATTTCTTGCTTGCTCTTTGGTGAGTTGGTCTTCCAAGAAGCAAAGTTGTGTGTCTCTCTCGTCCACGAAAGCGGAATATGTGGCGGCCGGAAGTAGTTGTGCACAACTCTTATGGATGAGGCAAACTTTAAAGGAGTACGGTGTCATTTGTGACAAAGTGCCTCTTTGGTGTGATAATGAAAGTGCCATCAAGATTTCTCTCAACCCGGTGCAACACTTCAAGGCGAAGCATATTGAGATTCGGTATCACTTCATTCGGGATCACATTAGGCGAGGGGAGATCGAGCTCAAGTATGTCAACACTCATGATAACCTTGTAGATATTTTCACGAAGCCCTTGGATGAAGCAAGATTTCGCGAGTTAAGGCATGAGCTAAATACCATTGATTCGAGCAATGTGACTTGAACCCTTGCACCTCCCACCACACTCAACTTGTTGTCTAGTTTAGGTGTAGGCATGGACATAGGGGGAGTGTTGTTCTCTCAATGAACTCTCCCCCCATTATGCATAAATAGATCAACTCTTTCACATTAGCCATTTTTGATGGTACTTGTGCTTCAAAGACGAGTTTTGGTCATGGGCCCAAGGATAATTCTTCGCGGTGCCATACCAACTAACTCAAACATAGGTGGCTCCAGCCACCGCCCTCTCCTTTTGAGAGGTAGTGTCGCGTGGTTGCTTCTTGTTGTCTTTCTGCCTTGGGCTGTGTGTGTTCTTGTGGTGTCTCTTGTGCTAAAAGTTTCCTTGCAAAGACCTTCTTTTTGTGTGTTGAAACCTGTTTTTCTTGTGCTCACGGTACTAGCGCAGCCAGCTACGGGGTACTACCGCGTGTGGAGAGCACGGTACTACCGCCCCCACGCGGCAGTAATTTTTTACTACCGCTTCGGTGCGGTACTTCCGCCCAAGCGGTACTACCGCGATGATGTGCGGTACTACCGCACCGTCATAGACGCGTGGGGATAAGGACGGGCAGGGGGAGTTCTAACTCCCCCATACCCATTCGTCAGTTTCCCCACTTCGTTTCTCCCTCTCTCCCTCACTCAAGAACGGGGCCGGCGTCCTTCGCCGGATCTCCGCCTCCGGCTGCTCTCCTGCGATTCCGTCCAGTGGGATCGTTCCCCACCACGTGCTCTTGCCATGGACCAAGGTCTTTCCTCATCTCCCTCTCGTTTTTGTTGTTTTCTTTGCCTCTAGGTTTGTGGGGAAGACTTGTGTGTTCTTGAGATTTGTATGCTAAATCTATGCAAGATAGGATGTAGGAGAGTAGTATTGCGTAGGGATTATACTTATCTTTTTGTCCTTTGCTAGATTTGATCACCGTAGCACCGCCGTGGTTTCGCAGTTCTTTGTAGATTCAAACTTTCATTTGGATCTGACGCGGTGCGGTACTACAGCCCGTCTGGCGCGGTACTACCGCTTGTCCGGTACTACCGCCCGTCTGGCGCGGTACTACCGCACTCGCTGCGGCACTAAAATTTTACTACCGCTCCCACCCTGGTACTACCGTGACCTCGCACGGTACTACCGTGACTTGGAGCGGTACTAAAATTTTAGTACCACAGGATCTGGCAGTACTACCGTGGATCACATCTATCTCATGGCAACTTTCACGTATACTTTCTATGTGTTTCTTGTGCTTTGCCGTGGTCTTTGCATTGATCCTTTTGCTTGTCGTGGGTGTTTTTGCGTTTGTGTCTCAGGTGGTGGCTCTCGCCGTTCCAATCCGAGTCGTGACACCGGCTCTAAGCGTCTGCGCAATCCAGGTGAAGCACCAGAGGGCTCCTCTACCCCCAAGCGCCATGTCAAGACAACAGCTAGTAAGCACAAGGAACCCAATAAGGGCATGGACGAGATACCCCAATCTGAGTTCGTCCGTCTCAGGCAGCTCAACCCATATGTGAACCCTCGTATATCTTGTCGAGGGTTGTGAGCTGTTTTGGAACAAACAGCAGACTCTCACTTACGGATGTCATCAAGAACAAGCAGAATACCTACGTGGATGTCAAATGGATAGAAATGCATCACCCGAGGAAGGACAAGCATCGTGAGTACTTTGGAGAAGCTCTGGACTTGGTGGAGCAGTTTGGTATTGAACATGTGATCTCTTTTCACCTTGACTATGACCCTGAGCTTATCTGTTAGTTCTTTGCCTCAGTATACTTTCACCCTAATGAGGAGCGTAGGATGACCTGGATGACCAATGGCCGTAAGTTGGCTGCTACTTGGAAGGAGTTCATGGACCTGCTCCACATTCCTGATGACGGGCTCAACACTCCCGTGGGTGTCCGCCCCCATGCTAATTCTGAGTCTGCTAACAAGGACAAGCTTCAGCCATACTATGTTGAGAAGGCGCTTGCAAATGGCAAGTCGGCATGGGTGCTCAACTCCTTTCTGGATATCATGTATCGCATCTTCCGCAACTCATTGTTTCCCCGCATTGGTGACAAGAACAAGGTTCATGCCTATATGGTGGATATGATGCTCCTGTGTGAGGAGGCTCGTGTGTCTCAGACTCAGCCACTTGATGTCTCACACATCATGTGGTGTGAGCTTCGGTTTGCGGTGTTCAACCGCAAGGTGCCTATCTATGGGCCCTATCTGTTTCTGCTGATCTCGAAGACTTGGGAGAAGATGTTCCCAGGTGATGAGTTCCTTGCTCGGTGGATTCGACATGATCCCATCTGTCTCCGTGTCAAGCCCAACTGGGCCAACACTACTACTCGTCTTTGGCGATCGCTGCTAGGGCTCTTTGTTGATGAGGAGGATCTTTGGCCTGAGAGGATGTTCTTGAGGGCCGTGCTGCTAGGTCTTCCCATAGTTCCTCTATGCCCTCGTGGGCCAAGAAGCTGAAGGACAAGATGAAGACTCTTTTCTGCATGCAAGCTAAGGGGCAGTACAGGACTCACGTGGCATCCAAGGAGAGTCGTCGCCGGGACAAAAAGATCTTGCAGTTGTATGGCGAGGATGTGTCTGGCGGTTCTGAGGATCGCATCACTCCAGAGGCCGAGTGGATGGAGAAGCAAGGCTACAGGTGGACTGACTCCGAGGAGGATGTCGAGGAGACCATCCCTACCGCCGAGTCTGACGAGGATCATTGGGATGAGTTCCCTGCTTAGGCCATCCCCTGTGTGTAGGTGTCCTCTCTACCTTTTTGGCGTCTCGATGCCAAAGGGGGAGAGAGTGTAGGGATTTGCGAGTCGTGTGTTGTCATTCGTGTTCGCTGTGTTTGCTTTCTCATTTGAACCTCGTTTGAACCTCGTTTCAGTTGCTTTGGGGTGCTTTACTTCATATGGTGTAAGACATGTGCACTCTATCTATCTTAGCGAGCTTGTGATATATTGTGCTACCTTTTTCCTTTGCTCTTGCTTAGATGTTAGTTATCTTGCCTTTGTCTCTAAAATATAGGGGGAGTGTTAATCCTAGTTTGTGTGCTATGCAGTCCAAAGCATTCATCTAGATTGCACACATCTAGGGGGAGCCCGGCTATATTTTAGAGAGGAGGGGTTTGCCTTTGCTCAATATTATCTTCTTTTGTGCAAATCCCGTATTGTCATCAATCCACCAAAAAGGGGGATATTGTAAGGGCATATTTATCCCTAAGGTGTTTTGGTGATTGATGACAATGCTTTTGCGGACTAATCATGTGCCTTGAGTTTCTCAGACGCTTCATCTCTAGGCACGAGACGATTCGGTGCCCCTCGAAGACTATTGAAGACGGCGTTGTTCTACGTTTCTTTTTGGTGGATTTGAGTCATAGGAGAGCCGTACTATTAAGAGGGGGTCCGCGTCGGAAAGGTTCGGGTGGAAGCATCACGTACACGTTTCCCTCCTTGCCTCCACCTTTCCCTTGCACTTTGGAGCTTCCCTCAGTTATCCTCTTTGTGCTTTTTCTGGCGACTACTGCTCTCCGGAGCGGTAGTACCGCAAGCACCCGCGGTAGTACCGCTGGAGCCCACGGTAGTACAGTGGCTCCAAGGCCTAGTGCCGCTTCGGTACGGTAGTAGGGGCGGATGTAATTTTTTATATCCGCGCCCCCACGGTAGTACCGCACGTCCCGCGCGGTAGTACTGCGAGTGCCCACGGTAGTACTGCTCCCCCTGGAGTCGTAGTACTGTGGCCCTCATGCCTAGTACCACCGCATCGCGGTAGTAGGAGCGGATGTAATTTTTTACATCTGCGCCTCCACGGTAGTACCAGCAGCGTCGTCTTGTAGTATCGCTGCGTGGCTTTGATTCAATTTGGTTACGGTAGTACAGCGCCTTAGCGGTAGTACCGCGTCAGATTTTTGCACTGTTTCGTTTCCAGTGGAAGTAGGCACGGATGCATTTTTATTCATCCACGCTCTTCATAGGCTAGAACTTTCCTGCCTTGCGGTAGACCACAAGGGGGAGCGGTAGTACCGCGCTCACGGAAGTACTTCTCTCAGTTAGGCAGGTCCTAGTCTCTGCTGCTGCCGCGGAAGTATCGTGGTCCCTCACGGTAGTACCGTGGGGCCTTGCGGTAGTACTGCGCTCCTGGAGCGGTAGTTCCGCATGTCGCAGGCTGGACATGTGGATAACGGTTGGATCTTTTCCATGACTATAAAAGGGGTGTCTCCTACCTCTAGTTGACTACCTCTTCCACCTCTAAGCTCCATTGTTGATCCAAGCTCCATTTTCGCCCGATCTCTCTCCCTAGCCAATCAAACTTGTTGATTTGCTCGGGATTAGTTGAGAAGGCCTCGATCTACACTTTCACCAAGAGAGATTTGATTCCCCCACTTATCCCTAGCGGATCTTGTTACTCTTGGGTGTTTGAGCACCCTAGACGGTTGAGGTCACCTCGAAGCCATAGTCCATTGTGGTGAAGCTTCGTGGTGTCGTTGGGAGCCTCCAATTAAGTTGTGGAGATTGCCCCAACCTTGTTTGTAAAGGTTCGGTCGCCACCTTCAAGGGCACCAATAGTGGAATCACGGCATCTCACATTGTGTGAGGGCGTGAGGAGAATACGGTGGCCCTAGTGGCTTCTTGGGGAGCATTGTGCCTCCACACCGCTCCAACGGAGACATACTTCCCCTAAAAAGGAAGGAACTTCGGTAACACATCCTCGTCTCCACCGGCTCCACTCTTGGTTATCTCGCGCCTTTACTTTTGCAATCTTACTTGTGTCGTATCCCTTGCTTGCTCGTGTGCTTGTCATTGTTGCATCATATAGGTTGTTCACCTAGTTGCATATCTAGACAACCTACTTTGATGCAAAGTTTAATTTGGTAAAGAAAAGCTAAAAATAGTTAGTTGCCTATTCACCCCCCTCTAGTCAACTATATCGATCCTTTCAATGAGGAGAGCAAAGAAGAAAAGGAGGAAGAGAGGATTAGCTACCCGTGCCCACCTTCTAATGAGAGTAACTCTTCAACTCATACATTGTTTAATTTCCCTTTGTGCTTACCGAAGGATGATTGCTATGATGATTGTTATGATCCCATTGATTCTCTTGAAATACCCCTTTTTGATGATGCTTGATATGCTTGTGGCCAAGATGCCAATATGAATGATGCTTATGGAGATGAACTTGCTATAGTTCCTTATGTTAAACATGAAATTGTTGCTATTGCACCCACACATGATAGTCCTATTATCTTTTTGAATTCTCCAAACTACACTATATCGGAGAAGTTGTGCTTATTAAGGATTATATTGATGGGTTGCCTTTTACCTTTGCACATGATAATTTTGATAGATATAATATGCATGTGTTTGCTGCTCCAACTTGCAATTAATATGAGAGAGGAACTATATCTCCACCTCTCTATGTTTCCAATATGATAGAATTGCAAGAAACTGCTTATACTATGCATTGGCCTTTACTTAGTGTGCATGAATTGTTCTTTTATGACATGTTGATGCATAGGAAGAGAGTTAGACTTCGTCATTGCTTGATATATGTTACTTTGTGCTCACTACTAAATTACAAATCGTTGTTAATTAAAATTGGCTTTGATATACCTTGGGATCCGGGTGGATTCATTACTTGAGCACTATATGCCTAGCTTAATGGCTTTAAAGAAAGCGCTGCCAGGGAGACAACCCAGAAGTTTTAGAGAGTCATTTATTTCTCTTGAGTGCTTTTCTTTAGTCTATAAACAAAAATAAATAAAGGGGGGAACCCAAAACTTTTCAAAAAGGAAAGTGAAAGTAAGAGAGACAAGCATTGTTGAAGTGGGGGAGCTCCTTGAACTTTGTTCATGCTCACAGAAACTTTGTGAATCTTAATTACAGAAACTTTTCATCAAAAATAATTATCCCCTTGTACAATTCCATTTATTATAAGAATAATGTGCCAAGGTTTGCCTTTAGGATGTTTACAATGCTTGTTGGTTTGGGAGGTTCAGGACAGAAACTTTGGCTGTAGTGCGCGATTTTACATTTTTTTACTGGAACATCAAACGGTTCTGAAACTTTCTGCACTGTCTTGATGTACAAATTGTTTGTTTTTCCTAATTTTGGTTGAACTTATGGGGTACCAGAAGTATGGTGAATGTTCAGATTGCTACAGACTGTTCTGTTTTTGACAGATTCTGTTTTTAATGCATAGTTTGCTTGTTTTGATGAAACTATCAATTTCTATCAGTGGATTAAGCCATGGAAAAGTTATATTAAAGTAGACACAATGCAAAAAAATATGAATTGGTTTGCAACAGTACTTAGAGTAGTGATTTGCTTTATTATACTAACAGAGCTTACCGAGTTTTCTGTTGAAGTTTTGTGTGGATGAAGTGTTCGATAATCGAGAAGGTCTCGATATGAGGAAAAGGAGGAGAGGCAAGAGCTCAATCTTGGGGATGCCCAAGGAATCCCAAGTAAATATTCAAGGAGACTCAATCGTCTAAGCTTGGGGATGCCCCGGAAGGCATCCCCTCTTTCTTCGACAAGTATCGGTACGTTTTCAGATTCGTTTCGTTCATGCGATATGTGCAAGTCTTGGAGCGTTTTTTGCATTTAGTTTTCACTTTTTTATGCACCATGCTGGTATGAGATAGTCCATGGTTGATTTATAGAATGATCATTGCACCTCACTTAAATCTTTTGAGTATGGCTTTATAGAATGCTTCATGTGCTTCACTTATATCATTTGAAGTTTGGATTGCATGTTTCTCTTCACATAGAAAAGCGCCATTTGTAGAATGCTCTTTTGCTTCACTTATTGCAACATCCCAAATTTTCAATTTGGAATGTTATACAAATAGATCATTATTGCATATCATATTTTAATGCATTTTGCCTTGATCCTAGAAATTCTACGCAACTGAAGGACCCACAGAGAGAGTTGGGGATTTCGTTATTTTCATATTTGGGTTTACTCAAATTTTGAAAATAGGATCATTTTATTTTATTTATTCTATCTTCAATTATTTCAATCATAAAAATATGAGAGAGGGAATAAAATGACTTTCCCAAAATAAAGAAATAATGAGGATTTAATAAAAAAATCAAATAAGATTTATTTTGGTGTTTTTGCTATTTTATTTGAATTTGGGAAAAATTGCACGATTTTTCAAAAATGCATTTTAGGACCAAAAAATGTTCATCTTTTCTAAATATTTTCTTTGGACGATGAAAATTTATTTTGGTATTTTTAGATTTTTATTTAATTTTCTAGATTTTTTTTCTCTGATTCGGTGAAATTATTTAAAAAAACTCCTCATACTGACCGGGCCGGCCAACCGAGCCAGGCCGTCTCGCCAGCGCCACCGCCTCCCGTCCCGTCTCTGCCCACGGACTCGGGAGAGTCCGAACCGCCGCGCCTCGACCCCCTCCCAAGTCGGAGCCGCCCGCCCGACCCCTTTAATACCACCCTGGGCCCCCGAGCCTCTTCGACCGCCCGCCGCCGCACACCCTGCCACGGAGACGACCCGCCCGTCGCCTCGTGTTGCCGCCGCCCGACGCCCGCAGCCGCCGACCCACCTCGCCGCTGGAGCCTCACGAGCCGCCCGCCCGTCGGAGGACCTCACCGGAGGTACAGCCCGAGCCGCCGCCGCCGCTGATTTTTTTTAGAAAAAACCACTTCGGTTTTTTAAGAAAACCCTAGATTTATTTTATTTTATTTAGATCGGTTTTTTTGGTTTATTTAGTTAGCGAGCGTTCGCTCGTTCGTTCATTTTAACGAACGCGTTCTTCGTTTAGATCCAGATAATGAACGTTCATTCGTTAATCTGTTCGTCGTTTTTCTTTTTCTCGGATTTATTCCACGATTTTTCTGATCGCGATTTCTGATCCGATTTTTGTTTTAGTTTATCTTTTCGCTCGTTTATCGGAATCAGGCGATTAAAGTGCCTAGAGTTTCGTCTCGAAACCCTCTTTTTGAATAATCTACTCAAACAAGTTGTTGCTTCTGTAAAATTTGACTTAGATCAAGATTAGTAAACGAAGCTTGTTTCTTTCGCCGTTTGAGTTTTGTTTCTTCGTTCGATTTGATTCTTTGGTTAGACCGCTTATTTGAGTTTTACCCGTGCATTAGATGAGTACTTATTGTATGCTTGTTTGTTTGTTTGCTTGCGATAGAGTACCCGGATTGCGCCGCTTGCTACTTCGAATCCCTAGGTTTCGCGGATCATCAGCAAGGCAAGTAACACTTTGATCATACCTCTTTACTACCCAGTTTTATTGCATTAGATCAATCCTCAAACAATTGCATGATTAGGATCTGATTAATATGTGGGTTTTGGGAAGTAGATGAGGTAGTACCTATTACCTGTTTTATTATCAAACCTTTGGGAGTTACTTCTACGTTTGCTTATTTTGCCATGCTATGCTAGTAGACGTGGATTGGGTGAGTGTATCCATGACAGATGTGAGATTGTTAATTAATGGTTTATTTAAGGTGGAAACTTTAATACACATCTGGGCGGATTGAGGTACCTGGGTATTCCAGGATTGCCTGTTTGTTTTTGGACCGCCACCCAGGCCCCAAGGGATCATAAGATTATTCATGCTGGAAACTTCCATGTGCAGCCACATGCTATTATGGGCTGTAGCATAGTTGACTATGTCGTGCGAACTCTTACATTGGTAGACTAGCAGATCTAGGGGATGTAGATTGGTACGGTCTACCCATCGTAAGGTGCTAGCGCTTCTGAAAGACTATGTCTCGGTCATCCATTTCTCAAACACAATGTAGTGCGAGAATCCCAACGGAGGAGATAGAGTCATGTGGGGAAAAGTGCGCAACCTCTGCAGAGTGTATAAACTAATCATGATTAGCCGTGTCCCCGGTTATGGACATTTTGAGTATCTAGTACTTGGATTATCAGGTGAATCTCATCATGTTACTCTAATTAATATTGTTGGGTTTGTTTAATGATGATGTTACTTAATTGGGATTGAGAATGCTGTCAACCATTCTCAATGTTTAACAACCACCATGATAGCAAATAAATTTATTCCTTTGTTGTAGGCAAAAATTGGCTTTATGCAAAACTGTAACCATAGAGCTTTCCACCAGCCATATATGCATGTAGTGTAGCTTTATTTCTTTCATTACTCTCTATGTGTTACTTTGCGAGCATATTCCATGTGCTGACCCGTTTTCGGGCTGCAACGTTCATGTTGCAGACTTTTCAGACGTCGAGTAAGATGCCTTAGGATCATGGTTCTATACGCAGTGATGCCATTGGAGTTGATGGACTCACTTATCTTCCAAGCCTTCCGCTGTTATCGTCATTAGATGGCCTTTAGCCATATTTATTGTAATAAGTTCTCTTTGGAGACATTCGATGTAATAAGTGTGTGATTGCTACTCTGTTATAAATCCTTCAAGCATCGGCGTGTCAAGACATCGATCCAAGGATGACATCGATGCACGAGATCGACTGCTTGAGGTCCGGTCGCTACAAGATGGTATCGAAACACACCGATTGTAGGACACGACCACTAAGCAAAAGCCCCGGATCACTACTCTCTTCTCATTTCTAACTCCTCATCTTTTCTACTCTTCTAGGATGGCGGATGCAAGGAATAAGTTCATGCAACCAGATGAAGATACACCCTTTGGACGACACCTGAAGGAAGTTACCAAGTACCTGAAGATCGGAGTACCAAGCTTCACTGGAACCTACAATGCCACTTTACCGGAAGAAGAGCACTGGATGATTCAAGTTCAAGTTCCAGGAAGGACGTTCATGCCCATCACTGAGCCCATAGAGTTTTCCTTTTATGCACCAACCTGGAGCCTAGGAAAGAGCATGGCAGCCCACATTACCATGGGATGTATTGGAGAAATTTACCACAAGGAGCTTAAGGATACTACCTATCAGATTTGTGGGGGCCGAGATGAGCAATGGGAGACGATCAGCACCAGGAAGGACAGATCAATTGTAGCTTTCATCCAGGAGTTAAACCAGCACGTTCGACGCCAGGAGAACCAGATGTGTGCAGGCATGATGGATCTGAAGAAGGCCATGACCAAGCTCACGGAACTGGAGGAAGAACTCAAGTTGACACGCGATGGATATGAGGAGGAAATAGCAACGCAAGCGAGAATAATGAAGATCTGAAGAAGAAGCTAAGAGTATTCATGGGATTTCTAGCAACTGGAGAAGACGAAGATTGCACTTGTCCCGGGAACTACATCATCATCGACGACACTGACTCGGATCCGGATGATAGTGATGATGTCTATGTAGATGAAGCTAGAGCAGATATCATGGAGTCTTCATCGGAGCAGTTTTCCTAGTAGACCACCATAACAGTAGTAGTTTTCCTCCATGTATTTAGTATAGTTCGAGCACTTTTGTAATGATAGATAGACCGTTGTATGCCCTTGCTTGTTTGAATGAAGTGTTTTGATTGAAATTTGTCTCATGTGCATATGGGTAGTGTTTTCCCTCTAGACCTCATTCTATTCTGTATTCTCATCTTTTCAAAACCCTCAGATGCCTCCGAGACGTGACAATGGATTTGCTTTCCCACCGGAGCTCACCCAGTTGTTACAGCAGCAGAATGCATTGATGCAGATACTAGTTCAGGATCAGAATCAGGGAACAACAACAACAACAACCCACCACCACCACCACCTATTGATCACTTAAATCGTTTCCTTAGGCTGAATCCGCCGGTGTTTTCCACTAGCACCGAGCCGATTGTTGCAGATGATTGGCTTCACAAGACAGCTAGGGAGTTGACCACTGCAGGATGCATAGATGCGGAGAAGGTGCGATTTGCCTCACATCACCTTGAGGGACCCGCAGCATCATGGTGGGAGAATTTCACAGCCACTTATCCAGTAGACACTATCACATGGGATCAGTTTCAGCAGGATTTTCGTACCGCTCATGTTTCAGCAGGAGCCATGGCCATGAAGAAGCGTGAGTTTCGCAACTTACACTAGGGAGGACGTACAGTTGGCCAATATGTGGATGATTTCAGTAAGCTAGCACGTTACGCCCCAGATGACGTTGCTACAGATGCAGCTAAGCAAGAGAAGTTTCTGGAAGGACTGAATGATGAGCTGAGCATGCAATTGATGGTAGCATGTTTCAACAACTACCAGGCGGTTGTGGAACGTGCTCTTATGATTGAAGGGAAGCAGCAGCAGATTGAAAACCGCAAGAGGAAGTATGGACAAGGGAAGTACAATTCTGGAGCTCAGCAGAAGCCACGATTTACCCCGAAGTTGGGAGGACAGTTTCAGCATACCCATGGAGGTGGTAGCTCGCACAATCATAATGGTTCCAAGAATGGTAACGGGAATGGAGGACATAATGGCCAGAACCGTACCAACCCCTCAACACCAGCCAAGAGAGATCTAAGTCAAGTCACCTCTTTTAAATGCCAGAAGACCGGACATTATGCCAATGAATGTCCTGAAGGCTAGAATGGAAATGGCAATGGATGCTCTGGGAAGAAGCCAAACCCTTTCAACAGAGGACAGGTGAACCACGTTAGCGTGGAGGAGGTTGAAGCCCAACCCGATGCAGTAATAGGTAAGTTTTTGGTTAAGTCATTTACTGCACTCGTTCTTTTTTATACTGGTGCATCGCATTCATACATATCAAGGGGATTTGTGGATAAGTATAAATTGCCAACCCAAGCCCTCAAGACACCCATGTTAGTAACCTCGCTTGGAGCAGAGTATATGGCCAGGCTATGGTGTGATCGATTACCATTAAGGATTGGTAACTACGTGTGAGGGAGTCCTGGACTAGGGGGTGTCCGGACAGCCGGACTATCATCATCAGCCGGACTCCAAGACTATGAAGATACAAGATTGAAGACTTCGTCCCGTGTCCGGATGGGACTTTCCTTGGCGTGGAAGGCAAGCTTGGCGATACGGATATGTGGATCTCCTACCATTGTAACCGACTCTGTGTAACCCTAGCCCTCTCCGGTGTCTATATAAACCGGAGGGTTTAGTCCGTAGGACGGACAACCATTACAACAATCATACCATAGGCTAGCTTCTAGGGTTTAGCCTCCTTGATCTCGTGGTAGATCCACTCTTGTACTACCCATATCATCAATATCAATCAAGCAGGAGTAGGGTTTTACCTCCATCGAGAGGGCCCGAACCCGGGTAAAAACATCGTGTCCCTTGTCTCCTGTTACCATCTGCCTAGACGCACAGTTCGGGACCCCCTACCCGAGATCCGCCGGTTTTGACACAGACATTGGTGCTTTCATTGAGAGTTCCTCTGCATCGTCACCGATTGTCTTGATGGCTTCTTCAATCAACAACAATGCCGTCCAGGGTGAGACTTTTCTCCCCGGACAGATCTTCGTATTCGGCAGCTTCGCACTACGGGCCAATTCACTTGGCCATCTGGAGCAGATCGAAGCTTCGCCCGCCATCGTGTCGGTTTGAAGTTCGAACTTCACGGCTGACATCCGCGGAGATTTGATCTTCGATGGATTCGAGCCACGGCCGAGCGTGCGGCACTGTCACGAGGGGCATGATTTAGCTCTGCCGCCGGACAGTGCCCTAGAGGCCGCATGCGAGTCCGCTCTGACCCATTGTTCGGAGCAGACCGCCCAGATCGAGGACAGGTGGCTGGAAACCGCCTCGGGAGCTGCAACTTCTACGGCGATGGAGCCAATCTCGACCTTGTCCCTTATAAAGCTCGTGACTCGAGGCGCGGACTCCTTGCCGGACTCAACCTCCTGCGCCCTTAATCGAATCCGATTGGGCGCCGATCATGGAGTTCACCGCCATGGACATCTTTCAAAGACGCCCTTTGGCGACATCCTAAATTCACTAAAGCATCTCTCGTTATCGGAGAACCTGGCGGATTGCGGTCGGGATGGTTGAGATGCGACGACGAAGAAATTCAAAGCCCACCCACCACCCACTTTGTAGCCACCGCCGATGATCTAACCGACATGTTAGACTACGACTCAAGACATCGACGGTATGGACGACGATGCGGAGACGATCAAGAACCAAAGGCTCACAGGCATCGAAGACCACCTCGCCATACGACATATACATGGTGGACACCCCAAAGGATGGGGACGGCGAAGAAGCGCGGAGGCGATTCTTCTAAGAAACAGCCCAAGCGCCGACGTCGTGGCGCCGCTCTAAATCCCGCCACAAGAAGAATGGAGATTCCGCACGAGATAATAACACCCCGAGAGTGCCGAAGACAACCCCTCCAAAGAAGATTCAAGACAGAGGACAGAGTAGCCAGCCCTCGAGAGAGAGCGGCAGACGAGGAGATAGAGGATGACAATTACATGCCTCCCTCCGGAGACGAGGCAAGCCTCAACGATGACGAATTTGTCATGCCAGAGGATCCCGTGGAACAAGAGCGTTTTAAACGCAGGCTTATCGCCACGGCAAATAGCCTAAAGAAAAAGCAGCAACAACTTCAAGCTGATCAAGACCTGCTGGCCAACAGATGGACCGAGGTCCTCGCGGCCGAAGAGTATGAACTCGAACGCCCCTCCAAGCGCTACCCAAAACACAAGTTGCTCCCCCGACTAGAGGAGGAAGCATACAAACCTTCATCACCAGCGCTGTCGGCAGACCACCACCCTGTGGTCGCGACAGAGAGGCATCTAGGCCCTCCATCGACCATACCCGGCACCGCCAAAAAGTACGGAAGCCACGAGGAATGCGCCAGGACTTGCGGGATATATTGGAGGACAAGGCAAGACAATCCAGATCTATCTCACGGATCATGTAGGCGCCCACGACCCACATTTACTTACACCGTCGCGCGGATACAACAACTCCGGCCGGGCCGAACACAGCAGCATAACGCTCTCTTGAGCTACGCCATGATATTGCTCAATATAGAGGCGCCACACACCCACTATGCTTCACGCACGAAGTAATGGATCATCAAATCCTCAAGGGTTTAAACCCGTGAACATTAAATCCTCGATGGCACAACACCCGCGGTTTGGATCAAGATTATCTCCTTCATATCCATATGGCCCGGCGACGATCTCCACGCCATCAAGCATCTCCCACTCAAGCTTAAAGGACCAGCTCGGCATTGGCTTAACAGCTTGTCCGCAGAGTCAATTGGTGTTGGGAGGACTCGAAGCCGCATTCCTCGACAACTTCCGTGGCACATATGTGCGACCACCGGATGCCGATGACCTAAGCCACATAATTCAGCAGCCGATTTAATCGCCAAACAGTTCGAGACGGTTCTTAACAAAGAAAATCAAATCGCCGACCGTCCGGATGCAGAGGCCCTCACAGCCTTCAAACATAACATCCGCGACGAGTGGCTAGCCCGGCACCTAGGACAGGAAAAGCCGAAATCCATGGCAACCCTCACATCACTCATGACCCGCTCTAAGCGGGAGAGGACAGCTATTAGCTCAAGAAGAACAACCTCAAAAAAATGCCGACAACCGGATACTAAGGACCACAATGGCAGGTCGCGTCAAAACAAAAACAAATGCCGCGTTAACGGCGATAACAATGAGGATACGGCAGTCAACGCCGGATTTAGAGGCTCTAAACCCGGTCAGGGGAAGAAGCCATTCAAAAGAACTACTCCGGGTCCGTCCAATTTGGACCGAATACTCGACCGCTCTTGCCAGATACATGGCACCCCCGAAAAGCCAGCTAATCACACCAACAGAGATTGTTGGGTATTCAAGCAGGCAGGCAAGTTAATTGCTGAAAACAATGACAAGGGGCTGCACAGCGACGACGAGGAAGAGACTCGCCCCGAACGAAGAAGGACGAAGGGTTTCCCCCAAGTGCGGACGGTAAACATGATATACGCAACCCATATACCCAAGAGGGAGCGGAAGCGCACTTAGGGACGATATGCGATGGAGCGATCGCCCGGTTCAATCCATGGTCCTCTTGCCCGATCACTTTCGATCGAAGAGACCACCCGACCAGCGGATTCGCCGCATTGGTTTTAGACCCAATCATCGACGGATTTCACCTCACTAGAGTCTTGATGGACGGCGGCAGCAGCCTGAACCTGCTTTATCAGGATACAGTGCGCAAGATGGGCATAGACCCCTCAAGGATTAAACCTACAAAGACGACCTTCAAAGGCGCCATACCGTGTTGAGGCTAATTGTACAGCTTAGTCACACCGAAGTGGTCTTCGGATCCCGGATAATTTCCGGCGAGGAGTTAATCTTTGACATAGTCCCGCTCGCAGCGGCTATCACGCTCGCTTTCGGACGAACTGCGTTTGCAAAATTCAACGCAGACCGCATTATGCATACCTTAAGCTCAAGATGCCAGCCCTCGTGGAGTCATCACGGTCAACGGAAATATCAACGCTCCTCCGAACGGAGGAACACACAATGCTCTCGCGCGTAAATCTAACAGCCTTTTAAGGCAATTTTCGAGTCCGCCGTTAAACGACCGGACATGGCCAAACGCTACCGAGTAACATCAATCGAGACCACCGCACGCTCCGAGCATCGCCAGAGTAATGCGGCTAACCCCAGCCCTTGCATGATTGCAAGACCAGCTCTTCGCGTACATCATTACGCTTTGGAGATACCATGGGCATAGGGGGAGGGGCACGACCACGACAGGCCCAGAGTGCGGCTTAACCACACCAGGGGCTACCAAGTGTGTCACTCTTTTTTCTTCTTTTTTTATTTTCCCACAGACTGCTTCACTGAGAGGCCTGTCCGGCAGTAGATCTGCCGAACTCACGATGCAACAGCCAGGGAGGGACAAAGGCTACGACGAACACTGAGGTGGTCTCCATTACGAGCATTAAATTTCTTAAATACACCAGTCCGCAGCCCACCCCTGGAGGGGGACATGTTTAAAATAGTCCAATCCCTTGCTTACCGCACTATTTGTATCGTTCTGCACTCATGGCAGAATTCCTTGAATAAACAATGCATCACTTTTTCGCTCATAATTGCATTCCTTCTCTTATATATGTTCATTTATGACATCTTGCATCCGTACACTTTGGTACGGCCGAATACACCAGGGGCTTATGTTCCCCACAGCATGGTGTGATATGTCCGAACACTATCACAAGTGCGGCACCCCGAACTTATAGCACTATATGCATCGGCTCCGAATCATGTCTTGGGTCAATAGTTGGGTTTGCCCTGCTCCCATGTTTTGGTACCTTACGCTCGCTCGCGGCTAAGGTAGACTGGAGAACCACCGTGATGGCGCCCGGTTGAGCTGGGCGAGCCTCGAAGGAGAAAGCTAAACCGATCTGTCATGATAAGGTGAGAGCTGGTTGTTGTTCGAGAGGTTTTTTCGAGTCCCTAAAGACTTATGCCGCTTAGAGCGAGGAACCGGCTTCGTCTTGCCCAGGCGTAGATAGCGCCCCGAACTCGGTCTTCCGAATACTAGGGGCTTCGCCGAAATTTAAAATTATAGAATTCTATGGCTAAGTGAGAGTGTTCAAGCATTATAAGTCCGGTTGCCTTGTTCATTGTGTTGAGCGCCTCCCTAGATGGACCCAAAAATGGGAACAAGAGTGCTCAAGTTTATCCCGAACACCCCAGCACTCGTGGCATGGGGGCTGAAGCCGGCGACTTGCCATCTCTCAGATTTAATAAACGGCTTCATAGAAGGTAATATTTTAAATCAATAAGCGTTGTTTAGCGCGTATGAACAAAGTTTTCAGCGCACAGGATAACACATTGCGAGTTTACTCAATAATTACATATTTGGGGCACTCATCCGTAATCTTGCGGGCACCCTTCAGACACTCTTATAGTACATTTGGCGTCGATACTCCTTGCTTCGCCCGGGCGCGTCTGTGATAAGCCTCTCAAAGATCCAGCCTGCCCCAAAGGCACCTTTTGCGCGGCAAGGTCCCGACGGCACCTTCAATACAAAGCGGAGCGCTTGATGACCTCCACCGAGGGCACTCATCCACCAGCCACCGCCTGAGACCAAAGTAGCTCCCGTGCATGGCCTCTTGAGCCACAAATGGACTATGAGGCCCTTCATGGCCTGCTCGGCTACCTTGTGGAGCTCGACCACCGCTTCACTGGTCGCTAAGGGCACCGGATGTCCGCCTCAAGATATCTTGAGAGCGAAGACCTTCTCCGCTGAGCTCCCTCCTCGGCCGGTAGAATGCGGCAAACATCGGACACGCTGCGAGGCAGATCTGCAAACGCCTCGAGAGCTCCGACCGGGTAAGTAATGGGTAATTTACATTCACATGCTTGCTTTGCATGAAAATGCCTTACCCGCCGCTATCTTCTTCATCGCCTCAATCTCCGGAGGGACTTATGGGCCTCGGCCTTAGCGGCTTTGGCACTTTCAAGAGCCGAGGCAAGCTCGGACTTCGAGTCTTGAGTCGCGCCCAAACTCTCATGCTTTTCCATGAGAGCACGGGCTCTTACCGCACCTCCACCACCCGCCTCTCCGCTTCTCTCACTCCGCTGCGTTCAGCGGCCGCATTATGCTTCGGCGCAGACACGGCCTCCTTGAGGTCGCCACCTCGCTCGTGCCCCTGCAGGTACCCACGTTATCCTTGTTATTTCTATTGCAACCGAAATCCTTTTCTGTAAGGTACAAATTTAAAAGTGGTGTTACTCACCTTCTTTGTCCTTGAGCTGCTTCTTGGCAAGGCCAAGCTCTTGCTCGGACCGCTCGAGGTCCAGCGTCAAAGCACCGACCTCCGCAGTCAGTGCGGCAGAGGTCGGCAGCGCAGCCTGCACACCCATATTGACATAATTTTTAGCACTCCTGCGTATATCTTTTTTAGATCCTCAGTCCGTTTTTTCTTTCCGAACACCGAACCGAACATCAGGGGCTACTGTCTATGCGGTATCCCATTACATGTTTTAAACTTCTTACCTCAAAGCCTGTTAGAAGGCTACTGCAGGCTTCGGTCAGCCCGCTCTTGGCGAGCTAAACCTTCTGAATCACCGCACTCATGATAGTGCGGTGTTCTTCCTCGATGGAAGTGCCGTTAAGCGCCTCCAACAAGTTGTCCGGCGCCTCGGTTGGACGGAGGCTGCGGCGTCACGGTCTTGCCCTTCTTACGAAGGGCCGCTGCGGACTCGAACCACTACAGTGTTCGGCATGGAGTCCGGCAAGAAGCCCGGAGGCTGCCTTGCGGCACCTCCGGAGCCTCCTCCTGATGGGTCCCCTCCTGGGATCCCACCTCGGCGTCGTCAGCATCACGAGGGGTGGAGGCGGTCGGAATGGAATCCACGTCCGACGGAGCCAAGGACCCGCTCGATGAAGCGGGAAGATCATCCTCGGCCGGACTGCAGGTAGTGTGCGGCATTAGAAGGACACTACGTGACACAAAAGAGAAATTATAAAT
The DNA here is from genome assembly GCA_021437245.1 of Aegilops speltoides. Classification (NCBI taxonomy): domain Eukaryota; kingdom Viridiplantae; phylum Streptophyta; class Magnoliopsida; order Poales; family Poaceae; genus Aegilops; species Aegilops speltoides. Next base: position 134,878,513 of record CM038141.1, read on the forward strand.
CATTCAGGAATCCGGATACTTACGATCTCGCCGGAGGCTTAGTCCTTGAGGGCCACCCTTCGTCGCCAACATTGGCGTTGTCAGAGCTGTCCGGAGGAAGGGTCCTTCCCCTCTTGGACCCTTCGGCCTCCCCCGTTGGGGAAGCCTTCCTTTTCCTCTCTCCCCCTCCGGGGGAGAGTCCTCTTTCTCCTCCTCGTCTTCGGGGGAGGAGTCCGCCTCGGAGCCATCGAACGATGAGTCCGATATCACCTAGCGCCGGGAACTTCTTCGAGTTCCCGTGGCCTTCTTCTTGGCCTTCTTCTCCGGCACCACATAAAGTGCCAGGACTAGCAGCCCCGTTAAACGGGCGTCCGCTGGGTCTTCGGGAAGGGGAGCCGGACAGTCTACCTGTCCGGACGTCCTCTGCTAGTCCTGTCAAAGGCATTGGGAGTTTTAAATCCCACATAGAGTCAAACTATGAAAGTAAGTGTCCCATAGAGGATAACAAAGCTTACCTCGCCGGCCGGGCGCTTGGTGCTGAATCCGTGGTCTTCCGTCGCGGATGCGGGGGCTTCTCCGCCCTTGAACATGACCCTCCAGGCAGCTTCGTATGTCGTGTCGAAGAGCCCGCTCAGGGTCCGGTGCTGTGCCGGATTGAACTCCCACAAATTGAAGGCCCGCTGTTGGCAGGGGAGAATCCGGCGGACGAGCATGACCTGAATCACATTGACAAGCCTAAGCTTCTTGTTCACCAAGGTCCGAGACAGATCGAGTCCTGTCAGCTCCTCCGAACTGCCCCATAGCAAGCCCTTCTCTTTCCAGGAGGTGAGCTGCATGGGGATACCAGATCTGAACTCGGGGGCCGCTGCCCATTTAGGGTCACGCGGCTCGGCGATGTAGAACCACCCTGATTGCCACCCCTTGACGGACTCCACGAAGGCCCCCTCGAGCTAGGTGACGTTGGGCATTTTTCCCACCATGGCGCCTCCGCACTCCGCTTGGACGCCCTTCACAACCTTTGGCTTAACATTGAAGGTCTTGAGCCACAAGCCAAAGTGGGGCTGGATGCAGAGGAAGGCCTCGCACACGACGATAAACGCCGAGATGTTGAGGATGAAGTTTGGCGCCAGATCATGGAAGTCCAGGCCGTAGTAGTACATGAGCCCCCGGACGAAGGGATGAAGTGGGAAGCCCAGTCCGCGGAGGAAGTGGGGAAGGAATACGACCCTCTCATGGGGCCTTGGGGTGGGGATGAGCTGCCCTCGTCGGGCAGCCGGTGCGCGATGTCGCTGGAAAGGTATCCGGCACCGTGCAGCTTTTCGATGTGCCCCTCCGTAACGGAGGAGGCCAACCACTTGCCTCCCGCTCCGGACATGACTGGAGAAGGTCAAGACGAGATGTGCGGATGCTGGAGCTCGAGTGCGCGGAGATGGATAAGAAAAGGAGGAAGAAGGCATAGGTAAAAGCTGGATCCTTATCCCCTTATATATAGGAGGACGAAGACTATGCGTCCCCACCGGCCTGGTAAAACTCGCTTATCTCCCAAGTGCCACCATCAATGGCGCGGTTGGGTTACCCACGTCCGTATTGATGGGAATCCCGGAATAAGGGGAACACGATCTCTGCTTCGACAAGACGTGCCAAGGAAACCGCTTCGCTAAACGCGTTGAGGTGGTATGATAAAAAACGATTCAAGTAAAGGCTTGGTGGTGGTATGACGTCATGCCACAAAATACGTTAGCAGATTGAACTCGTGTACATATTATTCTCTCTACGGTGGAATGTGGAATTTATTTTGCAGAGCCGGACACTATCCTGGTGTTCACAATCTTCTATGAATTATTCGGAGGAGGAACCCGCCTTGCAATGCCGAACAATATGCCCGCCGGACTCATCGTCATTGAAGCCTGGTTCAGGGGCGACTGAGGGAGTCCTGGACTAGGGGGTGTCCGGACAGCCGGACTATCATCGTCAGCTGGACTCCAAGACTATGAAGATACAAGATTGAACACTTCGTCCCGTGTCCGGATGGGACTTTCCTTGGCGTGGAAGGCAAGCTTGGCGATACGGATATCTGGATCTCCTACCATTGTAACTGACTCTGTGTAACCCTAGCCCTCTCCGGTGTCTATATAAACCGGAGGGTTTAGTCCGTAGGACGGACAACCATTACAACAATCATACCATAGGCTAGCTTCTAGGGTTTAGCCTCCTTGATCTCGTGGTAGATCCACTCTTGTACTACCCATATCATCAATATCAATCAAGCAGGAGTAGGGTTTTACCTCCATCGAGAGGGCCCAAACCTGGGTAAAAACATCGTGTCCCTTGTCTCCTGTTACCATCCGCCTAGACGCACAGTTCGGGACCCCCTACCCGAGATCCGCTGGTTTTGACATCGACAACGTGTTTCCCTCAGACCTAATAGTATTGGAATCACAAGGATTGGATGTGATATTAGGCATGGATTGGTTATCGAAGTATGGCGGGAATATTAAATGTGCTAGTAAGACAATTTTACTTACAACGCCAGAAGGGAAGAGGATCAAGTATGTATCCAGACATGAGCCGAAGAGGATGCACGTAAATTCCTTATCAGGAGTTGTGCAGGAGGAAGTACCAATAGTGAAGGATTTTTCCTGATGTATTTCCAAAAGAGTTGCCAGGCATGCCCCCAGATAGAGACATTGAGTTTTTGATTGAACTTTTGCCGGGGACAGGGCCGATATCCAAGAGACCATACAGGATGCCAGCAAAAGATTTGGAGGAGATTAAAAGTCAGATTAAAGATATACTGGATAAAGGTTACATTCGCCCAAGTTCTTCACCTTGGGGATCACCAGTACTTCTAGTGGAGAAGAAGGACGGATCATTAAGGATGGTTGATGATTATCGAGGATTGAACACAGTAACCATCAAGAACAAGTACCCACTGCCGATGATCAATGATCTGTTTGACCGACTGCAAGGAGCAAAGGTATTTTCCAGGATCGATTTGCGATCAGGATACCATCAGTTGAAGATTCGAGAGCAGGATATACCTAAGACGGATTTTACCACCAGGTATGGGATGTACGAGTATACCGTTATGCCATTTGGTCTGACTAACGCACCTGCCTATTTCATGAACATGATGAACAACGTATTTATGGAGTTTCTGGATAAGTTCGTCGTGGTTTTCATTGATGATATTTTGGTCTACTCGAAGAACGAAGAGGAGCATAAGGAGCATTTGCGTTTGGTATTGGAGAAGCTCAGAGAACACCAGTTATACGCCAAGTTCAACAAATGTGAGTTTTGGTTGAAGGAAGTTGGATTCCTCGGACATGTTATATCCGGAGAAGGAATATCAGTAGACCCCACGAAGGTTGTCACCGTGACAAATTGGGTAGCACCAACGACAGTTGGAGAGATCAGAAGTTTTCTTGGACTGGCAGGATACTACCGAAGATTCATTGAGAATTTTTCAAAGATTGCAAAGCCCATGAAGGAGTTGTTGAAGAAGGATACCAAGTTCAATTGGACTGAGGAATGTGAGGCCAGTTTCCAAGAATTGAAGGAACATCTAGTTACCTCACCAGTGTTGATTCTGCCAGATCAGACCAACGATTACGAGGTGTATTGCGACGCTTCACGTCGAGGACTTGGAGCAGTGCTTATGCAGGAGGGGAGAGTTGTCTCGTATGCGTCACGACAGCTTAAACCCCATGAGTTGAATTATTCCACACACAATTTGGAGTTAGCAGCCGTAGTGCATGCATTGAAAACATGGAGACGTTTCCTTATCGGAAATCATTGTGAGGTGTACACGGATCACAAGAGTTTGAAGTACATTTTCACGTAGAAGGAGTTGAATCTCAGGCAAAGGAGATGGTTAGAGCTCATCAAGGATTATGATATGAGATTGCAGTATCACTCTAGAAAGGCTAACGTAGTAGCCGACGTGTTGAGCCGTAAGAGCCATGTCAATACACTCATGACCGTAGGATTGCCAAAGGAGTTAGCCGAGGACCTTTGTGAACTATGTTTGGAGATAGTTCCGAGAGGCTACGTAGCAACATTGGAAATTCAGTCGATTTTGATGGATAAGATCAGAGAAGCTCAGAAAATCGACAAGGAAATTGCTGAGATAAAGGAGAAGTTGAGCAAAGGAAAAGCCAAGGGATTTTGTGAGGATGAGCACGATACCTTATGGTTTGAAGACCGTGTTTATGTGCCTAATGACCTAGAGATTAGGAAGTTGATTTTGCAAGAGGCCCATGATTCGCCGTATTCAATTCACCCAGGTAATACCAAGATGTACTTGGATTTAAAGGAGACCTTCTGGTGGACCAGAATGAAGAAGGATATTGCGGAGTATGTAGCAGTTTGTGATGTATGTCAGAGAGTAAAGGCAGAGCATCAGAAGCCAGCAGGATTGTTGCAACCATTGCCGATACCCGAATGGAAGTGGGATAAGCTAGGCATGGATTTTACACAGGGTTGCCCAGGACTCGTTCAGGCTATGACTCGATTTGGGTTGTAGTCGATCGTTTGACGAAGGTAGCTCATTTCATTCTAGTGAAGACCACTTACACCAGTGCTAAGTTGGCCAAGATATACATGACCAGGATCGTATGTCTTCATGGAGTTCCAAGGAGCATTGTATCAGACAGAGGAACCCATTTTTCCTCAAAGTTCTGGAATCAGTTGCACGAAACTTTGGGTACCAGGCTAGAGTTTAGTATAGCTTTTCATCCCCAGATGGATGGACAGACCGAGGAGTCAATCATATTTTGGAGGATATGCTGAGAGCTTGTGCGCTAGATTATGGATCTAGTTGGGACGATAATTTGCCATATGCAGAGTTCTCTTACAACAGCAGTTATCAATCCAGTTTGAAGATGGCCCCTTTCGAAGCCTTATATGGAAGGAGGTGCAGAACCCCGTTGTCTTGGGATGAAGTTGGAGACCGTGAGTTGTTTGGACCGGATTTGATTAAGGAGTCTGAACGGAAAGTGAAGTTGATTTGCGACAGTCTCAAGGTAGCCCAGTCCAGGCAGAAAAGCTATGCAGATTCACAATGCAAGGAGACAGTTTATGAAGTCGGCGATAGGGTCTATCTTTGTGTATCTCCACTTCGAGGAGTCAAGCGTTTTGGTGTTAAAGGAAAGTTAGCGCCACGTTTTGTGGGACCATACAAAGTTTTGGAACGTATGGGAGAGGTTGCCTACAAGTTGGAATTGCCTGAGGGATTGTCAGGAGTTCGCGATGTGTTCCATGTTTCCCAGTTGAAGAAGTGCCACGCAGAGATGGCTGATATATCACGAGAGATACAATGGCCACTAGAGGCGATTCAGTTGGACAGTGATTTGACCTATGAGGAGAAACCAGTTAAGATTCTTGAATATGCCAGCCGAGTCACCCGCAGCAAGGTTATCAAGTTTTGTAAAGTTCAGTGGAGCCACCACACCGAGGATGAAGCCACCTGGGAGCGAGAGGAAGATTTGCTGAAGGACCACCCTCACCTATTTTCTAGCCAACCCAAATCTCGAGGGCGAGATTCATCTTAAGGGGGGTAGGTTTGTAACATCCCAAATTTTCAATTTGGAATGTTATACAAATAGATCATTATTGCATATCATATTTTAATGCATTTTGCCTTGATCCTAGAAATTCTACGCAACTCAAGGACCCGCGGAGAGAGTTGGGGATTTCGTTATTTTCATATTTGGGTTTTCTCAAATTTTCAAAATAGGATCATTTGATTTTATTTATTCTATCTTCAATTATTTCAATCATAAAAATATGAGAGAGGGAATAAAATGACTTTCCCAAAATAAAGAAATAATGAGGATTTAATTAAAAAAATCAAATAAGATTTATTTTGGTGTTTTTGCTATTTTATTTGAATTTAGGAAAAAATGCATGATTTTTCAAAAATGCATTTTAGGACCAAAAAAATGTTCATCTTGTTCTAAATATTTTATTTGGACGATGAAAATTTATTTTGGTATTTTTAGATTTTTATTTAATTTTCTAGATTTTTTTTTCTCTGATTCGTCGAAATTATTTTAAAAAAACTCCCATACTCGATCGGGCCAAGCCCAACCGAGCCAGCCGCCCGCCTGCCACCACCGCCTCCCGTCTCAGGCCGCCGACTCAAGAGAGTCCGAGCCGCCGCCTCGACCCTTCCTAACTCGGAGCCGCGCCCCACCCCTTTAAATACCACCTGGGCCCCGAGAGCCCTGTCGCAGCCGCCGCACAGACACCCCGCGGAGCCGACCCGCCCGTCGCCTCGGTCGCCATCGCCGACGCCAGCAGCCGTCGTCGTCGCCGCCAAGACCACCCCACCTCATGCCGAGCCCACGAGCCGCCCGCCAGCCGGAGGACCTCGCCGGAGGTACAGCCCAAGCCGCCGATGCCGATGCCGTTTTTTTAAGAAAACCCTAGATTTTTTTTATTTTATTTAGATCGGTTTTTTCGGTTTATTTAGTTAGCGAGCGTTCGCTCGTTCGTTCGTTTTAACGAACGCGTTCTTCGTTTAGATCCAGATAACGAATGTTCATTCGTTAATCTGTTGGTCATTTTTCTTTTTCTCGGATTTATTCCGCGATTTTTCTGATTGCGATTTCTGATCTGATTTTCGTTTTAGTTTATCTTTTCGCTCGTTTATCGGAATCAGGCGATTCAAGTGCCTAGAGTTTCGTCTCGAAACCCTCTTTCTGAATAATCTACTCAAACAAGTTTTTGCTTCTGTAAAATTTGACTTAGATCCAGATTAGTAAACGAAGCTTGTTTCTTTCGCCGTTTGAGTTTTGTTTCTTCGTTCGATTTGATTCTTTGCAAACCGGAGTTCTTAACTTGAATTTTCTGGTTAGACCTGTTATTTGAGTTTTACCCATGCATTAGTTGAGTACTTATTGTATGCTTGTTTGTTTGTTTGCTTGCGATAGAGTACCCAGATTGCGCCACTTGCTACTTCGAATCCCTAGGTTTCGCGGATCATCAGCAAGGCAAGTAACACTTTGATCATACCTCTTTACTACCCAGTTTTATTGCATTAGATCAATCCTCAAACAATTGCCTGATTAGGATCTGATTAATATGTGGGTTTTGGGAAGTAGATGAGGTAGTACCTATTACCTGTTTTATTATCAAACCTTTGGGAGTTACTTCTACGTTTGCTTATTTTGCCATGCTATGCTAGTAGACGTGGATTGGGTGAGTGTATCCATGACAAATGTGAGATTGTTAATTAATGGTTCATTTAAGGTGGCAAGTTTAATACACATCTGGGTGGATTGAGGTACCTGGGTATTCCAGGATTGCCTGTTTGTTTTTGGACCGCCACCCAGGCCCAAAGGGATCATAAGATTATTCATGCTAGAAACTTCCGTGTGCAGCCACATGCTATTATTGGCTCTAGCATAGTTGACTAAGTCGTGCGAGCTCTTACAGTGGTAGACTAGTAGATGTAGGGGATGTAGGTTGGTATGGTCTACCCATCGTAAGGTGCTAGCGCTTCTGAAAGACTATGTCTCGGTCATCCGTTTCTCAAACACCATGTAGTGCGAGAATCCCAACGGAGGAGATCGAGCCATGTGGGGAAAAGTGCGCAACCTCTGCATAGTGTATAAACTAATCATGATTAGCCGTGTCCCTGGTTATGGATGTTTTGAGTATCTAGTACTTGGATTATCAGGTGAATCTCATCACGTTACTCTAATTAATATTGTTGGGTTTGTTTAATGATGATGGTACTTAATTGGGATTGAGAATGCTGTCAACCATTCTCAATGTTTAACAACCACCATGGTAGTAAATAAATTTATTCCTTTGTTGTAGGAAAAAATTGGCTTTATGCAAAACTGTAACCATAGAGCTTTCCACCAGCCATATATGCATGTAGTGTAGCTTTGTTTCTTTCATTACTCTCTATGTGTTACTTTGCCAGCATATTCCATGTGCTGACCCGTTTTCGGGCTGCAACGTTCATGTTGTGGACTTTTCAGACGTCGAGTAAGATGCCTTAGGATCGTGGTTCTATACTCAGTGATGCCATTGGAGTTGATGGACTCACTTATCTTCCAAGCCTTCCGCTGTTATCGTCATTAGATGGCCTTAAGCCATATTTATTGTAATAAGTTCTCTTTGGAGACATTCCATGTAATAAGTGTGTGATTGCTACTCTGTTATAAATCCTTCAAGTACTGTGCGTGTCAGCATTACTAATCTAGGGATGACACTGATGCACAGAGATCACACTGTTTGGGGTCTGGTCGCTACACTTATATTTGTTAGAGCGCGGGCATATCTTTTGTAGAAAGAATTAAACTCTCTTGCTTCACTTATATCTATTTAGAGAGATGACAGGAATTGGTCTTTCACATGGTTAGTCATAAAATCCTACATAAAACTTGTGGATAAATGAATATGATATGTTTGATTCCTTGCAATAGTTTTGCGATATAGAGATGATAATATGTGGGAGGTTCTAGTAAATGGTTGTGTTTAGTAAGGATATTGGTGTTAAGGTTTGTGATTCCCGAAGCATGCATGTATGGTCTACTAACTATGTAACCAAATCGGCATGCATTGTATTTTGATTGTTTATCTTTGCATGAAGGTCGGGGGCGCGCGATGGTTAACTCCTACCAACCTCCCCCCTAGGAGCATGCATAGTAGTACTTTGATTCGAGGGGTAATAAACTTTTGCAATAAGTATATGGGTTCTTTATGACTAATGTGAGTCCATGGATTATACGCACTCTTACCCTTCCATCATTGCTAGCCTCTTCGGTACCGTGCATTGCCCTTTCTCACCTCGAGAGTTGGTGCAAACTTCGCCCGTGCATCCAAACCCCATGATACGATACGCTCTATAACACATAAGCCTCCTTATATCTTCCTCAAAACAGCCACCATACCTACCTATTATGGCATTTCCATAGCCATTCCGAGATATATTGCCATGCAACTTCCATCATCATCATATACATGACTTGAGCATTCATTGTCATATTGCTTTGCATGATCGTAAGATAGCTAGCATGATGTTTTCATGGCTTGTCCATTTTTTGATGTCATTGCTATGCTAGATCATTGCACATCCCGGTACACCGCCGGAGGCATTCATATAGAGTCATACCTTTGTTCTAGTATTGAGTTGTAATATTGAGTTGTAAGTAAATAAAAGTGTGATGATCATAATTATTATAGCATTGCCCCAGTGAGGAAAGGATGATGGATACTATGATTCCCCCACAAGTCGGGATGAGACTCTGGACTTTATGAAAAATAAAAGAGGCCAAAGAAGCCCAAATAAAATAAAAAGAGGCCAAAGAAGCCCACCAAAAAAATAAAAATAAGAAAATAAAAAATGAGAGAAAAAGAGAGAAGGGGCAATGTTACTATCCTTTTACCACACTTGTGCTTCAAAATAGCACCATGTTCTTCACATAGAGAGTCTCTTGAGTTATCACTTTCATATACTAGTGGGAATTTTCATTATAGAACTTGGCTTGTATATTCCGATGATGGGCTTCCTCAAATGCCCGAGGTCTTCATGAGCAATCAAGTTGGATGCACACCCACTTAGTTTCAGTTTGAGATTTCATAAACTTATAGCTCTAGTGCATCCGTTGCATGGCAATCCCTACTCCTCGCATTGACATCAATTGATGGGCATCTCCATAGCCCGTTGATTAGCCGCGTTGATGTGAGACTTCTCCCTTTTTATCTTCTCCACACAACCTCCACCATCATACTCTATTCACCTGTAGTGCTATATCCATGGCTTGCACTCATGTATTGCGCGAGGGTTGAAAAAGCTGAAGCGCCTCAAAAAGTATGTACCAATTGCTTGGCTGACACCGGGATGAGCATTAGGGGTACCTTGTGTTAAGAAAAGGGAGCATAAAAGACTATAATGATTTTGTAGGGATAGCGTTCTTTAGCAATGATATTTGAAAGACATGATTGCTTGTTGGGATGCCCGAAGTATTGTTGTTTTTATGTCAAATGATAGACTATTGCCTTGAATCACTCATGTCTTAATATTCATGCCATGATTAGATTACATGATCAAGATTATGCTAGCTATAATTCCACATCAAAAATTATCTTTTTTTTATCATTTACTTACTCGAGGACGAGCAGGAATTAAGCTTGGGGATGCTGATATGTCTCCGTCGTATCTACGATTTTTGATTGTTCCATGCCAATATTATTCAACATACATATGCTTTTGGCAACTTTTTATATTATTTTTGGGACTAACATATTGATCCAGTGCCAGTGCCAGTTCTTGTTTGTTGCATGTTTTATGTTTCGCAGAAACCCCATATCAAACGGAGTCCAAACGGGATAAAAACGGACGGAGAATATTTTTGGAATATTTATTATTTTTGGGAAAAAGAATTAATGCGAGACGGTGCCCGAGGGGGCCACGAGGCAGGGGGCGCGCCCCAGGGGGTGGGCACGCCCCTGACCCTCATGGGCACCCCATAAGGTGGTTGATTCTCTTCTTTTGCCGCAAGAAAGCTAATTTTCGAAGAAAAATCTGGGCGAAGGTTTCAATACAATCGGAGTTACGGATCTCCGGATATATAAGAAATGGTGAAAGGGCAGAATCTGAGAATGCAGAAACAGAGAGAGACAGAGAGACAGATCCAATCTCGGAGGGGATCGTGCCCCTCCCACGCCATGGAGACCATGTACTAGAGGGGAAATCCTTCTCCCATCTAGGGAGAAGGTCAAGGAAGAAGAAGAAGAAGGGGGGATTGCTCCCCCTCTCTTTCGGTGGCGCCGGAACGCTGCCAGGGGCCATCATCATCACCGCGATCTACACCAACACCTCCATCATCTTCACCAACATCTCCATCACCTTCCCCCATCTATATTCAGCGGTCCACTCTCCCACAACCCGCTGTACCCTCTACTTGAACATGGTGCTTTATGCTTCATATTATTATCGAATGATGTGTTGCCATCCTATGATGTCTGAGTAGATTTTCGTTGTCTTACCGGCGATTGATGAATTGCTATGATTGGTTTAATTTGCTAGTGGTTATGTTTCTATCCTATGGTGCTCTCCGTGTCGTGCAAGCGTGTCCCGTTGTAGGGTGTTGCAATACGTTCATGATTCGCTTATAGTGGGTTGCTTGAGTGACAGAAGCATAAACCCGAGTAAGGGGGTTGTGGCGTATGGGATAAAGGGGACTTGACATGTTAATGCTATGGTTGGGTTTTACCTTAATGATCTATAGTAGTTGCAGATGCTCTAGAGTTCCAATCATAAGTGCATATGATCCAAGAAGAGAAAGTATGTTAGCTTATGCCTCTCCCACATAAAACTTGCTATTGTTCTAGTAAAGTAGTCAATTGCTTAGGGACAATTTCACAACTCCTACCACCACTTCTCCACACTCGCTATATTTACTTTATTGCTTCTTTATCTAAACAGCCCCTAGTTTATATTTACGTGCTCTTTATTATCTTGCAAACCTATCCAACAACACCTACAAAGTACTTCTAGTTTCAAACTTGTTTTAGGTAAAGCGAACGTTAAGCGTGCGTAGAGTTGTATCGGTGGTCGATAGAACTTGAGGGAATATTTTTCTACCTTTAGCTCCTCATTGGGTTCAACACTCTTACTTATCAAAAGAGGCTACAATTGATCTCCTATACTTGTGGGTTATCACCAGGACTTGTAAAATTTTCATTCAGTTCCTCATTCTCCCGCCACCGTCGCCGCCCTCTGCCCCATCGCCCGTGCCCGTCGCCGTCGTCACCGTCACCCGCGCCGCGCCGCCGCTACCCCGTCGCTGCCAGCGCCCCAAGGCCGCTTCGACGCTGTCGCCACGCCACCCCACGTCGTCGCCGTCACCTCACCGCACCACCCCAACGCCGTCGCTGCCCCGCGCCACCACTGCCCCGATTTTGCTGCCTCGACACCACCACTGCCCCACGTCGCCCTGACGTCGTCCCCTGCCCCACGTGCCATCGCCTCTGCCTCAGGCCGGTCCCGACGCTGCCCATAGTGAGCCCCCGCGCCCATGCCCTGCCCTCCTGCCGCCGCCGCCGTATGATGTTTTTTTTCATGGATGTGATGCTTTTATTCATATATGTTCATGTATATATGTTGATGTATGGATATATGTATGATGTTTTTTCATATATATTGATGTAATGTTTTTTCTGCATATATATATGATTTTTTTTCATAGATGATCATATGATTTTTTTGTTCATAGATGATCATATATATGATGTATGCATGGACGTGGATGGAATATGATGTTTTTTTGTTCATAGAATGTGATTTTTTTATTCGTAGATTTTTTTTGTTCATGAGAGAGGCGGCCGGGGACGTCGAGGAAGCTGTACTGTTTAGGGTTAGCATCGTCGAGGAAGATGGAAAATAAGAAAAAAGAATAAAATAGGAAGAAGGAAGGAGAAGAAGAGGAGAAAAAAAATAAGAAGAGGAAGTAGAAGATAAAACGTGACATGAGGGGTCGAGGGTCGGGAACTAGGGTAGAGGGTCGTGGATCGCCGAGCGGTCGAGGGTCGTGAACTAGGGTAGAGGGACAAGGGTCGAGAGTTGGGGGTCGTCGAGGGGTCGAGGGGTTGAGGATCGCCGAGGGGTCGAGAGGTGGCCTAGTGTCAAAGTATTGAAGAACTACATGGCTTCATCATTAGCCGGAAGTAACCGGGGCATGATTGTACAAATTTCTCCAAAGTTGTCTTGGAACGGAGTCCCAGATAGGATAATTCGCCTTTTGGTATGAATTTCAGCAAAGGCCTTCCAAATAGGGATATTCGGAAGGCTCTTGCTGTACTTTGTACCAAAAAGCAAATTATCCTATCTGGGACTCCGTTCCAAAACAACTTTGGAGAGCTTCGTAGCTTCATACGTCTGTTACTTTCTCCTAATGATGAATACATGGTTTTGTTGAATCCGTTGACACTAGACAAACGTGACATGAGGGGTTCGAGGGTCGGGAACTAGGGTAGAGGGTTGTGGATCACCGAGCGGTCGAGGGTCGTGAACTAGCTAGGGTCGAGGGTTGAGGATCACCGAGGGGTCGAGAGGTTTTGCCTAGTGTCAAAGTATTGAAGAAATCCATGGCTTCATCATTAGCCGGAAGTAACCGGGGCATGATGGTACGAATTTCTCCAAAGTTGTTTTGGAACGGAGTCCCGGATAGGATAATCCGCCTTTTGGTACGAATTTCAGCAAAGGCCTTCCAAATAGTGATATTTGGAAGGCTCTTGCTGTACTTTGTACCAAAAAGCGAATTATCCTATCTGGGACTCCGTTCCAAAATAACTTTGGAGAGCTTCCTAGCATCATGCCCTGTTACTTTCTCCTAATGACGAAGACATGGTTTTGTTGAATCCTTTGACACTAGACAAACTTGACATGAGGGGGTCGAGGGTCGGGAACTAGGGTAGAGGTTTGTGGATCGCCGAGCGATCGAGGGTCGTGAACTAGATAGGGTCGAGGGTCGAGGATTGCCGAGGGTTCGAGAGGTTTCCTAGTGTCAAAGTATTGAAGAAATCCATGGCTTCATCATTAGCCGGAAGTAACCGGGGCATGATGGTACGAAGTTCTCCAAAGTTGTTCTGGAATAGTGTCCCGGATAGGATAATCCACCTTTTGGTACGAATTTCAGCAAAGGCTGGGTGGCTACCTCAAAGCTCGACCATTGTGGGACAAGGATGAGCAGGACCTGATTGCCAAAGGGGTCGAACCAGAGAAATTGCGCTGGCCAGACCGTTGTAGGACTTGGTTCTTCGGGGATGGTGGAACATTGGACCCTGAAACAGGGAAGTGCTGCTAGACGGATGAGCAACGTGCAACACCCGTCATGAAGCTTCGAAAAGCAATCAACAAAGTGGGGGAAGGGAAGTTCGTTCCCGATAGAGAGAACGACGAGCTCACAAGGGCCCTCGGGAATCCTGAGCACCCTGGACGAACACGAGGCACGCCAGGCTCGTTACGTGGAAGGTTGGGTTTCCCGACGCAGGCGGTTACGAAACCCAGGAGAGGAGGAAAGTGGAGTAGAGAGAACTGCAGGAGCTTAAGGCAAGGGTAAGAAAGCTAGAGGAACGAGATGTTGAGAACCAGCAGCTGCGAGATCCTGCCCAAGATGCTACCCCAGAAGCTACCCCGCCATCTCAGCGGAGAAGCAGCGTGGCTTCCACCAAGCTCGTTCAGCAGCCTGACTTGATGGGTCCTAGCTACCCCATGGATTTTATCATGGATTCACACTAGTGCCACCTTATGACGCAATGGGATCAGCTCAGAGTCAAGGCGGCTGTCGGCTCTGTGTTCCCTCCTTCACCCGAAGCAACTTTTCACTGCTGTCTGATTCCACAAGGCTATGCTGTTTTGATGGTGGATGAAATAACGGAGGGATTTGAGGAGCTCCAGCTTGACCACCCTATAGGTGATGGGAAGACTCAGCTGGGTCTTGCTATGCATACTCCGTGTCTATGGAGGAAGGAGCACATCAAGCTTCTGAACTTCACGGCTCCTGCTAGTCAGCTGGGCACTCCGCCTCCTCCACCTGCTCCTCCTCCTCCGGTGAGTGATCAAGGCACTCCGCCTCTTGCTCCGGCGCATGAGGGCGGCAGTACTATGCCTCCTTCTCCGCCTGCTCCGGCGCGTCCGAGCAGCCCGCCTCCTCCTTTGCTGCCTCGTAAGTGACAGCGGAAGACAGACGCCGCCACTCCGGCTGCTCCGGCACATCGTAGCAGTCTGCCTCCGGCTGCTCCGCCTCTTAAGCAACGAAAGAAGACAGCCGCAGCAGCTCCGGCTGCTCCGGCATCTAGCAGTACAACCAGTGGCGGGAGGCAATACAAATATGGTCCATCATCTCTCAAGCCTCTAGAGAAGTTAGCGTACAAGAGGAGCAAGGAGGAAAAACCAAAAGATCTGTGAAGGCCAAGTGAATGACTTCTTTGAATCGGTAAAAGCTAAGAAACATACACCTCCCGCAGAGAAGATAGATCCGGTGAAAGCGAAGCGCACTTTGGATGCCCTGCAGCGACCATCACAGCCTCCGCCGCAATCCAACAATGACCGCATCATTGAAAGGACATATAAGGAAGCAGAGCGGTCGGGAAGTACTTGCACTGATCAAAGGCTAGCAGAACAAAGAAAAGGGAAACAAATTCCCCAACTCAGGAAACAAGCGAAGCAATCGTGCCCCCCCCGCTCGATGTATCTAGCGATATCGTCGCTAATCTTTTGGGGGTGCTGCCCGGTACCAATCCTGGAGATTACATGGCCAACGACGATGCAATAATTTTTTTGAACAATGGAGGTTGATACATTAAGATTCGAGCACGGGAAACCTCTCGTTAGACCTGGTACTTCCCTAACAACGATGATGCGAAGATTCCATGATTGGTACATGGACATCTGCAGGAAGTCTAGGAAAAATACTTTGTCGCTATCGGTTAAAGAGGTGCACGACCTCATTGGAATTGATCTGTTGTTAGTTCCATATGAGGAGTTCTTCTAGTTTTTCAATCAAAAAGCCCTCGATAAAACAATCATCACTTGCTACTGTCTGTAAGTATTACTTCTCTGTAATTAGTTAAGTCTCTATATATAGCTCAGCTCTTTCATTGCATGTATATATAATTATCCTCACTATATTATGCAGATTGAAGAACGCCGAATTGAAGAAAAGACAAGTAGGTGATATTGGGTTTAATAACATAAATCTCATGGATGAATGGAGTGTTAAACATGATGCCAGACAAATGAGGCCAAGTTGCTCGCATCGTTACTTCGAAATCAAAACAAAGCTACAATACTCTTTCCTTACGAATACAAGTGAGTGTTACTGTCTTGTGCATATTCGGTTTCCCTTATTACTCGAGGTTATAGTAATGTAATTGATGAGTTATGCATGCATGCGCAGGTTCCACTTTATTCTACTAGAGATTAAGCATGATCAGGGACTAGTAACCGTCATAGACTCCAAACAAAAAAAATCCGGAGGAGTATGCGACGATGACTAAAATGCTCGAGAAGTAAGTTTAATCGATCATTATCGCACCATATCGGCAACTTTGTTCATTTCCTGATATCAAGTAATTGTTTTCTTTGTCTGGCAGGGTTTGGAAAAAGTTCACCGCACAAGCTCCGGGAGTGCCAGCGCAACTGTGATTTGACCACCTGAAAGTAAGTACTAGCTACTAGCTAGTTCCGCGCATCTCCCATTGATTCTAGTTAGTTTCATCAATACCATTTAGCATGCTTGCTTATAAGTTTGATTGACCTCTATTTCTTGTAAAGTGGTTGTGGCAGGAACTTGGGAATGATTTGTGTGGATACTACATTTGCGAGTTCATCCACCACACCATCTATGAGCGGGGCTACTCTAAACAACAATATGAAGTGCATAAGCAATAATATTCACAGTTTTCTTTTATTACCATCATTTGTGCTTAGTTTCATTCATATATATGTATTGACCCCCTTCTTGAAATTAGATGTGGCAGATGCGGGATGAACTCCTACCACAAGATCGCATACGAGCAATTCAAGAGGAATTGGCGGGATTCTTTCTTGACCACACATCATCGACAAACACGGAGAATACCATGTGGAAGTTGAGTTCAGATGTTACGGGACATAAGGGATCTTATATTGTATATATTTATTGAAGGAAATATGCCCTAGAGGCAATAATAAAGTTATTATTTATTTCCTCATATCATGATAAATGATTATTATTCATTCTAGAATTGTATTAATCGAAAACATGATACATGTGTGAATACATAGACAAACTTAAATGTCACTAGTATGCCTCTACTTGACTAGCTCATTAATCAAGGGTGGTTATGTTTCCTAACCATAGACATGTGTTGTCATTTGATTAATGGGATCACATCATTAGGAGAATGATGTGATTGACTTGACCCATTCCGTTAGCTTAGCACTTGATCGTTTAGTATGTTGTTATTGCTTTCTTCATGACTTATACAAGTTCCTACAACTATGAGATTATGCAACTCCCGTTTGCCGTAGGAACACTTTGTGTGCTACCAAATGTCACAATGTAACTGGGTGATTATAAAGGAGCTCTACAGGTGTCTCCAAAGGTACATCTTGAGTTGGCGTATTTCGAGATTAGGTTTTTGTCACTCCGATTGTCGGAGAGGTATCTCTCGGCCCTCTCGGTAATGCACATCACTATAAGCCTTGCAAGCAATGTAGCTAATGAGTTAGTTATGGAATGATGCATTACGTAATGAGTAAAGAGACTTGCCGGTAACGAGATTGAACTAGGTATTGAGATGCCAACGATCGAATCTCGGGCAAGTAACATACCGATGACAAAGGGAACAACGTATGTTGTTATGCGGTTTGACCGATAAAGATCTTCGTAGAATATGTAGGAGCTAATATGAGCATCCAGGTTCCGCTATTGGTTATTGACCGGAAACAATTCTAGGTCATGTCTACATAGTTCTCGAACCCGTAGGGTCCACACGCTTAAGGTTTCATTGCCAGTTTTATTACGAGTTTATGATTTTTTATGTACCGAAGGTAGTTCAGAGTCCCGGATGTGATCACGGACATGACAAGGAGTCTCAAAATGGTCGAGACATAAAGATCGATATACTGGACGACTATATTTGGACACCGAAAAGGTTCCGGGTGAGATTGGGACAATACCGAAGCTCCGAGAGGTTATCGGAACCCCCCGGGAGGTATATGGGCCTTATTGGGCCTTAGTGGAAAGGAGAGAGAAGAAGCAAGGAGGGGCGCCCCAAGCCCAATCCGACTGGGAGGGGGCCGCCCCCTTCCTTCTTCCCTCCCCCTTCTTCCTTCCCTCTCCCTCTCCTAATAGGAAAGGGGGGAGTCCTACTCCCGGTTGGGGTTGGACTCCCCCCCTAGGGCGCGCCACCCCCCTTGGCCGGCTCCCTCCTCCACTCCTTTATATACGGGGGAGGGGGGCACCCCATAGACACAACAATTGATCTCTTGATCGCTTAGACGTGTGCGGTGCCTCCCTCCACCATAGTCCTTGATAATATTGTAGCAGTGCTTAGGCGAAGCCCTGCGACGGTAGAACATCAAGATCGTCACCACGCCGTCGTGCTGACGAAACTCTTCCCCGACATTCTGCTGGATTGGAGTACGGGGAATGTCATCGAGCTGAATGTGTGCTAGAACTCGGAGGTGCCTTAGTTTCGATGCTTGATCGGTCATGCCGTGAAGACGTACGACTACATCAACCGCGTTGTTCTAACGCTTCCGCTTTCGGTCTACGAGGGTACGTGGACAACACTCTCCCCTCTTGTTGCTATGCATCACCATGATCTTGCGTGTTCGTAGGAATTTTTTTGAAATTACTACGTTCCCCAACATTTATGTAGCCAGTAGCATCGGTTAGATATACGAAAACTTGTTGTTCGACCAATATATCGGAGAAGGAGAGTTTGATCACTTCTCTCTGTGTATATATGTTCATGACAATCTTCTGTACTTAATGGTTTCCTTCATTTGCTTACTAGCTAGCTAGCGTGTCGAGTCCTCTCTATACGTAGCGTCGACCAAGCACGGAGATAAGAGAGGACACTCCTCTCTATTAGCTAGCTAACACAATATATGAAACCCCTAAATTAACCCTACAAAACCCCCCACCCCCCTTCAGAAAAAAAAACCCAGCCCCTGAACTGCTGACGCGTGGAAGCCTTTTGGTCCCGGTTGGTGGCACCAACTGGGGCAAAAGGCCCCCCTGCCTGGGCAAGCCGCTCCGGCCACGTGGAGCCACATCTGTCCCGGTTCCCTATCGAACTGGGACTAAAGGTAGAGGGCTTTAGTTACGACCCTTTAGTCCCGGTTTGGGAACCGGGACAAATGGCCCTCACAAACCGGTTCGAATGGCCCTTTTTCTACTAGTGATATCCTACTCATGCTTTCACTCAATGTTGGTTAATCTCAATGCATGTTTATGACCGTTGTCGCTCTCTAGTTGGTCGCTCCTCAATCTTTTTGCTAGCCTTCACTTGTACTAAATGGGAATACTGCTTGTGCATCCACTTCCAAAAACCCAAGTTGTTCCATATGAGTCCACCTTACCTGCCTATATGCGGTATTTACCTGCCATTCCAAGTAAATTTGCATGTGCCAAACTCTAAACCTTCAAATAATAATCTGTTTTGTATGCCCGAATCGCTCATGTGGCGACTGGGTGCTGTCAGTATCTTCCATGCTGGGTGGGTTATTCTCACGATGAGTGTTTATTCACTTGTCATTCATGATAAAGTGGCTGGTAATCGGGATGCCCAGTTCCATGATTGAAATCAAATCAAAATAAAATTAAATAAAACTCCCCCAGGACCGTTGTTGGTATGGGCGGTACCTGTTGTTTCGAATCAGCTGTGAAGTGTGCTTGTTGGTGGAGGGGGAGTAAAAACTTTACCATTATGTTTGGGAACTGCCTATAATGTACGTAGCATGGAAGATAGTGAGAACTCTTGGTCGTTGAATTGACAATGAAAGCATACCGCTCGAAATTATATTCATCTCTGTTTTAAAAACTTGAGCTCTGGCACCTCTGCAAATCCCTGCTTCCCTCTGTTAAGGGCCTATCTATTTACTTTTATTGTTGAGTCATCATCCTCTTATAAAAAACACCAGGTGGAGAGCACCATTATCATTTGTATGATTTATTATTAAATTATGTTGAGTATGAGTGTGACTGGATCTCTTTTACCATGAATTCCAATGCCTAGTCAGTCCTTGATCTTCAGGGGTGCTCTGGATTTATGTTTTACGGCCTCATAAAGGGCTAGCGAGATACCACTTTGTCATATTATATCATGATTAAAAGTGTTGTCATCCAAGATTTATTATTATTGCTCGCTAATTGATTGTGTCATTGATATGAGTAAATGTGAAACCTAAATGTTATTGTGAATATGGTTAGTTCATAATCTTTGCTGAAAACCTGAATATTGGCTAGACATATTTGCAACAACAAGATCAAACAGAGTTATAAAAGTTTTTCTTTGTCACTTTCAGTTTATCAACTGAATTGCTTGAGGACAAGCAATGGGTTAAGCTTGGGGGAGTTGATATGTCTCCATCATATCTACTTTTCCAAACTCTTTTGCCCTTGTTTTGGACTATAATTTGCATGATTTGAATGGAACTAACCCGGACTGACACTGTTTTCAGCAGAATTGCCATGGTGTTATTTTTGTGCAGAAGTAAAACTTCTCGGTTTGACTTGAAAATTTATGGAGAATATTTTTGGAATATATAAAAATATTGGCGGAAGAATCAACTGTAGAGGGGCGCTATACTTGTGGGTTATTAGTTCTTGGTCAACAATGCAATTGCAATTCGTCATATTTTTAGGAAGGGTCTCATGTTGGAGCCTTTTAGCAAGTCCACATACTCAACTATGATTAGTCTTCTATGATTGCTAACGCTCACAACATATATACGGAGCAGAAAGTTTCACGCAGACACATAGAAAGATAGGGGCTTATAATTTCGCCTCTAAAATTCACCTCAAGGGTGGTGTCAACAATAATAACTCATGATCACTCATATCCAACTGGGTATATATGCCTAGATCTTTCCCCACCACGTGATGCTTACAAAAGAGAAAAATAAAAAGGAATAGAGGAGAACACTATGGACTCTTTCATAAAAAGTAAATACATAAAAGTAAAAGATAGGCCCTTCACAGAAGGAAGTAGAGGTTGTCATGCGATTTTTATTTTTGGATGCACAAGCTCTTAATGCAAAGGAATGCCACTTTATATTACCCCTTGTGATAGCAACCTTTTATTATGCAGTCCGTCGCTTTTATTTCTTTACCATCACAAGATCGTACAAACCTTATTTTCCCTTACAATAAAAGATCATACATATTTAGGAGAAATTTATATTGCTTTATGAACTGATGAAAACTTACTTGAAGGATCTTATTTAATCCATAGGTAGATATAGTGAACTCTCATGACATGAAACCGAGTTAAGGTTTTTGGATGCACAAGTAGTATCTCTAGTTGGTGCGGATTTTTGGCTAGCAAAGATATTGGGCAAGCACCACATGTTGGATGATCCATGACAATATAACTTCTATGTGAATATAAGCAAAGATAATTCATTATGTTGTCTTCTACTACTTCTTGAGCTTGCATTGGTTTTTCCCTTGAAGAGGAAAGGGTGATGCAGCAAAGTAGAGATAAGTATTCCCTCAGTTAGAGAACCAACATATCAATCTAGTAGGAAACAACCCACAAATCACCAAGACCTGCTCAAACGATCAAACAACTTGCACCCAACGCGATAAAGGGGTTGTCAATCCCTTCACGGTTACTTGCAAAAGTGAGATCTGATAGAGATAGAATAAACTAAACAAAAGATAAAGTAAATATTTATGGTATTTTGGTTTATAGATTGGAAAGTAAAAGATTGCAAAAAGTAGATCACAAACTTATATGATGGAAAATAGACCCGGGGGCCACAGGTTTCACTAGTGGCTTCTCTCAAGATAGCAAAAAATACGGTGGGTGAACAAATTACTGTCGAGCAATTGATAGAAAAGCACAAAGTTATGACAATATCTAAGGCAATGATTATGAAATATAGGCATCACATCCGTGTCAAGTAGACCGACTCCTGCCTGCATCTACTACTATTACCCCACACATCGACTGACTCCTACCTGCATCTATAGTATTAAGTTCATGAAGAGCAGAGTAATGCATTAAGTAAGATGACATGATGTAGACGAATAAACTCTAGCAATATGATGTAAACCCCATCTTTTTATCCTCGATGGCAACAATACAATAAGTGTCTTGATGCCCCTACTATCATTGGGAAAGGACACTACAAGATTGAACCCAAAGCTAAGCACTTCTCCCATTGCAAGAAAAACCAATCTAGTTGGCCAAACTAAAATGATAGTTCAAAGAGAATTACAAAGATATAAAATCATGCATATAAGAATTCAGAGAAGATTCAAATAATATTCATAGATAAGCTGATCATAAATCCATGATTCATCGGATCTCGACAAACACACCGGAAAAGAAGATTATATCGGATAGATCTCCAAGTAATTGAGGAGAACATGGTATTGGGAATCAAAGAGAGAGAAGAAGCCATCTAGCTACTAGCTATGGACCCATAGGTCTGAGGTAAACTACTCATGCTTCATCGGAAGGGCAATAGAGTTGATGTAGAAGCCCTCCATGATCGAATCCCCCTCCGGTAGGTTGCCGAAAAAGGCCCATAGATGGGATCTCACGGGTACATAAGGTTGCGGCGGTGGAAAAGTGTTTTCGTGGATACTTCTGGTGGTTTGGGGATATATGTGAATATATAGGGCCAAGGGTTAGGTCAGAGGAGTCCCGAGGAGGCGGCAAGGTAGGGGGCGCGCCCTACCCCCCTGGGCGCCCCCCTTGCCTTCGCCTTGCGGCTCTTCTGACTTCATCTCCAAGTCTCCGGGGTGTCTTCTGGTCCAAGAAAATTCATCGCAAAGGTTTTATTCCGTTTGGACTCCGTTTGGTATTCCTTTTCTACGAAGCTCAAAAAACAAGGAAAACATAAACTGGCACTGGGCTCTAGGTTAATAGGTTATTCCCAAAAATAATATAAAATAGCTTATTAATGCATATAAAACATCCAAAAAAGATAATAGAATAACATGGAACAATCAAAAATTATAGATACGTTAGAGACGTATCAAGCATCCCCAAGCTTAATTCCTGCTTATCCTCGAGTAGGTAAATGATAAAAACAGAATTTGTGATGTGGAATGCTACTTAACATATTTATCCATGTATTTTTTCTTTATTGTGGCATGAATGTTCAGATCCATAAGATTCAAAACAAAAGTTTAATATTGACATAAGAACAACAATAGTTCAAGCATACTAACAAGGCAATTATGTCTTCTCAAAATAACATGGCCAAAGAAAGTTATCCCTACAAAATCATATAGTCTGGCTATGCTCCATCTTCATACACAAAGTATTCAAATCATGCACAACCCTGATGACAAGCCAAGCAATTGTTTCATACTTTTTGAACTTTCACGCAATACATGAGCGTGAGCCATGGACATAGAACTATAGGTGGAATAGAATATGGTGGTTGTGGAGAAGACAAAAAGAGGGAGATAGTCTCACATCAACTAGGCATATCAACGGGTTATGCAGATGCCCATCAATAGATATCAATGTGAGTGAGTAGGGATTGCCATGCAACGGATGCACTAGAGCAATAAGTTTATGAAAGCTCAAAAAGAAAAACTAAGTGGGTGTGCATCCAACTTGCTTGCTCATGAAGACCTAAGGAGATTTGAGGAAGCCCATCGTTGGAATATACAAGCCAAGTTATATAATAAAAAAATTCCCACTAGTATATGAAAATGACAAAATATGAGACTCTCTATCGTGAAGATCATGGTGCTACTTTGAAGCACAAGTGTGGAAAAAGGATAGTAACATTGCCCCTTCTCTCTTTTTCTCTCATTTTTTGTTTGGCTTCTTCGGCCTCCTTTTTTTATTTCCTCACATGGGACAATGCTCTAATAATGATGATCATCACACTTCTATTTACTTACAACTCAAGAATTACAACTCGATACTTAGAACAAAAATATGACTCTATATGAATGCCTCCGGTGGTATACCGGGATGTGCAATGACTGAAGAGTGATATGTATGAAAGAATTATGAAAGGTGGCTTTGCCACAAATACGATGTCAACTACATGATCATGCAAAGCAATATGACAATGATGAAGCGTGCCATAATAAACAGACCAGCGGAAAGTTGCATGGTAATATATCTCGGAATGGCTATGGAAATGCCATAATAGGTAGGTATGGTGGCTGTTTTGAGGAAGGTATATGGTGGGTGTATGGTACCGGCGAAAGTTGCACAGTACTAAAGAGGCTAGCAATGGTGGAAGAGTGAGAGTGCGTATAATCCATGGACTCAACATTAGTCATAAAGAACTCACATACTTATTGCAAAATACTATTAGTCATCAAAACAAAAGTACTAAGCGCATCCTCCTAGGGGGTAGATTGGTAGGAAAAGACCATCCCTCGTCCCCGACCGCCACTCATAAGGAAGACAATCAATAAATACCTCATGCTCCAACTTTGTTACATAACGGTCACCATACGTGCATGCTAAGAGAATCACAAACCTCAACACAAGTATTTCTCCAATTCACAATTACTCACTAGCATGACTCTAATATCACCATCTTTATATCTCAAAACAATCATAAAGAATCAAACTTCTCATAGTATTCAATGCACTTTATACGAAAGTTTTTATTATATCCCTCTTGGATGCCTATCATATTAGGACTAATTTTATAACCAAAGCAAATTATCATGCTGTTTAAAAAGACTCAAAATAATATAAGTGAAGCATGAGAGTTCAAAAATTTATATAAAATAAAACCACCGTCGTGCTTTAAAAAGATATAAGTGAAGCACTAGAGCAATATTGCCTATCTCAAAAGATATAAGTGAAGCACATAGAGTATTGTAATAAATCACGATTCATGTGTGGCCCTCTCAAAATGTGTGTAACGCAAGGATGATTTTGGCAAACTAAAAAGCAAAGACTCAAATCATACAAGACGCTCCAAGCAAAACACATATCATGTGGTGAATAAAAATATAGCCTCAAGTAAAGTTACCGATAGATTTAAGATTTAAAGAGGGATGCCTTCCTGGGCATCCCCAAGCTTAGGCTCTTGGTTGTCCTTGAATATTACCTTGGGGTGCCTTGGGCATCCCCAAGCTTAGGCTCTTGCCACCCCTTATTCCATAGTCCATCAAATCCTTACCCAAAACTTGAAAACTTCACAACACAAAACTCAACATGAAATCTCATAAGCTCCGTTAGTATAAGAAAATAAATCACCACCTTATGGTACTGTTGTGAACTCATTACTTATTTATGTTGGTGTAATATCTACTGTATTCCAACTTTTCCATGGTTCATACCCCCTATACTACCCATAGATTCATCAAAATAAGCAAACAACACATAGAAAACAGAATCTGTCAAAAACAGAACAGTCTGTAGCAATCTGGAAACTGCGGATACTTCTGTAACTCCAAAAATTCTGAATACTTAGAAAAACCTGGGAAATTTGTGTACCAATCTTTTTCAAAAAGAATCAGCTCAAAAACACGCTTCTGTGAATTATGAAAATTATTTTCCTGGGTGCAAAAGTTTCTGTTTTTCAGCAAGATCAAAACAACTCTCTCCGTAAGCCATCCCAAAGGTCTTACTTGGCACAAACACTAATTAAAACACAAAACCACATCTAATTATTCAAATCAAAACAGGAGCAAAAAGCATACAACAAAAATAAAGTTGGGTTGCCTCCCAACAAGCGCTATTGTTTAACGCCCTTAGCTAGGCATAAAAACACGAATAGATCTAAGTATTGTCATCTTTGGTATGCAATCCATAGGTAGCTCTCATAGTAGATTCATATGGCAACTTAATTTTCTTTCTAGGAAAGTGTTCCATGCCCTTCCTTAAGGGAAATTGAAATCTAATGTTTCCATCTTTCATATCAATAATTGCACCAATCATTCTAAGGAAGGGTCTACCAAGAATAATAGGACATGTAGGATTGCAATCTATATCAAGAACAATGAAATCTACGGGCACATAATTCCTATTTGCAACAATAAGAACATCATTAATCCTTCCCATAGGTTTCTTAATAGTGGAATCCGCAAGATGCAATTTTAAAGAAGGATCATCAAATTCACGGAAACCTAAAACATCACATAAAGTTTTTGGAATCATGGAAACACTAGCACCCAAATCACACAAAGCATGGCACTCATAATCTTTAATCTTAATCTTAATAGTAGGTTTCCACTCATCATAAAGTTTTCTAGGGATAGAAACTTCCAATTTCAAGATTTTCTTCAAAAGATTTCATCATAGCATCAACGATATATTTAGTAAAAGCTTTGTTTTGATTGTAAGCATGAGGAGAATTCAAAATGGATTGCAAAAAGGAAATACAATCTATTAAAGAACAATCATCATAGTTAAATTCCTTGAAATCCAAAAGAGTGGGTTCATTGCTACTTAAAGTTTTGACCTCTCAAATCCCACTTTTATCAATTTTTGCATTAAGATCTTAAAACTCCGAATTATTGGGACGCCTTTTAATTAAAGTTGACTCATCTCCAGTCCCATCTTTATCAAGATTTATATTGGAAAACAAAGATTCAAAAGGAGTCACATCAATCACTTTAAGATCTTCATCATGATTTAAAGACTCCAGTTTAGCGGTCATCTTATTTACTAAAGTAGCTTGTTTATCAGAAATCTGGCCTATTAAATTTTCAAGGTGAGCAAACTGAGATTTCAAACCAGAAAATTCCTTAGACATATCATCAAGCTCTTTATTCATGTATTCCATAAAACTTTTCTGCTCCTTAAGCTTGTTTCTAAAGAAACTATTATGCTCAAATTGTAAAGACATGAAGCTCCTAACATTATTTTCAATTTCTTCCAACCTCCTATAGTAAGGATCTACATTCTTGGGTTGAGCCATGAGGGCAGGCAAGCACACCAACACACAAGCACACAAAAAGCAAACAAAGAACACGAATGGAAAAGGTGCAAAGAAAAGGGTGAAGAAAAAGACGAATCTTTTCAAAAATAATTTTAGAAGTGGGGGAGAGGAAAATGAGAGGCAAATGGCAAATAATGTAATGAGAGTTTTATGATGGGTACTTGGTATGTCTTGACTTGGCGTACATGATGAGGATACAGACCTGGGGTAGTGTCATAAGCCTGACCTATACGTCCTACCCAAGGTCACTATCCTAGAAGATAAGAAGTCCAAGAGGCCACGAAGGACCCCCAGTCAAAGATGTCGAGTGCAATCCACTTGACTAGTCATATCACTCGGGCGTCCCCCTACCTGTTGTCACTCGACCATATGAGGAATCACTCGACTTACTGATGACCAGGAGTCACTCAACACTGCAACGGTCGGACATTCACTGCGTAGTCTTTAAGGTCATTTATAACACTTATGACTGGCATTATCAGTTACGCCCCTACTTATGTACATTAAATCCCTTGTAATGGAGGATGACTGGGGTCTTGGCGCACTCTATATAAGCCACCCCCTCCTCTGAGACAAGGTTTCGCACCCCCTGTAACATCACACATATAATCCAGTCGACCGCCTCCGAGCACCAAGACGTAGGGCTATCACTTCCTCCGCAAAGGGCCTGAACTCGTAAATCCTGTGTGTACACCTTCACCATAGCTGAGATCTTGCCTCTCGATACCTACCCCCCTTTCTACTGTCAGTCTTAGAACCACCGACAGTTGACGCCCACTGTGGGGAAGGTGTCTTAGCGACTTGTTGGTGAAGTTGCAATTTTTCCGATCCCCATCATCATGGTTTTCGGCGGTGGATTGGCTGAGGGCGGCGAGATCCGTCTCGGCGCGCTCGTTTTCATCGCCGACGACTCCGCTTGGTTTCAGGAAGCTCCCCTTGACGTCGAGGTGCTCCCCGTCCAAGGGGCGACGCACTTTCGCGCGTGCGTTCACGGTGTCCTTCTCCGGCAGCTGTTGACCCAGTATCGGTCGGCTCCGATGGTGTTCTCTCTCCCCGCTGTTCACCGCCGCAAGCGATCCGGTCGGTCGCAGCTTCAGTGGTGGGGGAAGCATGCGATGGCTTGACATTCAGCCACCCATCAAGTTGCGGCAATCAAGCCCGACGAAACTTTCCATGGCGTGTTCAATCTGTCAGCTGGCTCCGTCGAGACCGCATACGAGTGCGATAGCAGCGACCCTACGGCTGAAGTCTTGATGGTCGATGGACCACGTAGTCCGCCTGGTTTCTGTCGTGAAGACGGCGGGGATGGTGGCGGCGATCCGTCGCGTGTCCATGAGGAGTACCATCCCGAACCCCTTTCTTCGCAGCAGAGGGAAGAACTTCATCGCCGCAACATGGATGCACTCCACACGCCCATCGTTGGAGAAACCCCCGAGGCTCGGGCCTTGGAAGAGGTGCACTTGGATAATTTGGCTGAGCACACTCGACTGGAGAACCTCTAGCGTGCTCTCGACGAGCGTGCTCGGGGGCGGATCCCTGAATCCAGTCGACGATAGCTTTCCCCGCCTCCACCTAAGGTATATCGCACTCCGATTCAAAATCTCATAGCTGCGGCCCGAATAGCAGAGTCAATTCAACCTTCCCAGTCAGAGGCTAGTAGAGGTTTGATGCAGATCCGGGCCTTACTCCGGGCAGCAGGAGAACAGAACATAGCAGTGTCTCAGTCGCGGAATAGGATTCATAGTAGATCTGTGGTAGTGGATACAGTTCAGTCAGCCCACAGTCTAAGATCGCCCCTGCGGCGTGAAGGCCGTGGACAGTATGATCACCGATTTGACCGTGACAATCATCGTCGACCGCCCACACCTCCTCCGAGGAGTGCATCATATGTGCCTCGGCAGTACAATGATAAACGCTGTCACAGTGGCGAGCGCAGAGCACCAGTCGACCCAAAGTAGCCAGGATTTGATGCAAGATCTATCCTCTTTCAAGGTCTAGTCGACCGGAACAGAGCTTATAGAGAAGAACTTGGCAGAGATCGTCCGACTGGCAGCAGAGTGCATGTTTCGGGTCTAGAATGTTTCAGCAGAGCCATCAGGGCTGCAGTCATTCCTCCCAACTTCAGGTTGGCGACTGGAGTCAGTAAGTTCACTGGAGAGTCCAAGCCTGAAACTTGGCTTAAGGATTACCGAGTGGCTGTGCAGATTGGTGGCGGGAATGATGAAGTGGCAATGAAACATCTTCCTCTGATGTTGGAAGGGTCGGCCCGAGCGTGGTTGACTCAGTTAGCCCCAGGCAGTATATATAGTTGGGAAGAGCTTGCTCGAGTGTTCGTCAGAACTTTTGAGGGCACTTGCAAGCGGCCAGCAGGATTGACAGAGTTGCAACATTGTGTGTAGAAACCGAGTGAGACTCTAAGGGATTTCATTCAGAGGTGGACCACTTTGCATCACACTGTGGAAAATGTATCAGAGCATCAAGCAGTGTGTGCCTTCAAGGAAGGCGTTAAATACCGAGAGTTGGTCCAGAAGTTCGGTCGGACTGGAGATATGACTCTGACCCGGATGATGGAAATAGCCACCCGGTACGCTAACGGAGAAGAAGAGGATCGACTCCGCAGCGGAAAGGGTAAACCAGTCGGGCAAGAGGCCGGTGGGGGTATTTCCAATCGGAAACAAAAACGTAAGGCCGAGCCTGCAACACCCGGTGAGATTGCGGAAGTGGTTCAAGGAAAGTTTAAAGGAAAACCTAAGGGGCCCTGGACCCCTAAGAAGGTAAAGGATCAAGCAGGAAATGATGTGTTGGATTTACCATGTCACATCCATACAAAGAAGGACTAAGAGGGTTATCTTATTTACCCTAAGCACACCACTCGACAATGTCGACTCCTGATCCAGCAATTCCGAGAGAAACAGCCCAGTGAGAAGGAAAAAGAGTCGGACAAAGACGAGGACGAAGAGGAAGACGACGGTTATCCCAAAGTCAATTCCACCCTGATGATTTTTGCTGATGTTGAGAGCAAGAGTTAGTTGAAAGTTATCAACAGAGAAGTGAATATGGTTGCTCCGGCAACGACCACCACATACCTGAAATGGTCACAAACAGCCATCACATTCGACCAGTCTGATCGCCCGGCGCGTATAGCCACTCCTGGGAGGCAAGCGTTGGTGGTCGACCCAATGGTCAAAGGCACTCGACTGACCAAAGTGCTGATGGATGGTGGTAGCGGCCTGAATATCCTTTATGCTGAAACCTTGAAGGGTATGGGCATTTCGATGTCTAAATTTAGCGAGAGCAATATGAGCTTTCGTGGTGTTATCCCTGGAAAGAAAGCCGAATCACTCGGCCAGATCGCCCTTCATGTTGTTTTCGGTGATTTCAAGAATTACCGTAAGGAAAAGTTGACATTTGAAGTTGTGGATTTCCAGAGTGCTTATCATGCCATTCTGGGTAGGCCTGCCTACACACGTTTTATGGCTCGCCATGTTACGTGTACCTCAAGTTGAAGATGCCTGGCCCCAGAGGTGTGATCACAGTTACTGGCAATCGGCAGAAAGTGGAGGAATGCTTCCAGAAGGGTTCCAAAATTGCCGATGCGCAAATGGCAACAGTTGAATTTCAAGAGTATTAGAAGAATGCAGATCCGAGTGATTTGATCCAAGCCAAGAAACCTGCCACGGATTCTGCATTTCAGTTGTCTGGAGAGACGAAGCCGATTCATATCCACCCGACCGATCCCAATGTTGCACCGACTCATATCTCAACGACACTCGACAGCAAATAGGAAGAAGCGCTCATCCAGTTCCTCCATAAGAACTGGGACATCTTCGCATGGAAACCTTCTGACATGCCGGGTGTACCCAGAGAACTGGCTGGGCACCGTTTGTGTGTCGATCCCAAGGTGAAACCCGTCAAAGAGCATCTTCGGCGGTCCGCCATGCAGAAGAGAAAAGCAATTGGCGAGGAAGTGGCTCGGCTCCTAGCAGCAGAGTTCATCCGAGAGATCTACCACTCCGAGTGGCTTGCCAATGTGGTCATGGTCCCTAAGAAGGACAATTCACTTTGTATGTGTATCGATTTCAAGGATATCAATCGGGCCTGCCCGAAAGATCATTTCCCTCTCCCCCGCATCGATTAGATTGTTGACTCGACTGTGGGGTGTGAGCGCTTGTCCCTTTTAGATGCATATTCCGGGTATCATTAGATCTGACCGTATGGTCCCGATGAAATAAAAGCAGCTTTCATCACCCCATTCAGGTGCTTTTGTTATGTCACCATGCCATTCGGTCTTAAAAATGCCGGAGCCACATTCATGAGGATGATTCAGAAGTGCCTGCTCACTCAAATCAGTTGGAATGTGGAAGCATACATGGACGACATTGTGGTCAAGTCACGTAAAGGTTCCGACCCACTGACTGGCCTCGCAGAAACCTTTGCCAACCTAAGAAGGTATGATATCAAGCTTAATCCGTCAGAGTGCACATTCAGAGTTCCATGTGGAAAGTTACTCGGTTTCCTCTTTTCTGAATGGGGATCGATGCAAATCCAGAAAAAGTTGATACCATCCTCCGAATGAAACGCCCTGTGCGTGTGCATGACGTTCAGAAGCTTACAGGTTTGGCCGCCTTGAGTCGATTCATTTCTCGTCTCGGTGAAAAGGCCTTACCTCTTTACCGATTGATGAAGAAATCTGATAAGTTCGAGTGGACTGATGAAGCTGACGCAGCGTTTGCAGAACTCAAAACTCTGCTTTCCACCCAGCCAGTACTTGCCGCGCCAATCAGCAAAGAGCCTTTACTACTTTATATTGCAGCCACTGGACAAGTTGTCAGTACAGTACTCACGGTCGAGCGGGAAGAAGAAGGAAAGTCTTACAAAGTTCAGCGCCCAGTGTATTATCTCTCTGAAGTTTGGACTCCATCCAAGCAGCGATATCCACATTATCAGAAGCTTGTATGTGGAAACTACATGACCATGAAGAAGGTTGCACACTATTTCTCTGATCACTCCATTACACTCGTCAGTGATGCACCATTATCTGAAATTTTGAACAACAGAGATGCAACTGGTCGAGTGGAAAAATGGGCGATTGAACTCCTTCCATTGGATATCAAGTTTGAGGCAAAGAAAGCTATCAAGTCCCAAGCAATCGTAGATTTCCTTGCCGAGTGGATTGAGCAGCAACTGCCGACTCAAGTTCACTCGGAGCATTGGACCATGTTCTTCGATGGCTCCAAGATGCTGAATGGTTCCGGTGCTGGGGTAGTATTGGTATCCCCCCGTGGAGACAAGCTTAGCTATGTACTCCAGATTCATTTTGATTCCTCCAACAATGAAGCTGAATATGAAGCACTTTTATACGGGCTACGTATGGCCATTTAACTCGGCGTCCGTCGCCTTATGGTCTACGGAGACTCAGATTTGGTGGTTAATCAAGTGATGAAAGAGCGGGATGTCAGGAGCCCAGCTATGACTGGCTATTGCAATGCAGTAAGAAAGCTGGAAAAGAAGTTTGAAGGGTTGGAGCTTCACCATATACCCCGACCGAAAAATCAAGCTGCAGATGAATTGGCAAAGATAGGATCTAAGAGAGTGGCCATTCCCAGCAATGTGTTTTTGGAGCATATTCATTCACCTTCAGTTCAGGAAGATCCTTTCACTGAAGAGCCCCCACAGCCTAAGAGCGTCACAGATCCGTCTGAAGTCGAAATCCCAGCTGTGGTCGATTTAATCATGGAGGTTTCGGTCGTCACTCCCGACTGGACAGTGCCATACGTTGCATACATTCTTAGGAAAGAGCTTCCAGAGGATGAAGAAGAGGCTCGACAAATCGTCCGACGATATAAAGCCTTTACTGTAATAAAAGGTCAGTTGTTTAGAGAAAGTGTAACTGGAGTCTGCCAGAAATGCATCACGCCAGAAGAAGGCCGAATGATCCTCAATGATATTCACTCGGGGACCTGTGGTCACCATGCATCCTCTCGGACCATCGTGGCCAAAGCATACCCAGCCGGATTTTACTGGCCACATGCCAACGAGATGGCAAAAGAAATAGTAGACAAATGTGAAGGCTGTCAGTTTTACTCCAACATGTCTTATAAGCCCGCGTCCGCTCTGAAGACTATTCCACTCGTCCGGCCTTTCACTGTCTGGGGATTGGATATGGTTGGACCTCTGAGGACTGGCAGGAGTGGATTTACCCATGTGCCGGTAGCAGTTGACAAGTTTACTAAATGGATCGAAGCCAAGCCCATTAAAAACCTTGAAGCAAGTACAGCTGTAAGTTTCATCGGAGAAATGACATTCAGATATGGTGTTGCGCACAACATCTTCATGGATAATGGGTCGAACTTCGACTCTGACGAGTTCAGAGCCTTTTGTGCTTCCCAAGGCACGAGGGTCGATTACGCTTCGGTCGCCCATCCTCAGTCGAATGGGCAGGCTGAAAGAGCAAATGGATTGATTCTCAAAGGACTGAAACCCCGATTGATGCGTGACCTCAAGCATGTAGCAGGTGCCTGGGTCGATGAACTTCCATTAGTACTTTGGGGATTGAGGACAACTCCTAATCGGTCGACTGGACGAACTCCATTCTTCTTAGTCTACGGAGCCGAAGTCGTACTCCCGAGTGATTTGCTTCACAATGCGCCCCGAGTCGAGCTCTTCTCAAAAGAAGAAGTGGAACAAGCTCGGCAAGATGCAGTCGATATCCTGGAAGAAGAAAGAGAGATGGCCTTGATTCAGTCGACCATTTACCAACAAGACCTGCGTCGATTCCATGCCAGAAACATAAGGGGTCGGGCATTTCAGGAGGGAGACTTGGTTCTTCGAGTGGACCAGCAGAAACCACACAAGCTTGCTCCTGCTTGGGAAGGCCCCTTCATCGTCACCAAAGTGCTCCAGAGCAAATTGTCTTTTCAACGTCGAGCACAATAAAGATGAGCCACGCGCTTGGAATGCGGAACTGCTCCGCCCCTTTTACTCTTAAGCATTCAGACTGTTGAGATGTAAAAAGAAATACCTTTTAGTTTGATTATCAAAGACATGATTTTACAGTCTTCTGAATGATTGTTGTACATTTTTTACATGTTCTAATATCCCCCAGTGGGTACCTTAGCTGCGAATCCGTTTCGCCTAAGATGAAAAGAAAAATCCTACCGAGTGGTGAGCCAGCCTCTCACTCGGAGGCTTAGCTGCAAATCCGTTTCACCTAAGTTCGAAAAATCCTACCGAGTGGTGAGCCAGCCTCTCACTCGGAGGCTTAGCTGTGAATCCGTTTCGCCTAAGTTCGAAAAATCCTACCGAGTGGTGAGCCAGCCTCTCACTCAGAGGCTTAGCTGCGGATCCGTTTCGCCTAAGTTCGAAAAATCCTACCGAGTGGTGAGCCAGCCTCTCACTCGGAGGCTTGGCTGCAGCCCAGTACTCGCCTAAGTGTTAAAAAATCCTGTCGAATGGTGAGCCTGCCTCTCACTCGGGGGCTTAGCTGCAGTCCAGTACTTGCCTAAGTGTAAAAAAATCCTACCGAGTGGTGAGCCAGCCTTTCACTCGGGGGCTTAGCTGCAGTCCAGTACTCGCCTAAGTTTGAAAGATTTTACAGAACGGTACGGGTCGACCATGACCCCCCCCCCAGGGGGCTGCATCGTCAAGAAGAAGGACGAGATTGTGCGAGCGATCCTCACTCTCGGGGACTCTGTAGTCCAGTACTCGCCTAAGTTTGAAAAATCCTACCGAGTGACGAGCGATCCTCCCACTCGGGGGCTTAGCTGCAGTGCAGTACTCGCCTAAGTTTGAAAAATCCTACTGAGTGACAAGCGATCCTCTCACTTGGGGGCTTAGCTGCAGTCCAGTACTCGCCTAAGTTTGAAAAATCCTACCGAGTGACGAGCGATCCTCTCACTCGGGGGCTTAGCTGCAGTCCAGTACTCGCCTAAGTTTGAAAAATCCTACCGAGTGACGATCGATCCTCTCACTCGGGGGCTTAGCTGCAGTCCAGTACTCGCCTAAGTTTGAAAAATCTTACCGAGTGACGAGCGATCCTCTCCTCGGGGGCTTAGCTGCAGTCTAGTACTCGCCTAAGTTTGAAAAATCCTACCGAGTGACGAGCGATCCTCTCACTCGGGGGCTTAGCTGCAGTCCAGTACTCGCCTAAGTTTGAAAAATCCTATCGAATGACGAGCGATCCTCTAACTCGAGGACTTAGCGGCAGTCCAGTACTCGCCTAAGTTTGAAAAATCCTACCGAGTGACGAGCGATCCTCCCACTCGGAGGCTTAGCTGCACTCCAATACTCGCCTAAGTTTGGAAAACCCAACCGAATGGTACGGGTCAACCACGACCCCTCCCCCCAGGGCTGCACCGTCAAGAAGAAGGACGAGATTGTGTGCACTGCCAAAAGCTCATCCAACAGCTGACACCAAGGTGAGCTACTTTCAGGAACGTCAAGAACATTGCTGAATGCCTCGCTGATGAGCTGATCAATGCTGCCAAAGGCTCATCCAACAGCTAGTGCCAAGGCAAACTGCTTTCAGGAACGTCAAGACCATTGCTGAGTGCCTCGCTGATGAGCTGTTCAATGCTGCTCAAGGCTCGTCCAACAGGTCGACTACGACCTCTTAGAAGCTGCATCGAGAGTACAAAAACCAATCCGAGTGAAGAATGAGTTCCGCTCGAAGACAAACACAACATATTCAAAGATAAGCCAAGTTCAGATAAATCCAAAGGTTTCTAACTGCGGATTAAAGTACTCGGGCGTCAGGCCCGAAGGAGTTTCAACGATTACAAAATCACTCGGCATTCCGAGGCAAATGAGGGTGAAGCATGATGTTTTTTTGATCACTCGGCGGGAGAAGGGCTGGCTGGATCGCAGAAGCTGTGAAGGTCAATGCTATCTGCAATACGAGTGGCAGCCTCAAGGAAGGTGTCCATGAAGGACTGGAAGGTGTGCTTCTTAGTATTCACAACCTTGAGGGCTGCCAACTTGTCTTCTTTGGCGTCCTTGCAGTGCACTCGAACCAATGACAGGGCGACGTCAGCGCCACAGCGAGCGGATGACTTCTCCACTCCTGCACTCGACCAGGAATCTGATTGAGTCGAGCCATTAGTGACTCGAGATCTTGAGAAAGTTCCGCTTGAGGCCAGAGTTCAACGTCAACCCGGGTCATCGCCGCCTTCAGTCGAGCCAAATAGGCAACGGCTCCATCCAAGCGCGATTCCAACCGCAGCAAGTTCATCGCAACATCATCTTTCACTGGACAATTGATGGGGTCGAGACCTGTCTCGACCCGCCCAGTTTCAGCTTCAAAATCCTGACAAAGTTCTGCATCATCATGAAAAATAGTGAGTCGGTAATATTACAACATACTTCAATCAACGACAATTAATCAGTCGAGCGGCTATACCTTCAAGCTTTAGAACCAATTTCGCGGCAAGTTGTCCCAGATAGGACTCTAGCTTGCTTGTTTTGGCTTTGAGGCCTCCAACTTCATTGGTCAGGTTCTCCTTGTCCTTCTTCAGTTGCTCGACTTCCCAATTGGCTTCCGAGATGGCGGTCTTCAGCTTCGCATTCTCCTCTTCCAACTTGCCGACTGAAGCCAGCTTCTTGTCCGCTAGCGTTGTTTTCTCACGTGCTTCCTTCTGAGCAGCAGCAAGGTCCTGGTCCTTCTTCTACAAAGCTTCCTTCATTCTCTCTAAAGAAACAACACTCTTCAGACGAGCCTGAAGTTGACGGTTTTCACTATGCACATCTGCTTGTGTGAAGTCACTCAGTTCAAAGAGACTGAAAGAAAAAACAGTGAAAGACATGAGCTACTAGGTGGGCAAGAGTTGATATGTTACCTCCCATGATGGTCGTTTCTTCTTGAGTAGTCTTGAGATTCTTCTTTGCGAGTTCAAGATCAAGTTCAAGGCTGATATGCTTCTTCTTTAAGTCGGAAAGCCGGGCCCCAAGATCACAAGACTTCTGCAGCCGGCGATAGAGATATATCAGTCGACAGAAACAAAAGACAATGACAGTGAAAGTTACTCTAAGACTACTGCCGAATCAAATATTCAACAGTAGTCTCGGGGACTACACCCAGTGGGTGCACTTAGCGTGCCCCCACTGATCTAGATCAACACTCAGCATGGTCTGCCCAACGTGAGTAAAAAAACAAGGTAAAAAGAATATTCTAAGACCTCAGCCGACTGCCAGCAGTCGACCGTGTTCTCGAGGACTACACCCAGTGGGTGCACTCAGCGTGCCCGCACTAGCCTGGACAGAATACTAAGACTCAGCACAAGTCGAGTGAAGTAGAAGGCTTCCTAAACTCTAAACACAGGCACACCCTAGTGGGTGATCGGATATGAAACATCATTCAAAAGTTCAGTCGGAGTTCGCTGACCTTAACATTGGTCTGCTGGGCGGTGCTGGCGTTAGAAGCCACTTGACTGGCCTCATGCATCACCTTCACCTGCTCCATGACAAGGTTGACCTGACAAAGAGCCTCCCTAGCAACACTTGGCGAATCGTTTGGGGTCTGATATGCAGCGAAGAGTGATGGTTCCAAAGCAGCCGAAGCAGCTACTGGATCGGACGCGTGGAGTTGCACTGGAGCGGTAGGAGCCGGAGCAGTCGACCCGGACGGACGATCAGTCGTCAACGGGCCGGCGAATGTGACGTTGGTCCGAACCGGATCTCCGGAACGTTCGACCACCGCCTCAAGCGTCGGCGTCGACTGAAGGACTTGAACTTCAAGCCTCCTCCTGCTTGAGCCCCCGCTTCTCTTCCTCCTCTCCTATAGAGGCACTTCTTCTTCATCATCATCAGGAAGCACGACGACCTCTCGGGGAACTGCAGAAAGAGAGAAACATTGGAAATTCAGCAGACTGACAACCCAATCAACTAAATGAAGTCTGGTCGAACGGACTTACCAGCTCGGGAGGTGGCCGCATCATCGGTCTCCTCGTCTCATGGAGCCTTGTCGATATCCATGTTAGTGGTAGCAGAGGTTGGGCTAGAAAGATACATGATCTAGTTGGTCAAAACAAAAGCTTCAGTCGGCCTAGATAAATGCAAGAAAGATATTCACCCTGAAGCAGCGGGAACGTCCATCTTGATCCTCGGCAAAGTCTTCTGAGCCTTTGGAGGAGCAACCTTAGGTTGCTTGGCGACCTTCTCTGTCGGCTCTGGAGTCGACGTCCGAGTGCATTTCTATGTGTGAGTACTTGGAGCCACATTCTTTCCACGCCCGCTCGCTGGGTCATGGTGTTGCTTGGATCGGCGTTCGGAGCGCGGCGGCGAGTTGACCTCTTCCTCGTCGTCTGACTCCTCGCTCTCCTCCTCCTCGTCGTCTTCATCTGAAGATTCGCATTCACCGCTCTCCTCCGCGCTGGCCTCTCCCTCCTGCTCCTGCTCTAGAGCTTGTTCACCATTGGGCACCGAATACATGTCAGTAGAAACCTACAAGACAAGAAGTCGAGTAAGAGTCAGTCGAGCTCAAGTACAATCGGAATGAGTATGCAAAGATAGTCGGAATAAAGAACATACCTTGTCGGGCTGATTGTCGTCACTGAAGGGGATGACTCTCCTGGCTCCTCTGGGGTTATCCTGGTTGCCTGTAATGCTATTCAACCACATGGCCACGGTCTTGGCTGGCACTTCCTCTAGATGAACACGAGCGGTGTCGTCGGACCCAGAGTACAGCCACATGGGATGGTCACGGGCCTGAAGAGGTTGGATGCGTCGACTGAGGAATACTTCTAGCAGGTCCATGCCAGTGACACCCTCATTAATCAGTTGGACCACTTTCTCGACCAGCATCTTCGTATCCACGTTCTCAGCAGCAGTTACTTTCAGTGAGGAAGGAGTCTGGACACAGTCAAAAGTGAAGTGGGGAAGGCCAGTCGACTGACCTGGAGTTGGGAGGTCCTGGCAGTAGAACCAGGTCGACTGCCAGCCCCTAACCGATTCAGGGAGAGTCATGGTAGGGAAAGAGCTCTTCTGTCTCTTTTGGATACCCAAACCCCCACACATCTGAATGACATGGGTTTTTGAGTCACTCGTTTTCGCTTTCTTCACCGACTGGGAACGGATGGTGAAAATATGTTTGAAAAGGCCCCAGTGCGGTCGGCACCCCAAAAAGTTTTCACACATCGACACGAACGCGGCAAAGTACGTGATAGTATTGGGAGAAAAATGGTGGAGTTGGGCACCGAAGAAACTCAAGAAGCCCCGGAAGAAGGGGTGCGAAGGAAGCGAAAAACCCCAGTCGACGTGGGTGGCGAGCAGTACACACTCACCCCGTTGAGGTCACGGCTCCGAGTCCCCCTCAGGCAGCCTTGCTGCGCCCTTGGTGATGAGCCCGGACTCCACTAGCTCATCCAGATCTTCTTGCCGGATCGAAGACCGGATCCAATCGCCCTGGATCCAGCCTGGCGGCAGCCCCGAGCGCGATGAAGACCCGCGGTTCTGCTTCTTGCCTTTTGCCGCCCACGTTGCCTTCTTCGCGTGCTCCAGCGCCGCCATCTTGTCCTTCACCATGGCGTCAGAGAGGCAGTGTTGAGAGTAGAGGAGATGGGAACGGTGAAGAAGTAGAGGAAGAAGAAAGAGAAACATGCATGCACAGTGCAGACGCCTCGGCCCCGTCGCCTTATAAAAGGCTACTTCCGAGTGGCTGACGCGTGGGACCAGGCGATCCTGTCAAATCCCGCAACAGTCGCGCACAACGTACATGGTGAAAAAGGTGGCGCAGAAATCGAGGCACTACTATTTAGCCGCCCCGCTTACTTCGGTGCACCCCATCCCGCGCGCTTCCTCAAAATTTCGTATTCCGTGAAATCCAGGATACACTGCAATCAATCGCGCCAAAGATTCTGCACCCCAAGACAAAACTTGGCAGATGATGCTACAAGTTCAGTTGGCAACTTTCTGAATGGATCAAGGCAACTGAATCAACACTGAAGTACCAACGTAAGCCTTCCATCCTGCGTAAAACACTCGCAAGGTGCAAAGCTCAGAATAAGTTCAACTTCAACCTACTTTCCACTCGAACCTTAATCCATTCGGGCGCTACTGATGAGGATACAGACCCGGGGTAGGGTCATAGGCCTGACCTATACGTCCTACCCAAGGTCACTATCCTAGAAGATAAGAAGTCCAAGAGGCCACGAAGGACCCCCAGTCAAAGATGTTGAGTGCAATCCACTCGACCAGTCATATCACTCGGGCGTCCCCCTACCTGTTGTCACTCAACCATATGAGGAATCACTCGACTTACTGAAGACCAGGAGTCACTCAGCACTACAACGGTCGGACATTCACTCCGTAGTCTTTAAGGTCATTTATAACACTTATGACTGGCATTATCAGTAACGCCCCTATTTATGTACATTAAGTCCCTTGTAATGGAGGATGGTTGGGGTCCTAACGCACTCTATATAAGCCACCCACCTCCTTTGAGACAAGGGTTCGCACCCCCTATAACATCACACATATAATCCAGTCGACCGCCTTCGGGCACCGAGATGTAGGGCTATTACTTCCTCCGCGAAGGGCCTGAACTCGTAAATCCTATGTGTACACCTTCACCATAGCTGAGATCTTGCCTCTCGATACCTACCCCCCTTTCTACTGTCAGTCTTAGAACCACGACAGTAGATCTCTCCGGCAACGGAGCCAGAAATTATTCCTACTACTTCTTGAACGTGCGTTGGTTTTCCCTTGAAGAGGAAAGGGTCATGCAGCAAAGTAGAGATAAGTATTTTCCTCAGTTAGAGAACCAAGGTATCAATCCAGTAGGAGACAACGCACAAATAACCAAGACCTGCACAAACAATCAAACAACTTGCACCCAACACAATAAAGGGGTTATCAATCCCTTCACGGTTACTTGCAAAAGTGAGATCTGATAGAGATATAATAAACTAAACAAAAGATAAAGTAAATATTTTTGGTATTTTTGGTTTATTGATCATAAATTAAAAGATTGCAAAATAGTAGATCTGAAACTTATATGATGGAAAATATAACCGGGGGCCATAGGTTTCACTAGTGGCTTCTCTCAAGATAGCAAATAATACGGTGGGTGAACAAATTATTGTCGAGCAATTGATAGAAACGCACAAAGTCATGACGATATCTAAGGCAATGATTATGAAATATAGGAATCACGCCCGTGTCAAGTAGACCGACTCCTGCCTTCATCTACTACTATTACTCCACACATCGATCGACTCCTGCCTGCATCTATAGTATTAAGTTCATGAAGAACAGAGTAATGCATTAAGTAAGATGACATGATGTAGAGGAATAAACTCAAGAAATATGATGTAAACCCCATATTTTTATCCTCAATGGCAACAAAACAATACGTGCCTTGCTGCCCCTACTGTCATGTGGAAAGTCCACCGCAAGATTGAACCCAAAGCTAAGCACTTCTACCATTGCAAGAAAAACCAATCTAGTTGGCCAAACTAAACCGACAGTTCGAAGAGAAATACAAAGATATCAAATCATGCATATAAGAATTCAGAGAACATTCACATAATATTCATAGATAAGCTGATCATAAATCCACAATTCATCGGATCTCGACAAACACACCGCAAAAGAAGATTACATCGGATAGATCTCCAAGAAC
This sequence comes from Aegilops speltoides, assembly GCA_021437245.1. Taxonomy (NCBI): domain Eukaryota; kingdom Viridiplantae; phylum Streptophyta; class Magnoliopsida; order Poales; family Poaceae; genus Aegilops; species Aegilops speltoides. The sequence continues at coordinate 134,919,726 of CM038141.1, forward strand.
ATCGAGGGGAACATGGTATTGAGAATCAAAGAGATAGAAGAAGCAATCTAGCTACTAGCTATGGACCCATAGGTCCAAGGTAAACTACTCGCGCTTCATCGGAAGGGCAATAGAGTTGATGTAGAAGCCCTCCGTGATCGAATCCCCCTCCGATAGGATGCCGGAAAAGGATCCTAGATGGGATCTCACGGGTACAGAAGGTTGCGGTGGTGGAGAAGTGTTTTCGTTGATGCTTATGGTGGTTTGGGGATATATGTGAATATATAGGGCCAAGGGTTAGGTCAGAGGAGTCCCGAGGAGGCGACAAAGCAGGGGGCGTCCTACCCCTTGCCGCCGCCTCACGGCTCTTCTGACTTCATCTCCAAGTCTCTGGGGTGTCTTCTGGTCCAAGAAAAATCATCGTGAAGGTTTTATTCCGTTTGGACTCCCTTTGGTATTCCTTTTCCATGAAGCTCAAAAACAAGGGAAAAACATAAACTAGCATTGGGCTCTAGGTTAATAGGTTAGTCCCAAAAATAATATAAAATAGCATATTAATGCATATAAAACATCCAAAGCAGATAATATAATAGCATGTAACAATAAAAAAATTATAGGTACGTTGGAGATGTATCATCTTCCTTGTCCAAAGTCAACAATTTGGCTTAAAATAGTTAATGGGGGCTCACAATGATAAAAGATGTACAAGATAGTGTATTTGCATGTGAATCTTCTCTTCCCTTATTTTTTCATGAATTGCATCATTGACCAATGCTATGTTTGTCAACTTTCAATAAATTTTCCTTATTTAATGCCATTACTTTCCATAAGATTAGTGTATAATCTTTTTCATTATTTTCATGGCTAGTATTGAAGCATAAAAGTAACGAAGCAAAAACTCAAACTATTCTTTATTATATAACTCTCAACTCGATTACATAGATAGATTGATCACGAAACTACCACTCAAAAATAGATCATAATAAACTTTTATTCAATTAAATCATGAAATAACTAAGGATCAAACTAAAATAAGTAACAATAATAGAAGTGATGGTGATACGGTTCTGGGGCACCTCCCGCAAGCTTCGCACAAGCCAAGGGGAGTGCCCATACCCGTGTACTCAAGTTTCTTTCTTCGGTGATGGTGGTGGTGATGAAGTGGTAGGCTTGTCCTTCATAATAATGATGACTACTTGATATGTCTCCAACGTACCTATAAAAAGTTGATTGTTCCATGCTATTATATTATCAATCTTGGATGTTTTATATACACTTTCAAGCAATTATATATGTTATTTTTTGGGACTAACCTATTAACTTAGTGCCTAGTGCCAGTTGCTGGTTTTTTCTTGTTTTCGGTTTTGCAGAATATTAGTACCAAACGAAGTCCAACTGCCACGAAACTTTTTGGAGATCTTTTTTCTGGCAATAAAAGACCCTGGAAGCTTCGGGAGGGGACTATAAGATGGAGGAGTGGCCCACGAGGCACCAGGGCACGCCCTGGTGGTTTGTGGGCCCACGTGGCTTCGTTTGACCTAACTCCGCCTCTATAAATTCTCTAAAATCGTGAAACCAACAGAGGAGTCCAGAAAATACTTTTACCGGCGCCGCAAGTTCTTGAACCACGAGATCCCATCTGGAGGCCTTTTCCAACACTCTGTCGGAGGCGGAATCGATCATGGAGGGGCTCTACATCATCCTTGCCGCCCTTCTGATGACGCGCGAATAGTTTACCACAGACCTTCGAGTCTATAGTTAGTATCTAGATGGCATCTTGTCTCTATTTGATCTTCAATACAATGTTCTCCTTGATGTTCTTGGAGATCTATTTGATGTAATGACTTTTTGAGGTGTGTTTCTTGGGATCCGATGAATTGTGAGTTTATGATCAGATCTATCCATGAATATTATTTGAGATTTTTCTAAACTCTTTTATGCATGATTAATATAGCTTCTTATTTATCTCCGATCTATTGCTTTGGTTTGGCCAACTAGATTAATTTTTCTTGCAATGGGAGAGGTGCTTTGTAATGGGTTCGATCTTGCGGTGCTCAATCCCAGTGATAAAGTGGAGTAATATAGTAGATGCAGAATCATTTCGGTCTACCTGTCTTGGGCGTGATGCATACATATAATCATTGCCTTGGATATCGTCATAATTATTTGCTTTTCTATCAATTGCCCAACAGTAATTCGTTTACCACTGTATGCTATTTTCAAGAAAGAAGCCTCTAGTGAAAAGTATTGCCCCAGAGTCTATCTTTTATCATGTATTAAAACCAAAAATACCTTGCTGTGTTTTTTTTATTTATTTCATTTTGTATTTTTGTCCGATCTATCAATCAAATACCATACAATTTAATCTTGCTCGTGACCATCAAGGGATTGACAACCCCTTGATCGTGTTGGGTTGCAAGGATTTGTTGTTTGTGTGCAGGTGCTGCTAACAAGTTGTTGCTTGGTTCTCCTACTGGACTGATAACCTTGGTTCTTAACTGAGGGAAATACTTATCTCTAATGTACTGCATCATCCTCTCCTCTTCGGGGAAATCCCAATGCAGTTCACAAGTAGAAGTGCCTCCCTCAAACTTTGAATTTTTCTAAGAGCTTAACGAATTAACTCGATGTTCCTCTCCACCTGAGCCATAATATGTTTATTCTACGGTCCCCAAGATATGTCCCAATTGGATGGTATGTGCATACAAGGAGTATTTTCGACCCCATAGTTGTGAACCAAATTATGAAAATTGTTCTGATGTAACCCGTGTAAGGGCATCCTAGGAGGAAGCCCTCCCCACACTTCATGAGTCCCTTGATCGTTCATTGGCCTCATGGCTTGATGGGGGTTCGGAGTAGTGGAGATGCCAGCCAGTGTGCCCTTCTCATGGGCCCCCTTAGGTGTTTCTTAATTTTGTATTTTTTATAATATTCCAAAACTCACAAAAAGTATTTTTATGGAACTTTTTGAGTCGGTTTACTTACCGTATCACGTACCTCTTCCTTTTCAGGGTTGTGGAGTGTTCTAGAAGGTCTCTCTTATGTATTCCTTCGGTGTCATAGTTTGAATAATGTTAGTTAGGCGTACCTGATATATAACGCTTAATTTTTTGTCCATTGACCACCTTCGGATTAGTGCCTTCAGCGTTATTGATCTTAATAGCTCCAAAGCGATAAACTTCCTTGATGATATATGGTCCTTCCCATTTGGAGAGAAGTTTTCCTGCAAAAAAACTAAAACGAGAATTGTACAATAGAACATACTCACCCACTTTGAATTCCCATTTTTGAATTCTTTTATCATGCCATCTTTTAACTTTTTCTTTAAAAAAGTTGGCATTTTCATAAGCCTGGGTTCTCCATTCATCTAGCGAGCTAATATCAAATAATCTCTTTTCAGCGGCAAGTTTGAAATCATAATTGAGTTATTTAATTGCCCAATATGCCTTATGTTCTAACTTAAGAGGTAAATGGCATGCTTTTCCATAGACCAGTTTATATGGAGACATACCCATAGGATTTTTATAAGCAATTCTATAAGCCCATAATGCATCGTCAAGTTTCTAACATCAATTCTTTTTAGATCTATTGACGATATTTTGCAAAATTAATTTTATTTCTGTATTGCTCGATTCAACTTGACCACTATATTGAGGGTGATAGGGGGAAGCAATTCTATGGTTGAGATCATATTTAGCAAGGAATCTACAGAAAACACCATGAATAAAATGTGAACCACCATCAGTCAGGAACTATCTAGGGACTCCGAACCTCGGGAAAATAACTTCTTTAAGCATTTTAATAGAAGTGTTATGATCAACACTACTAGTTGGAATAGCCTCTACCCACTTAGTAACGTAATCAATAAAAACTAAAATATGTGTATACCCATTAGAGAAAGGAAAAGGTCTCATATAATCAAATCCCCAAACATCAAACGGTTCAATAACAATCGAATAATTCATAGGCATTTCCTAACGTCTACCAATATTACCAATTCTTTGACATCCATCACAAGATAAGACAAACTTATGAGCTCTCTCGAAAAGAGTAGGCCAATAAAAACCAGATTTTAATACCTTGTGCTCAGTTCTGTTTCTCGCATGGTGTCCTCCGTATGCCTCGGAGTGTCACTTTCGTAGGATTTGTTCCTGCAGGTTTATACAACGTCTAATAATACCATCTACTCCTTATTTATAAAGATGTGGGTCATCCCAGAAGTAATGTCTTAAATCAAAGAAGAACCTTTTCTTTTGTTGGTATGTGGAACTAGGTGGTATAAATTTAGCAGCATATGATTAGCATAGTTTGCATACCACAGACTGTTACGAGAAGCATTTATGATATCTAGTTTCTCATCAGGAAACCTATCATCAATAAGTAGTGGGTCATCAAGAATATTTTCCAACATAGACAAGTTATCAACTATGGGATTCTCAGCTCCCTTCCTATCAGTAATATGCAAATCAACTTCTTGTAACAGTAGAACTCACCTAATGAGCCTAGGTTTAACATCTTTCTTTTCCATAAGGTATTTAATAACAGTATGATCCTTGTGGACAATTACTTTAGAATCAACAATGTAAAATCTGAATTTATCACAAGCAAACACAACTGCTAGAAATTCCTTTTCGTTAGTAGCATAATTTCTTTGAGCACTATCTAGAGTTTTTCTAGCATAATGGATAACATTTAATTTTTTGTCAACTCTTTGTCCTATAACAACACCAACAACATAATCACTAGCATCACACATAATTTCAAAAGGCATGTTCCAATGAGGTAATTGAACAATAGGTGGAGAGATTAAAGCTTTCTTAAGTGTTTTAAAGGCTTCTACACAATCACCATAAAAAACAAATGGAACATCTTTTTGCTAGAGATTAGTAAGAGGCCCAGAAATTTTAGAGAAGTCTTTAATAAACCTTCTATAGAAACTAGCATGACCAAGGAAACTTCTTATACCTTTAATATCTTTAGGACATGGCATTTTCTCAATTGCATCAACTTTAACTTTATCCACTTTAATGCCTTGTTCAGAAATTTTATGCCCCAAAACAATACCTTCATTCACCATAAAGTGGCACTTCTCCCAATTCAAAACAAGATTAGTTTGTTCACATCTCTGCAAAACTCCATCAAGGTTGCTTAACCAATCATCAAAAGAAGTTCCATAAATGGAAAAATCATCCATGAAAACCTCAACAATCTTTTCCCAAAAGTCAGAGAATATATCAGTCATACATCTTTGAAAGGTAGCAGATGCATTGCATAAACAAAAAGGCATACGTCTATAAGCATATGTTCCAAAAGGACAAGTTAAGGTAGTTTTCTCTTGGTCCAATTGCGATACAAGTATTTGAGAGAAACTAGAATATCCATCAAGAAAGCAAAAGTGTATATGCTTAGACAATCTTTCTAACATTTGATCAATAAAAGGTAAGACAAATGATCTTTTCTAGTGGCTTTGTTTAATTTTCTAAAATCAACTACCATCCTATAACCAGTTAATATTATTTGTGGAATAAGTTTGTTTTTATCATTAGGAACAACGGTAATACCTCCTTTCTTAGGGACACAATGAACGAGACTTACCCATCTAGTATCAGCTATGGTATAGATTATACCTGCTTCCAGAAGCTTTAATATTTCAGTTCTTACCACCACCTTCATCTTAGGATTTAATCATCGTTGATGACCGATAACTGGTTTAGCATCAGGCTCCATATTAATTTTGTGCTGACATAAAGTGGACATGGGGTTCGGGCCAAGGAAAACATTTAAAATCGATCGGACGATAATGAGGAAAGATAAGCCACTCGTGCTGCTCGACACGTGGCCTCTTGGCCCATCCACCGCTTCCCCCAGCTCGCCTTATCTCTTCGACCCCCTCTCTCCTCCACACGCTCTCCCTCCTTCCTCTCTTATTCCCGTCCCCATTCTCCTTCTCGGGCGAGGACTCCCACCGCAATGGCGACCACCATGTCACCGCTGCTGCAATTCTGGAGAGGACGAATGCGACCACGTTCGGTTGCATCTGCCGCAACTGCTCCTATTTTTTGCCGCACTGCTACTATGCAACAAGCAAGGGCGGCGGAAGTGGGGCTGCTCGCCGCATTGCTTCGACACCGTCGCTGCCCGGGCTCACCGCCAGTGCTGCAACCCAGTACCAAGAGGGAGGCCAGAGCGGGCACCACTCCCGCCGGTGTTGCAATGTAGCAGCTGGTGGCAGCCGCTGGTGCTACAACATAGCATGAAGAAGAAGGCCAGAGGAGACCGCCGCTCGACGTCAGCGCGGTAACGCAGCAAGAAGAGGAGGCCGAGGGAGACCGTCGCTCGATATCAATGCTGCAACGCAGCAAGAAGAGAGAGGCCAGAGGTGGAGCCACACCCCATTATTGCTGCAATGCAGCACAAAGGCGCGGTTGCCGATGGCCGTCGCCGCTCATCGTCGGTGCTGCAGCGCAGTAGACAAGGGAGGCGGAGGCGCGACATTGCAGGGAGCCACCTGGTGCTATGATGCAACTTCTATGACTTGGTGCTCCTGCTGTTGTGATGCAGCACGCCGGACGCTGCGAGCCGGCATTGCTGTAGGGAGCCACCTGGTGCTAGATGCAACTTCAATGACTTGGTGCTCCTGTTGTTGTGATGCAGCATGCCGGACACTGTGATGGCTTCCCGACGATGCTGCATGGCGGCTAAGAGTTAGGGGGCGATGCTTTTCCAGCAGGCGGGGGTGCATGCTGCGTCGATGCAGCTAGGAGAACGAAAGGAGGATGCATTGATGCAGCCTGAGGGTGATGACCTAGGCATTGGCTGGATCGAACGACTGCGCGGGGAAGGATCTGACGGCTGAAGAGCCGACTGATTTCTTTGGGAAATCAGCCGGTTGATTTGTAGCAGTGGCCTTGGGACAAAGGCCTACTATTATACTTGGTCTTGCTCACACGACCGACCTGACATGCTCTACCCTAGCCGCCGCTGTATCATACGGTTTCGCACTGTTCCAGATCTTAGCGCTGCCATGCAATTCTTCTCCAGCCCACCTTCCGGTGTGCACCGCGAGAAGGGACAACAGTCCTCCGAACCCCGCCTTTCATGATCCTGTACGGGGGAGGGGCGATCAGGTTTTTGGGGAGCACACTCCTGTGACTGCTGCAAGCGATGACTTCCTCAACAACAGCCTTCTTCCCCAACCTCGGTAACCTCTTCATCAACGACATGAGTGACAACATCAACCACAGCGGTTCTGCTCCCGCTATACAGCATCTGATTCTGTCCTCCTGCTTTAGTCCGCATCATTACTTTGATCTTTGCAATTGTTGTCATGATCTATTTACTGTTGATTCGTATTAAATCTCATAGTAAACTGATCATATATTCAACAATCCAATCCAAAAACCTGATTATAGGCAATTTACTCCGAGTGGTTTTGCTGCGCTTTTGAAGCCGCCTACTTTTAAGGGGGTGCAATATAAAAGGTGGCTCACAAAAGCAGTATATTGGTTTTAGATCATGTACTGCTATGACGCCACTAAGGGTAAGCATGAGGGCGATCTTAATCCTACACACCAGGAAGCTTTTGAGAACATGGATACCCTCTTCAAAGCTGCCCTGCTAAGTGTTCTTGATGATTCCATTGTGGATTCATATATGTCGTTTGCCAGCAGCAAAGACGTGTGGGTTGCGCTCAAGGCCACGTTTGGGGCCTCGGGCGCTGGCAACGAGTTGTACATCATGGAGCAATTCTGTGACTACAAGATGACTGATGAGCGCTCTGTTGTTCAGCAGACTCATGAGATACAATCACTCTCTAAGGAACTTGAGTACTTTAAGTGTGTGTTGCCGGAAAAATTTGTTGCTGGGACCATCATTGCCAAGCTTCCACCTTCGTGGAACGATTTTGCTACTTCTCTGAAAAACAAGAGACATGAGTTTTCTGTTTTGGATCTCATTAGCACTCTTGATTTTGAAGAGCAGGCGGGAGCAAAAGACACATGTGCTCGGGTCGCTGAGGGAGCTTCTAGTGCCCACATGGTACACGAGAAGAACTTCCAGCCCAACCAGCCCCAAAACAACAAGAACAAATCCCAGGGGAAAGGCAAGTTTGATGCAAAGAACAAGTCGTCACATTCTATCAACATCAAGAACAATTCTCATAACATGAAGGGATACAAACCTCAATTTTGGTAGCACCACACAAAATTTATATGGCCGCATCTACCTGCTGTCAGCTAACCTCATGGTGCTCCAGGTATTCCTACATTTGTAACTAGGTACAATGACCACCGCAAGATGAAATAAGCTTATTCGTACGTTGACTTGCTGATTGCAGTGTGGAATGATCCTGTCATGTGTGGAGGAGCAAACAAGCAGTGCAGCCGAAGGTGGAAATCAACAAAGGACTTACGAAATTATATATAATCTTCCTTGGGCAGGTCAGTATCCCCTTCGTCCAGATGATCGTGTTTTGTCATGCCGAGCTATTGATATGTGCTACTGTTTTGCAACACCCTTTAAGTATAGCTATTTTTTTCCTATCTTTTCAGATTCAGGACAATGAAGATGATTTCAGAGGAACTACACAATATGGACTCATGTTGAGTCATCTCTATTGCTTTATGTGTTTGCTGCAAATGTGTCAGCATCAATTGCAAGATGAGGCAGCTAGCTAGCTGTGGAGTTGCCAACATGCTCAAAGTGCACGCAACATTGAGAAGAAACAAGCATGCCCAGGAAATTAATGCGTGCGCAGGGAGGCCCTTTGCTCAGAGAAATATCGACCGTTTTCTTTATTTCCACACCTTCTCACAGCTTTGTATTGGTTATAGTATGGTGAATCATTGAGATGCATAAACATGGTGAACTTTTGTTCTTCTGAATGTTAGTATGCATACCGTATCTTCTGGAGCTTAGTTTAATGTGAGTGTCTGCATCTAGTACCGCATCCTCTAATTTGGTGGACAAGTTGAAAAAGGTTACCGATGAGTAGCCATAAGCTGGAGGCGTCTCTTTTTTCCTTTCGAATGGGCAATAAGCTAGAGAGTGTCCTAGGCTGCCTCTAGCATAAGGCCCTCCAAGATCTGAAACCCGGCACCGATGGGCGATACAAAACCCTATCTCAGAGCGACTTGGACCTCGAGACGGTCGATCTCGTGCATCGGTGTCATCCTCGGATCAAGAATGTCTTGACACGCACAGTACTTGAAGGATTTATAATAGAGTAGCAATCACACACTTATTACATCGAATGTCTCGAAAGAGAGCTTATTACAATAATATGGCTTAATGCCATCTAATAATGATAACAGCAGAAGGCTTGGAAGATAAGTGAGTCCATCAACACCAACGGCATCACTGAGTATAGAACCACGACTCCTAAGCCATCTTACTCGTCGTCTGAAAAGTCTGCAACATGAACGTTGCAGCCCGAAAACGGGTCAGCACAAGGAATATGCTGGCAAAGTAACACATAGAGAGTAATGAAAGAATAAAGCTATAGTACATGCATATATGGCTGGTGGAAAGCTCTATGGTTACAGTTTTGCATAAATCCAATTTTCCCCTACTACAAAGGAATATATTTATTTAACTATCATGGTGGTTGTTAAACATTGAGAATGGTTGACAGCATTCTCAATCCCAATTAAGTAACATCATCATTAAACAAACCCAACAATATTAATTATAGTAACGTGATGAGATTCACATGATAATCCAAGTACTAGATACTCAAAACGTCCATAACCGGGGACACGGCTAACCATGATTAGTTTATACACTCTGCAGAGGTTTGTGCACTTTTCCCCACAAGACTCGATCTCCTCCATTGGGATTCTCGCACTACATGGTGTTTGAGAAATGGATGACCGAGACATAGTCTTTCAGAAGCGCTAGCACCTTCCGATGGGTAGACCGTACCAACCTACATCCCCTACATCTGCTAGTCTACCACTGTAAGAGTTCGCACGACTTAGTCAACTATGCTAGAGCCCATAATTGCTTGTGGCTGCACACGGAAGTTTCTAGCATGAATAGTCTTATGATACCTTTGAGCCTGGGTGGCGGTCCAAAAACAAACAGGCAATCCTGGAATACCCAGGTACCTCAATCCACCCAGATGTGTATTAAAGTTGCCACCTTAAATAAACCATTAATTAACAATCTCACATCTGTCATGGATACACTCACCCAATCCACGTCTACTAGCATAGCATGGCATAATAAGCAAACGTAGAAGTAACTCCCAAAGGTTTAAATAATAGAACATGGCAATAGGTACTACCTCATCTACATTCCCAAACCCCAGTTATTAATTCAGATCCTAATCATGCAATTGTTTGAGGATTGAACTAATGCAATAAAAACTGGGTAATAAAGAAGTATGATCAAAGTGTTACTTGCCTTGTTGATGATCCACGAAACCTAGGGATTCGAAGTAGCAAGCGTCACAATCCGGCTACTCTATCGCAAGCAAACAAACAAGCACACAATAAGTACTCATCTAATGCATGGGTAAAACTCAAATAAGAGGTCTAACTAGAAAGTTCAACTTAAGAACTCCGGTTTGCAAAAAGAATCAAATCGAACAAAGAAACAAAACTCAAACGGCGAAAGAAACAAGCTTCGTTTACTAATCTGGACCTAAGTCAAAATTTACAGAAGCAAAAACTTGTTTGACTAGATTATTCAGAAAGAGGGTTTCGAGATTAAACTCTAGGCGCTTGAATCGCCTGATTCCGATAAACGAGCGAAAAGTTAAACTAAAACGAAAATCGGATCAGAAATCGCGATCAGAAAAATCGCGGAATAAATCCGAGAAAAAGAAAAACGACGAACAGATTAACGAACGAACGTTCGTTATCTGGATCTAAACGAAGAACGCATTCGTTAAAACGAACGAACGAGCGAACGCTCACTAATTAAATAAACCCAAAAAAACCGATCTAAAAAAATAAGAAAAACTAGGGTTTTCTTAAAAAACGAAGTGGTTTTTCTAAAAAAAACGGCGGCGGCTCGGGCGGTACCTCCGGCGAGGTCCTCCCATGGGCGAGGGCGGCGGGCTCGGCGGGGGTGGGTGGTGGCGGGCGGCGGCGGCACGAGGCGGCGGGCGGGCGGCGGGGGCGGGAAGGCGCGCGGCAAGGCTTGGGGTTCCCACGGGGCCACGGGCCGGTATTTAAAGGGAAGGGGCGGCAGCTTGGGGAGGGGCAAGCGGCGGCGGGGAGGCGGAGTTTGGCTCGAACTCAAGGGCGGCGGCTGCTGAGGCGGCGGCGGCAGCCTGGGCGGCCCGGCTTTGGTTGGCTTGCCTGTCGGCCTGCGCTGCTTTTTTAAACAATTTCACCGAACAGAAAAAAATCTAGAAAAATTAAATAAAACTCTAAAAATAGCAAAATAAATTTTCGTCGTTCAAGTAAAATATTTGGAACAAGATGAACATTTTTTGGTCCTAAAATGCATTTTTGAAAATTGTGCAATTTTTCCTATATTCAAATAAAACAGCAAAAACACCAAAATAAATCTTATTTGATTTTTTTATTAAATCATCGTTATTTCTTTATTTTGGGAAAGTCATTTTATTCCCTCTCTCATATTTTTATGATTGAAATAATTGAAGATAAAATAAATAAAATCAAATGATACTATTTTCAAAATTTGAGAAAACTCAAATATGAAAATAACGAAATCCCCAACTCTCTCCATGGGTCCTTGAGTTGCGTAGAATTTTCTAGGATCGAGGAAAATGCATTAAATATGATATGCAATAATGATCTATTTGTATAACATTCCAAATTGAAAATTTGGGATGTTACAAACCTACCCCCCTTAAGATGAATCTCGCCCTCGAGATTCGGGTTGGCTAGAAAATAGATGAGGGTGGTCCTTTAGCAAATCTTCCTCTCGCTCCCAGGTGGCTTCATCCTCAGTGTGGTGGCTCCACTGAACTTTACAAAACTTGATAACCTTGCTGCGGGTGACTCGGCTGGCATATTCAAGAATCTTAACTGGTTTCTCCTCATAGGTCAAATCACTGTCCAACTGAATCGCCTCTAGTGGAACTGTATCTCTCAGCGGTATATCAGCCATCTCTGCGTGGCACTTCTTCAACTGGGAAACCTGGAACACATCGTGAACTCCTGACAATCCCTTAGGCAATTCCAACTTGTAGGCAACTTCTCCCATACGTTCCAAAACTTTGTATGGTCCCACAAAACGTGGTGCTAACTTTCCTTTAACACGAAAACGCTTGACTCCTCGAAGTGGAGATACACGAAGATAGACTCTATCTCCGACTTCGTAAACTATCTCCTTGCGTTTTGCATCTGCGTAGCTTTTCTGCCTGGACTGGGCTACCTTGAGCCTGTCGCGAATCAACTTCACTTTCCGTTCAGACTCCTTAATCAAATCCGGTCCAAACAACTAGCGGTCTCCAACTTCATCCCAAGACAACGGGGTTCTGCACCTCCTTCCGTATAAGGCTTCGAAAGGGGCCATCTTCAAATTGGATTGATAACTGTTTTTGCAAGAGAACTCTGCATATTGCAAATTATCATCCCAACTAGATCCGTAATCTAGCGCACAAGCTCTCAGCATATCCTCCAAAATATGGTTGACTCTCTCGGTCTGTCCATCTTTTTGCGGATGAAAAGTTGTACTGAACTCTAGCCTGGCACCCAAGGTTTCATGCAACTGATTCCAGAACTTTGAGGTAAACTGGGTTCCTCTGTTTGATACAATGCTCCTCGGAACTCCATGCAGACATACGATCCTGGTAATGTATATCTTGGCCAACTAAGCACTGGTGTAAGTGGTCTTTACTGTAATGAAATGAGCTACCTTCGTCAAACGATCGACTACAACCCAAATCGAGTCATAGCCTGAACGAGTCCTGGGCAATCCTGTGATAAAATCCATTCCTAGCTTAACCCACTTCCATTCGGGTATCGGCAATGGTTGCAACAATCCTGCTGGCTTCTGATGCTCTGCTTTTACTCTCTGACATACATCACAAACTGCTACATACTCCGCAATATCCTTCTTCATTCTGGTCCACCAGAAGGTCTCCTTCAAATCCAACTACATCTTGGTATTACCTGGGTGAATCAAATATGGCGAATCATGGGCCTCTTGCAAAATCAACTTCCTGATCTCTGGGTCATTAGGCACATAAACACGGTCTTCAAACCATAAGGTATCGTGCTCATCCTCACGAAATCCCTTGGCTTTTCCTTTTCTCATCTTCTCCTTTATCTCAGCAATTTCCTTTTCGGTCTTCTGAGCTTCTCTGATCTTATCCATCAAAGTCGACTGAATTTCCAATGTTGCTACATAGCCTCTCGGAACTATCTCCAAACATAGTTCGCAAAGGTCCTCGGCTAACTCCTTTGGCAGTCCTGCGGTCATGAGCGCATTGACATGGCTCTTACGGCTCAGCGCGTCGGCTACTACGTTTGCCTTTCTGGGGTAATAATGCAAATCTCGTATCATAATCCTTGATGAGCTCTAACCATCTCCTTTGCCTAAGATTCAACTCCTTCTGCGTGAAAATGTACTTCAAACTCTTGTGATCCGTGTACACCTCACAATGATTCCCGATAAGAAAATGTCTCCATGTCTTCAATGCATGCACTACGGCTGCTAACTCCAAATCGTGTGTGGCATAGTTCAACTCATGAGGTTTAAGCTGTCGTGACGCATACAAAACAACTCTTCCCTCCTGCATAAGCACTGCTCCAAGTCCTCGACGTGAAGCATCGCAATACACCTCGAAATCCTTGGTCTGATCTGGCAGAATCAACACTGGTGAGGTAACTAGTCGTTCCTTCAGTTCTTGGAAACTAGTCTCACATTCCTCAGTCCAATTGAACTTGGTATCCTTCTTCAACAACTCCATCACGGGCTTTGCAATCTTTGAAAATTTCTCAATGAATCTTCGGTAGTATCCTGCCAGTCCAAGAAAACTCCTGATCTCTCCAACTATCGTTGGTGCTACCCAATTTGTCACGGTGACAACCTTCGTGGGTCTACTACTATTCCTTCTCCAGATATCACATGTCCGAGGAATCCTACTTCCTTCAACCCAAACTCACATTTGCTGAACTTGGCATATAACTGGTGTTCTCTGAGCTTCTCCAATACCAAACGCAAATGCTCCTTATGCTCCTCTTCGTTCTTTGAGTAGACCAAAATATCATCGATGAAAACCACGACGAACTTATCCAGAAACTCCATAAATACTTTATTCATCATGTTCATGAAATAGACAGGTGCGTTAGTCAGACCAAATGACATAATGGTATACTCATATAGCCCATACCTGGTGGTAAAAGCTGTCTTAGGTATATCTTGCTCTCGAATCTTCAACTGATGGTATCCTGATCGCAAATCGATCTTAGAAAATACCTTTGCTCCTTGCAATCGGTCAAACAGATCATTGATCATCGGCAGTGGGTACTTGTTCTTGATGGTTACTGCATTCAATCCTCGATAATGAACAACCATCCTTAATGATCCGTACTTCTTCTCCACTAGAAGTACTGGTGATCCCCAAGGCGAAGAACTTGGGCGAATGTAGCCTTTATCCAGTAACTCCTTAATCTGACTTTTAATCTCTTCCAAATCTTTTGCTGGCATCTTGTATGGTCTCTTAGATATCGGCCCTGTGCCTGGCAAAAGCTCAATCAGAAACTCGATGTCTCTATCCGGTGGCATGCCTGGCAACTCTTTAGGAAATACATCAGGAAAATCCTTCACTACTGGTACTTCCTCCTGCACAACTCCTGATAAGGAATTTATGTGCATCCTCTTCGGCTCATGGCTGGATACATACTTTATCCTCTTTCTTTCTGGGGTTGTAAGCAAAATTGTCTTACTGGCACATTCAATGTTCCCGCCATACTTCGACAACCAATCCATGCCTAGTATCACATCCAAACCTTGGGATTCCAAAACTATTAGGTCTGAGGGAAACTCGTAGTTACCAATCCTTAATGGTAACCGATCACACCATAGCCTGGCCATATACTCTGCTCCAGGCGAGGTTACTAACATGGGTGTCTTGAGGGCTTGGGTTGGCAATTTATACTTATCCACAAATCCCCTTGATATGTATGAATGCAATGCACCAGTATAAAAAAGAACGAGTGCAGTAAATGACTTAACCAAAAACTTACCTATTATTGCATCGGGTTGGGCTTCAACCTCCTCCATGCTAACGTGGTTCACCTGCCCTCTGTTTAAAGGGTTTGGCTTGTTCCTAGAGCTTCCATTGCCATTTCCATTCTGGCCTTTAGGACATTCATTGGTGTAATGTCCGGTCTTCTGGCATTTAAAACAGGTGACTTGACTCAAATCTCTCTTGGCTGGTGTCGAGGGGTTGGTACGGTTCTGGCCATTACTTCCTCCATTCTTGTTACCATTTTTGGAATTATTATGGTTGTGCGAGCTACCACCTCCATGGGTATGCTGGAACTATCCTCCCGACTTCGGGGTAAAACGTGGCTTCTACTGAGCTCCAGAATTGTACTTCCCTTGTCCATACTTCCTCTTGCGGTTTTCAATCTGCTGCTGCTTCCCTTCAATCATAAGAGCACAGTCTACCAACTCCTGCTAGTTGTTGAAACTTGCTACTATCAACTGCATGCTCAGCTCATCATTCAGTCCTTCCAAAAACTTCTCTTGCTTAGCTGCATCTGTAGCAACTTCATCTGGGGTGTAACATGCTAGCTTACTGAAATCATCCACATATTGGCCAACAGTACATCCTCCCTGGCGTAAGTTGCGAAACTCACGCTTCTTCATGGCCATAGCTCCTGCTGAAACATGGGCAATATGAAAAGCCTGCTGAAACAGATCCCATGTGATAGTGTCTACTGGATAAGTGGCTGTGAAATTCTCCCACCATGATGCTCCGGTTCCCTCAAGCTGATGTGCGGCAAATCGCACCTTCTCCGCATCTGTGCATCCTGCAGTGGTCAACTCTCTGGGTGTCTTGCGAAGCCAATCATCTGCAACAATCGGCTCAGTGCTACTGGAAAACACCGGCGGATTCAGCCTTACGAAACGGGTTAAGTGATCAACAGGTGGTGGTGGTGGTGGATTGTTGTTGTTGTTGTTCCCCCGATTCTGATTCTGGACTAATATCTACATCAATGCATTCTGCTGCTGGATCAACTGGGTGAGCTCCGGTGGGAAAGAAAATCTGTTGTCACACCTCGGAGGCATCTGAGGGTTTAGAAAAGATGAGAAAACATAATAGAATGAGGTCTAAAGGGAAAACACTACCCCATATGCACATGAGACAATTGCAATCAAAACACTTCATTCAAACAAGCAAGGGCATACAACGGTCTATTTATCGTTACAAAAGTGCTCGTACTATACTAGATATATGGAGGGAAATACTACTACTGTTATGTTGGTCTACTAGAAAAACTGCTCCGATGAAGACTCCATGATATCTACTCCAGCTTCATCAACATAGTCATCATCACTATCATTCAGGTCCGAGTCGGTGTCGTCGATGATGATGTAGTTCTCGGGACAAGTGCAATCTTTGTCTTCTCCAGTTGCTGGAAATCCCATGAACACTCTTAGCTTCTTCTTCAGATCTTCATTCTTCTCGACTAGCGTTGCTATTTCCTCCTCATATCCATCGCGTGTAGACTTGAGTTCTTCCTCCAATTCCGTGATCTTGGTCATGGCCTTCTTCAAATCCATCATGCCTACACACATCTGGTTTTCCTGGCGTCGAATGTGCTGGTTTAACTCCTAGATGAAATCTGCAATTGATCTGTCCTTCCTGGTGTTGATCATCTCCCATTGCTCATCTCGGCGCCCACAAATCTGGTAGGTAGTATCCTTAAGCTCCTTGTGGTAAACTTCTCCAATACGTCCCATGGTGATGTGGGCTGCCATGCTCTTTCCTAGACTCCAGGTTGGTGCATCAAAGGAAAACTCTATGGGCTCAGTGACGGGCATGAACGTCCTTCCTGGAACTTGAACTTGAATCATCCAAATACCTCTTCGTAAAGTGGCGTTGTAGGTTCCGGTGAAGCTTGGTACTCTGATCTTCAGGTACTTGGTAACTTCCTTCAGGTGTCGTCCAAAGGGTGTATCTTAATCCGGTTGCATGAACTTGTTCCTTGCATCCGCCATCCTAAACAAGTAGAAAAGATGAGGAGTTAGAAATGGGAAGAGAGAGAGAGTAGTGATCTATGGCTTTTCCTTAGTGGTCGTGTCCTCTGATCGGCGTGTGCTCGATACCATCTTGTAGCGACCAGACCTCAAACAGTCGATCTCGTGCATCGTTGTCATCCTCGGATCAAGAATGCCGACATGCACAAGATTGAAGGATTTATAACAGAGTAGCAATCACACACTTATTACATCGAATGTCTCGAAAGAGAGCTTATTACAATAATATGGCTTAAGGCCATCTAATAACGATAACAACGGAAGGCATGGAAGATAAGTGAGTCCATCAACGCCAACGGCAACACTGAGTATAGAACCACGACTCCTAAGGCATCTTACTCGTCGTCTGAAAAGTCTGCAACATGAACATTGCAGCCCGAAACGGGTCAGCACATGGAATATGCTGGCAAAGTAACACATAGAGAGTAATGAAAGAATAAAGCTACACTACATGCATATATGGCTGGTGGAAAGCTCTATGGTTACAGTTTTGCATAAAGCCAATTTTTCCCTACTGCAAAGGAATAAATTTATTTAACTATCATGGTGGTTGTTAAACATTGAGAATGATTGACAGCATTCTCAATCCCAATTAAGTCACATCATCATTAAACAAACCCAACAATATTAATTAGAGTAACGTGATGAGATTCACATGATAATCCAAGTACTAGATACTCAAAATGTCCATTACCGGGGACACGGCTAACCATGATTAGTGTATACACTCTGGAGAGGTTTGCGCACTTTTCCCCACAAGACATGATCTCCTCCGTTGGGATTCTCGCACTACATGGTGTTTGAGAAATGGATGACCGAGACATAGTCTTTCAGAAGCGCTAGCACCTTACAATGGGTAGACCGTACCAACCTACATCCCCTACATCTGCTAGTCTACCACTGTAAGAGTTCGCACGACTTAGTCAACTATGCTAGAGCCCATAATTGCTTGTGGCTGCACACGGAAGTTTCTAGCATGAATAGTCTTATGATCCCTTTGAGCATGGGTGGTGGTCCAAAAACAAACAGGCAATCCTAGAATACAAAGGTACCTCAATCCACCCAGATGTGTATTAAAGTTGCCACTTTAAATAAACCATTAATTAACAATCTCACATCTGTCATGGATACACTCACCCAATCCACGTCTACTAGCATAGCATGGCATAATAAGCAAACATAGTAGTAACTCCCAAAGGTTTAAATAATAGAACATGGCAATAGGTAATACCTCATCTACATTCGCAAACCCCACATATTAATTCAGATCCTAATCATGCAATTGTTTGAGGATTGAACTAATGCAATAAAAACTGGGTAATAAAGAAGTATGATCAAAGTGTTACTTGCCTTGCTGATCATCCGCGAAACCTAGGGATTCGAAGTAGCAAGCGACGCAATCCGGGTACTCTATCGCAAGCAAACAAACAAACAAGCACACAATAAGTACTCATCTAATGCATGGGTAAAACTCAAATAAGAGGTGTAACCAAAAAGTTCAACTTAAGAACTCCGGTTTGCAAAAAGAATCAAATTGAACGAAGAAACAAAACTCAAACGGCGAAAGAAACAAGCTTTGTTTACTAATCTGGACCTAAGTCAAATTTTACAGAAGCAAAAACTTGTTTGAGTAGATTATTCGGAAAGAGAGTTTCGAGACGAAACTCTAGGCGCTTGAATCGCCTGATTCCGATAAACGAGCGAAAAGTTAAAATAAAACGAAAATCGGATCAGAAATAGCGATCAGAAAAATCGCGGAATAAATCCGAGAAAAAGAAAAACGATGAACAGATTAACGAACGAACGTTCGTTATCTGGATCTAAATGAAGAACGCGTTCGTTAAAACGAACGAACGAGCGAACGCTCGCTAATTAAATAAACCGAAAAAAACCGATCTAAAAAAATAAAAAAAACTAGGGTTTTCTTAAAAAGACGAAGTGGTTTTTCTAAAAAACCGGCATCGGCGGCGGCTCGGGCGGTACCTCCGACGGTGCGGGGTGCTCCGGCGGCGTGGCTAGGGGCGACGGGGTGGGGTGGTGTGGCGGCGACGGCGACGGCTGCAGTATCGGCGGCGGCGGCATGAGGCGGCGGCGGGCGGCTCTAGCGGCGGGGAAGTGTGGCGGCGGCGGCCGCAGCTTGGGGCTCCCAAGGGGCCCGAGCTGGTATTTAAAGGGGGAGGGGGTGCGGCGGCTTGGGGGAGGGGAAAGCAGCGGCGGCGGGAGGCGGAATCCGGCTCGGACTCTACGACGGCGGCGTGGGGAAGGCGGCGGCGCGGGGCAGGCCGGCCTAGCTGGGCTTCGGCCCAGTCGGGCGCGGGCGCGTTTTTTTAAACAATTTCGCCAAACAAAAAAATCTAGAAAAATTAAATAAAACTCTAAAAATACCAAAATAATTTTTCATCGTTCAAATAAAATATTTGGAACAAGATGAACATTTTTTTTGGTCCTAAAATGCATTTTTGAAAATCATGCAATTTTTTCTAAATTCAAATAAAACAGCAAAAACACCAAAATAAATCTTATTTGATTTTTTATTAAATCCTAATTATTTCTTTATTTTGGGAAAGTCATTTTATTCCCGTTCTCATATTTTTATGATTGAAATAATTGAAGATAAAATAAATAAAATCAAATGATCCTATTTTCAAAATTTGAGAAAACTCAAATATGAAAATAGCGAAATCCCCAACTCTCTCCATGGGTCCTTGAGTTGCGTAGAATTTTCTAGGATCGAAAAAAAATGCATTAAATATGATATGCAATAATGATCTATTTGTATAACATTCCAAATTGAAAATTTGGGATGTTACATTATCCATCTTAAAGCCCATTTTTTTGCGAGGAGAAGCCCATATTTCTTGAAGAGGGGGCGATCCCAGAAAACGCCCTCCGTCCGGGTTTATTAGGCCCTTGAGCCAATTGCTAAGACCAAGAAGGTGCCCACGGAGAAAATAAATCTCCTTAATTTACTCGATAACCACCCTATTAAATAGGCCTAGTAATAAGCCAGGCGCATGCAGTGGACGGCACGCACATGCATCCTGCATGCATGGCTAGTCAGCCAAGTCCATGCGCCAGCTCCAATGCAGCAACGCAAAAGAAGATAGCAATTCTTTGGAAAAGCGAGTAGTTAGTGCAGCGGGCCTTATAAACACAAACAACTCGCTCTCCCGCTTCCGTCTCCCCCAATTCCCCCCGCTCCCCATCTTCCTCACTCGTCCAGAAAACCCCCGCTCACCTTCTTCCTCACTCATACAGAAAGCGCCTACTCCTCTTCTTCCACTCCTACAGAAATCCCCAGCCCTCCTTCTTCCCCACTTGCACTACCACTAGGCTCATCTCTGGCTACTCTTCTCAAACCCGTGAGCTCGGTGCGACGCCCACAAGGAAAATGGAGTCGGTTGGCCCTAGCGCCAAGAAGATGAGGCTCCCGCCAGCGACGACGCCGGTTGTAGATGCCGCACCCGGCAGCGCGGGGAGAAGCGGCGAGCCCCCCACCCGGATCTGAGGAACCGGTAGAATCTCCGGTGGACCGCATCAGCGATCTCCCGGAAGTCATCCTTGAGGAGATCATCTCGCTTCTCCCCACCAAGGATTGCTGCCACACACAAGTCCTCTCAACTCGGTGGTGCCCTCTATGGCGCACCGTGTCCCTCAATCTTGACTGTCATCAGATATCTGTCCTTCCTAAATTTGATCTCCTCAGAGCCATCGTCTCCTCTCACTAACAGGGCCCCGTTCAACGCCTCTGCATCCCGACACGCTACCTGCTATCCATACCCAGCATGGTGGATGCTTGGCTGACATCCCCTAAATTTGGAAAACTCCAGCAATTTGAGTTGTACCATTACCACCAAAGTTTCATACCACGAACACACCATGATTTCATGCTCACACCACCGTTGTCCATCTCGCGGTTTTCCTCCTCTCTCCACGCCGCCAACTTTGATCGGTGCCATCTACCAGACGATCTGGTACAAATGCCTCGACTCCCACTGCTAAAAACACTTTCGCTTGTGGTGGTTTATCTGTCGGAGGCCTCACTGCACAGCATCATCCACTCTAATTGCCCTGCCCTGGTGTGCTTGTTGATTGTTTTGGCAATAGAAATCCCTATCAGTTGTCTCTAAATAAAGTTGCCTCACCTTAAAAGCATTGGAATTTGTTTTGAAGGACAGCCGCTCATCATCGAAGATGCCCCTTCACTTCAAAGGTTGCTCTTTGATAGTTGTTATAAACCTTCACAAATAATTTTCATCTCCGCGCCCAAACTGGAGACCTAGGGTGAAATTCGTGACCCGTTTAATGATCACAAGAAGTTGGTGTTTGGCTTCGCACTTTTTCAGGTACCGTATATTATCATCTACACATTTGTAATCATAAGTTGCATTTCTCATTTGCGCGCATAAGTTTTATATCATCTTGGAGTACACTTGGGGTACTAATATTATGTTATATGCTCAATGAAGAGTTTGTCCATTGATAGCCTATCAATGCTGCTGGATTCTGTCAAGATCATATGTATCAGAATGTTTAGTTTTGATCTGAACATATTATTGGCTTGCTGCATTGCTTTCGATCTCTGGAGAATTTATATATAGAGGTGATGATTTCATGCACATTGAAAGCCCGTATATATTGTACTAGAATTAACCGTTCAGCTGTCATTCTTTCGACATACTATTTTCTCAGATCTTAACTTATTTTCAGTCTTCATGTCTACTTATGCACAACCACATGGAGCAAAACATATAACCAATCGGTGGCGTAATAAGAACCAGGATTTTCTCAGATCTCATGACATTTGTTTGAGGACAATAACGATGGAAGGGTATGCATCGAACTAGACAAACAGAAGCTTTATCACATTCTTCCTGTTGAATGCGAGGTTACTATTGTCCATGAGGCTCAAGTTTTACCACAAGAGATTTCTCACGGACGGACACGTTGAAGAGCAAAAAAAGAAGTTTTAGGTGGACAAATGGGCTTCTAAACGTGCTCGCCTTCTATTTACAACAAGTTGTAGTCATCCTGAAATAAATTATTTTCACAGGATGTTGATATTATGGATCAGACCGATCCATTTGTTTGTGACTGCGAAAAAGAGTGGTTGGGTTCGATGTTACTGCCATGTTCAATCTAGGTTTTTTCTAAAAATTTGATGAATAATTAATCCTTGGGCTTTTTGTACCATTTGTAAGCTTGAGTTGCATGTTGTTGCCCTCGTACTCCCCTCCACCTGCCACTACACTACCGCATCTTCCACGGCTGCTGTTCGTTCCCGTCCTAGGTCTCGTCGTCGTTCTCCGCCTTGGTTTGCTCACTGTGCCCGTCGCCGTCTGGCGTTGTCAACATGGTCAACAACCAAGAGGAATCAGGAGATCACTGTACATGGAGAGGCTGACAGTAGGGACCCGCCAAGGTCATTGCATTTCGCGAGCAGGTGCCTCGTTATTACAAGCCAAACAAATACTTCCTCCTAATTATTTGACAACTAGGTCCCACGCCATTGTCAATGTAGTCAATAAATGAGAAAATTACACAACGAGCGGATAACACCAGGGACCCACCAGCTCGCCTAGTTGTTTTTTAGTTTCAGAGACGGAGCTCAACTGCGTGCTGTGCAGGGCTGTGGCCCGTCTAGCCCGCGCTTACGCTTTTATTTAAGCACATGACAAGCCCATTGATTTTTTTTTCTTTCTGAAAATGGCTAGCCTAGTTCTTTTTTTGGAGAATACCAAAACCGAGGCCTACTTGCATTCCTCAGCCTCGCTGGGCTGCAAATCTTTCAAGACGAGGAGGGATGTAAGTAGTAAGAAATGGGCTTCCCCAGAAAATGGGCTATAAGTTGTAAGAAATGGGATGTAAGTTATTAAACCAAAGCCAACCGGCAATTGCATTAAAATATCATTTTTCAGGATTTGTCTACTCTCTACTCTTATAAAAACCAAAGCCAACTGGCAATTACATTAAAATACCATCTTTTCTCCCACAAGATAAACTACTCGTGCAAATGCATCTTCATGTTCCGTGCAATGAACGGGCATCTTGCTAGTTAAGATTCTAAATTTCATTCATTTTTTGCGGAGAATTGTTTTTCGAATTTTATTTTGATATAATTTTTTAAAAATTATTTTTAACGTGACTCAAATTTTTGTCATTAAAAGAGTTCGGACCCCACCGAAATATGCAAAATTTCATTGAATTTTTTAGCAGTGTCCAGAATATATGGTCTGTAATGCTAATAAAAAGAATATGGGCTTCAAATATCCTTAAGAATTAGCAAATGGGCTGTAAATTATTGAAAATAATAGCTAATGGGTTGTATGCTATTTTCCACATATTTGGAGGCTGACTTCTGGGCCTACTAGGTTGACGATGACGCTGTCCTAAAAAACTTTTTGACGCGTACGCAAGGCTTTGTCAACTTAGTCAACATAGAGCAGTGACTGTTGGATGTCCATCCAATGGCTGCCATGCTTCTTCAATCTTTGATCTTCCTGCTCCAGCCGCCCAAACCAGCGCCGGCGGGACTGCCTGCTTCCTCCTCCCATGGCTGGTTGTGCTGCCGCCAGGCCATCCCTCTAACCACCCACACATCCTGTTATTTTCCGGCGACGTCAGCCTCACCCCGCAGCCAACCAGTCAGCGCTCGTACTGCCCTCAGCGTGGGCATCTGCTGTGGTGGCTTCGCCGGCTCCGGGTCGTTCCCTTCCCAGACCTCGCCCTTGTCCATCGCGTTTGTGCTCTCGGCGCGGCGAGGTCAACATGGTCAACAAACAACAGCCATCGGAAGAGGCTGACAGTAGGGGCCCACACAAGGAAATGCCTCCTTATTACCCGCAAAATAATGATTCCTCCACCTGACAACTGGGACCCACCGAAAGCGCCTCTGTATTTCACGAAAAAAAACATTCCCCCTGCTGCCAGCTCAGACCCACCAGCTATATCTTCACACGCAAGGAAGTGCCTCCTTATTATGCACACAAAAATGAATACTCCCCCTGCTAGCTAGGACCCACCTTGGTGGGAGGCTGACTTGTGGGCCTACTAAGTTGACGGGGACGGAGGGATTTGTCAACTTAGTCAATATGAACGATTCTAGCTCCAGTGACCATACGATGTCCATCCAACGGTCGTAGTGCTTCTTCAACCTCTGGTCTTCTTGCTCCAGCCACCCAAAGTAGCGTCGGTCGTGCCGCATGCTCCTACCTCCCGTGGCCGGCTGTGCTGCCGTGGAGGCCTCACCGCCCCCTACTATTCCCACCGCTGGCCAGGCCCTGCAGCGACGGCAGCCTCACACCGCAGCCAAACCAGTGAACCCTCATACTCCTCTCCGCGTGGGCTTCCACTGCCGCGTCTTCCCTGGCTCCGCGTCGTCCCCTTCCTAGGCCTCGCCATCATCCACCACCCTGGTGCTCTCGGCGCGGCGTGGTCAACGTGGTTAGAGAACGACTTCCATCGGAAGAGTAATGTACGTGGAGAGGCTGACAGCTGGGTCCATGGCGGTCGCAAGGAAGTGCCTCCTTATTACACGCAAAATAATTATTCCTCCACCTGAGAGCAGGGACCCACCGGACAGGCCACCATATTTCACAAAAAAAATGTTTCCCCCTGACTGATGGGACCCACCAGCTACATCTTCGCACGCAAGGAAGTGCGTCCATATTACTGGCAAACAAATGATTCGCCCCCTGACTGCTGGGACCACCAGCTACATCTTCGCACGCAAGGAAGTGCCTGACAGTCGGGACCCACTTGGTCGAAGCGTACGTAGCGTTGTCATTCTGGTCGCGAACGTGTATGTACATACTGGTCGATGTAGACATGCACATGTCGTTGTAGAGGCGCGCACGTAGCATGTACACGTACGTATAGCGGCCAGGGTGCAAAAAAGTAAATACGGCCACGTGCGTACATACGGGCAGGGTCTCGAACGCTTACTCGCGCATACGTATGTCCATGGCTCGTGTACATGGCTGGGTCAGAACGGAGAAGCTGCGTCGTCGTCGTGTTCATGGGGAGGCAATGGAATGCGTCGTGTTCATCGGGAGGCAACGAAACACGTGGGAGCCAACCGGCTTGGACGGAACAGCCGATGGAAAGGAGGCCTAGCGTACCGTAGAACGGAGGAAACGGCCTTGTGTTCGACCGGCCACGGTCGAAACAGGATCCTGTTCATCGGGAGGGGTCTGGCATACCGCAAAACAAAGGAAACGGACTTCTGTTGGACCTCCTATAATCAAAACGGGGTCCTATTGATCGGGAGGGGTGTGGCGTACCGCAAAACGGGACTTCACGGGATACTTTTCATCTCCACCGTCAACCTCCTCCAGCCTCCACGGGCTATTGTTCATCCACCGTCGACCTCCTCCAGCCTTCACCTGCGATTGTTCATCCATGGGCTCCTGTTCATCCAGCCTCTACCGCGCGCTACTCCACCGGCTACTGTTCAACCAGCCCTCTCCACGGGCTACTATTCAACCACACCTCCATGGGCTACTATTCATCTAGCCCTCCACCGGCTACTATTCAACCAACCCTCCACGGGGTCTTGTTCATCCACCCCCAACCGGCTCGATCCGGGTCCTGTTCATCCAGAGGCAACACCACGGGGTCCTATTTATCCACCCCCACCGGGGACTGTTCATCCAAACACCCCTACAACGCTCACTGTTCATCAAGTGAAGGAGGCAGCACGGCTCAATCAGCTTCAGTTAGCAGCAGTAGCAAAGGAAACACTCAGGTTCAGTAATGTAGCGAGCCCAACGTCTCGCTCGGGTTCAGTTAGAGACCAACGCCTCGCTTGGGTTCAGTTAGAGTCCAATGCCTGTCACACACGCGTGTACGTGTGCGAGAGAAACGTGCATCACTCGGCCCCCGACCACCCACACCGGGAACTCCCCGAAATTTTCCTCACCATCGCTTCTACCACGGTTTTTTCCATCATGGACGGCCCAAAGAATGTCATGCAGCTGCGTCTCCGGCCCGCCCAGGACGAAAAGCCCATTTTCTGTCATGATTTTTTGTCATAGAAGTAGGAGCCCACCACATCTATGATGATAATGGGTTTTGTCACAATTATCGTCATAGAAGTGTCATAAGTATGACAGAAAAAAATTCGTTCGGCCCAAAATGTCACGGATATGTCTTTTTTTGTAGTGAGCAAAGTAGCGTAAGTATTTCCCTCAGTTTTGAGAATCAAGGTATCAATCCAGTAGGAGACGACGCACAAGTCATTGAATACCTGCACAAACAATCAAGAACTTGCAACCAACGCGATAAAGGGGTTGTCAATCCCTTCACAGTCACTCGCAAAAGTGAGATCTGATAGAGATAGATAAACGGTAAAGTAAATATTTTTGGTATTTTTGGTTTATAGATTGGAAAGTAAAGATTGCAAAATAGTAGATTGGAAACTAGCAAGATGTAAACAAGATTCAATAATATGGAAAAGAGATGCAATATAATGGAAAAGAGACCCGAGGGCCATAGGTTTCACTAGTGGCTTCTCTCGAGATAGCATAGATTACGGTGGGTGAACAAATTACTGTCAAGCAATTGATAGAAAAGTGCATAATTATGATGACATCTTAGGCAATGATCATGAACATAGGCATCACGCCCGTGTCAACTAGACCGACTCCTTCCTGCATCTACTACTACTACTCCACACATCGACCGCTATCCAGCATGCATCTAGAGTATTAAGTTCATAAAGAACGAAATAACCCATTAAGCAAGATGACATGATGTATAGGAATTAACTCAATGATGAAAACCCCATCTTTTTATCCTCGATGGCAACAATACAATACCTGCCTTGCTGCCTCTACTGTCACTGGGAAAGGACACCGCAAGATTGAAACCAAAGCTAAGCATTTCTCCCATGGCAAGAAAGATCAATCTAGTAGGCCAAACTAAACCTATAATTCGAAGAGACTTGCAAAGATACCAAATCATGCATATAAGAATTGAGACAAAAACCAAATAATATTCATAGATAATCTTGTTCATAAATGCACAATTCAGCGGATCTCGGCAAAAATTATTACATCGAATAGATATCCAAGAACATCAAGGAGAACTTTGTATTGAGAATCAAAGAGAGAGAGAAGAAGCCATCTAGCTAATAACTATGGACCCGAAGGTCTGTGGTAAACTACTCACGCTTCATCGAAGAGGTAATGGTGTTGATGTAGAAGCCCTCCACGATTGAATCCCCCTCCGGCAGATTGCCAGAAAAGGCCCCATGATGGTATCTCATGGGTACAGAAGGTTGCAGCGGTGAAAAAGTGGTTTCGTGGCTCCCCCTGATATTTTTAGGGTATAAGAGTTATAGGTGAAAGAACTAGGTCGGTGGAGCTACGAGGGGCCCACGAGGGTGGGGGCGCGCCCTCCTGCGGTCCTGCCTCGTGGACGCCTCGTTGCGTCTCCTACTTCATCTCCAAGTCTTTTGCTTTGCTTTCGGTGCAAGAAAGATCATCGTGAAATTTTCATTCTGTTTGGACTCCATTTGGTATTCCTTTTCTGCAAAACTCTAAAATAGTCAAAAAAAAATAGAAACTGGCATTGGGCCCTCGGTTAATAGGTTAGTCCCAAAAATAATATAAAAGAGCATATTAAAGCCCATTAAACATCCAAAACAGATAATATAATAGCATGAAACAATAAAAAAAATTATAGATACGTTGGAGACATATCAAGCATCCCCAAGCTTAATCTTGCTTGCACTCGAGTAGGTAAATGATAAAAACAGAATTTTTGATGTGGAATGCTACCTAACATATTTATCAATGTAATTTTCTTTATTGTGGCATGAATGTTCAGATCCGAAAGATTCAATGCAAAAGTTTAATATTGACATAAAAACAATAATACTTCAAGCATACTAACAAAGCAATCATGTCTTCTCAAAATAACATGGTCAAAGAAAGCTATCCCTACAAAATCATAAAGTGTGGCTATGCTCTATCTTCATCACACAAAATAATTAATCATGCACAACCCTGATGACAAGCCAAGCAATTCTTTCATACTTTTGATGTTCTCAAACTTTTTCAATCCTCACGCAATACATGAGTGTGCGCCATGGATATAGCACTATAGGTGGAATAGAATGGTGGTTGTGGAGAAGACAAAAAGGAGGAAGATAGTATGCTTGAAGTATGCTTGAAGTATGAAACAATGGTTGAATTACAACTCAATACTAAACATGATTGCTTTGTTAGTATGCTTGAAGTATTATTGTCTTCAAGCATACTCCCATCATAGTCTCCATCATCCTTTCCTCACATGGGACAATGCTCTAATAATGAAGATCATCACACTTTTATTTACTTACAACTCAAGAATTACAACTCAATACTTAGAACAAAATATGACTATATGTGAATGCCTCCGGCGGTGTATCGGGATGTGCAATGATTCAAGAGTGACATGTATGAAAAATTATGAATGGTGGCTTTGCCACAAATATGATGTCAACTACATGATCATGCAAAGCAATATGACAGTGATGGAGCGTGTCATAATAAATGGAACGGTGGAAAGTTGCATGGCAATATATCTCGAAATGGCTATGGAAATGCCATAATAGGTAGGTATGGTGGCTGTTTTGAGGAAGGTAAATGGTGGGTGTATGGTATCGGCGAAAGTTGCGTGACACAAGAGAGACTAGCAATGGTGGAAGGTTGAGAGTGCGTATAATCCATGGACTCAACATTAGTCATAAAGAACTCACATACTTATTACAAAAATATATTAGTTATCAAAAAGAAGTACTGCGTGCATGCTCCTAGGGGGATAGATTGGTAGGAAAAGACCATCGCTCGTCCCCGACCGCCACTCATAAGGAAGACAATCAATAAATAAATCATGCTCCAACTTCATCACATAACGATTCACCATACGTGCATGCTACGGGAATCACAAACTTTAACACAAGTATCTATCAAATTCACAACTACTCTACTATCATGACTATAATATCACCATCTTCATATCTCAAAACAATCATAAAGAATCAAACTTCTCATAGTATTCAATGCACTTTATATGAAAGTTTTTATTATACCCATCTTGGATGACCATCATATTAGGACTAATTTCATAACCAAAGCAAATTAACATGCTGTTCTAAAAGACTCTCAAAATAATATAAGTGAAGCATGAGAGTTCAATGATTTCTATAAAATAAAACTACCGCCGTGCTCTAAAAAGATATAAGTGAAGCACTAGAGCAATATTGTCTAGCTCAAAAGATATAAGTGAAGCACATAGAGTATTCTAATAAATCACGATTCATGCTTGTCTCTCCCAAAAGGTGTGTACATAAAGGATGATTGTGGTAAACTAAAAAGCAAATACTCAAATCATACAAGACGCTCCAAGTAAAACACATATCATGTGGTGAATAAAAATATAGCCTCAGGTAAAGTTACCGATAGACAAAGACGAAAGAGGGGATGCCTTCCGGGGCATCCCCAAGCTTAGGCTTTTGGTTGTACAAGAATTTTACCTTGGGTTGCCTTGGGCATCACCAAGCTTAGGATCTTGCCACTCCTTATTCCAAAATCCATCAAATCCTTACCCAAAACTAGAAAACTTCACAACACAAAACTTCAACAGAAAATCTCATGAGCTCCGTTAGTATAAGAAAATAAATCACCACTTCAAGGTACTGTAATGAAATCATTCTTTATTTATATTGGTGTAAAACATACTGTATTTCAACTTATCTATGGTTCATACCCCCCCGATACTACTCATAGATTCATTAAAATAAGCGAACAACACACAAAAAACAGAATCTATTAAAAACAGAATAGTCTGTAGTAATATGTAACTTTTGAATACTTATGTAACTCCAAAAATTATGAAATAAATTGGTGGATGTGAGGAATTTGTCTATTAATCTTCTGCAACAAGAATAAACTTAAAATCACTCTTCTATAAAAAATGAAAGCTAATCTCGTGAGTACAAAAGTTTCTTTTTTTACAGCAAGATCGCATTGACTTCACCCAAGTCTTCCCAAAGGTTCTACTTGGCACAGACACTAATTAAAACATAAAACACATATAACCATAGCTATATAAATTATTTATTACTAAATAGGAGCAAAAAGTAAATAACAAAAATAAAATTGGGTTGCCTCTCCCAACAAGCGCTATCGTTTAACGCCCCTAGCTAGGCGTAAAAACAAGAATAGATATAGGTATTGCCATCTTTTGTATGCAATCCATAAGTGGCTCTCATAATATATTCATAAGGTAATTTAATTTTCTTCCTAAGAAAGTGTTCCATGTCCTTCCT
This sequence comes from Aegilops speltoides, assembly GCA_021437245.1. Taxonomy (NCBI): domain Eukaryota; kingdom Viridiplantae; phylum Streptophyta; class Magnoliopsida; order Poales; family Poaceae; genus Aegilops; species Aegilops speltoides. Next base: position 134,950,213 of record CM038141.1, read on the forward strand.
TAATGGAAATTGGAATCTAATGTTTCCTTCTTTCATATCAATAATTGCACCAATCGTTCTAAGGAAAGGTCTACCAAGAATAATAGGACATGTAGGATTGCAATCTATATAAAGCACAATGAAATCTATGGGCACATAATTCCTATTTGCATCAATGAACATCATTAATTCTTCCCACAGTTTTATTGATGGTGGAATCCGCAAGATGCAAATTTAAATAACAATCATCAAGTTCATGGAAACCTAGCACATCACACAAAGTTTTTGGAATCGTGGAAACACTAGCACCCAAATCACACAAAGCATAGCATTTATAATCTTTAATATTAATCTTAGTAGTAGGTTCCCACTCATCGTAAAGTTTTCTAGGGACAGAAACTTCTAGTTCAAGCTTTTCTTCAAAAGATTGCATCATAGCATCAATGATATGTTTAGTAAAAGCTTTGTTTTGACTATAAGCATGAGGAGAATTTAATACGGATTGCAACAAGGAAATACAATCTATCAAAGAGCAATTATCATAATTAAATTCCTTGAAATCCAAAATAGTGGGATAATTGCTACTTCAAGTTTTGACCTCTTCAATCCCACTTTTATCAATTTTTGCATCTAGATCTAAAAACTCCGAATTCTTGGGACACCTTTTAACTAAAGTTGACTCATCTCAAGTCCCATCTTTATCAAGATTCATATTGGAAAACAAAGATTTAATAGGATTCACATAAATCACTTTTAGATCTTCATCATTATTATCATGAAAACTAGAAGGACACACATTTACAAACCAATCTTTTTTAGCACGCATCTTAGCTGTTCTTTCCTTGCACTCATCAATGGAAATTCTCATGGCTTTGAGAGACTCATTAATATCATGCTTAGTTGGAATAGATCTAAGTTTCAAAGAATCAACATCAAGAGAAATTCTATCCACGTTCCTAGCCAATTCATCAATCTTGAGCAATTTTTCTTCAATCGAAGCATTGAAATTCTTTTGCGAACTCATAAATTCTTTAACACTATTCTCAAAATCAGAGGGCATCTTATTAAAATTTCCATAAGAGTTGTTGTAGGAATTACCATAATTATTAGGAATTACTAGGAAACGGCCTAGGATTGTCGTATATGCGTTGTTACCAAAATTGTTCCTACCAACAAAATTCACATCCATAGATTCATTATTATTCTCAATCAAAGTGGACAAAGGAATATCATTAGGATCATAAGAAACACTTTTATTAGCAAATACTTTCATAAGGTCATCCATCTTTGCACTGAAAACATTAATGTCTTCAATCGCATGAACTTTTTTACTAGTGGATCTTTCGGTGTGCCATTGAGAATAACTAACCATAATATTATCTAGGAGCTTAGTAGCCTCACCTAAAGTGATTTCCATAAACGTGCCTCCCGCGGCCGAATCTAAAAGATTTCTAGAAGCAAAATTCAATCCGGCATAAAAAAAATTGTATAATCATCCACAAATTCAATCCATGTGTAGGGCAATTACGTATCATAAATTTCATCCTCTCCCAAGCTTGTGCAACATGCTCATGATCAAGTTGTTTAAAATTCATAATATCGTTCCTAGGGGAGATGATCTTAGCGGGAGGAAAATATTTAGAGATAAAAGCATCTTTGCACTTATTCCATGAATTGATACTATTTTTAGGCAAAATGAGAACCAAGTTTTAGCATGATCTCTAAGTGAAAATGGAAGTAGCTTCAATTTAACAATATCATTATCCACATCTTTCTTCTTTTGCATATCGCACAAATCAACAAAATTGTTTAGATAGGATGTGGCATCTTCACTAGGAAGGCCAGAAAATTGATCTTTCATAACAAGATTCAACAAAGCGGCATTAATCTCACAAGATTTAGCATTGGTAGTAGGAGCAATCAGAGTGCTAATAAAATCATTGTTATTGGTGATGGAAAGGTCACACAATTTAGTATTATCTTGAGCCATCGTGACAAGCAATCAATCCAACACATAAGCACACAAGAAGCAAGCGAAAAGAGACGAATGGAAGAGGGGCGAAGAAAAGGCAAAGGTTTTCGAAAATTGTTTTAGAAGTGGGGGAGAGGAAAACGAGTGGCGAATAGCAAATAATGTAATGCAAGGGAGAAGAGTTTATGATGGGTACTTGGTATGGCTTGACTTGGCGTAGATCTCCCCGGCAACGGCGCCAGAAATCCTTCTTGCAACCTCTTGGCGTAAATATTTTTGGTATTTTTGGTTTATAGATTGGAAAGTAAAGATTGCAAAATAGTAGATCGGAAACTAGCAAGATGTAAAACGAGATTGAATAATATGGAAAAGAGATGCGATATAATGGAAAAGAGACCTTGGGGCCATAGGTTTCACTAGTGGCTTCTCTCGAGATAGCATAGATTACGGTGGGTGAACAAATTATTGCCGAGCAATTGATAGAAAAGCGCATAATTATGATGACATCTAAGGCAATGATCATGAACATAGGCATCACGTCCGTGTCAAGTAGACCGACTCCTGCCTGCATCTACTACTATTACTCCACACATCGACCGCTATCCAGCATGCATCTAGAGTATTAAGTTCATAAAGAACGGAGCAACGCATTAAGCAAGATGACACGATGTAGAGCAATTAACTCAAGCAATATGATGAAAACCCCATCTTTTTATCCTCGATGGCAACAATACAATACGTGCCTTGTTTCCCCTGCTGTCACTGGGAAAGGACACCACAAGATTGAACCCAAAGCTAAGCACTTCTCCCATGACAAGAAAGATCAATCTAGTAGGACAAACTAAACCTATAATTCGAAGAGACTTGCAAACATATCAAATGATGCATATAAGATTTCAGAGAAAAACAAATAATTTTCATAGATAATCTTGTTCATAAATCCACAATTCATCGGATCTTGGCAAAAACACCGCAAAAGAATATTACATCGAATAGATCTCCAAGAACATCGATGAGAACTTTGTATTGAGAATCAAAGAGAGAGAAGAAGCCATCTAGCTAATAACTATGGACCCGAAGGTCTGTGATAAACTACTCACGCTTCGTCGTAGAGGTAATGGTGTTGATGTAGAAGCCCTCCATGATCGAATCCCCCTCCGGCAGATCGCCGAAAAAGGCCCCAAGATGGGATCTCACGGGTACAGAAGGTTGCGGTGGTGGAAAAGTGGTTTCGTGGCTCCCCCTGATGTTTGAGGGTATAAGAGTATATATATAGGCAAAAGAACTAGGTCGGTGGAGCTACGAGGGGCCCACGGGGGTGGGGGCGTGCCTACCCCCCTGGGCGTGCCCTCCTGCCTCGTGGACGCCTCGTTGCGTCTCTGACTTCGTCTCCAAGTCTTCTGGTTTGCTTTCGGTCCAAGAAAGATCATCGCGAAGGTTTCATTCCAAATGGACTCCGTTTGGCATTCCTTTTCTACAAAACTCTAAAATAGGAAAAAAAAACAGAACTGGCCTGAGCCCTCGGTTAATAGAATAGTCCCAAAAATAATATAAAAGAGCATATTAAAGCCCATTAAACATCCAGAACAGATAATATAATAGCATGGAACAATCAAAGAATTATAGATGCGTTGGAGACGTATCAATTTGCTTTATTATACTTATGGCTCTCATGAAGGTTTTGTTGAGTTTTGTGTGATTGAAGTTTTCAAGTTTTGGGTGAGATCATGATAGATGAAGGAATAAAGAGTGAAAAGAGCCTAAGTTTGGGGATGCCCCATGGCACCCCAAGTTATTATCCAAAGAGAAACAAGCAACTTATCTTGGGGATGCCCCCGAGTGGCATCCCCTCTTTCTTCTAACTACTATCGGTATTTACTTGGAGCTATATTTTTACTCGTCACATTTCATGAGTTTTTCTTGGAGCCTCTTGTATTATATGAATCTTTGCTTGCTTTGCTTTTTAGTTTGTGTCATATATCCTTGCTGGACACACCTATTTGAGAGATACAAAATTATGTTGTGTTTTGTTAGAATTTCTCTATGTGCTTCACTTAAGAAAAATTGAGCTATGGAATTGCTCTAGTGCTTCACTTATATCTTTTGAGCACGGTGTGCTTTAATATTTTTGAAGAAATGCTCTCATGCTTTACTTAGATTTATTTGAGATTTAGTAAAATTTTGAAGAAATTCTCTCGTTCTTCACTTAAATTGACTGTTGGGTTATGCCCTGGCGTGCCCTGGTGGGTTATGCCCACTTGGGCCACCTCCCACGCCGCTTCTTTGCCCTATAAATACCCTGAAAATCCAAAAACCCTAGGGGAGTCAACGAAACACAAATCCAGCCACTGCAAGTTACAGAACCGCGAGATCCAATCTAGACACCATCACAGAGGGGTTCATCATCCTCATTGGTGCCTCTTCGATGATGCGTGAGTAGTTCATTGTAGACCTACGGGTCCGTAGGCAGTGGCTACATGGCTTCCTCTCTCTCTCTTTTGATTCTCTATACAATGGTCTCTCAGAGATCTATTTGATGTAAGTCTTCTTGCGGTGTCTTTGTTGGGATCCGATGAACTTTGAGTTTATGAACAGATCTATTTTATCCATGAAATTTATTTGAGCTTTGATCTCTTATATGCATGCTTGCTTATAGCCTCGTATTTTTTCTTCGAATCTTTGGTTTAGTTAGACCAACAAGATTGACTTTTCTTGCATGGGAAGAGGTGCTATGTGATGGGTTCGATATTATGGTGCTCAATCCCGGTGGCAGAAGGGGACATGACACGTATGTATCGTTGCTATTAAGGATAACAAGATGGGGTCTATTCCAAACATGAATATATCTTGTCTACATCATGTCATCGTTCTTATTGCATTACTCTAATTTTCCAAGAACTTAATACACTAGATGCATGCTGGATAGAGGCCGATGTGTGGAATAATAGTAGTATATGCTGGGAGGAGTCAGTCTACTAATCTTGGACGTGATGCCTATATAATGATCATTGCATGGATATCATCATGATTATTTGAAGTTCTATCAATTGCCCAATAGTAATTTGTTTACCCGCCGTATGTTATTTTTCTCAAGAGAAGCCACTAGTGAAATCTATGGCCCCCGGGCCTATTCTTTGTCATATTTTCTTTCCGGTCTATTATTTGCCTCTTTTATTTTCAAATCTATTATTCCAAAAACCCAAAAATATCTTGCTGCATTTTTTGTTATTTATTTTATTTTGCGTTCCCACGAGATCTATTTATCCAATCTATGACAAACCAATCTATCTTTTACCCGGGAGGGATTGACAACCCCTCTTACGCGTCGGGTTGCAAATATTTGTTCTTTGTGTGCAGGTACCATTTACATAGTGTTGTGTGGTTCCCCTACTGGTTCAATAACCTTGATCTCATCACTGAGGGAAATACCTACCATAGCTGTAATACATCATCCCTTCCTCTTCAGGGAAAATACTGACGCGGACACGAGCCATCACCCCCCGCACGCACACACTTTGATTCAGCAAGATGGAGTCATGTGTACACATGCACTATTATATGTAATCTCACATCATGACCTATACCGTGAGACAAACAAAAAATTAATCCCCTCCTAAGTCAAATTAATTAACCCCTCTCGCTGTCGGTGAAAGTGATGGACCAAGCGGGCCCACAAATGGAAGCATCGCTGATAACCGCATGAGTGAGTGCTAGAGGACAACCACCATTTCTTGCATGTGTGCCAAACATATATATGGATAGGTGTGTGGTTGTGATATTTTGAATACCTAATGCACAACTTTGATATGGCATCTGCCTCGAAATCCGTAAAGTCCCCACACAGAGTGAGGTTCATGACACCTAGTATATGCTGGCCCCATCCCCCCTTTGACACGTACTATATATATACTCCTACCGTAACACAACCCTAAAAGAATTAAGAGCATAATTGGTTCGATGCCAAAATTTGGCATGCCAATATTTGGCAAATGCCAAATGTTGGCTAGTGATTGGTTGGTTACCAACTTTTCTTGCCAATCTCACAAAAAATTGCCAACTTTTGGCAACTTTTGATTTTGCCAAATGTTGGCTTGCTAAATATTGGCAATGGTTGAATGTTGGCATCAAACCAATATATCCTCCTTGTTCGTGAAACTATACCTCTCTCTTGTTGGGTCAAAGTGATGGACGACGACCTCGCGGGCCCATAGGAGCGAAGCATATGTCGCATGCAAGTCAGTGTCCTATATAGGACAACCACCGTCTGCATGTGGCCAAAGAGGTGTTTATGTGATGTTTGAATACACGATGAACAACTTTGATGTGGCGCCTATATATACCTCGGACACCGAAAAAACCCCACAGAGAGCGAGGTTCATGATGCGTGCCATGTGCTACCTCCCCCATTCGACACGTGGTATATATATACTCCTACTATAGCACAAACGAAAAAGAATCATTCCTTGATGGTCAAATTAACCTCTCTCTCACTGGGTCAAAGTGATGGAGGACAACCTCGTGGGCCCGCAGATGGAAGCGCCACATGCGAGTGAGTTCCTATAGGGAAACCACCCCCTGCATGGTATTGCGTGATGTTTGACTACCAATGCACAACTTTGATGTGGCACCTGCCTCAGGAACCGGAAAGTCCCCACATGGAGCGAGGTTATGACGCATATATAGTATACATGTTGCCCCCTCTTTGATATGTACTACATACTCCTACCATGCATATACATAACACAAACCAAAAAGAACCATCCTTGTTAGTCAAATTAACCTCTCTCTTGCTGTAGGTTCAACTGACCAATGATGACCTCGCGGGCCCACGGAGAGAGTCACACGCGAGTGAGTGTCATAGGACAACCACCGTGTGCATGTGCCCAAAATAGGTGTGTTTGTGTGATGTTTGAATACCCAACGCCCAATTTGATGTGCCACATGCTTCGCAAACCGGAAACGCACTACACATAGGTTCACGACGCGTAGCCCCTCACTTCGAGCTGGTGGGAGGGACTCATGTGTACGCACATGCTCGAACTTTGATATGGAATCTCTCCATGATTCACACCATAACACACATGCCAAGATGATCCACCTTTGGTCAAATGCCTCTTGTTGTTGGTGGAAACAGAAAACCTTTGCGGGCTAATGAATGGGCACGTCATTGATAACCGAACGAGGGAGTGTCTGAGAGGACCACCAATGCATGCATGTGGCCCGAACATATATGTATGAAAGGGTTGTGTAATGTTTTAAATAACCAATTCACCACTTTGATGTGGCATATAGGACTCACAAAATGATCAATCCCACACAAAGGCTCACGACTCGTAGTGTACTGTTGGGCCACCCCCCCCCCACACACACACACATACACATCCCGCGCCACCACCACCACCACTCTAAGGCATGTCAAACTTTTTCTACAGTGAACAAGTGACCAAAGGAGTGTCGTGTTAAAATTTAAAAAAACAGAGATCATTCGACCATTTTTATACGTTGATTGATTTCCTAGGGACTTAATGTGCAAAAATCAAATTTGAGCTACATGTGCACCAAAATGGATTGCAAAATCATATGTGAAACCCTGGGTGCATGTTTCCCCATGCAAGAGATTTCAAAACATTGAGAATATTAATTTTTAAAATTTAGTAAATCCAAAACTTAGTTGAAATTCATGAAACTTATCGCGTTGTCATATGGACACCAGTAGACTGTGATATTGTATTTTTTTCTCAAATTTGAGACAAGTTTTGATATAATCTTCTTACAAACATGAGATTGTTAATAATTGGCAACCAATATCGCATAGGAGTTATTTATTCAGACCGTGTGCGTTAGACCAACAATGTATACGTGCCATGCTTCGGTTAAGCAATAAAGCGGCATATTTCATCATAAAAAAAACAATATACGTACTTCCACGTGCCCCTTGTTCCGTGCGAGCAGGCGTGAGTTGACGGGATACATGCGAGCAGTCCGCCATGCAGGCAGACCGGGAAGCGTGCCCGCGGGTGTGTGAATTGACGGGAGGCATTTTCGCTGCAGAGTGTCACTGGGAGGCGTGCGAGTAGTAGTGTGAAATGATGGTAGGCATGCCAGAAATCCGCCACGCAGGCTCACCGGGAGAGGAGACAACCTTTGACCGCCGCCCGCCTCACTCCCACTGCTCCATATTAATGGCACGCCCGAGCCGCTGGCCATAATAGGCGGCCGCACCCCCAGTCCACAGTGGTCACCGTCGTCTGGAGTGTATGAGGATCTCGCCGAAGCACACCATCGGAGGGAGTGGCGATGCCAGGGCTGGTGAAGCACCCGCGCAACGCGTGAAGCTAGGCATAGAGGTTGTCGTTTTTGCTGACGACGTCTCGCACGGGCAGCAGCACTACTTTGACTTTGTCGGCGCCATCGTGCCCCCCCCCCAGCCGGAGCCGAAGGTCCACAACAACTCCGGCAACGACTGCGACTGCGACAGAAAATTGGTTAGTCATCTATACCATTTGTGCGGCAAACATATCATGTGTTTTCTCTGGTTACTCCCCCCCCCCACTCCCGCCCCCTCTAATTTTTTGGAATACAAATCCTCTGGTTATGTTCTCTAAGTCCATGAAATCAGAGTAATTAAGATCCGTTAGATGCATGTAGTGTATTGATTGTTTGAATGGTGTCCGTATAGGGTTAGTGATTAATTGTTTGTTCTGTATAAATGATTTTTGATAATAATCCGACTAGGGTTAGCGTGCATGCTAATAATTCATAGCCAGATCTTGAGAATTGATTTTGAATGTCCTACATATATGTTTGTGCCTTTTTTTAAATCTTGAGAATTGATTTTGAATATCCTACATGTATGTTTCTGCCATTTTTTCAGATTGGTATGTACACTGATGAGGCTCTGGCCAGCGGCGCTGCCGGTTGTAGATCCTGCACCCGATAGCGCGGCCAGAAGCGGCCACGCTGCTTGGATCTGAGGAACCCGTAGAATCTCGTATGGACCGCATCAGCGATCTACCGGACGCCATCCTTGGGAAGATCATGTCCCTTCTACCCACCAAGAATGGCTGCCGCACACGCCTCTTAATCTTGACTGTCATCAGCTATCTGTCGATGATGATTTTGAACTCCCTGGATCCATCATCTCCTCCCACCAGGGATCCATTCAATGCATCTGCATCCTGGCATGCTACCTGCTGGACATACCCTACATTATGGGCACCTGGATGACAACCCATCAATTCAAAAAACTCTAGCAGCTTGAGTTCTACCATTACTACAATGATAGGTTACTACCATTCACTGTATCTGTGCCCTCACCATCGATGTCCATCTCATGGTTTTCCTCCTCTCTCCACACCGCCACCTTGACCCAGTGCCATCTAGCAGACAATCTGGCACAAATGCTTTAACTCCCACAGCTAAAAAACTTGTGCTTATGTTGGTTGATCTGTCGAAGGCCTCACTGCACAACATCATCCACTCCAGCTGCCCTGCCCTGGAGCACTTGATGCTTGTTTTTCAAAATGAATCCATATCCCTTGTCTCAAAATTAAGTCGCCTCACCTTGTCAGCATTGGAATTTCTTTTGAAGGACATGAGCTCATCATCGAAGATGCCCCTTCACTTCAAAGGTTGCTCCTTCATTGGTGTTATAAACCTTCGCAAATAATCGTGGTCTCTGTGCCTAAACTGGAGACCTTGGGTGGAATTGATGATTCGTTTAAATTGTTCAAGATGGTGTGTGGCTCCACACTTATTCAGGTACTGTATATTATTCATGTATAGTTTTGTAATATGCATTTTCCATTTGTGCGCATAATTTAAATATCATCTTGGAGTACACTTTCGATGCTAATATTATGTTCTATGCTGAATGAAGAGCTTGTACATGGATGGCCTATCAGTGGTGCTAGATTCTGTCAAGACCTTATATATCATTATGTGGTGTCTTGATTTGAACACGAGTATTTGCTTGTTGCGATGCTTTCCATGCTTGGAGAATTTGTATATAAAGGTGATGATTTCACGCACATTGGCAGCCCATATATAGTGTACTAGAATTAACCGTGCAGCTGTCGCTCCTTCAACATACTCTATTTCAGACATTAATTGTTTTCAGTCTTCATGTCTATTTAGGTAGCACTTGGAGAAAAAGGTATAACCAATCGATGGGCGAGGAAGCACAAGGATTTTCTCAGATCTAATGACATTCGTTTTGTAGACAATAACGTTGGAAGGATATGCATCCAATCCTGCAACACTGGCTTTGTCACATTCTTCATGTTGAATGTGAGGTTACTATTGTTCGCAAGGATTAAGTTTTTCAACAAGAACTTTCTCACGGATGGATATGTTGAACAACATAAAAAAAGTTTCAGGTTGACCTAAGGGGTTCTGAACATGCTCGGCTTCTATTTACAACAACTTGTCGTCATCATGGACCAGTAGAATTTTTGTACATGGATCTTTATTTTATGGATCAGACCGATCCATTTGATTGTGACTGCTCAAAACTTTGGTGTAGCTATTATGTTATTTCCCTGTTCAATCTGGGTTTTGTCTAAACCTTGTGAACAACTAATCCTTGTGTGTTTGGACCGTTTGTAAGCTGGAGTTAGATATTGTTGCCCTTTTCAACTTAGCTTTGACCCATTTTTTCATACTGGGTCAATGGCTTCCCATTTCTTCAATTAAGACATAAATATTATAAGCAACCGCAACATAGGGAAAGACCATCAATCTCACGAGATCCTTGAAATCATTGTCCATTACAGAACCCGCAAGTTCTTAATGCCCGCCAGCACACAAACTTATTTTCAGCTAGCACACCAAATGGGATGTATTCTTAATAATAAAAATTGCATGGTAGTGACAGATTTGGATTCTGACATTTGGGACCCACGAGGAAAAAGCCTATCCAGGGCGGTGTTGACTCAACAATAAACATTGAGAAACCTGGTTTTAAAATTACTGTAAATCCAAAAGTCACCTCAAAATCATGAAACTTGGCATGGTGTTATGACATGGCACCAACATGTTTTGGTAAAAAATAAGTCCAATTTGGGACAAGTTTTGGTATAAACTTCTTACAAACCGGAGCTTCTCTCAAGAAGCCTCATGGTTCCGAGAGGGAACTTGCCACCTATATCTGCGAAAGGACATACACTGTCTCTTCCCGCCTGATTTATTTTACAAAGGCAACATGCAACTATAGGAGTGTCGTCTTAAAAAGTATGAAATTATTCAACATTCCTTTTTCTTTTTTTATTTGTTTTTTCTAGGCATTTTGGAACATACTTTGGTGTGTGCAAAGTTCATGTGTGTACTAGCCACCTATGTAATTGGATGTTCAGTTTGGTTATGGAATCAAGTCCTTATAAGTTATAAGTACATATATTATTGTTCTATATGCAATAACATCGCACACGGACCATACTAGGGAACCCGTCGGTGATGAATTCATCAACCGTTGACAATTGTATACCAGCAAGCGTTTGCCCATAACACACAAGGCATATTAGCATAAATTGTTTGTGTTATTATGGGTCTTCGCACACATCTTGTTAAGTTGAACCATTTCTATTGTGTTGCCTAATCAAAAACAGTTCATCCGAGTGAACTGTATGCCGTATATCTCACACACCTTGATCTGGGTGACTGTTTCTGTTGTGTTCCCTAATCACAAACAGTTCATCCGAGTGAACTGTATGTCGTATATTGCACACACCTTCATCTGGCTGCCCGTTTCTGTTGTTCTGCCTCATCGCAAATAGTTCATTGGACTGAACTGTATGCCATGCATCGCACACGCAACTCTAATATGAATCGTGTTTGATGTCTCAGCCATCGCAAATGTTCTGTTTCATTTTTGATGGTTTTTTTACATCACCGTTTGCAATTAATGCATCACACACAGTTTCTTCAAAGGGTCTCTGATTGTAGTATCGCGTTAGTAGCATTCTGCAGTAGTGAATGATCATGCTATTAGAGTAATGACTATGGAGGTAGAATGACTCAGGAGCCACTTTATCCTGAAGGTCACCCTAAAAGAATTGAACAAGAGTCTCAAAGAATCAATGTTGATGCACCTAGTCCATCTAAAAAGAAAAAGAAAAAGAAAAAGAAAACTGAGAGGACTTTGCATACTTCTAGTGAACCTGAGGTAGAAAATCTTCCGAGGATAGTAATGATGTTTCTATTACCGATGCTGAAACACAATATGGGTAAAGAAAGAGAACCATGGGTTCAGAAACCCATGCCCTTTCCACCTAAACCATTTAAGAATAGGGATGAGGAAGAATTTGGATGCTTTGTTGAAATGCTTAGGCTAGTCTTTTTTTGTACTCATTTGATAGATATTTTGAAGATAGCCCCATATGCTAAATAAATGAAAGATATTGTCACTAATAAAAGAAAATACCTGAAGCTGAAACCTCCACCATGATTGCAAACTATTCTTTTAAGGATGGAGTACATAAGAAACTAGGAGATCCAGGAATACCAACTATATTGTGCTTCATCAAAAGAAATTATGTCAAAACTGCTTTATGTGATTTAGGAGCCGATGTTAGTGTTATGTTTCTCTTTATATAAAAGACTTGATTTGAATAAACTCACTCCCACTAAAATATCATTGCAAATGGCTGACAAATCAACTATCATACCTATCGGTGTTTGTGAGGATGTGCCCGTTGTAGTTTCAAATTTTACTATCTTAACAGACTTTGTTATACTTGATATGCCCAAGGACGACAACATGTCGACTATCATATGGTGCACTTTCCGAAGAAACCATTTCAAGTAAATGGTATTCATATTATTGAAAGGGCTCTGACAATTACTATTGGAAGTTTTCAAATTCCTCTTCCTACTATAAAAAGGAAATATGAAACACTTATTACTGGGTAGATGCATATCCCCATTGAGGTAACCTAGTGTTATACAAAGATTCTTCGGTTTCATGTTAATCAAAAATAGTTTGTTAATAAGACTTGATCAACCTTATTAATGGATTCTTTTTGAGAGGCATGTGGTCGATGAATTTAGTGCGCACCACCTTCTATACTCATTTTTTGTTTTCTATTATTTCTAGTTAAATGCAATAAAATGCCATGATTACCCCATTTTCTGAATTATCTGTGCAATAAAAAGGTGCGCAAAAATGGAAGTGCTCAAAATGATCTGAAATTTTTACATGAATTTTTACTGAATATTTGAGAATTTTCGACACTAAAAACACCCCAGGGGGATGCCCCAGGTGCCCACGAGGCACCATGGCGCTCCCATCCCCTATGAGCGAGCCCTAGTGTCTTGTGGGCTCCACAGGGAACCCCTCACTTAGCCCTTTAGCCCACTTCGTCTCTTACCTCTAGCAAAAATTCTTGGTAGCTCTCTCTCGCGCATTCTTGCTCCCAAACTTGAGATTTTCGATCTCTTTGCTCGGAGCTCCATTACCAAACTGTTTTGGGGGATTGCTACTTGGTATGTGTCTCCTCCATTGCTCCAATTAGTATTTGCACTAGTGGATTATATTTTGCAGAATAATCTGCTCTTGGTGCTACTAAAAATGACCTTGCATGTTGAATTCTTTGAGTTCCAAGTGGTTTGAATGCTTGATATAGCCTCTAGACATCCATATGAGTAGTTGTTATCAATCTTGTGAAGTTTTGTTGACATCATTTTGTGGCCCAAAATTTTAGAAATTTGTTTATACAAAAATGAACTTCTTTAGGAGGAGTTATTCGAGGAGAAGGTCCTCAGAGGCATCGTCGAGTGAGAGATCGATACGAAAGGCTTATGTTGAACCAAGGGCAAGCTCGGTGTGGGTTTCTGACACCAAATCATGTTAGTGGCCATGCAATGAGTTCATGATAGGCTCGGGTATTAAAGAATGATTTGATGAATATGTTCGTAACACCGAGCTCGCTCCCTCATCGCAGATAAGTGCATGCATCACTACAACCTTACCATCGCATTCACTAAAGAGTTTGATTTTTATTCTCGCACTTCTAAAGTTTTGTTTCACTTGTATGATCGAGCTTATACTATGCCTCTAGAAGAATTCTGATGCATGCAAAATTCCATATTGGGTTTCGTTAGATGAACCACCAAAATCTGATTATGAGATGTTTCCGAGTAGCCTCTGCTATGGTGAGGATAGGGGAGTCACGCAAGCTAGAATAAAAAGTATGCAATTTCCCTCTATCCGCTATTTTGCTTTGTTTAATGCAAAATGCATCGTAGGAAAACAAGACTATAGCATACTTTGTGCTCCTGATTTGAGCCTCATACATACTGCTGTAACGGGCGTTAAACTTTATAATCTTGGGGCTATTGTTGCAGGGCGGTTGCAATGCAACGCGAGTAGTGGTCATTTTTATGGAGGAATTTATGCCTCTCGCGTAGCTACAAGGCTAGGAGTTTCACCTATGCCCAATGATCCTGTCTTACCTTCCCAATATCTAGACTTTGATGCAATGCAACACCATGAGTTTATTAACTATAGAGCTAAGAACTATGACTATAACTTAATGTTCAATAAACAACACATTGTATCTGTTATTTTGCCTGCACCTACTCTCTTTGATTTTCAAAGTAAACAAAGATACTTCATCTATGAGAGCGAGGCACGCGAGTACAATGCAGCAGTAGAGGCCATTCGTCGGTCAGAGGAGGAGGCATCAAGAGCCTCCATGGGCTACCACTTTGATTATTACCCAGACCTGCGATGGTGATTACCAAGTTAGGGGGAGTCCGTATTTCTCACCGACATTACATTCATGTTCACACACTTCATTCCAGTTGTTAGTGTTAATCCTTTTCCATTGTATGATCCATGCTAGTTTTATTTTCTCGCTTTCTTCTTGTGTGTTTGAAAAACTTTGATAAAGTCCAAAAATATTTTCGCTTCTTTTCGGTTTTTCTTTCTAGCTTCAATTAGTTATAGTATTAAAAGAAAACCCAAAAAGATTTCCCATTTCTTCTTTTGCTTGTTGGGAGCTTTCCCATGTAAATAGTTTTTGTCATTTTTGTTTTTTCCTTCTTTTATTTTCTTCCTTCAAGAAAAAACAAAAACTCCAGAAATATTTCAGTGTGTTTCTCTGAAATTCTTTTCTTTTGTTGAGTCATTGTGAGGAGAAGACCACAATGAAAATGTTGAGTGTCTCTCATATGCATTATTGTTAATCTAACAAAGAGCCAATATTACCTTGTCTTCTCCTTTGAATAAAATGTCTACAGATTCTAGCTTAGTCCATGACACTCTTACACTATTATTATTTTCATATCATTCGGCCGTGCAAGTGAAAGGTAATAATGACGATATTTGATGAAGTGACTGTGGTAAGGAAAAGCGGGTATGAACTCAACTTGTTTTTGTTTTTGTAAATATGTTTAACTCATTATCCATGATTCGGCATATTATGATTAAACATGTTTATGATGACAACTAGAGATTATAGTTGCTCATGCCATGCTTAAGTAGCTAGGAGTGGATAATGATTTATCTTGGGTGTTTAACATACATTAAAATGATTGTGATGTGGTATGATGATATGGTATCCTCCTCTAAATGTTTCAAGTGGCTTGACTTGGCACATGTTCACGCATGTAGTTGATTCAAAACCAACATAGCCTCCACGATATTTATGTTCATGGCGTTTATATCCTACGCATGCTAGTATTCAATGTTGATTATTCATAATGCATGATTATGACCGTTTTTGCTCTCTAGTTGGCCGCTTCTCAACCTATATGGTAGCCTTCGTCTGTACTAAGTGGGAATACTGCGTGTGCATCAAAATCATTAAACCAAAGTTGTTCCAGATGAGTCCACTATATCTACCTATATGTGGTATTACTCTGCCATTCCAAGTAAATTTGCATGTGCCACCTCTAAATATTCAAATGAACATATGTTTTGTGTGCATGTACCGCTCATGGAGCGACAGGGGGCGGCCAGTATCTTCCATGCTAAGTGGGTTATCCTCATGATGAGTGTTTATTCACTCGTCCTTGCACGAGAGGGGCTGGTAATCAGGATGCCCAGTCCCTGTTTAAAATTGCAATAATAATAAAACAAACTCCCCTGGAAAGTTGTTGGTATGGAGGGCACCCGAGGATTCAGCTAGCCATGGCTTATGTTATTTGGTGGAGGGGGTGTAAACTTTACTTTTACCACTTGGGAACCGCCATAGATATTGAAAACTCTTACTCATGATGTTGACATGAAAGGTATACCTCCCAAAATTATATCTACCTCTGATTTAAGCTTCGAGCTCTGGCACCTCTGGAAATCCCTGCTTCCCTCTGCGAAGGGCCTATCCATTTATTTTTATGTTATTTTACTTTTATTGTTGAGTTATCACCTTCTAAAACAAGCACCAGACGTGAGAGCACTATTGTCATTCTCATGCATTGTGTATAGTTTGTTGTGTTCATCATGATTGGATCTCTTCTACCATGAATTACAATGTTTAGTCGTTGCTTGAACTTTGGAGGTGCTCTGCATTTATGTTTTGCGATCTCTATATGTCTCCAACATATCTATAATTTTTTATTGTTCCATACTGTTATATTATCAATCTTGGATGTTTTATATACATTTACAAGCAACTTTATATCATTTTTGGGGACTAACCTATTCACTTAGTGCCCAGTGCCAGTTGCTGTTTTTGCTTGTTTTTGACTTTGCAGAATATCAGAACCAAACGAATTCCAAATGGCATGAAACTTTTTTTCAGGCAATAAGTGACCCTGGAAGCTTCGGGAGGGAACGAAAAGCCAAAGGAGTGGCCCACTAGGTACCAGGGCGCATCCTGGTACATAGTGGGGACCACAAGCCTCTGTTTGTCCTAACTCCACCTCTAAAAATATCTAAAATATGAAAAGCTACCAGGGAGTCCACGAAATACTTTTTCCGCCACCGCAAGTTCCAGAACCATGAGATCCCTTCTAGAGGCCCTTTCCGGCACTCTGCTGGAGGGGGATTCGATTACTAAGAGGGCTCTACATCATCCTTTCTGCCCTCCAATGATCCATGAGTAGTTTACCACGGACCTATGGGTCTATAGTTAGTAGCTAGATGGCTTCTTCTCTCTTTTTGATCTTCAATACAATGTTCTCCTCGGTGTTCTTAGAGATCTATTTGATGTAGTGACTTTTTACGGTGTGTTTGTTGGGATTCGATGAAT
The DNA here is from genome assembly GCA_021437245.1 of Aegilops speltoides. Classification (NCBI taxonomy): domain Eukaryota; kingdom Viridiplantae; phylum Streptophyta; class Magnoliopsida; order Poales; family Poaceae; genus Aegilops; species Aegilops speltoides. Next base: position 134,967,355 of record CM038141.1, read on the forward strand.
TGTGAGTTTATGATCAGATCTATCCATGAATATTATTTGAGTTTTCTCTGAACTCTTTTACGCATGATTGTTATAGCCTCGTATTTCTTCTCCGATTTATTGGTTTGGTTTGGCCAACTAGATTGATTTATCTTGCCATGGGAATAGGTGCTTTGTGATGGGTTCGATCTTGCGGTGCTTAGTCTCAGTGACAGAAAGAGACATGACACGCATGTATCGTTGCTATTAAGGGTAACAAGATGGGATTTATTTCATACATGAGTTTATCTTGTCTGCATCATGTCATCTTGCTAGGTGTTACTCCGTTCTCCCATGAACTTAATACACTAGATGCATGCTGGATAGCGATCGACGAGTGGAGTAATAGTAGTAGAAGCAGATAGATCAAACAAAAATACAAAATAAAATAAATAAAAGAAATTTGCAGCAAGGTATTTTTGGTTTTATTATATGATAGAAACTAGACCCAGGGGCCATATTTTTCACTAGAGGCTTTTTCATAAAAATAGCGTACGATGGGTAGACAAATTACTTGACAGAAAAGCAAATAATTATGACGATACACAAGGCAATGATCATGTATATAGGCATCATGTTCGAGACAAGTAGACCAAAACGATTCTGTATCTACTACTATTACTCCACAGATCGACCGCTATCCAACATGCATCTAGTGTTTTAAGTTCATGGGAGACCGGAGTACTGCCTTAAGCAAGATGGCATGATGTAGACAAGATAAACTCACATATGAAATAAATCCCATCTTATTACCCTTAATAGCAACGATACATGTGTGTCATGTCTCTTTCTGTCACTGAGATTGAGCACCACAATATCGAGCCCATCACAAAGCACCTCTTCCCATTGCAAGATAAATCAATCTAGTTGGCCAAACCAAACCAATAAATCGGACAATAAATATAGGCTATAATAATCATGCATAAAAGAGTTCATAGAAAACTCAAATAATATTCATGGATAGATCTGATCATAAATTCACAATTCATCGGATCCCAACAAACGCACCGCAAAAAGTCATTACGATAAATAGATCTCCAAGAACACCGAGGAGAACATTGTATTGAATATCAAAAAGAGATAATAAGTAATCTAGCTACTAACTATGGACCCATATGTCCGTGGTAAACTACTCATGCATTATCGGAGGGCAGCAAGGATGATGTAGAGCCCCTTCGTGATCGAATCCCCCTCCAGCAAAGTGCCAAAAAGGGCCTCTAGAGGGGATCCGTGGTTCTGGAACTTGCGGTGGCAGAAAAAGTATTTCGTGGACTGCCTAGTAGGTTTTCTTATTTTAGAGTATTTATAGAGGTGGAGTTAGGTCAAATGGAGGCTTTTGGGCCCCACTATGTACCAGGGCGTGCCCTAGGCCACTGGTGTGCCCTGGTACCTAGTTGGCCACTCCTTCGTCTTCTCGTTCCCTCCCGAAGCTTCCAGGGTCCCTTATTTCTAGAAAAAAATCTCCAAAAAGTTTTGCGGCATTTGGACTCCGTTTGGTACTGATATTCTGCAAAGTCAAAAACAAGCAAAAACAGCAACTGGCACTGGGCACTAAGTTAATAGGTTAGTCCCAAAAAATGATATAAAGTTGCTTGCAAATGTATATAAAACATCCAAGTTTGATAATATAATAGCATGGAACAATCAGAAAATATAGATACATTGGAGACGTATCACTCTCCTCCAACCCGGTTCAACATCAACGCACCAAACACGTCGAAATTGACCCGCACTTTGTTCGTGACCGTTTGGCCTTGGGCAAGGCTCGAGTTCCACACGTCCTGTCCAACTCCTAGTTCATCTACGTGCTCCCCAAGGGACTCCCTGCATCCATCTTCTAGAGACTTACATTCCAGTCTAAACATCTTGCCAGATGGTGTTCCAACTGCGCGGGGGGGGGGGAGGGGGGCTGTTAACATGTTGTATAATTGTACTTGTACCTGTCACGTTCTTTTCTTGGTAATGGCCTGTGTGCCTACACGTACGGCGGCTTCTTCTATTTTCGCTTTGTACATTGCTTTCAGTGAATATAACGGTTGTGAGTGGGATCCTAAACCTTAGCTCAAACTACCAACACTTGTATACTAATCGGATACAAAGACCATTGTGATCAATGGCCAAATGTTAATGTGAATGTTATAAAAAGAGCAAGCGAGACCGACCATGCAAGCGAGTTTGCTTCCCTGTTGTTCTACAAACTACAGTCAAGCAGTACTTTATTACTACACCATTCCCGCAGAAGTATAGCTCGCCTTCTATATTTGTCATTGGAGAACATGCTGCAAAACCTACCTACCAGATCCCACTTCCTTTCAATCAAAGACGCTGGCTAGCTGATATAACCAGTACTAGCAAGGGTCCCAATCTTGATATATATGTAAACGAAAGCAAGATCTGCTTCGGTGACACCATACACACGATGCAGACTTGGACATGTCGTAGCTTGGAATAAAACCCTCCCGCCCCTTCAGGTTCTTCTCCTAATCGACGGTGCGTAATGGCTAGGCTTATCCCTTCAAGAGCTTTGACACAGAAGGAGTGAATTGTCAACAATCACCCTAATAACCATAGATTTTGTAACAGTACTATAGATTTAAAATAGTAATCTAGAATGCAGTTGCTTTATGCTATACACTTGACACAAAGTACTGAAGAAGTTGTTGCCTATGCTACTCATAGTGATGACTATGATTTGGTCGAGTGACTTATGTTATCTTGCATGGATCCTGAACTACAGAAGTGTTTTGAATGATCTACTACTAAATTCATAATTGGGTCACTAGAAGTTCTGTACAAGAAGCAGGGAAGGACTGAATGTTTTGAATTAACCAAGGCCTTGATTGAATGCAAGATGAAAGAGGGTTTCTCAATCAGTCGGCATATAGTAAAGCTTGCTAGCTATGTTGATAGACTGGCTTCTCTGGAATTTGGAATTCCTCCAACAGTTGGTATAGATATTGTGCTTGCTTCACTCCCCTCATCTTACGATGGCTTTATCATGAATTACAACATGAATGGGATGGAGAAAAGTGCAAACAAGTTATTTGCTGTGCTCAAAGCTGTGGAAGCTGGAATGCTGAAGAACAAAACAGTGTTGATGTTCAACAAGACTGCCAGTTTCAACAAAAAGGGCAAGTCCAACACGAAGAAATCTACTGAAGCCAGTAAGACCGAGTCTTAGAAGGAGAACAAGGGCGGAACCCTAAAGAGACTAAGTGTCTCTACTGCAAGCAGAAGGGACACTGCAAGCGTAACTGCAAGAAGGAATTGGCGGATAAGAAGAATGATTCTTTCGGTAAAGGTATAATCGTTATACAAAGTTAATGTTATTCTACTTGTAAATTCATGTATGTCATGAGTATTTGTTACTGGTCAGTTGCTCTCGTTTGCAAATCAATACCTGGACTACAGAGAGCTCGCCCAGAGAGAATAAATGAAGTCATGATACGAGTCGGGAATGGTGATGGGATCGCTACGCGGAGACCGTCAAAGTCATGTCCTTAATTTATCTTCAAGATTTATCTTATAATTGAAATAATAGTTATTTTGCTTTAGAGTTATGTAATGCATTATCCTATGGGTTATGCGATGGATATTCTAATAAGATTTTAAACAATAGTTGTTCGATTATTATCGGAGTATGTTTTATTAAACCTCTATTTTGTGATGGTTTATTCATGATGAATCTTGAAGTTTGAGATCTATAACATTAAAGCTAAACGTCTTGAGAAGACTGATAAAACCACTTGTGTGTGACACTGCTTGGTTATATTGGATAATTGATCTTCAAAGAGAATAAGTACAAAAATCTTTTATTTGAATTGACTGAATACATTATGATCTATAAAGTCTGATGGATATAACAGGGCGTGATGAATATTTATACTTCATCAAAGTTATGAGTAAATATGATTTACTTAATAAAACATAAGGCCTGAAAATATTTGAAATAGTTCAAAGAAATAAAGTATAAAGATATAATATCATTACCAAAAAAGATAAAATAAGGATTATTCTTTCATGAAGAAATATGTCTAAGTCATAAGTTTAGCAAGAAATTGATTAATTGTGGAATTATTACCGATATGCTCTTATTAAAATTTTGGGATTTAGAGATGAAATAACATAATATTGTGCACCATCTAAAAGTCTGATAAAACTATGAAGAGTTATAGAATGTTTAAGACCAATGCTTAATTGTAGCTTTTGTGTTCCTCTCACAAAAATCAAAGGACAAAATGTTTGTTAGATAATAAATATTTTTTGAGAAAAAAGTTTTATTCGTTAAAGGAGTAAGTGGGAGGATAATACAACTTATTGAGATTACTGAATCTCTGGCTTAAATTATAACGAGATTAAAACCACACATGTTTTTGGAGTATTTTTGTTAAAAAAACTAAGCAAAGAAACTACTACATTAGATGTGGACCTTCATTTAACACTATAACAAAATGCAAATGACAAGAAATATTATTGAATGTACTGAATATTTCATCCTATAAGAAGATGAAACCTGCGCACTACGAAGAACCAGTGATGGCGCCCAGATAGAGAGGTATTACTTAAATCATTGAAATCCAAAGTGAAGTCCATATACAAGGAACAAATTTTTAACTTGATGAAACCTTGAGAAGGTGCATAAATGGATCTTAGAAAGTTCATGGATAGTGATCCTCAAAGAAAAGTTTTACAAAAAGAGTTTTATAGAATAGGAAGAGTTGATCTTGTCAATTCATTTTAGTAGCAATATTTCAAGTATAAATGAATTACAATGGTGAGTGTTATTGGTATATAACAAACAAGACTATTTTTGAAAAGAGATTTCAAAAGGATGTATATAAGATACAATCAAAAGGTTTTGTCAGGAATGCCGTAATGATATAAATATTTCAAGCCGGCTGGGAAGGGCCCTCCAGCCTCGCCGGATCTGCTCCTGGTGGTCGCCAGCAGTTGTTGGCTGGGCAGAAGCTGGCTCTGGGCGTCTCTGCCCCTTCGGTGCCAGCCCCCCTCGCTCTGGCGCTGCGCTCGCCGCTCTTCTGCTCTTTGCCCATGGAGATGGGGGTGGATCAATATGGCAGCAACTTGTCTCCACTTCGGCTGATGCCTGCTATGCCCAGTCTGGAGATGCCTGGTGAGGAGGTGGAGCCCCAAAAGGGCTCCGGGATCACATCAGCCAACCCTATGCCTGTGCCGGCTGAGTCCTTCACTCCGCATTCCCTGACACCACGCTCCTCCCCTCCCCCTTCTTCACACCTTTCCAAGACTAGGGGAGGAGTTGCTGCTGGTGCCCGCGGGGATCCCATCTCCCAGGTGGCTCTCCCGGACCGCTTCGCTGGAGAGGACTTCACCGACAACTTCCTGCCAAGTGACGAATGCCTGGCGGCCTTCGATGAGCTCCGTGCGGCTGCTGATGAGGTGGTGGTGCCGAACGAGGTGGTGCTGGCCTCGCCTTCCCCGGTGAGGGCCATCAGGTCTAGCAGGCGCACCGCATCGTCCAAGGCCTCCGACATGATGACCAAGGCGATGTCCCTCAAGGCTGGCAAGGATCTGGAAGGTAATAAACCAATAACCCGATCTATGTCTTCATTCAAGGTTCTTGCTTTTGCTTTGAATCGACACCTTCTCAAGGTGGCCACAGACAGCCATGTTATCCTAGGTTCAGAGCTTGCTACCCCCCTCGAGGTGCTTGATAGTATTCGGGCCCAGCAGCTGGTTTAGGCTTCGGTGGCCGAGGCGAAGGCTCATCTGCACCTTGCCCGGACCGTGGTGGCTGAGTCGCATGCTGCTGATGCTGCAAGTGAGGATGCAGCGTCGGCAGCTCCGGGTGAGGCTTCTATAGATGCTAGGCCTACACGTGGTCGTGGCCGTGGCCGGGGCGTGGGCGTGGCCGCGGCCGTGGGCGAGGTCGGTCGGCTCTGTCTGCTAGAGAGGAGAACTTTGATGGGGCGGTCGGTCCCCCATAGATATGCAATGAAAGGCCTAATCTGGAATATGAGGGGTTTTGGTCAACATGATAGACGGTGGCAGCTTATTGAATACATCCGTGACCAAAACCTCGACTTCGTGGGTCTCCAGGAAACCATTCGGTCCTCCTTTGAACCATATGAGCTTGACGCCATAGGTGGCGCGTCTACCTTCCGATGGGAATGGCTTCCGGCCTCGGGCCAATCAGGGGGAATTATTTTGGAGGTGAAGACGGAAAGTTTTGAGGTGCTGGGTTTTTCGCATGGAGCCTTTTTCCTCGCTGCGGACATTATTCAGCGGAATAACGATTTTAGATGGGAGATAGTGGTGGTGTATGGCCCTACGGACCATGATCACTCAATTGATTTCCTCCGAGAGATCTATGCTAAAGTCACGGCTTCCCCATGGCCTATTGTCATCGGTGGGGATTTCAATCTTTTGCGGGGTGCGGTAGACAAGAGTAATGGTATTATTTAAGACCACAGACTGGTAGATACCTTCAATGAGTGGGTGGTTGACCTTGACCTCATTGAGCTGCCTAGGGTGGGGGCTCATTTTACTTGGTGTAATAATCAGGATGACCCGATTAGATGCGTGTTGGACCGAGTCTTCGTTTCCACTGACTGGGAGGCCAATTTTGCGGGATGCTCGCTAGTGGCGGAACCTAGGTTGGGCTCCGATCATTGTCCGCTTATTCTCAACTCTGGTGAAGCCCCCCACCGTGCCACCAAGCGCTTCTTCTTTGAGAAGCAATGGCTCCTTCAGTCGGGCTTTGTGCATAGGGTTTCTTCAATTTGGATAGCGGCTAGGGATCGTCCCCCTCACCGGTATGGCCCTTTATGTGATGCTACGGACATTTGGCAACATTGAGTGCGCTTGAGCCATCGCCACCTCCATGGGTGGGGCACGAACGTGGGTAGTCAGCTGAAAGCTAGAAAAGAGGCCCTGATGAGTGAAGTGTTGGCCTTGGACACCAAGGCAGATTTGAGAGGCCTATCGTAGGAGGAATGGGCGAGAAGGTATGCGGTAGAGGATGAAATGATATTTATCTTGACCCGCAAGGAGATTTACTAGAAACAGTGGGGGCAGAAAAATTGGGTGCTCAAGGGGGGCGCGAGTACCCAATTCTTTCATGTTGTGGTAAATGGAAGACGCCGAAGATGTATGATCCGTGTTCTCCGCGATGGAGATAATGCTATCACTGAAGAAGGCGCCCTTCAAACCCATATTTATGCGTTTTACCGGGAGCTTTTGGGTTCTTCTGGGGTGGGATCAGCATCTCTTCACGACTCAATCTGGGATAATGAGCGATTGGTCTCTGATGCTGACAACTCCATCCTCACTCGGCCTTTCACGCTTGATGAGATCACAGAAAACCTAAATCAGATGAGGGTGAACACGGCGCCCGGGACTGATGGTTTCCCGGTAATCTTCTATAAGCGGTTTTGGAACATAGTGGGACCACAATTTGCGCACCTTGTGAATGAATTCACCAGGGGCCGAATAGACATTAAAAGGCTAAATTATGGGGTGTTGGCTTTGATTCTGAAGCTACCGGGTGCAGACCAAATTAGGCAATTTTGCCCCCTCGCGCTCATAAATGTTAGCTTCAGGCTGATTGCAAAGGGATTTGTCTCCTGCATTGCTCCGGTGGCAGACAAGATAGTTGACAATCTGCAAACTGTCTTTATTAAAGGGCAAAGCATCCTGGACGGTGTCGCGGTACTCCATGAGGTGCTCCATGAGATAAAGAACTCCAAGGAAGAGGTGTTCATCCTTAAGCTCGACTTTGAGAAAGCCTATGACCGGGTCCGGTGGGACTTCATTGAGGAGGTGTTACACAAGAAAAACTTTGACCCGCAATGGGTGAGCTAGATGCGGAAGATAGTGAGGGGTGGGCAAACTGCTATTAATATTAATGGCTCGATTGGCCCATACTTCCGCAACGGAAGGGGACTGCGGCAGGGTGACCTGATCTCTCCTCTTCGGTTCAATATTGTGTCAGACGCGCTGGCTTCGATTCTGGATAGCGCCAAAGCTGCCGGCCACATCTCGGGTGTTGCGGAAAGGGTGGTTCCAGGAGGATTGTGCCACCTTCAATATGCTGATGATACCCTCATCCTCATCAAGAACTCTGAAGAGGCGATTGCTAACCTTAATAAGTTTTGATCATGTGCTTTGAGGCCATGTCGGGACTTAAGATTAACTTCGATAAGAGTGAGGCCTTTGTCATGGGAGGTGACTTGGAGTCTCAGCTCAGAGCAGCCCATATGATGAACTGCGAGTTGGGATCTATTCCCTTCAAGTATCTGGGCATGCCCATTTTGGATCGGGCCCTGTCCATGGCTAATTTTGAGCCAATGGTGGACAAGGCGGCTAAAAGAGTGGAACCGTGGCAGGGCAAGCTACTAGCCTCGGGTGGCCGGCTAGTGCTTATTAACGATTGCCTGACAAGCATTCCTATGTTTGTTATGGGTTTCTACCTATTGCACGAAGGGACCCATGAGAAACTGGACAAGATTCATTCCAGATTCTTTTGGGCTAAGGAAGATGGAAAACAACGGTACCATATGGTTAAATGGGATGCGATTGCCTCTCCTAAAGAGGTGGGTGGTTTAGGCATCATTAACTCCAGAGTTATGAATTGGTGCCTTATGATGAAGTGGGCCTGGAAAATCTTGACGGGACAAGGTGGTCTATGGCTCTCCATATTCAAGGCTAAATATCTTGAGGATGATGGGGTGACCTCTCGGCCACGGGTTAGACGGTCGCAGTTTGCGAATGATATCCGCAAGGTTCAACCTTTGCTATGGCTTGGGACGAGATTTGTGGTGCATAACGGAGAGTTGACGCTATTTTGGAAAGATGTTTGGTCGGGCGAGCGGTCGCTTGACCTGACTTTCCCCAATCTTTTTGCAATCGCTGGACAGCAGGAGGCGCGAGTTGTGGATACATGGGTTAATGGGCGCCTCCGGCCGTCTTTCAGGCGTCCACTTGGGCCTAGCGAAGCCCCAGAATGGGAGGCCGTGCGGGAGGCCCTGGCCTCGGTGCGGTTATCTGCTGAACGCGACGAGGTCCTCTGGCGGTTAGAGCCATCGGGAGGCTTTTCTACCGGCTCCTTGTATAAGGAAATTTTCAAAGTCCCCCCTGTCTATGATCTGCGTTCGCTTCGGAAAGCAAGAATGCCAGCAAAAATTAAAATCTTCTTATGGCAGCTGGCTCGGAACCGGATCCCTAGCGGTGACCAGATCCAAAGAAGACACGGCCCGGGTGATGGCAGGTGTGTTTGGTGCAGAGATGAGGAATCTAGCGGTCACATAATCTTCCGATGCATTGTGGCTTGGATGGTGTGGAGCTCACTTCGAGAGGCGACTGGCTGTACTTGGAACCCGAGTGGTTTCGCTGAGCTATATGCGCTCATCATGGCTTGCAATGCCCAGGATTGAAAGCTAGCTTGGCTGGGCGTTGGGACACTTGCTTGGGCGCTTTGGACTACGCGGAACAAAGCTACCATTGAGGGAATTTTCTTTAGACATCCGGCTGATGTTGTGTATAAATTGGTCATTCTATTGCAGCTCTGGAAGGGGTTGACGAGACAGCGAGACCGCCCGGCGTGGATCGCCTCATCACCCGCTTGAAGGCCAAGTGTGCTTGATCTCCGCGTGTCGGATAGAGGATGCGACGGCAGCGCGCCGCCTCCTCCGACCTCGAGACCGCTCTTGAGCGGTTTCTCTCTTCTCGCCATGACCGGTTGTGTCATTGTTTTGGGCTTTCCTGCCTTGTAGCCCTCTCTTTTGGCTATGCTGACTATGTACTTTGCTCACTGATTGTACTCTAAAGGCCTCATTCTTAAGGCCGGGCAAGTGCCTCCTCTCTAAAAAATGAGTATAATTTGAAATAATGTATCAAGTAGTTGGAATTTGATAAAGTAATAGGAGAATTTGGAATTTATAAAGAAGCTTGTGGATACAAGAAGTTTAGTGGGAGCTCTGTAACATTTCTAATCTTACATATGTATGACATATCACTTGATCAGAAATAATATAAAGTATATCAGCACAAAAGATTAAAATCATGTTTCTAAAAGGACTTAGAATTATTGGATAAAAATCTATACAGATAGATTAAAACATTTGATTATGCCAAGACATGTAGTGACAAAGTTTTAAAGAAGTTTAAAACGAGAAGATGTTTTCTCAAAATGTCACATAGTATGACACTATGCAGAAATCAATAGTTGATGAACATGTGTGGATGAATAGATTTCAATTTCCTTCATAGACCGATTTCATCATATATGTTGTTAAATGTACAAAGCCATATGTTTCGCAAAAACAAATCATTAAGAGTAAAAACCATGGTGACTCTAGAGAGATTCACTATGGTAATTACTTAGGCTTAGTGCTTTCTATTATTGTTGTTGTATTTGTTTAGGCTTAGTGCTTTTCCTTTTTCTCTTTTACCCTAGCTGTAAATTTATTTATAGAAAATCAATAAAACTACACTGTGGGAAGTATCCCATAGGTTAGGTTAGAAAAAGAGTTCCTGCCAGTTTTGGGAACCTTCTAGGCTACCCTTTTTTTTACTTTTTTTTATTTAGTTTCTACTTTTTTGTGTGTTCTCTGGTTTTCCACTCTTTTTCTTTTTTTAGGTTCATAGATTAAAATAAAATGATTTTCGGAAAATATCTAGTGTTATAAAAACATTATGGTATTTTTAAAAAATATTGTAATTTTTATATGTTGATCACATTATAAAACAAATCAGATTATATTATTTTTTGAAATATGTTCGAATTTCTTTAGATTATCAAAAATTGTATTTTAAACAATGTTCAGACATTTAGAAAAAGTTTCCATTTTCCAAAAAAATGTTCTCTGTTTGTAAACAAAATGCTCACGTTTTACAGCAATTGTTCACATTTTCCAAAAAGTTTAGCATTGAAAAATCTGAAAAAATATTAGTGTTTTCCAAAAAATCTTCGTAAGTTTATATTATTTTCATGTTTTTGACAATATGAAAAAATAGACTCTGCAGTACCCAAGCCGTTACTTCACTAATGGGCCACCCGATTCAGGGCGCGAGTACGTTGGGCACCTATTGAACCCAAAGCGCGTCATCTATTGAGAACGCACTAGCGTTTCGACCAATCATTATGGCCCACTAGCAAACAGTGAAACAGAAATTGTTCACATTTTCCAAAAAGGTGAGCATTTAAAAAATGTGAAAACTATTAGTATTTTACAAAAAAAACCTTCATAGGTTTATATTATTTTCATGTTTTTGACAATAAGAAAAAATAGACTCTATAGAACCCAAGCTGTTACTTCAGTAATGGACCGGCCCATTCAGGGCGCTAGTACGTTGGGCACCTATTGAACCCAAAGCGCGTCATCTATCGCGAGCGCACTAGCGTTTCGACCAATTGTGCCGGCCCACTAGCGAAGAGTGAAACCAAATAAAAGTAAAGGAGGGCGTGAGGATTTTCCAGCCGTGGTCTTCCCGATGGAGCGTACAACCGCTAGCCACTGCGCCACTTTTGACTTCGTGCTCACAAACCAGGCACAGAGTATTTGAGGTAAACTACCAGATTTTTTTTCTTTTTCTTTTTTTCTTTCCTATGGTTTTCTTATTTTTCTCCAGTTTTATTTTTTATCATTATATAATTCATCACCATTTTCTGTTTTCACATTTGATTTTTCAGTTTTCAATGTTTTTTTTAAATCATTTTTTCATTTTCTTCTCTTTCTTTTTCCTTTTTATTCTCCTGGTTTGTTTTGATTTTTATTCTTTATACATTTGTTTCTTTGGTTTTTATTTATCATTTACTTGGGGTTTAATATGTTTCTTTCGGTTTAAATTTTCTGTTTTCTTTCCTTTCTTTTATTTTTCATTCTACATTTTTTTTATATCTCCAAAAACATTTTTTAATAAGTGGTCGACATTTCTTGTATACATGTTTAACATTGTCCAAACGTTTATTCTACATTTTTAGTTACTTGTTCAACATTTTTTAATACTTATTCAACACTTTCCAAAGTCTAGTATTTTTCAAATACTCATTCACAATTTCAAATATTTGTTCAACATTTTTAATACTTTTTCAAAATTTATAATATGTATTCAATATTTTCAAATACTTGTTTAACATTTTTCATATACTCCTTCACCATTTTTAATACTTATTCAACTTTTTTCATAGTTCAACATTGTTTTATACTTATTAAACATTTTCAAATACCTGTTCAACATTTTTCATATACTCGCTCAACATGTTTTAATACTTGTTCAACATTTTTTCAATACAGATGAATTTTTTTCATACATATTTATATTTTACTGTATAATTTTGGTGTATACTAGATGAGAAATATTTTTTTCTGTATGTATTCTATACTTTTTATAAATGCTTAGTTTACAATTTTTTTACATTTTTCCCTCCATCTGATTATGGAACAGGTTACAAGCGCATGGCCGGATGGCTAGTGTCACGTGCAACCAGCAAAACGTCCAGGGATCGAATGCAGGTACTCAGTTTTTCTTTTTTCGGCCGTATAAATATCTCGTGGGCCGGCCCATTCGCCAGGTCGCTTCAGCGAGAGATCAATCTGTCATCGCTTAAAGCGAGAAATAGGGATGCCCGTCATCCACGCAGTAGCGGCTCAGCTAATATACCAAGCCCGCTACTTTAGTGTGTGGTCTACTACTGTAGCAATCTTTTTTCTTCCGACTTTACAAAAAACACGAAAAAAATAGAAAGTGTAAAAAAAATTAAAATTTCCTTTTTTAAAATGTGAACGTATTTGAAATATTTTTAAACACTTTTTTGAAACAAGAATTTTCTTTAAACTTTGATTTTTTTGTAAAACTAGAACAATTTATGAAATTTCAAACATTTAAAACATTTTGTTAGTTCTTAACATCTTTAGAATGAAATTATTTTTTGTAACAAAGACAATTTTTGAAAACACCGAATATATTCTGAAAACGTGAACAATTGTTAAAATTCCAATTATTTTCTGAAAACACCAAATATATTTTGAAAACGTGAACAAATGTTAAAGTTCAAACTATTTTCTGACTACATGAACATTTTTCTAGAAACGTGAATATTTTTTGAAAACTTGATCATTTTTAGAAAACATGAACAAATTTTAAATACATTGAACATTTTTTTTTGATTATTTAAAATAATAGAAAAAAACCAGAAAAAAGGAAAATGAAAAAACAAAAACCAAGTGTGGAAATAAACTGATTGGGAGGTGCTAGACAGCGAGTTAGCTTTTGGACATCATGAAGCACCTTTAGCTTCTTCATGTTGACGATGACATGGATATTCTCCGTGTTGGATTCGCTTTCTCGTTCGGAAACAAGAAAACCGAGTAGCTTCCCCGTTGGCACCCAAAATGCATTTTTCTGGGTTGAGTTTGATGTCATAAGCTCGAAGATTTTTGAACGTTTTTGTGAGGTGAGTGAAGAGATCGGATTCCTTAAACAACTTGACGACGATGTCGTTTAGATAATCATTCTATTAGTCTGCTTGTGCAAACAAGTTTGAACAATACACTAATAATAAGCATGAGCGTTCTTAAGTACAACTGGCATCATTGTATAAAGAAAGGCCCAAACCAGATTATGAAGGCCGTCTTTACCTATCTCTTTCTTTCATTCGGATTTGATGATAACATGAATAAGCATCCCAGAAACATAATCCCTCATAGTCAACAGTGGAGTCCAGTATCTGGTCAATGCGAGAAAGTGTGAAGTGGTATTTTGGACACAACCGATTAATGTTTTTGAAGTCGGCACACATGCGCCAAGAGTTGTTCCTCTTTGGCACCATGATAGGGTTAGGCAGCCATTCCAAGTGCGACACCTCCTTGATGAATCCGGCTAACAACAAAGAAAGAATCAAAGAGCTTGCTAAATGTTATAAAGTGTAATGCAGAGGTACACGATATACGATAGTAATTTTTGACAGATGTCTCAGAACACATGCAGTAGAGAAAACCAACTGTTAACATATGTTATATACTTGTATTTGTATCTATCGCGTATATGGTCTCTGTGACGCCTTTCTGTTGTAACAGCCTCCTAGTCATCAGGATCACGATCCTCTCTTCTAGATAATGGCATGTGTCCCTACACCTATGGAGTAGTTGAGGCTCCCTCTATTTGTACTCTATACACTGCTTTTCAGTGAATACAATGGATGTGTGCGGGATCCTAAACCTTAGCTTAGTGTCAGACACCATGGCCTTCGAGGACATCTTTGGCATGCCTTTATCTCTGAGCCACCCACTCCACCTCCTCTCAGGTGACCTCCCCTTCTCTCCTTTCCTCCACCTTTGCTGCCACTATCGTGACCCACCCTTCCGCCATACCTCATGCTGGCTCCTCTACCCCGAACTTCCACACTGATCATATCTCCAATTACATCTAATTCAAGCTGGATTCTACGGGAAATAACTATGTCAAGTGGCGCATCTTCTCCCACATCTTTCTTATCGCCAATCACGTCAACAGCCCACCCCATGATCATCCCATTGCTACCTGGCTTGTTGTCGAGCCTCACCTTCTGGATCCTCTTCACACTTGTTGATCCCCTCATTTATCTCATAATGGGTGGTGCTGGCAATGCCTATACGGGCGTCTGTTATCTTCATCTCATGTGCCAATACCGCAACCTCTGGCAGGGTGATCCCTCCGTCACTGAGTACGCTCACCGCCTGAAGGCCCTTGCGGACGGCCTTGCTAACATTGGTGCACCGGTCTCCGGCCCGGATCTCACGATCCGCCTACTTCACGGCCTTGAGGGCCGCTTCGACACCATCCCTACAGTGTTGGGCGCCATGGTGCCGCTGCGTGTCTTTGACGCTGCGGCTCCCTCCTAGAGCTTGCGGAGTATAACATCAACCTGAGTGCTGCTGAGATGGGATCCTCCTCCCTCACCATCTCTGGTGGCTCCGGCTCCAGCGCCTATCGTGGTGATCGCAGTGGCTGGCCCCTCATGGCGCTCTTGCATGCTGCGGTAATGGCGGCAACCGTGACACAGCTGCAGATTTTCGTCACGGTGGTGGCCGTGGTGGATCTGGCCGAGGACGCAATCACTCTGACTACGGTGGTTGTGGCTCGCAACAGCGGATGCTGATGCTGTGGACGGGCTACTTCGCCCCCTACGGTATGGCGCTGCCTACTCCCTGATACGTCTCAAATGTATCGATAATTTTAACGGGTCATTTACATTTTAGCCCGTAACTCGAACCACCTACTCACATTTACCCCTAATTTTGAAGTGTGCTCAAATTTGCCCCTCTTCCGTTAGGTGCGGTTATAGAAATGCCCTTTCGTACATTTTCGTCCGGTCAAAGGCCTTTGACTGTTAGATTTTTCTATACGCGCGCTTAACGGTCAAAGGTTTTTGACCGGACGGAAAATGTAAGAAAGGGCATTTCTATAACCGCACTTAAAGGAAGAGGGGCAAATTTGAGCACACTTTGGAATTAGGGGCAAATTTGAGTAGTGGGTTCCAATTAAGGGCACAAATGTGATTGTCCCATTTTTAATTGTTTCATGCTATTATAATATCACCTTTTAATACTTTCTTAGCATATTATATTATTTTTCTCGACCAACCTATTATTTTAGTGCCGAGTGCCACTTGTTATTTTCTGCATGTTTTTTACTTTTTAAAAAATTAATATCTACCAAGGCCAAAAAAACCTGAGGATTTAATACATTTTTTTCTAGGCAACGAAGATTCCGCCAATGACGGCGCTCCAGTCCCGACCCAACCCTAGCGGGAGCCCTCCAATATCTCACCTTGAAATCGCCTGAATATCACATATGCAGTTCAACAAGCATGCCTTTTCATACATGATCCTCACACCTCCCACCACCAATTGGTCAAAAGGACTTTGCGTTATATCAAGGCCACCTCTCTGTTGGAAATATGCCCTAGAGGCAATAATAAAATGGTTATTGTCGGTGTCAAAACCGGCGGATCTTGGGTAGGGGGTCCCGAACCGTGCGTCTAGGCGGATGGTAACAGGAGACGAGGGACACAATGTTTTTACCCAGGTTCGGGCCCTCTCGATGGAGGTAAAACCCTACGTCCTGCTTGATTAATATTGATGATATGGGTAGTACAAGAGTGGATCTATCACGAGATCAAGGAGGCTAAACCCTAGAAGCTAGCCTATGCTATGATTGTTGAGATGTAATGTTCGTCCTACGGACTAAAGCCCTCCGGTTTATATAGACACCGGAGAGGCTAGGGTTACACAGAGTCGGTTACAATGGTAGGAGATCTACATATCTGTATTGCCAAGCTTGCCTTCCACGCCAAGGAAAGTACCTTCCGGACACGAGCCGGAGTCTTCAATCTTCTATCTTCGTAGTATGGGAGTCCGGCGGATATTGATAGTCCGCTATCCGGACACCCCTAGTCCAGACTCCTCAAGAGCCCTGAACCAGTCTTCAATGACGATAAGTCCGGCGTGCATAATGTTCGGCATTGCAAGGCGGGTTCCTCCTTTGAATAATCCGGAGAAGGTAATGAACACCAGGATAGTGTCCGGCTCTGCAAAATAAATTCCACATTCCAGCGTAGAGAGAATAGAATATACACTTAGCTCAATCTGCTGACGCATAACGCGGCGTGACATCACGCCGCAGCCAAGCCCTTGTTTGAATCGTTTTTTACTACTCCACTTCAAAGACGCTTAGCGGCGGTTTCTTGGCACGTCTTGTCGAAGCAGAGATCGTGTTCCCCTTATTCCGGGATCCTCGTCAATACGTGCGTGGGTAACCCAACCGTTCCCGTCGCCACACCTCCTCTATCGAAGGGGAATCCCAAACGGTCACGGAGACGGCCTTTGGTATTTCTCCCCCTTTATAAGAGGACCAAGGCCTGTCCTTGCTCTTCAATCCCGCATCGAATCTTTCCTCCGCTCCCAGTTCCAACACCTAGAGCTTTAGATTCGAGCGCCTCGGATCCTCAACGATGTCCGGTTCCGACCTCCAGGGCCGGTGGATGCCCTCCTCCGTCACGGAGGAGGACATATTGAAGTTGCGTGAGGCCAAGAACCTGGCCTATGAAATTTCGCACAGGTTGCCCGCCCCAGGGCAGGCCGTGCCAACCCCCGAGCCCGGTGAATATGTCATTTTCGTATCTCACCTCCGTCGGGGTTTAGGCTTCCCGACGGATCCCTTCGTGAGAGGGCTCCTGTTCTACTACGGGTTGGATTTCCATGACTTGGCACCGGAGTCCATCCTCCACATCTCCGCATTTATCATTGTCTGCGAAGCCTTCCTCCGCGTCATTCCCCACTTCGGCCTATGGCTGAAAACCTTCAAGGTGGAGCCGAAGATGATCGGGGGGCGTCAAGCGGAGTGCGGCGGGGCGACCATAAGCAAGAAGGTCGAAGCCCCATGGCTCGAAGGTTCCTTCCAAGAGGAACGGGGATTGTGGCAGCAGGAGTGGTTTTACATCATCGCTCCAAGGCGACAAGCAAAGCCGCCGCCCTCATTCCGCCCGGGACCTCCACGGCAACTGATGTCGTGGGTCAATCAAGGGCTTAACTGGGGGCCGTCCGAGGACGTGCCTTCACTGCAGGGCCGGATTCGAGACCTCCAAACGAGGGAGATCAACCTGCTCAAGGTGATGCAGGTTATGCTAATCAGGCATCTTCCGCCCTGCAAACGTCGTCCTCTCCGTCTATGGGAGTACAATCCGGAGGGACCTCGTATTCTCCAACATTTTATGGGTGCGTCACCCACGGAGATGTACAAGCTATTCTTCGGACCGCGGGTAGCGTGTCCGGATTTGGCCGAGGACGCAGGCCTAAGCCGCGATCGCCCGGATACTCAGGTAAATAGCTCAGAGTCCGGACATTCTATTTGTATGCCTTTCAAAAGTTCGTCTCCTGACCCTTCATTCTTTACAGGAATGGGTGGCGCGATCAAGGCTGATAAGGTGTCCGCCCCCTCCCGAGACCGTGACCGGAGCCCGTGCTGGTCAGAATGTTGGAGGTTGCGCCCACAGAGGGGGGCGACGGGGGAAATAAAGGAGCTAATACTTTGCCCGAAGGGGTGAATGAAGAGGAGGGAACCACGAACCCTTCCCTTCAAAGGGAAGAGGACCGCCTCAAAGATCCGGAGGCCAAAGCCCTAAGCGTGGGAAGAAATCCTCACTCAGGTCCGCGTCCGAGGGAATCCGGACGCGCAATCATCGCCGAAGGACCAGCTCTCCAATGAGCCGTAAGTATAAAAGAGGGAGTTAATTAATAAAGAAGTACCTTCATTTGTGCTTCTATAGGTAACCGAACTATTTATCTCGCAGTTCGGATCTGCAACCTTCTAAGATGAGTTCGTCTTCGGGGGATCTTCTTCCGGAGATGATGGAGAGCGATACGCCTCCGTCTGCAGCGCCTCTAGATGAGGCAGGCGAGCCTGAAGTGTCGTCGCGGAGGGCTTCCCCAAGTCCGGAGGGGCCAGAGAGTTCGGCACCCACCGGAGTCCAGCCTGGGGAACTGAAGAGTCTGCTTGAGAGGGCGTCTGTTTTAGAAGATCACCGTGCGTTAATGCGCATGGTGATTGGAAGGATTTTGTCCGCTGAAAGCGGATTGCGTAATGCCGCCATGAGCTTGCTGGCGGGATTTGAGGTATGCGAAGATGGTGCACTTCTTTGTCCTTTAACAGTTTTGCATATAAAAAATGCGCCCTGTATAGGTAGTAGCCCCTGAGACTCGGTAGGTTGTCGGTAACGACAGCGTACTGAGGATCGAAATCTATTTAATTGAAGTCCGTCGTTCCTATGCAGGTGGCGGATGGTCCGAGGGCTATCCGGACTAGAGAGTTTGCCGAGCTAACTCGGCAACTTGACGTGGCAGATGAGGACATCGCCCTTGTCAATAGGCGACTTGATGAGTCGCAAGGTAAGATAGTTCTCCGCAGCCGCTTTATTGAGTGGGTCAATCCCCGCCTCTGATACGTTATATGCTGTTTCTACAGACAGTGCTGCTGTTGTGGAGAGCCTTCGGGCCGAACTTGCTCTAGCTAAGGAGCAAGCCCGAAGGAGTGACGCGGCTGGCTCAAGGGCGGCCGAGGAGTTGAAAGCCGAAAGGCGCGCGACCGCTAGCAGGGCGGAGGTGGCGAACCGCCGCAAAAATAAAGGATGCTACCGACCGCAATGAGGCTCTTGAAAAGGAGCGGTTATCGGAGCGGGAAGACCTGAAAAGGCCACGGCCGGTTAAGGATGCCCGCTCTGCAATGCGGGCTATGAAGGAGGAGCTGCGCCAAGCCGGAGAGATCGCGGTGGCAAGCCTTTTCGATCGTCGCCGGTTTATGGATGCCAAGTATGCTCAATTTGAGCGGTCAGGAGTTCGGATCGGATCCAGATATGGACTCGGCTGCGAGTGCGGTGATGCCGTTAAGCACTTCCGGAGCCGGGGATCACGAGATGGAAGAGTTATATTGGTCTCAATTCCACATCCGGATCGCCCTCTTCCGCCGACGGACAGGTTGGTCGAATGGGCGAACTAAATAGATCGTCCGGACCGCCATGATCGACATCATGGCCCATGTCCGCCGAGAGGCCCAAGGCGACGAGCTACTTGACCATCGCAGCAATTCCTTGGGGCGGTGCCGCACATCAAGGAGATGAAACGGTCGGCCTGCATCGAGGGCGCGCGGATGGCTCTGGCCCGTGTGAAGGCGCATTGTCCGGAGATGGACGCCACCGCTGCTCTTGCCAGGTTCGGATGGGAACCGGCTTCCTGCCGAGCATTATTTCGGGGAAGTTATGCGTGGCGCTCGTGTAATAGAGTCGCAGTGCTAAAAAAATGTAACATTCAATTGAACGCATTAACTTGTAGATCAATGATTATAGTATTAATGCTTTTTATACTTGTGCTTTCAAGTAGTAAAACTTCTCCTGTGCGGCCGTTTATGTATACTTGTGTATAACCTGAAAGATGCAGTCTTCGGCTTCAGCCCCCTTGCACAAGGTGCTGGGGTGTTTGCAAAATAGCGCGTTTTCACACTTTAATCCGACGTCTCGGTCCTGTTATAAGGAGGTGATAGCGTAGCGAACGAGGCAATCCGGACTATAATGCTTTATCTCTTTCACTTAGCGGTGGAGCTCGAGGGTGGGGCTACGATATAGCCCTGATGACACCGCACATCTTGGATTCGAAGTGCGATGTGCTGACCGAAACGGTCCTTCGTTAAAGCGAGGAATTCTAAACATTCCGATAGTCGATCGAGTGGCGGACGAGACTCTCGCTGCATCATGATGATCGATTTTCCGCTTTCATCGAGGTGCTCGCCCGGCGGCCTGGGGCACAATCGCAATAGTTCTCCGGTGCCGTTAGCCGATGATACTTGAGCGTAAGGCAGCAAAACACGAGGAGCCGAAACCCAACATTTGACCAAAGACATGATTCGAGCTGATGCATATAATGCCTAACTCGAGACGCCGAACACTCCGAAGGTGTTCGGACTTTATAATAATGGGCGGAATTAGGCCCTAAGCCCCTAGTGTCCGTGTGCGGGCATGGTCTTCGACGCGCCGATGCCAAAGCGTCGAGCTCGCTTTGGCTATAGGAAGAAGCCAAAGGAGAGTAACAACAAGAGACAGTGATAAAAGGTCTCGCAGGTCTTAATCAAAAGAATCCTTGCAACGGGTCCCTACCGCACGTCTGCGCTACCGTGTCTCCGTTATACCGTTATCCTCGGACGGGTAAGCACGTTGTTCATCTGTGAAAAAGATGAACGCTTAGTTTTAGAAACAGTTCGTGCAAAAATGTGCAAAAGAATAAATGTAAATAATTAAAGCAAGGTTTATATGAAACCGCGTCGGTTAGCGCGTGCAGCCCTTGTGAAAGGGTATGCGGCTAGGGAGCCCCTAGCCTGCTGAGTCCGGATTCGTCTATCCGAGTCCGGGGTCGTTAAGTGACCCTCGCACTGAAATGGCGCCATGTGGACCGGGCATCTTAAGTGTAAGAGACGCGTAATACGGTATGGCGTTGAAGCGGACAAAAGCATTTCGTCCCAACAGTGCTTGATATGCACTTTCAAATGGGACGATATGGAAAATTAATTTTTCGCGTCGAAAGTTGTTCGGCGATCCGAACACAACTTCTAGTAATACCGAGCCTGTGCACTTGGCGTAAGGGCCTGGCGTCACTCCTTTGAAGGGAGTGCGGCTGTGTCGAATTTTGGCAGGGTCTATCCCCATCCGACGGACTGTGTTTAAATATAGCAGGTTTAGGTCACTGCCTCCGTCCATTAGGACGTTTGTGAATTGTAATCCGTCTACGATCGGATTCAATACCAGTGGTGTCCGTCCCGCGTTTCGAACGCTTCTGGAGTAGTCCAGGTGGTCGAAAGTGATTGGTTTTAATATCCAATCTCTATGGTTTGCTGGGCTGGACCATGCAGAGCTCTTTGTAGAAAGTGTCGCACTGTTTTTCCGTGTCCTCACATAAAGTGAGTTTACTGCTTTGACCCCTTGTGGGAAAGTCTTTTGTTTTCCGGTGCCCTGCTGGCGGGGTTTATCTTATTCGCTTGATGCGTCGAGCCCCTTGTGTTCGGCGTTTAATCGGCCGGACTGTTTGAAAACCCAGCAATCTCTGTGGGTGTGATTTGCGGGCCTTCCGGGGGTACTGTGGATTTGACATATCTGACCCAGAATTTTATGTAGGTTGGATAGTTCGTCGCTGTCATCCTTCAGGGGCTGAGTTTTATGATTGGGCCGCGAGCTTTAAATCCGGCGTTAACTACCGTGCTATTTTGGCCTTTCTCTTTATTCCGGCGCTGCTCCTTTGTGCGCCGTGATTTTCCGTTTCCATCTCTTATCTCGGATGTACTTGGGTCGCTAGTGCTGCTTCTTGCTAGCTAGCTGTCCTCTCCCGCACAGAAGCGGGTCATGAGGCTTGTTAATGCGGTCATTGTCCTTGGTTTCTCTTGACCTAGGTGCCTGGCAAGCCATTCGACTCGGACATTGTGCTTGAAAGCTGCTAAGGCTTCAGCGTCCGGACAGTCGACTATTTGGTCCTTTTTGGTAAGAAACCTGTTCCGAAATTTCATGCACGACTCTCCGGCTGTTGAGTTATATGACTTAAATCATCTCATCCGGAGGACGGACATAAGTCCCTTGAAAATTTGTTTCAAACGCTTCCTCAAGCTCTTCCCAACTTCCAACAAGAGTTTTACGGGAGGCTTTTGAGCCAATGACGGGCTGGCCCTTTGAGCTTGAGGGTAGATATTTTATGGCGTGGAGATCGCCTCCTCCGCCATATGTATATGCAGATATAATCTTCTATCCGCACTCTGTGGTCTGTTGTTCCATCGTAGGCCTCTATGTTTATGGGTTTAAACCCTGCCGGGAATTCATGATCCAGCACCTCGTCGGTGAAACATAGTGGGTGTGCGGCGCCCCTGTACTTGTATGTGCCGCTGTCGTTGGACACTTGACGTGTTGCTTTGCTTGGGGCTTTATTTTTGGGTCCATAGATGGACCTGGCTGGGCCGTTGGACGGTGGGGGCTCTATGGCCTCCTCGTCGAATTCTGGAAGCAGCTTACGCTTCGGGTAGCTCTTCGATTTGTGGCCATTTCCGTATTTATCTGCGGTTTTGAGTACTTTGCTCCATCTTATTCGGAGCGTGTCTTCCGCTGTTTTGAGCTTCCGTTTTTCCTTCTTCGTGCTTCTTCTTTGAAGCGATGAGCCCGCGCTTAAAGAGCTCTTGTTCGACGGGGTCTTGGTAGCGACGAGTTCGTCGTCATTGAAGCTTGTTTCGCCTTCGAGGGAGGTATATTGTTGTTATCCTCAACCTTTTAAATGCCGCCCCTCGGTGAGGGCTTGCTTCTGCGTCCTCCCGCTACCGAGTCTTGCCGGAGGGTTTGTCTTCGCACTTTCGGGGTATTGTTGTTTCTGCGCCGAATCTATGTTCTTCTTTGTGGCGGGATTTAGAGCGCGCCACGACGCCGCGCGTTGGGCTGCTTCTTTAAAGAGTTTGCCTCCGCTGCTTCTTCGCCTCCCCTTCTTTCGGGTATCCACCATGTATACGCTATATGACGAGGTGGCCTTCGGTGCCTCAGAGGCGCTGGTTCTGTTCGCTCTCGGCATCGCTATCCATGGCGTCGATGTCATCGAGTCGAAGTCTAGCATGTCGGTTAAATCTCGGCAGTGGCTACAAAGTGGGTGGTGGGTGGGCTCTGAATTTCTTCGTCATCCGAACTCCAACCATCCCGCCGCATCCGCCAGACTCTCCCGATAGCGAGAGATGCTTCAGAATTGAGATATCGCCAAAAGGCGAGTCTTTGCCGAAGATGTCCGCGGCGGTGAATTCCATAACCGCGCCCAATCCGGATTAATTGGTAGGGGCGCGGGAGGCTCGGAGTCCGCGAGGAGTCCGCGCCTCGGGATCACGAAGTTTCGCGAGGGACGAGATTGGTATTCGCCCATCGCCGTGGATGTTGAAGCCCCTGTATGCGGCGCCTATCCACCGGCCCTCGATATGGGCAATCGGCTCCGGGCTAGTAGCCGAAGCGGATTCGAGTGCGGCCTCCAAAGCACTGTCCGGCAGCAGAGCTAAATCATACCCATCGTCACAGTGCGGCGCGCTTGGCTGTGGCTCGAGTCCGTCGAGGATCAAGTCTCCGCGGTCATCGGCCGTGAAGTTTAAGCTTCCGAATCTGGCCTGACGGCCAGGGGCGAAACTTCGATCTGCTCCGGATGGCCAAGAGAATTGCCCGCAGCAAAAAGCCGCCGAATCTGAAGATCTGTCCGGGAGAACAGTCTCGCCTGGACAGCGTTGATGGTTGAAGATGCCATCGAGCCTATCGGTGACGACACGAGGAACTCTCAATGAAAGCACCAATGTCGGTGTCAAAACCGCGGATCTCGGTAGGGGGTCCCAACCGCAAGTCTAGGCGGATGGTAACAGGAGACGAGGGACACAATGTTTTAACCAGGTTCGGGCCCTCTCGATGGAGGTAAAACCCTACATCCCGCTTGATTAATATTGATGATATGGGTAGTACAAGAGTGGATCTACCACGAGATCAAGGAGGCTAAACCCTAGAAGCTAGCCTATGGTATGATTGTTGAGATGTAATGTTCGCCCTACGGACTAAGGCCCTCTGGTTTATATAGACACCGGAGAGGCTAGGGTTACACAGAGTCGGTTACAATGGTAGGAGATCTACATATCCGTATTGCCAAGCTTGCCTTCCACGCCAAGGAAAGTACCTTCCGGACACGAGCCGGAGTCTTCAATCTTCTATCTTCGTAGTATGGGAGTCCGGCGGATATTGATAGTCCGGCTGTCCGGACACCCCCTAGTCCAGGACTCCCTCAGTTATTATTATATTTCTTTGTTCATGATAATTGTCTATTGTTCATGCTATAATTGTATTATCCGGAAATCGTAATACATGTGTGAATACATAGACCACAACAAGTCCCTAGTGAGCCTCTAGTTGACTAGCTCGTTGATCAACGGATAGTCATGGTTTCCTGACTATGGACATTGGATGTCATTGATAACGGGATCACATCATTAGGAGAATGATGTGATGGACAAGACCCAATCCTAAGCACAGCACAAAGATCGTGTAGTTCATTTCACTAGAGCTTTTCCAAATGTCAAGTATCATTTCCTTAGACCATGAGATTGTGCAACTCCCGAATACCTTAGGAGTGCTTTGGGTGTGCCAAACGTCACAACGTAACTGGGTCACTATAAAGGTGCACTACGGGTATCTCCGAAAGTGTCTATTGGGTTGGCACGAATCGAGACTGGGATTTGTCACTCCGTATGACGGAGAGGTATCTCTGGGCCCACTCGATAATGCATCATCATAATGAGCTCAATGTGACCAAGTGTCTGGTCACGGGATCATGCATTACGGTACGAGTAAAGTGACTTGTCAGTAACGAGATTTAACGAGGTATTGGGATACCGACGATCGAGTCCCGGGTAAGTAACGTACCGATTGACAAAGGGAATTGTATACGGGATTGATTGAATCATCGACATCGTGGTTCATCCGATGAGATCATTGAGGAGCATGTGAGAGCCAACATGGGTATCTAGATCCCGCTGTTGGTTATTGACCGGAGAGGCGTCTCGGTCATGTCTCAAGATGTCTCCGAACCGTAGGGTCTACACACTTAAGGTTCGGTGACGCTAGGGTTGTAGAGATATGAGTATGCAGTAACCCGAAAGTTATTCGGTGTCCCGGATGAGATCCCGGACGTCACGAGGAGTTCCGGAATGGTCTGAAGGTGAAGAATTATATATAGGAAGTGCAGTTTCGGCCATCGGGAAAGTTTCGGGGGTCATCGGTATTGTACCGGGACCACCGGAAGGGTCCCGGGGGTCCACCGGGTGGGGCACCTATCCTGGAGGGCCCCGTGGGCTGAAGTGGGAGGGCAACCAGCCCCTGGTGGGCTGGTGCGCCTCCCCCCCTTGGGCCCCCCTTGCGCCTAGGGTTGGAAACCCTAGGGGTGGGGGGCGCCTCCACTTGCCTTGGGGGGGAAGCCACCCCCTTGGCCGCCGCCCCCCCTTGGAGATCTCATCTCCTAGGGCCGGCGCCCCCCAGGGGGCCTATATAAAGAGGGGGGAGGGAGGGCAGCCGCACCCAAGTCCCTAGCGCCTCCCTCTCCCCACGCACCACCTCTACCTCTCGCAGAAGCTTGGCGAAGCCCTGCCGTGATCGCTGCTGCATCCACCACCACGCCGTCGTGCTACTGGATCTTCATCAACCTCTCCTTCCCCCTTGCTGGTTCAAGAAGGAGGATACGTCTTCCCAACCGTACGTGTGTTGAACACGGAGGTGCCGTCCGTTCGGCGCTAGGATCTCTGGTGATTTGGATCACGACGAGTACGACTACCTCAACCCCGTTCTCTTGAACGCTTACGCACGCGATCTACAAGGGTATGTAGATGCACTCCCCTCTCTCGTTGCTAGATGACTCCATAAATTGATCTTGGTGAAGCGTAGAAATTTTTTATTTTCTGCAACGTTCCCCAACAGTGGCATCATGAGCTAGGTCTATGCGTAGTTACTATGCACGAATAGAACACAAAGCAGTTGTGGGCGTAGATGTTGTTAATTTTCTTGCCACTACTAGTCTTATCTTGATTCGGCGGCATCGTGGGATGAAGCGGCCCGGACCGACCTTACACGTACGCTTACGTGAGACAGGTTCCACCGACTGACATGCACTAGTTGCATAAGGTGGCTAGCGGGTGTCTGTCTCTCCCACTTTAGTTGGAGCGGATTCGATGAAAAGGGTCCTTATGAAGGGTAAATAGAAATTGACATATCACGTTGTGGTTTTACGTAGGTAAGAAGCATTCTTGCTAGAACACCTATAGAAGCCACGTAAAAACTTGCAACAACAATTAGAGGACGTCTAACCTGTTTTTGCGGCAAGTGCTTTGTGATGTGATATGGCCAAAGGATGTGATGAATGATATATGTGATGTATGAGATGATCATGTAATAGGAATCACGACTTGCATGTCGATGAGTATGACAACCGGCAGGAGCCATAGGAGTTGTCTTTATTTTTTGTATGACCTGCGTGTCATTGAAGAACGCCATGTAAATTACTTTACTTTATTGCTAAACGTGTTAGCCATGGAAGTAGAAGTAGTCGTTGGTGTGACAACTTCATGAAGGCACGATGATGGAGATCATGGTGTCATGCCGGTGACGAAGATGATCATGGCGCCCCGAAGATGGAGATCAAAGGAGCAATATGATATTGGCCATATCATGTCACTATTTGATTGCATGTGATGTTTATCATGTTTTACATCTTATTTGCTTAGAACGACGGTAGCTTAAATAAGATGATCACTCAAATAATTTCAAGAAAAGTGTTCCCCTAAGCGTGCACCGTTGCGAAGGTTCGTTGTTTCAAGCACCACGTGATGATCGGGTGATAGATCCTAACGTTCAATACAACGGGTGTAAGCCAGATTTACACACGCAATACACTTAGGTTGACTTGACGAGCCTAGCATGTACAGACATGGCCTCGGAACACGGAAGACCGAAAGGTCGAGCATGAGTCGTATAGAAGATACGATCAACATGAAGATTTTCACCGATGATGACTAGTCCGTCTCACGTGATGATCGGACACGGCCTAGTTGACTCGGATCATGTTTCACTTAGATGACTAGAGGGATGTCTGTCTAAGTGGGAGTTCATTGAATAATTTGATTAGATGAGCTTAATTGTCATGAACTTAGTCTAAAAACCTTTACAAAATATCTTGTAGATCAAATGGCCAACGCTCATGTCCACCTCAACTTCAACGCGTTCCTAGAGAAAACCAAGCTCAAAGATGATGGCAGCAACTATACGGACTGGGTCCAGAACCTAAGGATCATCCTCATAGCTGCCAAGAAAGATTATATCCTAGAATCGCCGCTAGGTGAAGCACCAATCCCAGAGAACCAAGACATTATGAACGCTTGGCAGTCTCGTGCTGATGATTACTCCCTCGTTCAGTGCGGCATCCTGTACAGCTTAGAACCGGGGCTCCAAAAGTGTTTTGAGCAACACGGAGCATATGAGATGTTCGAAGAGCTGAAAATGGTTTTCCAAGCTCATGCCCGGGTCGAGAGATATGAAGTCTCCGACAAGTTCTTCAAATTGTAAGATGGAGGAAAATAGTTCTCACAAGGAGCACATACTCAAGATGTCCAGGTTGCACAAACGCTGACTCAGGTGGGAGTTAATATCCCGGATGACGCAGTCATTGATGTAATCCTTGATCGCTTCCACCGAGCTACAAGAGCATTGTGATGAACTTCAATATGCAGGGGATGGAAAAGACCATTCCTGAGGTATATTCAATGCTGAAATCAGCGGAGGTAGAGATCAAAAAGGAACATCAAGTGTTGATGATGAATAAAACCACTAAGTTCAAGAAAGGCAAGGGTAAGAAGAACTTCAAGAAGGACGGCAAGGGAGTTTCCGCGCCCGGTAAGCTAGTTGCCGGGAAGAAGTCAAACAATGGACCCAAGCCTGAGACTAAGTGCTTTTATTGCAAGGGAAGTGGTCACTGGAAGCGGAACTGCCCCAAGTACTTAGCGGACAAAAAGGCCGGCAAAACCAAAGGTATATGTGATATACATGTAATTGATGTGTACCTTACCAGTGCTCGGAGTAGCTCCTGGGTATTTGATACCGGTGCGGTTGCTCATATTTGTAACTCAAAGTAGGAGCTGCGGAATAAGCGGAGACTGGCGAAGGACGAGGTGACGATGCGCGTCGGGAATGGTTCCAAGGTCGATTTGATCGCCGTCGGCACGCTACCTCTACATTTACCTACGGGATTAGTTTTAAACCTCAATAATTGTTATTTAGTACCAGCTTTGAGCATGAACATTGTATCAGGATCTCGTTATTCGAGATGGCTACTCATTTAAATCCGAGAATAATGGTTGTTCTATTTATATGAGAGATATGTTTTATGGTCATGCCCCGCTGGTGAATAGTTTATTCTTAATGAATCTCGAGCGTAATATTACACATATTCATAGTGTGAATACCAAAAGATGTAAAGTTGATAACGATAGTCCCACATACTTGTGGCACTGCCGCCTTGGTCACATTGGTGTCAAGCGCATGAAGAAGCTCCATGCTGATGGACTTTTAGAGTCTCTAGATTATGAATTGTTTGACACATGCGAACCATGCCTCATGGGCAAAATGACCAAGACTCCGTTCTCCGGAACAATGGAGCGAGCAACCAACTTATTGGAAATCATACATACTAATGTGTGCGGTCTAATGAGCGTTGAGGCTCGCGGAGGATATCGTTATGTTCTCACTCTCACTGATGACTTGAGTAGATATGGGTATGTCTAGTTGATGAAACATAAGTCTGAGACCTTTGAAAAGTTCAAGGAATTTCAGAATGAGGTAGAGAATCAATGTGACCGAAAGATAAAGTTCTTACGATCAGATCATGGGGAGAATATTTAAGTCACGATTTTGGTACGCACTTAAGGAAATGTGGAATCGTTTCACAACTCACGCCGCCTGGAACACCTCAGCGTAATAGTGTGTCCGAACGTCGTAATCGCACTCTATTGGATATGGTGCGATCTATGATGTCACTTACCGATTTACCGCTATCATTTTGGGGATACGCTCTAGAGACAGCCACATTCACTTTAAATAGGGCACCATCTAAATCCGTTGAGATGACACCATATGAATTATGGTTGGGGAAGAAACCTAAGCTGTCGTTTCTAAAAGTTTGGGGATGCGATGCTTATGTCAAGAAATTTCAACCTGAGAAGCTCGAACCCAAGTCGGAAAAATGCGCCTTCATAGGATACCCTAAGGAAACCATTGGGTATACCTTCTACTTAAGATCCGAGGGCAAGATCTTTGTTGCCAAGAACGGGTCCTTTCTGGAGAAAGAGTTTCTCTCGAAAGAATTAAGTGGGAGGAAAGTAGAGCTTGATGAAGTACTACCTCTTGAAACGGTAAGTAGCGCAACTCAGGAAGATGTTCCTGTGGTGCCTGCACCGACAACAGAGGAGGTTAATGATGATGATCAAGATACTTGGATCAAGCTCCTCTTCGAACTTCAAGGTCCACAAGGACACGTTCCGCACCAGAGTGGTACGGCAACCCTGTCTTGGAAATCATGTTGTTAGACAACAGTGAACCTTCGAACTATGGAGAAGCGATGGCGGGCCAAGATTCCAACAAATGGCTTGAAGCCATGCAATCCGAGATAGGATCCATGCATGAAAAACAAAGTATGGACTTTGACAGACTTGCCCGATGATCGGCGAGCAACAGAAAACAAATGGTTCTTTAAGAAGAAGACGGACACGGATGGTAATGTTACCATATATAAAGCTCGACTTGTCGCTAAGGGTTATCGACAAGTTCAAGGGATTGACTACGATGAGACATTTTCTCCCGTAGCGAAGCTGAAGTCCGTCCGAATCATGTTAGCAATTGCCGCATACTATGATTATGAGATATGGCAAATGGATGTCAAAACGGCATTCCTTAACGGACACCTTAAGGAAGAACTGTATATGATGCAGCCGGAAGGTTTTGTCAACCCTAAGAATGCTAACAAGGTATGCAAGCTCCAGCGCTCCATCTATGGGCTGGTGCAAGCATCTCGGAGTTGGAACATTCGCTTTAATGAGATGATCAAAGCGTTTGGGTTTATGCAGACTTATGGAGAAGCCCGTGTTTACAAGAAAGTGAGTGGGAGCTCTGTAGCATTTCTCATGTTATATGTGGATGACATACTTTTGATAGGAAATGATATATAACTTTTGGACAGCATTAAGGCCTACTTGAATAAGTGTTTTTCAATGAAGGACTTTGGAGAAGTTGCTTACATATTAGGCATCAAGATCTATAGAGATAGATCAAGACGCCTTATAGGTCTTTCACAAAGCACATACCTTGATAAGATATTGAAGAAGTTAAATATGGATCAGTCCAAGAAGGGGTTCTTGCCTGTGTTGCAAGGTGTGAAATTGAGCTCGGCTCAATGCTCGACCACGGCGGAAGATAGAGAAAAGATGAGTGTCGTCCCCTATGCCTCAGCCATAGGGTCTATCATGTATGCCATGACCTGTACCAGACCTGATATAAACCTTGTCGTAAGTTTGGTAGGAAGGTACTGTCGGTGTCAAAACCGACGGATCTTGGGTAGGGGGTCCCGAACTGTGCGTCTAGGCGGATGGTAACAGGAGACGAGGGACACGATGTTTTACCCAGGTTCGGGCCCTCTCGATGGAGGTAAAACCCTACGTCCTGCTTGATTAATATTGATGATATGGGTAGTACAAGAGTGGATCTACCACGAGATCAAGGAGGCTAAACCCTAAAGCTAGCCTATGGTATGATTGTTGTAATGTATATTGTGTCCTACAGACTAAAGGCCTCCGGTTTATATAGACACCGGAGGAGGCTAGGGTTACACAGAGTCGGTTACAATGGTAGGAGATCTTCATATCCGTATCGCCAAGCTTGCCTTCCACGCCAAGGAAAGTCCCATCCGGACACGGGACAGGGTCTTCAATCTTGTATCTTCGTAGTCTTGGAGTCCGGCGGATGATAATAGTCCGGCTGTCCGGACACCCCCTAGTCCAGACTCCTCGGTAGCCCCGTGCAGTGCTTCAATGACGATAAGTCCAAATACAGTATATAGTCTTCGGCGTTGCAAGGCGGGTTCTCCCTTCGAGTTCCATGTACCAGCCGAACAGTGTCCGGCTTCATCATAAATATTGTGTTCCTCGGCTTCTATGCCAAATAATGGCCTTTTTCCATGTGTCGCACGAATGCGAAAAGCCAGGGTGTCTTTTACGTTTCACCCCCTAGTCGTGCGAGTCGTCCGCCTACAAAAGAGGCAAAAATCCAGATCCAAACCACACCATCTTCCTCCCGCGAATACTTCATCGGGCGCTTTGACCTAAAATCCATTCCATCATGGACCGTCGACGCGCTCTTCTTCTCGCGCCCCAGCCCACCGCCAGGGATTGGAGGAGGTGCTCTGTTCCGCACAACGAGCTAGTGAAGCTCCAAGCGGGGAGATCTCCTCCGGCCTTCATGGTCCCGCCCGAGCCGGCTGGTCACTTATCAAGGTGGGAGGCAAGCGGAGGCTACCCCAAGCCCCAATAAGGGGAGCGAGTATGCTTTGTCCCTTATCGATAAGGGACTCGGATTCCCAATACATCCTCCGCTGGCTCACAGAGTTCTCGGACTCCAGCTCCACCACCTCACACCCACCTCTCATCCCGCATATCGCGGGCTCGTAGCTCTTTCGAGCTGTTCCCGGGCATTGAGCCCCATTTTGCATTGTGGAAGAGGCTGTTACGCCTCGTACCCGTTCTCACGAGGGGTCCATATATCAAGTGGCGGCGCCAAATATGGCGCATCGCGGGACCGGATACCCATCCGTACTCCCAAGAAGGCGTCCAAGACCGGCCTTGAGTGGTTTTACATAGGAGACGCTCATTGCGGACCCAGATCGGATTGGCCTCCTGGAGTTTAGTGCTGCTCCTCTGAAGAAACGCCTCAGCTGGCGCCCACGGAGCCCCCGTTTGGAGGAAGACAAGAGCGTCCATTACTTGATGGGCCGAATAAGATTGCTGGCCCATTCTGGGTTGACCATGATTGGAGTCATGGCAATATGCATCATGCGGGGGGTACAACCATTGCAATATAGGGGCCACCCTATGTGGGATTTCAACGGGGAAGACGATGCT
Organism: Aegilops speltoides; assembly: GCA_021437245.1. Lineage (NCBI taxonomy): Eukaryota > Viridiplantae > Streptophyta > Magnoliopsida > Poales > Poaceae > Aegilops > Aegilops speltoides. The sequence continues at coordinate 134,999,623 of CM038141.1, forward strand.
ACCCGTCATGGCAAAAGGGCGGATTCGACCGAGGACTGGTGAAGATCCTGTCCGGTCTATACAAGGGGAGAAGGAGGACTTCCTTGAGCGAACCCTTTAAATGGGTTTTCCATGAACAACCCTAGAGGATGGGTGTTTAACACTTTTAAGGGTTCAACCCATGCTTTCAAGCTCGAGCTTCTTACATTATGTCTTTGGCGCAGGATCTCGCCGGATGTGGAGGACATGGTAAGTCCCGCTCCGCAACCGAGGATCCGAAGGATCCTGGATCCGCCTCGAAGAGGATCCGGACATCAAGGTGGAGCTGATCGACGGGTATTTCACCACCTCGGCATGGATAATGCTTTGAGTCGCCATTACGGCGGACTACCCCGGATCAGATCCGGCTTCCGTGTGATGTGACCGAGGTCCGGACACCATTATCTCTTCCTTGACCATTTCTAACCTTCGCGAACGATGGTATTTTACAGAAGTGCCTTCACGGCGGAAGCCGAGCCAGCGCGGTCGACCAACAGAGGTCGATCCGGACCAGCGGCGGCGGAAAGGAGCGGTGCGACGGAAACGTCGCCGCAAAGGTATAACTCGTATTTGAATTTTGAGCAACGTTCCTAGGAAGCGTCGAGTGCTCATGATCTTTATAGGAGAAAAAGCGCCGCGGATCTGCGGGCGCGAAGTTGCCGATCCAATCTACACCGGCCGAGCTCAGCGCCCAGCAGGGGGAGGCAAGCGCAAGACGCGGGCGGATCCTTCTCCAACGGAGGACACCGACAGCATCGTCCGCCACCAAGTTCGAGGTGGAGGCGCCATGAACCATAAGCGCTGCCGACGATATTTCATGAAGCGTGCTTCTCCCTCGAGCATTGGGCGCCTTTAACGCAGGGACGCGCATCTCCGTGCCGCTCAAGATGGTTTTACGAGCCACGGACCAGTATGTAAAACATACGGGTAAGGGAATTTTAATGGTTATATATACCAAGTAGCCCCGAGACTTAAAGTAGTTATGTTAACGATTTAAGGATCATTTGAAACGCAGAGCTCTTCCGAGAAGAATGCCCAGTGTCTCGGCGCTGCAAGAATGCAAGGCCCAACTTGAGGTCGCACTTGCTGCCAGAGGAGGAACAGAGACCCCTCCTAGTAACACATTTTATTAATAAATATAAGCGCTGTGCGGCGTGCGCGCAAGTCTAATAGTGACATTGCAGGTGCCGCGGACAAGATCCGGACAGTAAGATTACTGCGCCAGCTGAAGGCCGGCGAGAGGGTGCTGAATAGGGTGCAGCAAGAAAGGAACAAGCTCCAAGATGCCAACGCCAAGCTCGGAGAAGAGCTGAAAGGCGCTCAAGTCGGGCTTTCCGGCTCCGTTAAGGAGAATCAGCGGCTTCGTTGCGGCATTTATAGTAAGTGCTTGAGCGGACTCTTTTGAAAAGAAGAGTTCGGCGAGGAAGTAAATTGACATAATATGTCTTGTAGGTATACTCACAGTCGCCTGCGAGGAGATGCCCATATCAATGGGTGATCAACTTCCCGAGCTGTTGCAACTGCTCGAACGAGTTCGGCAGGCAATGAGCGGCGTCGTCCAGGCTTTATGGCCAGCCCTCTCCCTACCCGAGGGACTTGGGGAGCTTGCGGAGAAGCTTCAGGGAGTGCAGCAGCGCTTCCATTTGTGGAAGATTTTGGCTTGCCGTCAAGGTGCCAGGGAGGCTTGGGCCATGGTGAAGACGCGTTACAAGAAGGCGGATCCCAACCACATGGCCGAAGTTGGACCGTTGGGGCCCGATGGGAAGGAGATCCCTGTGAGTTTAGTATACAGCCAAGTAGAGTTGGCTACCAAATTTTCCCAATGGGACTGTAAGTTAGACAGCCTGTTAGACGGGATTGAGGAGGAATACAATCAGTAAATTTGACAATGTATGTTTTCCTTTAAAGTGACATGTGAAATGCCTTCTAGCCGGATTGTAGATCGTTTGTCTTTGCCGACCTTTTAGCTTCAACCTCGGGACCCTAGAGTCCGGAGTGTGTCGAATACCTTTTGATTAAGAAACAACCGTGGTATGCATGGAGACCAAAGGTAGGGGTCATTAGTGCTTTATCGGACAAGTTCCCAACTAGTTATGTTATATTACATGGTTAGTAAGAAACATCTTCGGGAGAATAGTTCCGTTAAGGGTTCCTTTCCTCGGGAGGCATGCCCTAAAGTGCATGTCCGGACTGCAAGAAAGCGAAAAAAAACATCTGGGGCGGATAAATGAGTAGGTAAAAGTCATCTTTTAAGTCACCGACGAATATTCCCTTAAAACGCTAGCTTTCGGCTTCACCGGTCGAGGTACACATTCGGTGACCCGGCAGTAACAATCGCAGAGGTGCTCCCTTTACCTCCTAGCCGAACAATCGGGAACGTAGGGGTAAGCACAGGAGCTAGGCAACCCAGCTTGGCCAAAACTTAAGTCATATCGATGCATATAATGGTGAGTAAAAGGTACATGTGGAAGCTTGACACACGTGCTGGGCATGAAACCCTTATAATTGAGCTTCTATAAGAGAAGCCCCCAGGAATAATGAGTGCGGATAGCACATCAAGTGTAGGCGAAAAATGCGAAAGTAGGCCCTTAGGGGCTTTTTAGTAAAAAGGTTATGAAAAGAGAAACAAAAGACAGCCGAAGTGTAAAAATTTGGACGGAGGAAGGGGACGAACTCTTAGTCCGGCGCTAGGCATAGAATCTTCGGAGGCGGGCTGCGTTCCATGGGTTCGGCTCGAGTCGGTTATCCGACGCATTTAAGTGAAACGGTATGCTCCGCGATCGACTTGATCGATAATGAAGGGCCCTCCCATTTGGGCTTGAGCTTGTCCTTTTCTTGTCCGTCAGCGTAGAACTAGTTCACCAACGTTGTAAGTCTTGGCCCGTACTTCTACTGCTTTGATATCTTCGGCCTGCTGGCGATAGAATGCGGAGCGAGCCTTGGCGGCGTCGCGTTCTTCCTCAATGTGTCCAAGCTGTCCTGCCGATCAAGCTCGGCCTCTCTTTCCTCGTACATGCGCACTCAAGGTGAGTCATGAATAATGTCGCAGGCAAGACGCCTCTGCGCCGTGACCATAAAAATGGTATGAATCCGGTAGTGCCGTTAGGCGTTGTCCGCAGCCCCAGTCTGGTCGAGCTCCTCGACCCGGTCGCGTGTCGATTTAGTAAGTGACCGCACTAGTGCGGGTTTAATGCCGCTCATTATTAGACCATTTGCTCGTTCCACTTGACCGTTGGTTTGAGGGTGAACTGAAGCGTAGTCGAGCTTGATGCCCATATTCTTGCACCATGACTTAACCTCGTCGGCTGTGAAGTTCGTGCTGTTGTCGGTGATGATCCTGTGGGGGACTCCGTGGCGGTGTACTACCCGGATATAAAGTCTATCACTGGTCCGACTCTGCCGTTTTGACCGGTTTGGCCTCTATCCATTTGGTGAATTTATCCACCATGACCAATAGGTACCTTTGCTTGTGGGTTCCCCCTTTAAGGGGTCCAACCATATCAAGCCCCGGACATGACGGCGGGTAATGGGTATAGTTTTGAGGGCAGTGGGCGGCATGTGGCTCTGATTAGCAAAGAGCTGACAACCAACGCATCTCTGGACTAAGTCCTGGGCATCTGCCCCGGCCGTCGGCCAATAAAACCCTATACGGAATGCCTTTCCTACAAGGGCCCGGGCTGCTGCGTGGTGTCCACCTAGTCTGGCATGAATTTCAGCCAGGAGGTCTCGCCCTTCCTCTTCGGAGATACACCTTTGAAGGACTCTGATTGTACTTTTCCTATACAGTTCTCCCTCATGGACCTTGTAGGCTTTCGATCGCCGGACTATGCAGCGGGCCTCGTTTTGGTCTTCGGGAAGTTCCTGCCTAAGCAAGTAGGCTAGGAACAGTTACATCCTGTAGCGATTCTGCCATTATGACATGGGCTGAAGGCGTTATGTCATCGGCTGAATGGCCGATTAGCGCGTTTTTCCGGTTTGTCGCTTCGGGCTCCTCTTCCCATAATGCGGATGGCTTGAAGAGTCGTTCGGAAGATATTTGGAGGGACAGCATCACGTTTACGCACCGATGCGTGCGATCGTCGGCCGCTTGGTTATTATCTCGGGCTATGTGATGGAATTCGAGTCCTTCAAACCGGTGACATTTTAGGACAGCGTTGCGATATGCTGCCATTTTGGATCCTTGGCATCAAAGTCTCCGTTTATTTGGGATATTGCAAGGTTTGAATCCCCGCGCACCTCTAGGCGTTGAATGCCCATGGAGACTGCCATCCGGAGACCATGTAACAGGGCCTCGTATTCGGCTGCGTTGTTGGAGTCCGTGTACATACTGGACTGTGTCCCCGGTTGGGGACATCAATACGACGCCAGCCCCCAGTCCGGCCAGCATTTTAGAGCCGTCGAAATGCATAGTCCAATTGGAGTATGCGCCGTACTCTTTAGGGAGTTTGGCTTTGGTCAATTCGGCGACGAAGTCGGCCAAAACTTGTGACTTTATAGCTCGCTGAGGTTTGTAAGTTATATCGAATGGTAAGAGCTCAATGGCCCATTTTGCAATCCTGCCCGTTGCGTCGCGGTTATTTATAATGTCATTGAGTGGTACTTCAGAGGCCACTATTATCGAACACTCTTGAAAGTAGTGTCGGAGCTTCCGGGACGCCATGAACACCGCATATGCTATCTTCTGATAGTGCGGGTAGCAGGACTTCTGGGGGTTAACACGGTGGATACATAATACACTGGTTTTTGAAGAGGGAATTTGTGCCCTTCGACTCTCGTTCGACGACAGTACCGCGCTTACAACTTGATGCGTTGCTCGATGTATAACAACATTGGTTCGCCCAGTTAGGCGCAGCCAGACCGGTTGTTGCCAATATGGCCTTTATTTCTTGAGTCCGCGATGGCGACATCCGTCCACTCGAAGTGTTGGTGCGCTGAGGAGGCGATAGAGGGCAACGCCTTTTCTCCTAGATGGGAGATGAAGCGGCTTAGCGTTGCCACGCATCCTGTTAATTTTGTATTTGTTTGAGGTCTTTTGGAATGTCCAAGCTGTGTGAGCTCGGATTTTAGCTGGGTTTGCTTGATTCCTCTACGGATACGATGAAGCCCGGCAGCTTTCGGCTGATGCGCCGAAAACACATTTTTCCGGATTCAGCTTGATGTCATATGCTCGAGGTTGTCGAATGTGAGCCTCAAATCGTCTACTAGAGTTTCGGCGTGTTTTGTTTTGTGACTCGTCGTCTCGTATGCCTCTCTGTTTTGCCGATCTGGGTAGCGGACATGTTTGAATCATGCGTTGATATGTTGCACGGCGTTTTTAAGTCGAAGGGCATCGTGTTGAAGCGAGCGGTCCGTAGGAGTGATGAATGTCGTTGCGGCTTGGTTCGCTTCCGCCATCTTGATTTGATGGTAGCGGTATCGTCGAGGAAGCACAATGAATCGTGCCTGCGGTAGCATCGATAATTTAGTCGATGTGTGGGAGAGGAAGGGATCCTTTGGGCAAGCCTTATTGAGGTCTTTAAAATCGACACGAGGCGCCAGATTTGTCCTTCTTTGGTACCATTACCAGATTGCTAGCCAATCCGGATGTTTGATATCTCTGATGAATCCGGCTTCCAATGGTTTGGCTAGTTCTTCTCCCATTACTGTCTTTTTGGTTCGAAAATCGTCGAAGAGCCTGTTTGGTGGCTTAAATCCTTTAGGATGTTTAGGCTGTGTTACGCCAACTGCGTGGGATTCGGGCATATCCGAAGGATGCCGGTAAAATGTCCCAATTTTCCCGAAGGAATTCAAGCGATCTGGCGTCTACTTGAGGTTCAATTGTGCCCGATGGAGGCCATCTTTGTTGGGTCTATTGGGTGGACCTGGAATTTTATTATTTCATCTGCTGGTTTGAAGGAGGTGGACTTGGATCTTTTATCGAGTATCACATCATCCCTGTTCACCGTGAAACACAAATAAGGTGAGTTCTTCTGCTGCTAAGGCTTGGATAGTGCCTCGAGGGCTAGTCGCGGCTGTCTTGTTCTCGGCTGAGTGCTATGTCCGGATCACTAGCGAGAGTGATTATTCCTCCGGGCCCAGGCATTTTGAGCTTCATGTACCCGTAATGAGGTACTGCTTGAAAAATTGTGAATGCCTCTCGTCCTAATATAGCGTGATATCCGCTGTTGAATGGGGCCACTTGGAACGTGACTTCTTCGGATATGTAATTGTCCGGCGAGCCTAACACCACATCGAGTGTGATTTTTCCGGTGCAGCGCGCTTCCCGGCTAGGGATTATTCCTCTGAAGGTTGTCTTTGCTTCGCTCAATACGGCTCAATCGATTTCCATTTTTCGCAGAGTTTCCTCGTAAATGAGGTTTAATCTGCTACCGCCATCCATGAGGACTTTTGTCAGTCGAAAGCCGTCCACTATGGGACTAAGCACCAGTGCGGCTGGTGCTCTGGCTGTTCGGAATTTAGGCTCGTCACTGACGTTGAAGGTAATAGCTGTGTCCTCCATGGATTTCTTTGTTGCTACTTGGTAGACTTCAAGCGAGTCCGCTGATTATTCGTTTTCGCATATTGTTTGATCGAAGGTCCCGAAGATCGCTGATACCGCATCGGTATTGTTGGAGTGGTTTTATGGGGCTAGAAGCTCCTCGCCACTTTTGGCCACCTGCCGTAATATCCAACATGCTCGAAGGCTATGTGTTGGGACGGCTCCCTCTGTATAATGAAGCTTACAGGGTCCATTGAGCCATCCCTCCAGTACGGTTCCGTTTCCCTTATTGGGTTTTTGTTTTTTCGTTTTTGCATCTAGGGCCTGAGTGTAAGGCACCCTTTTGTTGCGGACTGGGGTTGGGGCCGGATTATCCCAAAATTGATTTTCGGTTTTCCGGAAACTCTCCATTGCATAGTACTTTCGTACTATGGACGCCAGATCGGTGAAGCGTGTAATTGTACGACGATCGATTGCGTTCAATATTCCCTTGTCCGTGCAATTGTTGGAGAAAATTGAGATTGCGTTTTCCTCTCGGCAGTCCTTTATCCTGTCCATAACCAGGAGGAATCTGGCCCAGTAGTGATGTACTGTTTCAGCGGGCTCTTGCCGTATTAGAGATAGGTCGCATATGTCTGGGCGGGTGGGTGGACTAAAATCCGGATCCCTGCCCATCTTTGGGCTTAAAGGCCGAGAAGTTTCCGAACTCGGAAGCTTGGGTTGCTGGATACGATCCAGCGAGTCCGGAGCGACGCATGGTTTTAAGTTCAATGCTCGATTGAAGTCCGTCCCTCCGCAGAAATTCGGCATGGAGGGTTCGGGGATCCGGACGTGACTAGTTTTCAATATAGGCGAAGAGTTGCCGTATTGCTCCTCTACCACTGCGACGTGGTGGGTGGCCTGGGGAGAGTTAATCTCTCTCAGATCGGTTTTAAGCCCAATCTGATTGTAGTCTGTAGCGACTCATAGGGCGGCGATGTGATCCAAGAGCTCGTTAACGGACGAGAGCTCTATCGGATCAAGCTGCTCAAATGATTCGGTACGCGAAGATTGCTTCTAACGACTTGAGAAGTCATTGTCGAGCGGTGGCCGATGGCGGTCATAAGAAAACCACCTAGCCGGATAGTTTGGCGGCGCCAAGGCCCTTTGCGAAAAACACCGTCTTTGAAGGCGGGTGGAGGCATCCTTCCTATCGGTGATGACACGAGGAACTCTCAATGAAAGCACCAATGTCGGTGTCAAAACCGCGATCTCGGTAGGGGTCCCGAACTGTGCGTCTAGGCGGATGGTAACAGGAGGCGAGGACACGATGTTTTACCCAGTTCGGGCCCTCTCGATGGAGGTAAAACCCTCGTCCCGCTTGATTAATATTGATGATATGGATAGTACAGAGTGGATCTACCACGAGATCAAGGAGGCTAAACCCTAAAGCTAGCCTATGGTATGATTGTTGTAATGTATATTGTGTCCTACGGAATAAAGCCCTCCGGTTTATATAGACACCGGAGGAGGCTAGGGTTACACAGAGTCGGTTACAATGGTAGGAGATCTTCATATCCGTATCGCCAAGCTTGCCTTCCACGCCAAGGAAAGTCCCATCCGGACACGGGACGGAGTCTTCAATCTTGTATCTTCGTAGTCTTGGAGTCCGGCGGATGATAATAGTCCGGCTGTCCGGACACCCCCTAGTCCAGGACTCCCTCAGGTACCAAAGTAATCCCAGCACGGAACACTGGACAGCGGTCAAGAACATCCTTAAGTACCTGAAAAGGACTAAGGATATGTTTCTCGTATATGAAGGTGACGAAGAGCTCGTCGGAAAGGGTTACATCGACGCTAGCTTCGACACAGATCTGGATGACTCTAAGTCACAAACCGGATACGTGTATATTTTGAATGGTGGGGCGGTAAGCTGGTGCAGTTGCAAGCAGAGCGTCGTGGCGGGATCTACATGTGAAGCGGAGCATGTCAGCCTCGGAGGCAGCACATGAAGCTATCTGGGTGAAGGATTTCATCACCGACCTAGGAGTCATACCCAATGCGTTGGGGCCGATCACACTCTCCTGTGACAACACTGGAGCTATTGCACTTGCCAAGGAGCCCAGGTTTCACAAGAAGACCAGGCACATCAAGCGTCGCTTCAAATCATCCGTGAAAATGTTCAAGATGGAGACATAGATATTTGTAAAGTACATATGGACCTGAATGTAGCAGATCCGTTGACTAAACCTCTCCCTAGAGCAAAACATGATCAACACCAGAACGCAATGGGTGTTCGATACATCACAATGTAACTAGATTATTGACTCTGGTGCAAGTGGGAGACTGTTGGAAATATGCCCTAGAGGCAATAATAAAATGGTTATTATTATATTTCTTTGTTCATGATAATGTCTATTGTTCATGTTATAATTGTATTATCCGGAAATCGTAATACATGTGTGAATACATAGACCACAACAAGTCCCTAGTGAGCCTCTAGTTGACTAGCTCGTTGATCAACGGGTAGTCATGGTTTCCTGACTATGGACATTGGATGTCATTGATAAAGGGATCACATCATTAGGAGAATGATGTGATGGACAAGACCCAATCCTAAGCATAGCACAAAGATCGTGTAGTTCGTTTCGCTAGAGCTTTTCCAAATGTCAAGTATCATTTCCTTAGACCATGAGATTGTGCAACTCCCGTATACCGTAGGAGTGCTTTGGGTGTGCCAAACGTCACAATGTAACTGGGTGACTATAAAGATGCACTACGGGTATCTCCGAAAGTGTCTGTTGGGTTGGCACGAATCGAGACTGGGATTTGTCACTCCGTATGACAGAGAGGTATCTCTAGGCCCACTCGGTAATGCATCATCATAATGAGCTCAATGTGACCAAGTGTCTGGTCACGGGATCATGCATTACGGTATGAGTAAAGTGACTTGCCGGTAACGAGATTGAACGAGGTATTGGGATACCGACGATCGAGTCTCGGGCAAGTAACGGACCGATTGACAAAGGGAATTGTATACGTGATTGATTGAATCCTCGACATCGTGGTTCATCCGTGAGATCATCGAGGAGCATGTGGGAGCCAACATGGGTATTCAGATCCCGCTGTTGGTTATTGACCGGAGAGGCGTCTCGGCCATGTCTGCATGTCTCCCGAACACGTAGGGTCTACACACTTAAGGTTCGGTGATGCTCGGGTTGTAGACATATGAGTATGCAGTAACCCGAAAGTTGTTCGGAGTCCCGGATGAGATCCCGGACGTCACGAGGAGTTCCGGAATGGTCCGGAGGTGAAGAATTATATATAGGAAGTGCAGTTTCGGCCATCGGGAAAGTTTTGGGGTCACGGTATTGTACTGGCCACCAAGGGTCCTGGGTCCACCGGTGGGGCCACCTATCCGGAGGGCCCGTGGGCTGGCGTGGGAGGGAACCAGCCTGGTGGGCTGGTGCGCTTCCTTGGCCCCCGCGCCTAGGGTTGGAAACCCTAGGGGTGGGGGCGCCTCCACTTGCCTTGGGGGGCAAGCCACCCCCTTGGTCGCCGCCCCCCCTTGGAGATCTCATCTCCTAGGGCCGGCGCCCCCCCAGGGGGCCTATATAAAGAGGGTGGAGGGAGGGCAGCCACACCCAAGTCCCTGGCGCCTCCCTCTCCCCACGCACCACCTCTCCCTCTCGCAGAAGCTTGGCGAAGCCCTGCCGTGATCGCTGCTGCATCCACCACCACGCTGTCGTGCTGCTGGATCTTCATCAACCTCTCCTTCCCCCTTGCTGGTTCAAGAAGGAGGAGACGTCTTCCCAACCGTACGTGTTGAACGCGGAGGTGCCGTCCGTTCGGCGCTAGGATCTCTGGTGATTTGGATCACGATGAGTACGACTACCTCAACCCCGTTCTCTTGAACGCTTCCGCACACGATCTACAAGGGTATGTAGATGCACTCCCCTCTCTCGTTGCTAGATGACTCCATAGATTGATCTTGGTGAAGCGTAGAAATTTTTTATTTTCTGCAACGTTCCCCAACACTCTCACTACGGGCTTCAAATCTATCATTCTCCCGATCATGATTTGGTGGCCTACTCTGATGCTGATTGGGCCAGTTGTCCCGACACATGGAAAACCATCGCTGGTTTGTGCATGTTCCTCGTCCTCAACATGATCCCCCGGTCCAACGCGGAAGCAGAGTACCGGGCTGTTGATATATCTTGGCTTCGTCAACTGCTCAAGGAGCTGCATGCCCCCCATCTCGTGCTACTCTCGTCTACTGCGACAACATCGTCGCGGCATATTTCTCCTCCAACCTGGTTCAACACGAACGCACCAAACACGTCAAAATTGACCCGCACTTTGTTCGTGACCGGGTGGCCTTGGGCGAGGCTCGAGTTCCACACGTCCCGTCCAACTTCCAGTTAGCCGGCGTGTTCCTCAAGGGACACTCTACATCGATCTTTCATAGACTTACTCCTTCCGTCTAGATTTATTAGGCCCAGAGACCATTTTTATAGGACCAAGGCAGTGCTTGAAAGAAGAGCTTGAAAATTACAGCTGAAATTGGCCAATTAGAAGGCTTTGTTCTAGCTAAATTAATGAGCCGCAACAGCAGCTTACATGCGCGCATGCAAACGCCATAAACAGCCGACGCAAAAAACAAGGCACGGCTGGGGGGGGGGGCTTGGAGGCAAAGGCTAGCATGCACTGGCTTGCATGCACGGCTTATAAGAGCATGGTTAATAGTATAGCCAGCTGCTGGCTATAAGCCAGTGCCATGTCATCTACAGCCCATCTTATAGCTAACATGTACAATAGTAGATAAAAAGAGTGTACTACTTTTTTTATTATGTGACCCACATTTAATTCTCACAAAGTGCCTAGGAGCACGTGCTAGAGCTGGCTCTTCACGAAGAGTCCGTTTACCTTCTCTCCTCTTCTCTTTCCTCCAATTAAGCAGAAATATACTAGTTTATTCCTTATAGCCTGCTGACTCAACTCTATTGTACTTGCTCTAACTACACACGCGATTAACAAAAGCATGGTATGAGACTAGGAAACGATAAAATACTGCGATTGGAGCAGGTTTAGGGGGTGTTTGTTTCCAGGGACTTTTTGACGTAGGGACTAGAAAAAATTCTTCTTAGAGACTTTTTAACCAAACAGGAGGGACTACTAGGGACTAAAAGTTGCTTTTTGGGACTAAATGAAGAAGACCCTCAAAGAGAGTTTTTTGGGGACTTTTCCAACAATGCCCCTCCCTGCACCCATTGCCCCGCTGTCCCATGGTGTTGTTTGGTTGTTATTTTTCTGTATACTAGGGGTAACATGGTCATTTAATAACCTTTAGGGAGGGACTAGGGATTTTTTAGTCCCTGAAAACAAACAGGGAGAGACTTTTTAGGAAATAGGGAATTTTTAGTTGGGACTAAAAAAATCCTAGAACTTGTGAACCAAACAGGGCCTTAGTTTGCGCGGCCTTACAATTCAGGACGAAACTTCGTGGTCAGGAGGCTCTTTAAACCCGGACGGAGGGAGTACATTCCAGTCTGAACATCTTGCCAGGTGGTGTTCTTGCTAATTGCCTGCGTGCCTACACCTGCGGGGGATTCCTTCTATATTCACCATGTACATTGCTTTCAGTGAATTTAACGGCTGTGACCTGTGAGTGGGATCCTAAACCTTAGCTCAAACTACCAACACTTGTATACTAATCGAATACAAAGACCATTAATTGTGATCAATTGCCAGATGTTAATGTTAGTGAGATAAAAAGAGCAAGTGCGACCGACTACGCAAGCGAGTTTTCTTCCCTACCGTCCTACAGTCATCAGTCAAGCAGTACTTTATTACACCGTTTCCGCAGAAGTATAGCTGGCCTTCTATATTTGTCATTCGAGAACATGCTGCGAAACCTACCTACCATACCCCACTTCCTTTCAAAGACCCGCAAAGAAAGAATCAAAGACGCCGGCTGGCTGCTATAACCAGTAGCAAGGGTCCCAATCTTGATACATTTACGTAGACGAATGCAAGATCTGCTTCGGGGACGCTGTACAGACTTGTACAGACTTGGACATGTCGTAGCTTGGAATATAAAACCCTCCCGCCCCTTCTGTTTCATCTCCTAATCGACGGCGCGTAATGCCTAGCTTATCCCTTCAACACCTTTGACGCGAAAGGAGCGAAATGCCATGCTTTCCTAGCGAACGGTCTAAGTTAGCTTATCCGTAGATTTTTGTAACAGTACCGAAGATTTAAAATCCTAACCTAGAATGCAGCTGTTTTATGGTGTTCACTCGACACGATATCGTGCATGCATGGGCTTCGTTTGGCTGGTTGTGCACGACCAGGTACCAAATCGGTACAGATACGTGCTCATTGCATCATCCTTGGAAATAAAATTCTAGTTGTGGTTGGGGGAGGATTTGTGGCACGCAGGTCTCACGACACGCAGTCTCCCGGTTGTGCTATTATTTTCGGGTTTCGATATTCAAACTTGTATATCTATTGAATGAAAAGTTTATTTTTTTTGCGGTTAAAATGAAAATTTCAAATTAAGTTATGTTTTCATATTTTTGTTTCTTCCGACGAGAGCTTTCAAATAAGATTCATTTTGAATATATTTTGATGAATCTTGAAAAATAAATGTTAAGCTTAGTACGTGCAAACAATAAAATCATTAGTTTTTCCCTACGACCAAAAAAATATCTTCAATTTTTATATCTATGAAATATGGTAAAAGCAAGTGAGAAAATCGTAAGTTTCAGATAAAAAATCGTAAGTTTCAACGACTGAAACTTAAAACTTAGAGTCAATTACACCCGTGGTGCTTAAACTTGGCGAGGAAAGTCACTTTAGTACCAAAACTTGCGGCATAAATTGAACTGGTGCCACAACTTGGCTCGGGCGTGCAAATACGATACAAAACGCGATTGTATACACATGCGGTGCTGACGAGGCATGACAGCACAGTGTGGGGCCTGCTGTAAGTGACCAGACGGTGGAGACTAGGCGTGTGGCTTTTTTTTCCTGCGAAACCCCCTCATTTTTTTAATTGTTTTCTCAGCAAAAATACCCACCTGTCCGCAAAAGAGCACAATTTAATTAAAATATAAAACTGCACACAAGAGGATTCAAACCTGGAACTAGAGCTAACCCATGCGCGCTGCTAGCCAACCAACCACGAAAGCATGGAACTCCTTATATCAGTTTTTCAACAACATAAATAGAGAATTTTAATTCCAACACAAAAGATGCGACATGCGGGTTGAACACGCGACCTAACACGCGACCTAACATAAATGAAAATGTTGCTTGAAGCGGAAACATGGCCAAATAATTTGAGAGATTTATCACTTGCAAATAATAAAGGGCACCACTACGTATCACTGTATCAGACTACTGATGCGTAGCTTCCTGTCAGAGAAGTAGATGGGCATTGGATCAAAAAGTTCTGGAGCGTTGGATGCATACCTAAAATAATGCCCACACCCCCTTGGCAGTTGTTGAAATTAATTTTCTTATGCATGATTGCCATATCTGAGGTCCCTGTAAACACGTATGCGCTCTCCCTTGGTAGTTTTCCAAGACACTTCCATATATGAGGTTCCTGTAATCATGCATATTTCCATGTTGTAAGGGCATATTTATCCCCAAGATGTTTTAGTGATTGATGACAATGCTTTTGCGGACTAATCGTGTCCGTTAAGTTTTTTCAGAGATCCATCCATTAGCACGAGACGATTACCTTCCCTCGGTATTTTATTCAAGACGATGTAGCTCCTTCGTTTCTCTGTTGGTGGACTAGTTTCGTAGGAGTCACCGTACTATCAAGAGGGGATCCGCTTTGGTAAGGCTAGGGTGGAATCAACACGTACACATCCGCTTCACACCCGATATTTTCCTTCCGCTTCATTGGAGCTGCCTTTCCCTCCGTGCCTGCTCCGTCCTACCCCAGCGGTAGTACCGCCGAAGCTCTCAAGCGGTAGTACCGCTCCCAGAGCGGTAGTACCGCTCCCCGAGCGGTAATACCACTTGTGGTCTTCGGCCGTAGTACCCGTGGTGGTTCCGGGCTACTACCGCCTCGACTCGAGACCGATGTTTTTCGTGTCGGGTTTTACGGTACTAGGAGCGGCAGTAGTAGCGGTAGTACCGCTCCAAGCGGTAGTACCGCTCTTGCTCCCGCGGTAGTACCGCTCTGGGGCCAGGACCCTGCCTTCCTCTCGGTAGCAGACAAGATCACTGGGTGGGAGCGGTAGTACCGCTCTTCAGTAGTATGCTGCCCCTAAGCGGTAGTACCGCTCTGTCAAGTGGCTGTTCGATTGGGTAACGGTTGGATTGTTTCCACTATATAAAGGTGTCTTCTTCCCCAAAGTTGACCAACCTCTTCCCCCAAAGCTCCATTGTTGCTCCAAGCTCCATTTTCGCCGATCTCTCTCCTAGCCAATCAAACTTGTTGATTTGCTCGGGATTGGCTTGAAAGGCCCCGATCTACACTTCCACCAAGAGAAATTTGATTCCCTCTCTTATCCCTAGCGGATCTTGTTACTCCTGGGTGTTTGAGCACCCTAGACGGTTGAGGTCACCTCGAAGCCATACTCCATTGTGGTGAAGCTTCGTGGTGTTGTTGGGAGCCTCCAATTGTTGTGGAGATAGCCCCAACCTTGTTTGTAAAGGTTCGGTCGCCGCCTTCAAGGGCACCAATAGTGGAATCACGGCATCTCACACTGTGTGAGGGCGTGAGGAGAATACGGTGTCCCTAGTGGCTTCTTGGAGAGCATTGTGCCTCCACACCGCTCTAACGGAGACGTACTTCCCCTTAAAAGGAAGGAACTTCGGTAACACATCCTCGTCTCCACCGGCTCCACTCTTGGTTATTTCGTGCCTTTCTTTTGAAAGCCTACTTGTGTTGTATCCCTTGCTTGCTTATGTGCTAGTTGTTTTTGCATCATATAGGTTGCTCACATAGTTGCATATCTAGACAACCTATTTTGTTGCGAAGTTTAAATTTGTTAAGAAAAGCTTAAAAATTGTTAGTTGCCTATTCACCCCCCCTCTAGTCAACCATATCGATCCTTTCAATTGGTATCAGAGCCTCGTCTCTTTATTAAGGACTTTGCCGTCCAAAGAGTATGGTTGACACCACAGACGGTGCGGAGGAGCACTCCGGTGTGAGTCCTATCTCGTCTGCGGCCGATGGGGGAACCTCGGTCTCTCGTGAGGATCTCAATGTGGCTCTAGACACATTGAGAGACTCCATGACGACCAAGGTTGAAAGCATGCTTACTAAATTTCTTGAAGGACTCAAACCGTCCACCTCGCCTATGAAAGTGGGTGATCCCACTAACAAGGTGACGGATGCTACCTCCGACAAGGGGGAAGCCAACAGTGAAAAGAGTCCTTCTACTAGTGGTAGAAATGGCACCGGCATCTTTGCCCATGTGGAACCTCCAATTTATGGAGGGCCGATTCCCTCTACTCATTTAAATCATAACGGTCCTCCTCCTAAGTATGAGAAACATGAAGATTTTGATTCTTGGGTTTATCGCTTCAAGCGTCATTTAAAACATGTGAATTAACCTTTGGAGAATCATTGAAGAAGGTTTCTATCCTCATGACCCAAGCAACTTCACCCCTCGAGAAGCCGTGGATAATCAATTCAATGAGAGTGCTCTCTTCATCATCCAAGATGCAATCCTTCCCGAAGATCTCCCTCATCTTCGACCTCACGCCATGGCTAAGGATGCATGGAAATGTGTTGTGTCTCTCTATCGAGGAAGTGCTAGCATTCAACGCTCCAACTATGAAGTGGTGCAAGATGAAGCCGATGAGTTTGCAATGAAAGAAGATGAAGAACCTCGTGAGCTCTTTCGAAGAGTGACCAAACTCGCGGTCTCACTCCGAGATCATGGAAGCAAGGACACGGATGACAATTGGATCAAGTGCAAATTCCTCAAGGCCATGATGCCCTACAACAAGGCCATGTCCTCCGTCATTCATCAAAGACCAGACTTCCACTCCATGACCTCAAGTGAAGTGTTGGATGAGTTTGTTTGAATGAGCATCTTGGACAAGACCGCCGACAATGCGGTGCTCCGTTCTCAAAGGGCAAAGAAGCCCAACCTTGCTTTGAAGGCCAAGGTTATTATGGAAGAAGAGGAAGAAGTGGAAGATGAGGAGAGCAACCCCGAAGACACCAAGTATGATTATCATGAGCACATGGCCCTTGCTTCAAGACAGTTTTGGAGCAAGAAGAAAACAAGACCCAACTTCAACAAGAACAACTCAAGTGGCGTCAAGAGCAAGCAACGAGTTAGAACTTGCTTCAACTGTGGCAATGTGAGCCATTTCGTTGCGGATTGTCCTTACGAGAAGCGGGAAGACAATGGTGGCAAGTTCGTCCAAAAAGACAAAGCCAAGTCCTTCCCCAACAAGAACAACTTCGCCAAGAAGACTCCCACTCGTGGGTTGGTGGTTCAAGAAGAATACCAAGAGGATGACGATGATGATGAAAATGGAGAAGCGATGTCCATAGCGTCTGTTGCCATTGCTACTACTCCCCGGGTGTCTCTCTTTGATTCACCCAACGAGAACATCACCGCCAAGTGCCTCATGGCTAAAGCTTCAAACAAGGTAACCCCCAACATCGAAACCACCATCATTACTAATCCCTCCTCGGAGGATTGCATTGATGAACATGATGGGTCTAATGAGGAAGTGAATGAATTTGAGTCTTTTATGAGTAAGCTCAAGGGAAACTCCAAGAAGCATTTTGTTGCTCTCTTGGAACAACTTGGTGAGGCTAATGAGATGATCGAGGCTCACGAAGAAACCATCTCTAAGATGGAAGGTCATAGTCGTGACTATGTCGGTGAGATATCGGATCTCTCTAATGCTCTTGAGGAAGAGCGTGTGCATCGTTTGACTTTTGAGGAGTCATACAACGATGACCATGCTAAGTTAAAGAAAGATCTTGATAATGCTCTTGTCGTGTCTAGTGTGCTAACCTCCGAGAAGGCTAAGCTTGGGGTTGATCATGCTAGACTCAAAGAGGAGTCTGAGATACTTGACAAGGCCCACAAGGTCTTGAAGGGTGCTCACGCTAGCCTCAAGGAGTCTCATGCTCAACTCCAAGTTAAGCTAACCAAGGAAAAGGCCACCTTCCCTCACATGATATTAATTGATAATGCATGTGCTACTAACCCGTGTTGTGAGCATGTGCATCTTGTGGAGGAGAATGCCAAATTGAAGGATCAACTTGAGAAAGGCCTTGTGACATGCATTCAAGGTGAGAAGAACCTCAATGACCTTTTGAGCAATCAAAAGGAAGTTGTGGCCAAGGAAGGAATTGGGTTTGCACCCAAGTCCAAGAGCAAGAAGAAGAAGAACGACAAGACCAAACGTCCTCCTCCGCTCAAGCAAACTTTTGTGAAAGAGGGAGAGGGTGCTCCTAAGGAGAAGAAAGAAAAAGTGAAGGGAGTTGACATCCAAAAGGGCAAAGGCATTCCCTCCAACAAAGCTGACGACTTAAACCCGTCTTATGTGTTGTGCCGTGCTCGTGATGGACATGTTTATGCTAAATTTGTTGGTTCTCCTTATGAGTACATTGAATGGTCTATTTGGGTTCCTAAGACCCTTGTTACTAACATCAAAGGACCCATTACTAAATGGGTACCTAAAACCAAGCATTGATCTCTTGTAGGTGTTTGCTTCCGGTGGGGGATCATGGTTGCTCGATAGTGGAGCAACAAATCATATGAGCGGAAGAAAGGACTTGGTGGTGGATGTGCAAAAGATTCCATCTATGCCCACCAATGTTGAGTGGGGTGATGCCTCACATTCTAAGGTATTGGGTCTTGGCAAGGTTGTCATTTCTCATGATCTAACGATCGAGAAAGTCATACTTGTTGAGTCCCTTGCATACAATTTGCTTTCCGTTTGTCAACTTGCACTCATGGGTTTTGCTACTTTCTTTGACATTGATAATGTGGCCCTCTTGTGGAGCAAGACTCTTAAAGTAGCCTTTGTTGGGCATGTCGAGAACGGTCTCTATGTGATTAACTTTTCAGAGCGACCCACTAAGACCGCGACATGCCTAATGGCTAAAATTGACGTGGGATGGCTTTGGCATCGCCGTTAGGCCCACGTCAATATGAGATCTTTGCAAAGTCTTCTCAAGAGGGACCATGTTCGTGGACTAACAAATGTTAGTTTTGCCAAAGATCGTTGAGGGAGTCCTGGACTAGGGGGTGTCCGGACAGCCGGACTATCATCGTCCGCCGGACTCCAAGACTATGAAGATAGAAGATTGAAGACTTCGTCCCGTGTCCGGATGGGACTTTCCTTGGCGTGGAAGGCAAGCTTGGCGATACAGATATGTAGATCTCCTACCATTGTAACCGACTCTGTGTAACCCTAGCCTTCTCGGTGTCTATATAAACCGGAGGGCTTTAGTCCAGAGGACACAACATACATTACAACAATCATACCATAGGCTAGCTTCTAGGGTTTAGCCTCCTTGATCTCGTGGTAGATCCACTCTTGTACTACCCATATCATCAATATTAATCAAGCAGACGTGGGTTTTACCTCCATCAAGAGGGCCCGAACACAGGTAAAAACATCGTGTCCCTCGTCTCCTGTTACCATCCGCCTAGACGCACATTCGGGACCCCTACCCGAGATCCGCGGTTTTGACACCGACATCGGTGCTTTCATTGAGAGTTCCTCATGCCGTCATCGATAGGCCGATGGCATCTTCAACCAACAACGCTGTCGGGTGAGACTTTTCTCCTGGGCAGATCTTCGATTCGGGCGGCTTCACACTACGGGCTAATTCACTTGGCCATCCGGAGCGAATCAAAAGCTACACCCCGGCGTCGAGTCGATTCGAAGTTTAAACTTCACGGCCGATGTCGCGGGGACTTGATCTTGACGGACTCGAGCCACGCTAGCGCCTGCCGCTTTGTGACGACGGGCATGATCTAGCTCGCCGCGAACAAAGGTTTGGTGGTCACGACACGAATCCGCTTCAGCCATTAGTCCGAAGCCGATCGCCCAGATCGAGGGCCGGTGGATAGACGCCGCCCTGGGGGCTTCAACATCCACGACGATGGAGCCGAACACTAATCTTGTCCCCTGCGAAACTCGTGATTCCGAGGTGCCGGACTCCTTGCCGGACTCTGAACCTCCCACGCCCCTACCAATCGATTCGGGTTGGGCACCGATTATGGAATTCACCGCCGGGGACATCTTCCAAAACTCGCCCTTTGGCGACATCTTAAATTCGCTAAAGCATCTCTCGTTATCAGGAGAGTCCTGGCCAGACTATGGCCAGGATGGTTGGGGTACGGACGACGAAGAAATTCAGAGCCCACCCACCACCCACTTTGTAGCCACTGTCGACGATCTAACCGACACGCTAGACTATTACTCCGAAGACATCGACGGAATAGACGACGATACCGGAGACGAACAAGAAGCAGAGCCTATAAGGCACGGGAGGACCACCTCGTCACATGACATATACATGGTGGATACCCCAAAGGAGAGCGATAACGAGGACAAACGGGCCACGGCAGAAGATAACCCCGCCGATAAACAACCAAAACGGCGGCGCAGACGCCGCCCTAAGTCCTGCCTCGACGACAACAACGCTCCAAAGGAGCCCGTAATACATCGGGGCTCACAAATGGATGATGAACATGCAGATAAGCAACCGTCCGAACATGACGAGTCAGATAATCAGTCCAGGCCCGGCGAAAACGACAGTCCGGACGATCTCATGTCGGACACACCACCGGAGAGCAAGAGCCTTCGAAAAGACTCACAAGACCGCAAGAAGCTCAAGAAGGAAAAGCGGAGGCTCAAAACAGCGGAAGACACACTCGAATGAGATGGAGCAAAGTGCTCAAAACCGCAGATAAATCGGCAATGGCCACCAATCAAAGAGCTACCCGGCGCAAGCTGCTACGAGAATTGACGAGGAGGCCATAGAGCCTCCACCGTCAAAAAATAAAGAGGCCGTCTGGTTGGATAGACGGCCAGATGATAGGCCAAATTCTGAAAGCGGCGCCACACATAAACCAACTAATGAACTCGAAAGACAGATGGCCCAGCCAGTCCATCTACGGGCCAAAGAAGAGGGCCCGGGAAGCAAGGCAACACGTCAAGTGTCAAGATAGCGGCACACCCAAATCTGGGCGCCAGACACCCACTATGTTTCACCAATGAGGTGCTGGACCATGAATTCCCAGCAGGATTTAAACCCATAAACATAGAGGCTTACGATGGAACAACGAGACACTCGAGTCGGATAGAAGATTACATACTACATATACACATGGCGGAGGAGATGATCTCCACGCCATAAAATACCTACCCCTCAAGCTCAAAGGGCCAGCCTGTCATTAGCTTAAAAGCCTCCCAGAAAATACTGTGGCAAGTTGGGAAGAGCTCGAGGAAGCGTTTAGAGCAAATTTTCAAGGGACCTATGTCCGCCCACCGGATGCAGATGATTTAAGCCATATAACTCAACAGCCCGGAGAGTCAGCGCGGAAATTCTGGAACAGGTTTCTCACCAAAAAGAACCAAATAGTCGACTGTCCGGACGTCGAAGCCTTAGCAGCTTTTAAACACAATGTCCGAGACGAATGGCTTACCAGACACCTCGGCCAAGAAAAACCGAGGACAATGTCCGCGCTAACAAGCCTCATGACCTGCTTCTGTGCGGGAGAGGACAGTTGGCTAGCAAGATGCAGCACCAGCGACCCAAGTACATCCGAGATAAGGGATGGAAACGAAAAATCGCGTCGCAGAAAAGAACAAATACGAATAAAGAGAAAAGCCCAAAGAGCACGGCGGTCGGCGCCGGATTCAAACGCCGCGCCGCACAACAAAACAACGCCTCTTAAGGATGACAGCGACGATCTGTCCAACTTAAATAAGATTCTGGGTCGGATATGCCAAATCCACAGTACCCCCGGAAGGCCTGCAAACCATACCCATCGGGATTGTTGGGTTTTTAAACAGTCCGGCCGACTAAACGCCAAACACAAGGGGCTCGACGCGTCAAGCGAAGACGATAAACCCCACCAGCAGAGCACCGGAAAACAAAAGACTTTCCCACAAGGGGTCAAAGCAGTAAACTCACTTCATGTGATAATACGGAAAAATAGTGCGGCACTTTCTAAAAAAAGCTTCACGTGGTCCAACCCAGCAGACCATAGAGATTGGATATCAAAACCAATCACTTTCGACCACCTGGACTATTCCAGAAGCGTTCGAAACACGGGACGGACTCCCCTGATATTGAATCCCATAATAGACGGATTACAATTTACTAACGTCCTAATGGACGGAGGCAGCGCCTTAAACCTGCTGTATTCAAACACAATCCGTAAGATGGGGATAGACCCTACCAAAATTCGACACAGCCGCACTTCCTTCAAAGGGGTGACGCCAGGCCCTTACGCCAAGTGCACAGGCTCCATATTACTAGAAGTCGTGTTCGGATCACCGAACAATTTTCGACGCGAAAAATTAATTTTTCACATCGTCCCATTTAAAAGTGGATATCAAGCACTCTTGGGACGAAAGGCTTTTGTTCGCTTCAATGCCATACCGCATTACGCGTCTCTTACACTCAAGATGCCCGGTCCACACGACGTCATTTCAGTGCGAGGGTCACTTAAAGACCCCGGACTCGGATAGACGAATCCGGCTTCAGCAGGCTAGGGGCTCCCTAGCCGCATACCACTTCACAGGGGGCTGCGCGCACAAACAACCGCGGGTTCATACAAACCCTGCTTTACTTATTCACATTTCTTCTTTTACACGTATTTCTCGCACGAACCGTTTTCAAACTAAGCATTCCTCTCTTTTTACAGATGAACAACGTGCATACCCGTCTAGGATAACGGCGCAACGGAGACACAGGCGCAGACGTGCAGTAGGGACCCGTTGTGAGGATTCTTTTCAGTTTAACACCCTGCA
The DNA here is from genome assembly GCA_021437245.1 of Aegilops speltoides. Lineage (NCBI taxonomy): Eukaryota > Viridiplantae > Streptophyta > Magnoliopsida > Poales > Poaceae > Aegilops > Aegilops speltoides. Next base: position 135,022,094 of record CM038141.1, read on the forward strand.
TAAACCTTTTTTACTGTCTCTTGTTTTTATTCTCCCTTGGTTTCTTCCTATAGCCAAAGCGGAGCCTGACGTTTTGGCATCGGCCGCGTCAGAAGACCATGCCCGTACCTGGACACTAGGGGCTTAGGGCATTGTTCTGCCCATTATTATAAAGACCGAACACCTTAGGGAGTGTTCGACGTCTCGAGTTAGGCATTATATGCATCAGCTTGAATCATGTCTTTGGTCAAATGTTGGGTTTGCCTGCTCCTGTGTTTTGCTGCCTTACGTTCAGTATCATCGCTAACGCTGCACCAGGAGAACTATGCGATTGTGCCCCGCCTTAATTGGGCGAGCACCTCGATGAAAAAGCCGAAACTGATCATCATGATACTGTTGAGACTGTCAACCACTCGATCGACTACGGAATGTTTAGAATTTCCGCTTTGACGAAGGGCCATTTCGGTCAGCACATACGCCCGAATTCGAGAAGTGCGGTGCCACCAGGCTATATCGTAGCCCCACCCTCGAACTCCATTGGCTAAGTGAAAGTGATAAAGCATTATAGTCCGGATTGCCTCGTTAAACTCGCTACCACCTCCTTAAATGTAACCGAGGCGCCGGATTAAGTGTGAAAACGCGCTATTTTTGCGAACACCCCCGCACCTTGTGCGTGGGGGCTGAAGCCGAAGACTGCAATCTTTCAAGTTATACAAATGTATATGTAAACGGCCGCACAGGAGAAGTTTTACTACTTGGGACGCACAAGTATAAAAAGCGGTTATAGCATAATCATCGTTTTACAAGCTAAAACGTTCATTTGAACGTGACATTTTCGAGCACTGCGACTCTATTACACGAGCGCCATGCATAACTTCCCCGAAATAGTGCTCGGCGGGGAGCCGGCTTTCATCCGAACCCTGGGCGGCAACAGCGGTGGCATCCATCTCCGGACAATGCGCCTTCACACGGGCAAGAGCCATCCGCGCACCCTCGATGCAGGCCGACCGCTGCATCTCCTTTATATGCGGCACCGCTCCAAGGAATTGCTGCAGTAAGCCGAAGTAGCTCGTCGCCTTGGGCCTCTTTGGCCAGACATGGGCCACGATGTCGGTCATGGCAAGTCCGGACAATCTATTTAGCTCGCCCATTCGCCAACCGTCTGTCAGCGGAAGTGAGCGATCCGGACTATGGAATTGAGACCAATATAGCTTTTCCGTCTTGTGATCCTTCCGCTCGGAAGTGTTCAACGGCATCACCGCACTTGCCGCTAAGTCCATATACGGATCCTCCGGACTCCACACCGCTCAAATTGAGCATACTTTTATCCATAAACCAGCGGCGCCAGAAAAAAGGCTTGCCACCACGATATCTCCGGCCTGGCGCAGTTCCTCCTTCATGGCCTGCATTGCAGAGCGGGCATCCTTGGCTTCGGCGGTGACCTTCTTCAGGTCTTCCCGCTCCAATAAGCGCTCCTTTTCAAGAGCCTCATTGCGGTCGGCAGCATCTTTTACCTTCATGGCCAATTCGGCCACATCTGCCCTGCTTAGGTAGTGCGCAGCCCTTTCGGCTTTCAACGCCTCGGCCGCCCTCGAGGCAGCCGCGTCACTCCTTCGGGCTTGCTCCTTAGCTTGAGCAAGTTTGGCCCGAAGGCTCTCCACAGCAGCAGCACCGTCTGTACAACAGCATAAAATTTATCAGAGGAGGGCTTCGACCCCCTCAATAAAGAGACTGCGGAGAACTCATTTACCTTGCGACTCGTCAAGTCGCCGATTGACAAGTGCGATGTCCGCATCCGCCACGTCAAGCTGCCGATTTAACTCGGCAAACCCACTAGTCCGGCTAGCCCTCGGACTATCCGCCACCTGCATAGGAACGGCGGCATTCATTACTTTCGATTTCGATCCTCGACACGCTGTCGTTTTCGACAACCTACCGAGTCTCAGGGGCTACTATCTATACAGGGCGCATTTTCATGTGCAAGACTGTTAATAGACAAAGAGATGCGTCATTCTCGCGTACCTCAAACCCCGACAGCAAGCTCATAGCGGCATTGCGCAGTCCGCTCTCGGCGGACGAAATCCTTCCAATGACCATACGCATCAACGCACGGTGATCTTCTGAGATGGACGCCCTCTCAAACAGATTCTTCAGTTCTCCCGACCGGATACTAGCGGGTGCCGAACTCTCTGGCCCCTCCGGACTCGGGATACCCTCCGTGATTTATACTTGAGCTCACTGCCTTATCTGACGGCGCTGCAGACGGAGGCGTTTCGCTCTCCATCATCTCCGGAAGAAGGTCCCCCGAAGATGAACTCATCTGAGAAGGCTGCAGATCCGAACTGCAAGACAAATATTTCGGTTACCCACAGAAACACAAATGGAGGTATTTCCTTACTAATTAACTCCCCTTTTCATACTCACGGCTCGCTGGAGGGCTGATCCTTTGGCAATGATTGTGCGTCTGGATTCTCTCCGGACGCCGGACCCCCCGGTGAAGATCTCTTCCCACGCTTAGGTGCTTTGGCCTCCGGTCTTGAGGCGGTCCTCTTCTCCCCGGAAGGAGGGGTTTTGATTCCCTCTCTTGGACGCCTTTGGGCGGAATAATAGCTCCTCTACTTTCCCCATCGCTCCCTTCCATGGGCGCGACCTCCAACATTCTGACCAGCACGGGCTCCAGTGCGGTCTCTGGGAGGGGGGCTGGACACCTTATCAGCCTCGAATGTGCTACCCACTCCTATGAAGAGTAATGGGTCAGGAGGCGAACTCTAGAAAAGAAGATAAACAGAGCGTCCGGACTCTGAGCTATTTACCTGAGTATCCGGGCGATTGCGGCTTAGGCCTGCGTCCTTGGCCAATTCCGGACACGCTACCTGCGGTCCGAAGAACAGCTTGTACATCTTCACGGGTGTCGCACCCATGAAGTGTTGGAGAATCTGAGGTCCCTCCGTATTGAACTCCCATAGACGGAGAGGACGACGTTTGCAGGGCAGAAGATGCCTGATTAGCATAAACTGCATCACCATAATCAGATTGATCTCCCTCGCCTGGAGGTCTCGAATCCGGCCCTGCAATAAGGGCACGTCTTCGGACGGCCCCCAATTGAGCCCTTGGTTGCCCCATAGCATCAGTCGGCATGGAGGTCCCAAGCGGGGAGGAAGGCGGCGGCTTTGCTTGCGCCTTCGAGCGGTGATATAGAACCACTCCTGTTGCCCGCGATCCGAGTTCCTCTTAGAAGGAACCCTCGGGCCATGGGGCGTCGGCCTTTTGCTTATGGCCGCCTCGCCAAGACTCGCTTGACGCCCGATCATCTTGGCTCCACATTGAAGGTCTTCACCATAGGCCGGTGGGGGGACGCGGAGGAAGGCTTCACAGACGATAATGAATGCGGAGATGTGGAGGATGGACTCCGGAGCCAAGTCGTGAAAGTCCAGCCCATAGTAGAACATGAGCCCTCTCACGAAGGGATCCGTCGGGAAGCCTAAACCCCGACGGAGGTGGGATACGAAGACAACGAACTCACCGGGCTCGGGGGCAGGCACGGCCTGCCCTTGGGCGGCAACTGTCAGCGAAATCTCGAGGGCTGTGCTTGGCCTCGCAGAACTCAATATGTCCTCCTCCGTCACGGAGGAGGGCATCACCGGCCTTGGAGGTCGGAGCCGGACATGGTTGAGAATCCGAAGCGCTCGAATCTGAGGTTCTAGGTGTTGGAACTGGGAGCAAAAGGAGATTCGATGCGAGATTGAAGAACAAGGACGAGCCTTGGTCCTCTTATAAAGAGGAAAAAATACCAAGAGCCGTCTCCGTGACCATTTGGGATTCACCTTCGATAGAGGAGGCGTGGCGACGGGAACGGTTGGGTTACCCACGTCCGTATTGATGAGAATCCCGGAATAAGGGGAACACGATCTCTGCTTCGACAAGACGTGCCAAGGAAACCGCTTCGCTAAACGTGCTGAGGTGGTATAGTAAAAAACAATTCAAGTAAAAACCTGGTAGCGGTGTGATGTCACGCCGCACAATACATCAGCAGATTGAACTGGTGTACATTTTATTTTCTCTACGGTGGAATATGGAATTTATTTTGCAGAGCCGGACACTATCCTGGTGTTCATGATCTTCTCTGGATTATTCAAGGGAGGAACCCGCCTTGCAATGCTGAACATTATGCGCGCCGGACTAATCGTCATTGAAGCCTGGTTCAGGCTACCGAGGAGTCTGGACTAGGGGGTGTTCGGACAGCCGGACTATCATCGTCCGCCGGACTCCAAGACTACGAAGATAGAAGATTGAAGACTCCGTCCCGTGTCCGGATGGGACTTTCCTTGGCGTGGAAGGCAAGCTTGGCGATACGGTAGATCTCCTACCATTGTAACCGACTCTGTGTAACCCTAGCCTTCTCCGGTGTCTATATAAACCGGAGGGCTTTAGTCCGTAGGACACAACATACATTACAACAATCATACCATAGGCTAGCTTCTAGGGTTTAGCCTCCTTGATCTCGTGGTAGATCCACTCTTTTACTACCCATATCATCAATATTAATCAAGCAGGACGTAGGGTTTTACCTCCATCAAGAGGGCCCGAACCTGGGTAGAAACATCGTGTCCCTCGTCTCCTGTTACCATCCGCCTAGACACACAGTTCGGGACCCCCTACCCGAGATCCGCCGGTTTTGACACCGACAATCGTGCTTGCAGTGCTTGTATTGAAGGAAAGCTTCATGAGAAGGCTCACCCTCCCACGACCATCATCTACTCAAAGAGACCCTTGGAGCTCCTTCACATGGATCTCTTTGGGCCTCCATCTTTTGATAGTCTTGGAGGTAGAAAGTATTGCTTGGTGATTGTGGATGATTATTCAAGATACACTTGGGTATACTTCTTCAAGAGGAAGAGTGAGACTCAACAAACCGTCATCGACTTTGCAAATGAAGCTCAAAGTCAACATAATGCAAAGATCTTGACAATCAGAAGTGACAACGGCACTGAGTTCAAGAACTACACCTTGGATGAGTTTCTTAGTGATGAGGGGATCAAGCACCAATATGCTGCGCCTTATACCCCTCAACAAAATGGTGTTGCGGAGAGGAAGAACCGGACGTTGATGGATGCGGCAAGGACCATGATGGTGGAGTTTAAGTCTCCATACAACTTTTGGGCCGAAGCCATCAACACTGCATGTCATGCATCCAATCGGCTCTATCTCCGCAAAGGCTTGAACAAGACTCCTTATGAGATACTCATCGGCAACAAGCCCAACCTCAAGTACTTCCGGGTGTTCAGTTGTAAGTGTTTCATTCTCAAGAAAGGTGTTCGTTTGTCTAAATTTGAGGCTAGAGCTCATGAGGGCATATTTGTTGGTTATGCTACAAACTCTCATGCTTACCGTGTTCTCAACAAGTCCACCGGACTCATTGAGGAGACGTGTAACGTGGAGTTTGATGAAAATAACGGCTCCCAAGTGGAGCAAAGTGGTACTTGTGATGTAGGTGATGAAATTCCTCCCCAAGCCTTAAGAAGAATGGGTATTGGTCATATTCTACCCATTGAGGAACCCCTTGTGGCCGAAGGAGAAGGACAATGCTCCACTCAAGTGGAGCCATCACCTCCCCAAGACCCACACGCTTCCGAAGAACAAAGTGAAGGCCCTCAACCTCGTGAACAAGACCAAGGGCAAGATCAACCTCAAGATGGTGGTGAACCTCTAAATGATGCCCAAGGTCAAGCTCTCCCCCTCGAGCAAGTTCAAGATCATGAGCAAGCTCAAGATCAAGAACAAGCTCAAGACGACGCTCAAGATAATCAAGTTAACCCTCCTCCTTCCACACCCGAGGAGGAATTAGAGCGTCGTGCCACGAAGAGTGCTTCCAAGCTCACCACCCAAGGCCATCTCATGGAAAATGTGGTTGGAAGTCTAAGAAAGGGGGTAAGCACTCGTAGAAAATTAGAAAACTATTGTTAACATCACGCGTTTGTCTCTTGTGTTGAACCCCAAAAGGTCTATGAGGCGCTCGAAGACTCGGATTGGCTCAGTGCCATGCATGAAGAACTCAACAACTTCGAGTACAACAAGGTGTGGAGATGGGTGCCAAGGCCTTCGGGGGACCAGAACGTCATTGGAACCAAGTGGATTTTCAAGAACAAGAAAGATGCTCATGGGAACATCGTTCGCAACAAGGCAAGATTGGTAGCACAAGGCTACTCCCAAGTCGAGGGTATCGACTACGGTGACACCTTTGCTCCCGTTGCTCGTCTTGAATCCATACGTTTGTTGATTGCTTATGCTTCCCATCACAACTTTAAGTTGCAACAAATGGATGTGAAAAGTGCTTTTCTTAATGGTCCTATTAATGAGTTGGTCTATGTCAAGCAACCCCCCGGGTTCGAGGATCCCTACTTCCCGGATCATGTATATCAACTCGATAAGGCACTCTATGGCCTTAAACAAGCCCCACGTGTGTGGTATGACCACCTTACCGAGTTGTTACAAGATCATGGATTCGAGGTGGGGCTAATCGATCCCACTCTTTTTACTAAGAAGGTCAAAGGGGAGTTGTTTGTATGCCAACTATATGTTGATGACATTATCTTTGGTTCCCCTAACAAAGCTTTCAATGAGGAATTTGCCGCTCTCATGACCTCCAAGTTCAAGATGTCTTCGATGGGAGAGTTGAAGTTCTTCCTTGGTTTTGACATCAAACAAAGAAGAAAAAGAACCTTCATCAACCAAGCCAATACACTCAAGACATGCTAAAAAGATTCAAGCTAAGTGATGTCAAGCCGGCTACTACACCAATGCCCACCAAGTGCCAACTTGACATTGATCCCAATGGTAAAGCGGTGGATCAAAAGGTATATCGCTCCATGATTGGCTCCTTGCTTTACCTTTGTGCATCTAGACTGGATATCATGTTGGGTGTGGGGATGTGTGCACGGTTTCAAGTCGCACCGAAGGAAAGTCACTATGTGGCGGTCAAGCGAATCTTTCGATATTTGGCTCATACCCGAAACTTTGGCTTATGGTACCCAAGAGGGGCAAACTTCAAGCTTGAAGGATTTACGGATTCCGATTGGGCGGGAGACAAAGCGGATAGGAAGTCTGAAAGCACAAGTGCTCCCTAGGTGGTTTTGGTAATTAATGTCAACATATCTCTTGTTGGACTAACACTTTTATCTAGTATATTTCAGATAAGTTCAACAATGGAGTGGCATGGACTAAAGGATGTGGGAACTCCTTCAAGATGCTAAGGACAAAGGATTGGCTCAAGCTTCAAGCTCAAGACTCTTCATTTTACATTTTTAGTGGTCCAAGATCACATTGAGTCTATAGGAAAAGCCAATACTATCAAGGAGGGATGAGGTGTTGCTTAATGAGCCTCTTGCTTCATGTGCTTCGTGATATGCTCTAAAACTCTCAGCTACTTTCCCACTTCCACAAATGACCTAAACCCAAAGCCAAAATCGGTCACACCGATTCTTCCTATCCGGCGCCACCAATTCCAAAAGTCATAGCCACTGCCACAAACCCTAATCATATCGGTCTCACCGAGTTGAATTTCGGTCCCACCGAAAACCCTAACGGTCACATTATTTGCTAAATCGGTCTGACCGAGTTTAACGATTCGTTCCCACCGAGTTTGGTAGATTGTGTGTAACGGTTAGATTTTGTGTGGAGGCTATAAATACCCCTCCACCTCCTCTTCATTCGTGGAGAGAGCCATCGAACGAGCCTACACTTCCAAGCATACATTTTCTGAGAGAGAACTACCTACTCATGTGTTGAGGCCAAGATATTCCATTCCTACCATATGAATCTTGATCTCTAGCCTTCCCCAAGTTGCTTTCCACTCAAATCTTCTTTCCACCAGATCCAAAACCTATGAGAGAGAGTTGAGTGTTGGGGAGACTATCATTTGAAGCACAAGATCAAGGAGTTCATCATCAACGCACCATTTGTTACTTCTTGGAGAGTGGTGTCTCCTAGATTGGCTAGGTGTTACTTGGGAGCCTCCAACAAGATTGTGGAGTTGAACCAAGGAGTTTGTAAGGGCAAGGAGATCGCCTACTTCATGAAGATCTACCGCTAGTGAGGCAAGTCCTTCGTGGGCGACGACCATGGTGGGATAGACAAGGTTTCTTCTTCGTGGACCCTTCATGGGTGGAGCCCTCCGTGGACTCGCGCAACTGTTACCCTTCGTGGGTTGAAGTCTCCACCAACGTGGATGTACGATAGCACCACCTATCGGAACCACGCCAAAAACATCCGTGTCTCCAATTGTGTTTGAATCCTCCAAACCCTTCCCTTTACTTTCTTGCAAGTTGCATGCTTTACTTTCCGCTGCTCATATACTCTTTGCATGCTTGCTTGATATGTATTGTGAATGTTGAAATTGTGCCTAAACTCCACTTAAACTCAAAGGAACTTAAAAACCGCAACTTTGGTACTTAGTGTCTAATCACCCCCCCTCTAGACACCTCTCCTCAAGGTCCTACAAGTGGTATCAGAGCATTGGTCTCCATTGCTTTGCTTTAATCACCATTGGAGGAAGATGGATGAGTCTACTATTAGGAGTCTTAGACATAGAGTGCCTATTCTTGATGGAGAGTATTTTCATGAGTGGAAAAATGAGATGCTTGTTATTTTCAATCAATATCATTTGAACAAGTACATTGCTAGCCCTTGTGCTCCTTATGTTGATCCTATGCATCCTACCCATGATGAGTCAATTGACATGATTAGGAATCTTAGAACTGCCAAACTTATCATTAGAGGATTGCCTAGAAACTTGCTTGGATGTTTGCCTACTTTTAAGTGTGCCTACACCATATGGAAATTTCTTGAGGAACGATTCCCAGATTATTCCTTGAAGAATCTTGATGAAATTCTCCATAAGTCTATTGCCTTGAATAAGATGAATACTAGTGATCCTATGTTTGGTGATCGTCTATTTGAGCTTACAAACCTTATGCGTGCCAAAGGAAATGTTTGTATTATTAGTGATATTATTGCCGAAGCTATAAAAATTCGTAAGCAAGATCATTGTCAAACTCATTATAATGAATCACCCTCTCTAGGACTTGATCCACCACATGACGATGTTGAACATGGGTACTATGGTGAGGATGATGATAGTGACTTCGATCTTGATGATGCAATGAGACACTTTGGTCTTATGGCAAATCTTCGGGGATACATGTCAGGAGGAAAGGAATGGGTTCTTGATAGTGGATGTACCGATCACATGACCGGAGATAAAGACATGTTCCGTGAGCTTGCTGATAATGATAGTCCTCGAAAGTATGTCACTTTCGGTGACAACTTAAAGGGTAAGGTGGTTGGCCTCGGTAAGGTGGCCATATCACATGATAGCTCCATACAAAATGTCATGCTCATTGAATCTCTTGGTTACAACTTACTTTCAGTATCTAGACTTGCTGATTTCGGTTTCAATGTTCTATTTACTGAAGTAGATTGCCAAGTGTTTCGTCGAGATAGTCATAAAATGGTCTTTACCAGTGTGCGTAGAGGTGATCTATACATTGTTGATTTCACTAAAAAGGCTCAACCTAAAACTTGCTTCATTGCTAAATCCTCAAAAGGTTGGTTATGGCATAGACGATTAGGTCATGTTGGTATGCGAAACCTTGACAAGCTTATTAAAGGAAATCATATCCTTGGAGTTAACAATGTCATATTTGATAAGGATAGACTTTGTAGCGCTTTTCAGGCAGGTAAACAGGTTGGAGGAAGGCATCCCGTGAAGAACATCATGACTACAAGGAGGCCACTCGAGCTACTTCACATGGATCTCTTTGGTCCCAACTCTTACAAGAGTCTCGGTGAAAATTCTTTTGGTCTAGTTATAGTTGATGATTTTTCAAGATTTACGTGGGTGTTCTTTCTCGATGATAAATCGCAGGTCCAAAAGATCTTCAAAAACTTCGCTAGGAAGGCCCAAAATCAATTTGAAGTGAAGATCAAGAAGGTTCGCAGCGACAACGGAACGGAGTTCAAGAACACAAATGTGGACACCTTTCTTGACGAAGAAGGGATTTCACACGAGTTCTCGGCTACGTACACACCTCAACAAAATGGAGTTGTTGAGAGGAAGAACCGGACGCTCATCAAAATGGCGAGAACGATGCTTGATGAGTACAAGACGCAAGCACTTTTGGGCGAAAGCGGTTGAGACAACTTGTCATGCAACAAATCGCTTGTATCTTCACAAGCTACCCAAGAAGACGGCATACGAGCTACTCACCGTAACAAACCCCAAGTTGGATACTTTTGAGTATTCGGCTCAAAGTGCTCATTCTTGATAAGCATCGTCCGCTCTAAATTTGCTCCTAAGTCTCATGAAGGTTTCCTACTAGGTTATGGCTCAAACTCTCACACTTACCGTGTCTACAACAATTTCACCCGAAAGGTTGAAGAGATGGCAGATGTGAAGTTTGATGAATCTAACAGCTCGCAAGTAGAGCAATTGCCAATTGATGTAGGTGACAAAGATCCTTCGGAAGCAATTCAAGACTTGGCCATTGGCAAGGTTCGTCCAATGGAGGTGAAGGAGAGTACCTCGTCCGTCCAAGTGGAAGCTTCAACTTCACAATAAGGTGAACCAAGAGTTGATACGGAAGCATCCACAAGCGGGACACACCAAGATGAAGAAAACGAGGAAGTGCATCAAGATGAACGTCAACAACCTCCTTCTCCACCACGACAAGGGAACGACAATGCCAACAATGAAGAAGGCCAAGAAGAAGAAGAACAAGATGAAGAAGATGTTCAACGAAGACCCAAGCAAAAGCTTTCACGAGTTCGAGCAAGAATAGCTAAAGATCATCCCGTCGAGCAAATCTACAATGACATTCAAACCGGGAGAATCACTCGCTCTAAAACTCGTTTAGCTAACTTTTGTGAAAACTATTCTTTCATCTCTAGCATTGAACCTATGAAGGTTGAAGAAGCATTGGAAGATCCGGATTGGATAAATGCTATGCATGAAGAGCTACATAACTTTGAGAGGAATCAAGTTTGGACATTGGTTGAGAAGCCCGACAACAACCACAACATCATCGGTACCAAATGGGTGTTTCGCAACAAGCAAGATGAAGATGGACAAGTAGTTCGCAACAAAGCACGTCTCGTCGCCCAAGGGTACACACAAGTCGAAGGTATGGACTATGGTGAGACTTACGCCCCCGTTGCTAGACTTGAGTCCATTCACATCCTACTTGCCTATGCTAATCATCATGATATCACCTTGTACCAAATGGACATTAAAAGTGCTTTTCTAAATGGTGAAATAGAGGAGGAAGTTTATGTTAAGCAACCTCCCGGCTTTGTCAATCCTAAGAAACCCAATCATGTTTACAAACTTCACAAAGCTCTTTATGGTCTTAAACAAGCTCCTAGAGCTTGGTATAAATGCTTGACCAAGTTCCTTATTGAAAAAGGCTTTGAAATGGGGAAAATTGATTCTACTCTTTTTACTAAAAGGGTTAATGGAGAACTATTTGTGTGCCAAATCTATGTTGATGATATTATATTTGGTTCGACTAACCCTCATTTTAGTTAAAAGTTTGGGAAGCTAATGTCGGAGAAGTTTGAGATGTCCATGATGAGTGAACTCAAATTCTTTCTTGGGTTGCAAATCAAGCAAACTAAGGAAGGTACCTTTGTTTCTCAAACGAAGTACACCAAGGACTTATTCAAGAAGTTCAATATGCAAGAATGAAAAGGTATGTCTACACCCGTGCCTACTAGTGGACATAATGACTTGACCAAAGATGGTGAACCGGTTGATCAAAAGGTTTATCGCTCTATGATTGGTTCATTGTTATATCTATGTGCTTCACGTCCCGATATCATGCTAAGTGTGTGCATGTGTGCACGATATCAAGTTGCGCCTAAGGAATGTCATCTTAAGGCCGTGAAAAGGATAGTGAGATACTTAATCCATACACCAAACTTTGGCATTTGGTATCCTAAGAGGGCTTCTTTCGATCTTGTTGGCTATTCTGACTCGGACTATGCCGGAGACAATGTTGATAGAAAGTCCACCTCGGGTACTTGTAAATTTCTTGGTAGATCTCTTGTGTCTTGGTCCTCCAAGAAACAAAACTCGGTATCCTTATCCACCGCCGAAGCTGAATATATTGCCGCTGGTTCATGTTGTGCTCAATTACTTTGGATGACCCAAACTCTTAAAGATTATGGGATATATGTGAGACATGTTCCATTGCTTTGTGACAATGAAAGTGCTATTAAAATTGGTCATAATCCTGTGCAACATTCTCGAACTAAGCATATTGAAGTTCGTCATCATTTCATTCGAGATCATGTTGCTAAGGGTGACATTGATCTTAAGCATGTTCGCACCGAAAAGCAATTAGCGGATATATTCACTAAACCTCTTGATGAGAAAGTGTTTTGCAGGTTAAGAGGAGAATTGAACATCATTGATGCTTCAAACTTGGAGTAGAAACTCCATTGAATACATGCAAGACATGAGCTTATGACTAATCCTTGATACTTCTCTTATGATAAAAATCTTATGTCTTGGATATATGTGTATCTTGCATGTTATCTAACCCATGTAGGTACTTGGTGGAATCAAATTCCATGAGATTGTAAACTACTCATATCTTGAGCAATCTCTACATCACCAAGACTCTACACTATGGTGGTTGAAGACAAGGAAGCACGGAACCACTCAAACATATCCTTTGATAAATTCTCTATTGAGCTTCACGATTGTCATTTTTGGATACACAAGTGCTCTTCCTTGCAAGAACTAACCCATGTAGGTAGATGGACTAAAATTCCAAGTGATGCTCCAAATTCTTGATGAGCTACATCAACCTTGAGCAACCCACACAAGTTCAACTACATGGACAACACCACCAACCAAGGTATGTTATTCCATCTTAGAGAAGCTTTACTCCAAGTCATGAGCTAAAGCAACTCGACAAGATGTGAATACATCAAGATGCTTAGATGAAAAATGGCAACCCCATTTTGAGCTTAAACGATGAGTATGACCTATGATCAAGTGATCTCACTTGACTCCTAAGTCAATATACTCTAACATAGGTGACTTTGTCGCCGACAATCTCTAGATGAAGTTCTCTTATGTTCTTTTCTGTGTTTTTGCATTTGTCTCATGCATATTTGTTTCCCCTTTCAAAAAAAACTTCATCTAGATTTCTTTCTTTCTGTTTGTTCTGCATTTTCTGCATTCCAATTCATTGCACATCTTTCAGTAAATTCCTTGAAAATCTTTGTGAGATCTTACTAGTCTAGTGAGCTGAGGTGACAAGTGTTTTCTCTGTGATGAACTCGGTTTCACCGATTTGTTATTTTCGGCCCCACCGAATCCTTTCGGTCCAACCGAAGCAACTCACTCGGTGCCACCGATTTCATAACAGGAAAAACAGTTTGCCACATAATTCTGTGTTTCTTCTGATCCATCTCCACTCAATGAATCTTGTCCTCTACAAGCATCACATGTTTATCATTGCTTTGTTATGTGTCTCAAGGACCAAACCCATTCGACAGATTCCAGACGTCCCTTCTTGGAAATTGATGTCAAAGGGGGAGAGAGAGAACATCAAAGCTTATCATTTGAAGAGAGAGAGAGCATCAAAGCTTATCACCTTCTTGAGGGAGAGAGATATCATCTCCTAAAGAGGGAGAGAGACCTTCTAGGGGGAGAGACCCTCAAAGGGAAGAGAGAGATCTCGAGGGGGAGAGAATACTTAAGTAGAAAGTATTTCTCAAGGATCCCAGATGCTTGGTGTTCAAGAGGAGAGATGTCCACATGTCTTCTTGAGGGGAGAGACATGTTCATATGTTCTGTTGTGCCTATTTGCATTAGCATGCATCAGCTCTGATCATCATTCATATCTTTCAGCTCTGTTTTCTTTCAGCTTTGATTTTCTGTTCCCTATCTTCTCCCAGTATCCCATGTTAGATTCAGGGGGAGCAAGACATCTAAGGGAAAGAGATCATTTAAATTCATTGCATATCTTTACTCTTGGGGACATGTCTAATTCAATGTGGTACTTAGTACTCACTCTCTACATGTCATCCCAGTCTTGGTATTCTTGTGGTTTCTTCTGTTTGCTCTGGCTAGTGGATGTATCTGTGTTATCTAACCTTGTTTACACAGGTTCATTTCATCCTAAGACAACTCAAGACTACAAGGTAAGTATATGCATCACAATCATGTGTATGAGGAATTCTTGCTGATGTACATACTGTTTGCAAGAAGGAATCATGTGCATAAAGGTATTTTCTTCAACATTCTTTGCTCTGATGCATATGGCCAAGATACATGTAACACATTGCCTGCTCTATCATGTTTATGCTCTCACATGCTCTTACCTCCCATATTCACATGATTGCATACATGTAGGGGGAGTCTATGTTTGTTACATGTCTTTTCAAAGCTTTATTTGCTACTCTTTATATCCTTATCTAAAGCTTTGATGTATGTTGCCATCAATTACCAAAAAGGGGGAGATTGAAAGCACAAGTGCTCCCTAGGTGGTTTTGGTAATTAATGTCAACATATCTCTTGTTGGACTAAGACTTTTATCTAGTATATTTCAGATAAGTTCAACAATGGAGTGGCATGGACTAAAGGATGTGGGAACTCCTTCAAGATGCTAAGGACAAAGGATTGGCTCAAGATTCAAGCTCAAGACTCTTCATTTTACATTTTTAGTGGTCCAAGATCACATTGAGTCTATAGGAAAAGCCAATACTATCAAGGAGGGATGAGGTGTTGCTTAATGAGCCTCTTGCTTCATGTGCTTCGTGATATGCTCTAAAACTCTCAGCTACTTTCCCACTTCCACAAATGACCTAAACCCAAAGCCAAAATTGGTCACACCGATTCTTCCTATCCGGCGCCACCGATTCCAAAAGTCAAAGCCACTGCTGCAAACCCTAAGAAAATTGGTCTTACCGATAGGGATCTCGGTCTCACCGAGATGGGATTGTAATCTCTCTATGTATGTCCATTATCAAAATCGGTCTCACCGAGTTTGAGCAATCGGTACTACCGAGATTACAATGCAAACTCTCTGGAAAACTTATTATCAAAATCGGTCTCACCGAGTTTGAGTAATCGGTCCCACCGAGTTTGCCTGACAACTCTCTGGAAAGCTTTTTACCAAAATCGATCTCACCGAGTTTGTGTAATTGGTCTTACCGAGATTACGTTATGCCCTAACCCTAATCATACCGGTCTCACCGAATTGAATTTCGGTCCCACCGAAAACCCTAACGGTCACATTATTTGCTAAATCGGTCTGACCGAGTTTAACGATTCGGTCCCACCGAGTTTGGTAGATTGTGTGTAACGGTTCGATTTTGTGTGGAGGCTATAAATACCCCTCCACCTCCTCTTCATTCATGGAGAGAGCCATCAGAACGAGCCTACACTTCCAGCATACATTTTCTAAGAGAGAACTACCTACTCATGTGTTGAGGCCAAGATATTCCATTCCTACCATATGAATCTTGATCTCTAGCCTTCCCCAAGTTGCTTTCCACTCAAATCTTCTTTCCACCAGATCCAAAACCTATGAGAGAGAGTTGAGTGTTGGGGAGACTATCATTTGAAGCACAAGAGCAAGGAGTTCATCATCAACGCACCATTTGTTACTTCTTGGAGAGTGGTGTCTCCTAGATTGGCTAGGTGTCACTTGGGAGCCTCCAACAAGATTGTGGAGTTGAACCAAGGAGTTTGTAAGGGCAAGGAGATCGCCTACTTCGTGAAGATCTACCGCTAGTGAGTCAAGTCCTTCGTTGGCGATGGCCATGGTGGGATAGACAAGGTTGCTTCTTCGTGGACCCTTCGTGGGTGGAGCCCTCCGTGGACTCGCACAACCGTTACCCTTCGTGGGTTGAAGTCTCCATCAACGTGGATGTACGATAGCACCACCTATCGGAACCACGCCAAAAACATCCGTGTCTCCAATTGCGTTTGAATCCTCCAAACCCTTCCCTTTACTTTCTTGCAAGTTGCATGCTTTACTTTCTGCTGCTCATATACTCTTTGCATGCTTGCTTGATATGTATTGTGAATGTTTAAATTGTGCCTAAACTCCACTTAAACTCAAAGGAACTTAAAAACTGCAACTTTGGTACTTAGTGTCTAATCACCCCCCCTCTAGACACCTCTTCTCAAGGTCCTACAAAGTCCACTTCCGGAGGGTGCCAGTTTCTTGGGTGCTCTTCGGTGAGTTGGTCTTCCAAGAAACAAAGTTGTGTGTCTCTCTCGTCCACCGAAGCGGAATATGTGGCGGCCGGTAGTTGTTGTGCACAACTCTTGTGGATGAGGCAAACTTTAAGGAATACGGTGTCATTAGTGACAAAGTGCCTCTTTGCTGTGACAACGAAAGTGCCATCAAGATTTCTCTCAACCCGGTGCAACATTTTAAGATGAAGCATATTGAGATTCGGTATCAATTCATCCGGGATCACATTAGGCGAGGGGAGATCGAGCTCAAGTATGTCAACACTCATGATAACCTTGCAGATATTTTCACGAAGCCCTTGGATGAAGCAAGATTTCGCGAGTTAAGGCATGAGCTAAATATCATTGATTCGAGCAATGTGACTTGAACCCTTGCACACCCCACCTCACTCAACTTGTTGTCTAGTTTAGATGTAGGCATGGACATAGGGGGAGTGTTGTTCTCTCAATGAACTCTCCCTCCCCCATTATGCATAAAACGATCAACTCTTTCACATTAGCCATTTTTTATGGTACTTGTGCTTCAAAGACGAGTTTTGGTCATGGGCCCAAGGATAATTCTTCGCGGTGCCATACCAATTGACTCAAACATAGGTGGCTCCGGCCACCGCCCTCTCTTGAGAGAGGCCAGAGCTCGCTGTGCTTTCTTGTGGTTGTTTTGAAGAAGTGGGCTCTGGACCGGTGTTAGTGTGTTTGTGGCCTTGTTGGTTTTTCCTCTTTCTTGGCTATGTTTATCGTTTCTTTTTGAGCTTTTTCCGTGTGTCTAGAGGCCTTTCGGTTGCTGAGCGGTACTACCGCTGGTGGTGAGCGGTACTACCGCTCTAAGCGGTACTACCGCCCTCCAGCGCGGTACTACCGCTACGAGGCGGGGGCAGGGGGTTATATCGGGGGCAGGGGGAGTTTTCTTCTCCCCCATACCCATTCGCTCGCCCCCTCGCTCTTTCGTCTCTCCAGCAACCGGCACCGCGGGAGGGCTCCGGCGGATCTCCCTCTCCGGGGCGTTCCTCTCCATTTCCTTCGGTGGAGACGATCCCCACCTTGTCCTCTTGCCATGGATGCCGGTATTGCCCCCGTTCCCTCTCTCTTCTTGTCTAGATTTCCAATCTAGCATCTTAGGGGCAATAGTGGTTGCATCTCTAGATTTTTGGCCAAATCTAGGCTTGAGTAGGATGGAGAAGGCATCTAGGCAGTTTGGATTGGTGTTTGGTAGGAGTATTTTTGAATTTGGTAGGACGGTAGTGCCGGATCTGACCACGGTAGTAGGAAACTGTTGTTTCCCCGTCTCGAGTGGTACTACCGCTCTCTCCTGAGCGGTACTACCGCTTGGAGCGGTACTACCGCTCTCTGTGGAGCGGTACTGCCGCTCACAGGTCGCGGTACTACCGCCCTCTACCAGTTTCCACCATACTCCTACCTCTTAGTGATCTTCTTGCTTGTGTTTTGTGGCTTATGCTCGTTATTTCTGGTTGTTTGTGTGTTCTTGTGTATGGTTCCAGGTGATGAGCTTCCTGAGCATCAGGCTCGGCGTATCAACCCCGATCGTGCCACGTCCAAGCGTTACCGCACAACTAAGTCTGCAAGAGGTTCTTCAAGTGCTCCACCTCCACCTCAACTCCAAAAGAAGTCTGGTGTCAAGCCGAAGCCCTCTGGCAAAACCGTGCCAGAAATGCAACCCAAGGAGTTCTGGGCAAGGCGTCGCCGCAACCCCTATGAGGCAGACCAAGATCCCACTTTGGTCAATCGTCCGTTCTGGAACAGGTTTCAGTTTCCCATCTTCTTTGATGTTCTCAAAGCCAAGAAGAACCTTTTTGTCAATGTGCACTCCACCGACACCGACCATATGGAGAAGGATCCTGAATACTTTGGTGAAGCTCTTCAGATGTGCACTCAACTGAACATTCTTGGGGTCATGCAATTCAACAAAGATTATGATGCTGATATTGTGGCCCAATTCTATGCCACGGTTCATCTCGGGACTGATGAGGACAGGACACTGACTTGGATGACCAATGGCAAGTTGCTTTCAGTCAAGTGGAAAGCATTCATGGAGTTGATTGGGGTGGAAGATCAAGGACTTGAGTCTCCTGTCGGCTTTCGCCCACACCGCAACACCACCTCCACTCACAAGCAAGCTCTATGGCCCTACTGCACTTTGAAGATCAACCCTGAGACGAAGAAGGAAACTTATGAGCTGCCTGCTTTTCTGGATATTCTTCACCGTGTCTTCCGAGAGACTCTTTTCCCTCGTATCGGGAATCTGGATATGGTTCATTCTTATCTCGTGGACATGCTTCTCTTACGCCAACGCCGGAAGGAAAGTAACACCGGAGAGTCCTGGATATCTATCATGTTATGTGGTCTGAGCTGTTATCTGCTATCTCCGAGCGCAAGTGCCCGATTTATGGTCCGTTCATCATGCTACTTATTGAGAAGGCCTGGGCCCGTGTCTATCCCAAGGTGATGCTAGAGACTGGAGAGCTGGTTTCTCACGACATCAAGCGCCCGAGGAAGAAGGACAACCGGGGCACTCGTGTCCCTAAATCTGAGTTCCTTCGCTCACATGCCATGGAGACCGAGGAGGAGACTGGGCCGAGGCTGAGGATGATGATGATGACTACGTGCCTTCTGAGGCAGAGCCCTCTTGGGCAAAGAAGCTCAAGCTCAAGATGAAGAAGCTGTTCTGCATGGAGTCTCACGGTCAGTACATGACTCATGTGGCTGAGAAGAAGGCCCGAGGGCGCCACAAGGAGCTCATGCGTCAGTTGGGTGCCACAGTTAACAGTGGATCTGAGGACCAGCTTACTGAGGAGGAGTGGATTCAGCAGCACTGCCCGTGGACCAATTCTGATGCCGAGCACTTCCCGACCGATGACGGTGGCGCAGATGATCCAGCTGAGATCTGATATTTGTGTCCCCCTATTGCTATCACCTGGAGCCGTAGCAACACTCCCTCTCCTTTTTGGTGTCTCGATGCCAAAGGGGGAGAGAGTTTAGGGATTTGTGCTTTGTGTCTTCCGTCTTCTGTGTTTGTGTTTTCCTCGCAGTTTGCTTTGTTTGCTTTGTGTCAGTGAGACCTAAGTCCTAGTCTTATGGTGTGAGACATATGCTACCTTATCTTTCAAGTATCATTATCTATGTCACTATCTAGCTTATGAGTTGCATGCTTAACCTGTTATCTATGATACTCTCACATATCCTGCTTAGATGGTTGGTCTCTAAAATGTAGGGGGAGCGTTGATCCTAGTATGTGTGCCGTGCAGTCCAAAGCACTTATCTAGATAGCACACATCTAGGGGGAGCCCATCTACATTTTAGGACGCTTGGGTTTTTACGCTTGTCCTATATCTCTCATGTTTGTGCAAATCCCTTATTGTCATCAATCCACCAAAAAGGGGGAGATGGTAAGGGCATATTTATCCCCAAGATGTTTTGGTGATTGATGACAATGCTTCTGCGGACTAATCGTGAGCGTTAAGTTCTTTCAGAGATCCATCCATTGGCACGAGACGATTACCTCCCCTCGGTGTTTTATTCAAGACGGTGTAGCTCCTTCCTTTCTCTGTTGGTGGACTAGTTTCGTAGGAGTCACCGTACTATCAAGAGGGGATCCGCTTTGGTAAGGCTAGGGTGGAATCAACACGTACACATCCGTTTCACACCCGATGTTTTCCTTCCGCTTCATTGGAGCCGCCCTTTCCCTCCATGCCTGCTCCGTCCTGCCCCAGCGGTAGTACCGCGGTCCTCAGCGGTAGTACCGCCGAAGCTCTCAAGCGGTAGTACCGCTCCCCGAGTGGTAGTACCGCTTGTGGTTTTCGGCCGTAGTACCGCAGTGGTTCCGGGCTACTATCGCCTCGACTCGAGACCGATGTTTTTCGTGTCGGGTTTTACGGTACTAGGAGCGGCAGTAGTAGCGGTAGTACCGCTCCAACCGGTAGTACTGCTCTTGCTCCCGCGGTAGTACCGCTCTGGGGCCAGGACCCTGCCTTCCTCGTCGGTACGGCAAGATCACTGGGTGGGGCGGTAGTACCGCTCTTCAGTAGTAATACCGCCCAAGCAGTAGTACCGCTCTGTGCGTGGCTGTTCAGTGGGGTAACGGTTGGATTGTTTCCCCCACTATATAAAGGTGTCTTCTTCCCCAAAGTTGACCAACCTCTTTCCCCCAAAGCTCCATTGTTGCTCCAAGCTCCATTTTCACCCGATCTCTCTCCCTAGCCAATCAAACTTGTTGATTTGCTCGGGATTGGTTGAGACGGCCCCGATCTACACTTCCACCAAGAGAAATTTGATTCCCTCTCTTATCCCTAGCGGATCTTGTTACTCTTGGGTGTTTGAGCACCCTAGACAGTTGAAGTCACCTCGAAGCCATACTCCATTGTGGTGAAGCTTCGTGGTGTTGTTGGGAGCCTCCAATTTTTGTGGAGATAGCCCCAACCTTGTTTGTAAAGGTTCGGTCGCCGCCTTCAAGGGCACCAATAGTGGAATCACGGCATCTCGCATTGTGTGAGGGCGTGAGGAGAATACGGTGGCCCTAGTGGCTTCTTGGGGAGCATTGTGCTTCCACACCGCTCTAACAGAGACGTACTTCCCCTTAAAAGGAAGGAACTTCGGTAACACATCCTCGTCTCCACCGGCTCCACTCTTGGTTATTTTGTGCCTTTACTTTTGTAAGCCTACTTGTGTTGTATCCCTTGCTTGCTTATGTGCTAGTTGTTTTTTCATCATATAGGTTGCTCACATAGTTGCATATCTAGACAACCTATTTTGTTGCAAAGTTTAAATTGGTTAAGAAAAGCTTAAAAATTGTTAGTTGCCTATTCACCCCCCTCTAGTCAACCATATCGATCCTTTCACGTGTACACGGGATGCTTAATTTCATTCAGTTTTCAAACAAATGCTTCATTGTATGAGGTTCCTATAATCACACATATTTCTGTGTACACATGATGCTTCCTTTCATCATATATTTCATTCATGTCCATCATATGATGAACATGCTTCCAACACTATACAAGATACTAGTAAATGCATGCATGCAATGCACGTTGATGTCACACGAAAAATTAATTGCAAGTTGATATCGGGCAGAAAATTCATTGCGTGTTGATTTTAAGTACTAGGATATCAATCACGTGTTAATTACATGGATAGTCCATATTTGGTATGTTATTAATTGCACACTAAACATGTTGAGCGCTCGCAATTGGAGCAATAAAGGTCGTTGGATTGACACCGTTTGATGGCTGAAATTTGTTGGATCTGCCCCTTTGTGTCTTTTTATATTGGTATAGATGTAGATACAGATATAGGGACTCCATTCTTAGTCACATTTTCCTCCACACACTATTATGATTCATATTATTCTAGGAAACATGTATGGTTTAATTTGAAAAACATTTTTATGGTGGTTGAAGAATGCTAATGTAGTACCAAAACCTTGATATTTGGGTATGTTATGGGAGACATATTGTGCTTATTTGAAAAGTATTTCACATGTAATATTGATGCATTGAGACGGTAGTGAGTCATTGAAAACACCATTTGATAATTGTTGGAAGCATGAATAAAGTATTACCGAAGCATTGTATTTGTGCAAAGGACGAAGCACACATGCAGACACTTGGAAACTTATTATGCATAAGTTGAAATCATGTGACATATGATACCAAAGCACATCTATGGTTTTAAACCAAAGGAAGCACATACATAGCTACCAAGAAACTTAATTTACATGGCCCCGTAGCATTGCATCTGTTATAATCAAGCACAATCTAAGGGGCAGAGCCGCTAACTTCGAGGAACTAGTGGCATCGATGACAGGAAGCAACCAAGATGAAGCCGCTAGATCATAGCCAACGTACCACAAAGAAATGTTGACCACGTCTATGAGATCATAGATGCAGCACACGGACGAGATCGAAGCAGTGGGTAGCGTAATGCGAAGGACTGGAAGGTAGACCGTTGTCGGGGAAGCAGGTCGACGAAGATGGAGCGTGGTGGCGAGGTAGGTCCATAGAGACCTTGTGCACCCGAAGCTAGAGTAGATGGCAAAGACATCAATGGGGTTGCTTGCTCGCTCGTCGCGGCGAATGTCGGGCCCAGTCGCAGGATGGGACGACACACCGGGTTAGTGAATCTCACGGCCAAAGAGGGCTGACTGAATCATGGTGGATGGATCTAGGGCGGTGAGGGAAGAGGCGAGCTTGATGATGGAGGGGGCGATGGGATGGGAACGAGGGGAGGGTGGGTTTGGGGTAGGTCCAATTAATGCAAGAGGCATTATGGGTAAATACGTGGCTAGAAAAAAGGGCTGTTTTGGAATGCATCACATATTTTGGAATGAATCTTGGCCGTGAGATGAAAATTGCATCGACGTCTCCCGATTGGTCCGACGATTTGCTGTTGTCAGACGTCTTCCAGGAAGTGTTTCCTAATAATAAATCATGATTTGCAACAGCCAATCATCTTCCAGGAAGTGTTTCCTAATAATAAATCATGATTTGCATGATGTTTCATCTAAAATTCGTTCTTACAAAACTAGGATAGGACGCATGAGGTGCTTTGCATGCAAGTTGTATTGATCTGCATTTACCATTGCTATTGGAGCGAGTAATTGCGGATGTTGAATTTATTTATTTTTGTGGGGTGCAAAGGACTTTATTCTGAATTTGTAGTGTTACAATCGAAAGGTAAAAGATCTTCAATACATGAGGGGCCTTGGTTGAGCCACACACTATTGACACGATCTAGTTTATCAACCGATCAACCACACTATTTTGATCACGTCAAAGCTTTTGAGAAATAAAGTCCATGCCGATCATTAGCGCCGAGGTGCCCATATACTGAACAAGATAGTCCATCACCCCATAACACAACAAGAGCGTTCAAAGAGTCGAACTGAACAATGATTGGTGTGTGTGTGTGCGCGCGCATCACATCCTTTGGATGTGCGCATGTAGCTCCACTTTCAGTACATCATTGCAAATGAACACATAGCGATAAACCGCAAAAAGCCGCAAAGATGACGGATATGTCCTATCTTCTCAAGATCAAAACAGCCGTTGCTACACCTTCTGTTGCCGAGAATGAACCATTGATGGGTAGGGCAGCATAATTCGCTAGCGATGGAGGCTATCGTAAGGCCGGGGAGGGGGCTTTCTTCTCTTGGATAATTTCGTCATTGCATGCATCTTCCCCTTCACAATTTCCTCCATGTTGTACTTTTTTGTGAATAACCAATGGATATTAAGTAGCTGTCCAGGAACTCGATCGTGATTTCTAATGGAGGGATCTCCTTATCACGTATCAAATCATTTCCTAGTTGTTAGATATGCCACATAAGCATAATCACCATACCCCTAGAGGCATCCATGCAGTCTAGCAGAACATTCAACAACCACTCCTTCCCATTATCTACCAATCGATCATCAGCAGGTAAAGGGCACAAACACCGCAGAAGTTCCCAAATCTTTCGATCATGGCTTCACACAACCAACATGGAGGCATGTGCCGCGCGTAGCCAGTGCCCTGTCGCAGCCTTCCAGACCGTTATTTTTATTTTTTGTGTGGATCCGACAACCTTCAAGTACAATACTATAATGATCTATCCCGCTTGAGCTACTAGACGCTCCCTCGCTGAAGGCTTCATCGTGATCAACAATCGCTAGTCGATAAGCACTCTTCAAAGTAAACTGCCCATTTTTTTCAGGTTGCCAAGCAAAGAAGTCCAACCGTTGTCTTGGCGATTTATGATTTTTCAATAACTCCGAGACGTCCATAGGTCAAAAATGAGAATTCATGTCTCAAGCACCGTACTCATCAAAGAAAATCAGCTACTCAATTAAAAGCGATAATTCCGCGATAATTACGCTCTGGTGTGATCAATGCCTACAAACGCCAATACCCGCAAAAAAATTAATCAAGCACACGCCAAACTTGCTTTTCTAGCAAGGCTTGATTAAAAGCACGCTTATCGCAGAAAAGCACATACCCTCTTTGGACTTGGAAAGTCTAGTCTTATCCCAGCTTATGCGGGTGTTGATTTGATACTTACCGAGTTCGCACCGGGATGTAAGATTTATGGCTACCGTTTAGGAGCAAGTATAATGAGTCAAATCATTATTATAAGGGTCATTATTTCCACAATAAATTATTGATATTATTCGTAAAAAAATCATTGCTATTATTTTCCGGAGTTGAAATAAAGGGTCATTATTTCCACAACAGAAAAATCAATCGGTGGGTCACGCACGCCACACGCACACCCTCGGCAAAGCAAAGCTAGCCGTTGCGCCTTGCGGCTTGCGCGGAGACTGGTGTCCCGGACGCGAGCCGGTCCAGTGCAGTCCACCTCAGGCTCGAGTCAAAGTCCAGGTCCGACCTTGCTAGCCCGGTCACCCGAGCCCGACACCTGTCAAACCAACCAGTGTGTGCGAGCCGGCGAAGAGAGCGTTTCTCATCAAAACCCGAGCGCAGAGACCCGCACCAGTCCGGCATTCCCTTCCCATCCCCAAATTACCCCGGCGCGCCTCCGAGTCCGACCTCGCCGGCCTCCCCGCCGCCTCCGCCGTCGCCCGCCGTCCGCCAGGTGAGCACGCTCCAGCCGTCCCCGGGCCCCCTCCCCCGCTTCGTTTTGCGCCGTCGTGTCGTAACGGTTCGCGATTCGGGTTTTAATTTTTCACACTTGCGCGACTGGGGTATTTGCAGGCGCGTCGATCGACCGGCGAGACTGACCGCCGCGACGAGATGTTCCACGCCGCGCGGCCGCCGAAGCCGACGGCCGTGTCCGCGGAGCGCTGCTTTCCACAGTTCTGCGGCGGAAGCATGGCCGCGCTTCCTCGACCTTCGCCGCATCCACTTCCTCCTCCTCCTCCTCTCGCCGCGGGTGGGGGCGACGTGCGGGTGCGCGGCGAGGCGGAGGTGGCCCGTGGGCGACGGCAAGGGGGCGGTGACGGAGCGGAGCGCGAGGAGGTGGCGGTGGCGGTGGCGGTTGCGGTTGCGGTTGCGGCGGGAGGGGATGACGTCGCGGTATCCGGCGGTTTTGTCGGGGACAGCGCGGCGGGGGTTTCTGGCCTGGTGGCTCTGGAGGAGAGGGGATGCGGAGGCGGTGAACTACAGAGGAAGAGGGGTTCGGAGTTCCCCGCGCGTCCGCCGCCCAAGCGGAGGGCCGTGTCCGCCGTGCGACACTTTCCACCTGGCTGCGGGAGGAACGCGCCGCCTCTGATCGTGGGCGGCGACGACGACGGTTTGCGGGTTGGAACTGCACCTTCCCGTGGTGCTCGTCCCGCGGGCAGCAGTGCCAGAGAGGAGGGTGGCTTGCCGCTGCAAACTGCGCCTGCCAATGCTGATGTTCCTGTGCCGGAGAAGGTGACGGCTTCTGATAGTTGCGCTCCAGTGTCAGATGGGGATCATCGTGGTCCAGAGGCCGCGGAGGTGAAATCTTCGGATGGCACAGAAATAGGTGCTGATTTGGTGGTGAAAAACAGGGGAAGGACACGGCCAATCTCGCGATTGCTAGCGAAGCGGAGGATGATATCTGCCAACCGCCGCTTCCCTCCAGGCTGCGGGAGGGACGTGGTGGTGCTTCCACTTGCTAGCAGAGGAGGTGATGAGGTTGGTTTGCAGTTTGAAGCCCTGCCTCCTGGTGGTGGTTTGGGTGCATTGGAGGACGGCCGGTGTTCCAATGTGTGTGCCACTGCCATGAGCACTACAGAAGCGGTCAGCGAGAATGCTTTGGATGCAATAGTAAATGTACAGGAACTGGAGGAGGGTGAGATTCCTCCGGAGCCTGATCATGTCATCCAAGAGTTTCCAGTTACTCACAGCAATATCATGCATGAGCTTATGGCTGATGGACTTGATGAAAAGATCTCAGTGAACATGCTGCAACGCAAGGGGGAGAGTGTATCGTGGGAAGTTGCTGAAGATCTCAAGGTGATGAACAAATGCGAAGCCAGTTCACCCAAGGCTGCCAGTAAACCTTTTGCTGAAGATCTTGGGGATACTACAGAAGCAGTCGGCAAGAATGCTTCGGATGTAATAGTAGAGGTACAGGAATTGGAGGAAGGTGAGATTCGTACGAAGCCTGGCCATGTCCTCCAAGAGAACCCAGTTACTCACAACAATAGCCTGCATGAGCTTACAGCTGGTACCCTTGAGTGTATTGTGCCGTCAATGGTTGATGCGGAACCTTCTGTGAGGCATTTTTCTAATGAGAAGATCCCTGTGAACATGCTGGAGCACAAGGGGGAGAGTGTATCATGGGAAGTTGCTGAAGATCTCAAGGTGATGAACAAATGCGAAGGCAGTTCACCCAAGGCTGCATGTAAAACTCCTCCTGAAGATCCTCTGAAAGAATATCTTGAGGATAAGAAGGTGTCTGAAAGTTGTAGCATGAAAAGTGCACCTCTTGATGTGGAAGCAGGGGTACATGGCGACGGTAGCATGAGACGTATGGTAGCATTCACAGCTAGAAAACCTTCTCCTGAAGAAGGCAATTCACCCAAGGCTGCTAGTAAACCTTCTCCTGAAGATCCTCTGAAAGAATATCTTGGGGATAAGAAAGTGTCTGAAAGTTGTAGCCTGAAAAGGGCATCTATTGATGTGGCAGCAGGGGTACATGGCGACGGTATCATGAGACGCACGGTATCATTCACAGCTAGAAAAACATTTCGGTTACCTGTTGAAGCAAATCATAAGTCCGCACTGGTAAATCTGGATAGACCGTGTTCTATGGGCAAGGAGAAGGAGTCCGTTGTCACTATGAGCGAATCCTTTGCTCCCAGGAAGAAGTTAAAGATAAAAGGTCCAGCTCAAAGTAAATATCTGGCCAAGGAAAAATTGAAGCATGAAGAGGCTTCCCACTTGGAAGATGATGAAGTTTTGAATGCAATACCTGTTGAAGCAAATCATAAGTCCGCGCTGGTTAATCTGGATAGACCATGTTCTATGGGCAAGGAGAAGGAGTCTGTTGTCACTATGAGCGAATCCTTTGCTCCCAGGAAGAAGTTAAAGATAAAAGGTCCAGCTCAAAGTAAATATCTTCCCATGAATACCATTTCTAGCAAGGAAAAATTGAAGCATGAAGAGGCTTCCCACTTGGAAGATGATGAAGTTTTGAATGCAATAGCTGTTCATGAAGGAAAGCTTGAGATGTACCTCAATGATCCCTCATGGCGTCACATGCAACATGGTGGTCAGACCGCTGATGCTCGGAGCAAAGTCAGGATGATTTGCAGAAGGTTTCAGTTTATATGCAGGACTCTCGTTCAAGCTGTGGAACAAGGTTCGCTGAAGAGCCGTAGAGTTGATCTTGCCGCTGATAAACTAATCAGAAAATTACCGGGCTTTACCAAACAGGGGCCTATTGTAGGTAAAGTTCCTGGTGTTGAAATTGGTGATGAATTTTTATACAGAGTAGAGTTGGCCATTGTTGGTCTTCACCGCCCGTACCAAGGAGGCATTGACACCACAAAGGATATTAATGGTATGCTTATTGCCATAAGCATTGTTGCGTCTGGAGGTTACCCTGACGACTTGTCGAGCTCAGGTGAAATAATATACACTGGCTCTGGAGGAAAGCCTGCTGGCAAAAAGGAGAATGAGGATCAAAAGCTTGTGCGCGGGAACCTTGCCCTGAAGAATTGTATCAAAACAAAGACGCCTGTCCGAGTAATTCATGGTTTTAAAGGTCCAAATAGAGAGGAAGGTAGTCATTCAAAGGCCAAAGAAGTCTCAATATTTACTTATGATGGGCTCTATCATGTGGTGCAGTGCTGGCAAGAAGGTCTACCAGGTTCAAGGGTCTTCAAATACAGGTTGCAAAGGATTTCTGGACAACCAGAGTTACCTCTGCATGTTGCTAAAGTGTTGAGAAAGTCTGTAGCGCGTCCTGGCCTGTGCATAGCAGATATAT
Source organism: Aegilops speltoides (assembly GCA_021437245.1). Classification (NCBI taxonomy): domain Eukaryota; kingdom Viridiplantae; phylum Streptophyta; class Magnoliopsida; order Poales; family Poaceae; genus Aegilops; species Aegilops speltoides. Next base: position 135,050,257 of record CM038141.1, read on the forward strand.
CGCAAGGGAAGGAGAAGATCCCCATATGTGTGGTCAATAATATTGATGCTGCACGTCCAGCATCATTTAAATACATTACTAGAATAAAAGGCTCATCCTTAACTGCAAAAAGAAGTCATCAGGGTTGTGACTGCACCAATGGCTGCTCAGATTCTGCTAGCTGTGCTTGTGTTTTGAAGAATGGAGGAGAATTCCCATTTAACTTCAATGGTGCAGTTGTCCATGCAAAGCCCCTCATATATGAGTGCGGTCCATCCTGTAGGTGCCCTCCTTCATGCCATAGCAGGGTCAGCCAGCATGGTATGAAAATACCACTGGAAGTATTCAGAACAACCAAGACAGGTTGGGGCGTAAGATCCCTAAGGTCCATCTCTGCTGGCAGCTTTATATGTGAGTATGTTGGCGAGCTGTTGCATAGCGACGAAGCTAACCAGAGAATGAATGACGAATACTTGTTCGACATAGGACATAACTATGATATCTGGAAAGGGATGCCATCAGTTGTTCCAGGTCTGAATTCTTCTGGCCCTCGCTCTGTGACCATGGACGATGATAGGGCCTTCACAATAGATGCAGCTGAGTATGGTAATATTGGAAGATTCATCAACCATAGCTGTTCACCAAACCTCTACGCACAGAATATTCTTTGGGACCATGACGACAAAAGAGTGCCGCATATCATGTTCTTTGCTGCTGAGAATATTTCACCACTTCAGGAGCTGACTTATGACTATAATTACGAAATAGATCATGTTCGTGACATGAATGGCGAAGTAAAAGTCAAATACTGCCATTGTGGTTCTCCACAGTGCCGCGACAGGCTTTATTAAAGCATAGAAGGCTTTTTCTTTTTCTTTTTACATCGGCATGGAAGGCTGTTTTTTTTACAGGCATGGAAGGCTGTTTTTTTTTTTTACAGGCATGGAAGGCTGTTAATACTAGGGCGGTTTCTTTCCAAGAAAATCCTTTGGATGCTGTTGCCTCCTCTTTCAACCTTGCCATTGGCATCCTAGTAGTAAATAATAGGAGTATGTAGATAGTGTGAAGTGTTCATATGGGCAAACACTAAAGAGGTTGTGATTCTGTTATTCTGTTGTCCACCTACTACAGAGCCTCATGATTCATACAATTTCATTATGAATTGCCTGGAGAGGTTTCCGCAGTACAAGTACCGTGATTTCTACATTGCAGGATAGAACTATGGAGGTAACTGCGACCAAAATTGATCTATGTGCCAGTCATATTTTACTCTTTCGCTGCTATAACTGCTTTGAGGAAGCCCATCGTGAACTTGAAAGGCTTGTACAATGTATACAAAATAGGTACCTGAGTTGTAATTGCTTTTACTATACTACTCCCAAAAAATATCTTACATTATACTCCCTCCGTTCCAAATTACTTGTCTTGAATTTGTCTAGATACGGATGTATCTAGACTCATTTTAGTGCTAGATACATCCGTATCTAGACACATCTAAGACAAGTAATTCGGAACGGAGGGAGTAGGACGGAGGGAGTATATGTTTCTAGGTATTCAGTTCATGTATGCATTTCTCTGCTATTTGCGTCTTACACAGACATGCTATCGGCGATATCGTACTGAATATTAGGCCAACATATTGCCTGTGACTAGAGACGCTGGAGGAATACCTTGTGGAAATTCTTATTAGCCTCATGCAATATCTGCGCAGTCTGTATCTGCTGTTTACTTGCAACTTGAACTGGAATTCAAGTTCCGAAATCGTTATGTCTTGTTGACTGTCGAAAATTAACTGATCCACAAGGTATTGTTCACTTGCATGAATAACTGATGTTGCATCTGCCCCTAGTTCGTCAGCCACTTTACTTGACGCGAAGAGCTGAAAAAGAAAGGGTTGTAAAAATCGGGATTTTTAAGTGTAGCACCGCTATTTATTGAACTTATTGTACAAGTTGGATCGGAGTTTTTCAACGTAGCATTTTTTTTTTGAAAAGGAGGATAACCCCCGGCCTTTGTATCAGAACGATGCATGCGGCCAATCAAAACAAAGTTTGCAGTTCAATACAACTCGCAAAAGAAGCACAAAAGGAGATAATGATAAAAAAAGCCACAACCGATGAAAAACAGGACAAGATGAACTCCTGTCCTATTATTGAACCGTCATCCAAACCGGTCATAGATAGCCCGGGCTACCGACTCCCATCAGTTGCACAAAAAGAAACGATGATAAAAAAAGTCACAACCGGCGAAAAATAGGACAAGATGACTAGCACCTATCCTATTATTGGACCGCCATCCAAAACGGTTGTATATAGCCCGTGCTACCGTCTCCCATCGGTTGCACCCAGTAACCAAAAGCTCTATGGAGCTTGTATGAGTGAGTAACGACCACGTACGGATCCATGTAGTAACTCTGCAAATAACCTGCAATAAGTTTATAAATTTTGGTCTGTTAAATATCATATCATTTCTGCAGTTTCATATAGCCCAAAGTAGTGCGCATATTCATATCTGAATACGTCCCGCAATAACCGGTTCCACTCCAATTAGCCACATCCCAAATAACATGGCAATGACAGCGGGAGAATTGATGTTAAAGGCTATATGAATCGTGCGCCAAAGAAGTTTGGCGAGAGGGCAGTCGATAAAGAGGTGTTGTATTGTTTCATGCTGGTCACAAAACAACAGCGGAAACTGCCTACCCATCTTCACTTTAGCAGATTATCTTTGGTTAGAATCACTTCCTTGTGAATGAACCACATGAAGATCTTGATTCTCAACAGAACTTTAATTTTCCAAATATGAACCGACCTCAGGATTGGGCCAGAATCAATTAGATTGAGGTACATAGATTTCATCGTGAAAACACAGTTCCTAGTTAACTACTAGTGAAACGAGTCTGGCTGATCCGAAAGTTGAACATCCATCAACCTTCGCACAAGATGCAACCAGGAGCTCCAATGCTCCGCCTCTAGAGACCTCCTAAGCTGGATGTTTAAAGGAGACGATTGTAGCAATGGAATCATCCTTATGTTGTACAATATTATATACTGTAGGATACTGCAAGGCTAGAGGCATCTCCCCTAACCATGCATCTTCCCAAAATCTGGTTGTTGTACCGTTTCCAACAACAAACTTTGCTCTGGGAAAAAAGGTATCCTTCGTCCCCATTAGCCCCTTCCAAAAGGGTGAGTCATTAGGTTTTACGGTAACCTAGGCTAAAGACATAGATTGTAGGTATTTGTTACATAGAATATTATGTGCCCACATACCATCGGTCTCAACCGATAACCTATATAGCCATTTGCTAAGCATGCATTTGTTCTTAATCTCCAAGTTCTTAATCCCTAGCCTCTCTTGGTCTTTGGGTCTACAAATAATATCCCACCTGGTCAATCTGTATTTCGTCTTAACTTGATCACATTGCGAGAAAAAACAAGATCGATAAAAGTCTAACAATTTCCGTACCCCTATAGGTACTTCAAAGAAAGATAATAGAAACATCGACATACTAGTTAATACTGAATTTATTAACATGAGCCGACCTCCATAAGACATAAGCTTGCCCTTCCAGCAACTTAGCTTTTTTTCAAATTGATCCTCAATGCATTTTCATTCTTTATTGGATTTTTTATAAAGGGAATATATTAATATCGTGAAGATACCAATTACACCCAGCCTCTGCAACAACGAAATGTCGTAAGGACATTATGGATGCACACAACCCAAAAGTTTAAAGAAGAAGAAGAAAAAATTCTGCTACAGTGATCAATTCCTTGTAGCTGCAGCACAAACCACCACCAAGACAACACCCGAAGTCCAAATTCTCCAAAAATGACACCTCCAAGAATGAACAGTGCACAAGCGCTGTCGTCACCCGGTCATAGATCTTAGATATTCACCCTGGAGAAATCCGCGCTCTCAAAATACTGCCTTCAACAAGGCCATTGTCAGGCACAACCAATGAGGTCAGTCCTTAGATTTTCACCCTGAAAGAGCAGACTTTGTACTCCTCCTGCGATGTCGCTCCCACTTGCCAACGCGCTTCTACGAGTCATGAAATACCAAGCAAAGTCCTCATCGCCTCGAAGACTCGGTCTGCCATTACTAGGCCTCAGATCTCAGCCGCCATGACATTCTCTGCCACTGTCTTCACCATAGAAATCGAAAAACAGACATTTGCTGTAATGTAAACAGACTACGAAGCTTCGCGTCACGCCCACCTGAAGCCACCATGGCTAAAATGGGGGCACACATCCGAATCCCATCCGATCCAGCAATCTACAGGCAACAGACGCCCAATGGAGATCTCCGGCGGAGGCTTCCATAACTCGTCAATGGCAAGATCAATGAGGGTCGGCATTGACCGTAACACCGTCTTGACGCGATAAGAACCCTAGGACCGCCTTACATGTACCCATGATCAAGATTGCTGCCAACAGCAGTAGAGGGAAGGAGACAACCAGATCAGCCCCCCCAAAGCCATAGACCAACCTTCCATCAATCCTCATCTTGTCACGGATGGAACGGAGCAAGGGCGAGCCTCCTAGCCATCGGGAGGGCGACGGCCCTGGCCCTCCTGCCGCGGCCATATACTAGGGGCGACCTCTCCTTATCCTGCTCTAGATCTGGACAGGGACGAACTCCCTGCAAGATGATCCATGCCGAGGCGAGATGAGGCCGCAGGCCCACCTTGCCACGACACCCTACCCCAGGCCGATAGTGGCTACTCCATGCGGTGACGACGAGGCCCAGCTGGCGGCGGCCCAGATCTTGGCCGGAGGCGAGAAGAGAGGGGGGAGGGAGGATCTCCCCACCGCCACCTGCCACCTCCCGGGTCTTTACCCGGCGTGGTGCCGACCGGTGGCTGCAAGGGGAGTGTTTTGGCGTTAGCACCAGTTGCCACCGATCCTCATTCTTTATTGGATAATCTATGATGGTGAATTGGAATTCGTAGGTAACTAAATGGCAAAGAACCCATTTCACAACTGACCAATTTTCTATATGCATCTTCTTCCACTTTGCCTCTTCCAATGCAAAACAATTTGCTCTTGTAAAGTTATTTTTTAACCCCGACAATTATAGAAAAAGGCAAAGTACTAGTTTCATATTTCTAACCTTTGTGAGATCATGTTCCGTGAAGATAATAGTTTCAGCAATGTATTGTAGCATGGAACACCCCCCCCCCCTCGATAAGATGAGGAACAAGTCCTCCTACTTGGTCTTTCTCCTTGGCCGTACTGATATTTGAAAGTGCAACTAATCCCCAGGTGGTTTTGGTAATTAATAACAACATATATATCATTGAACTAATCATTTCTTGAGAATATTTCAGAAAGTTTAGTGATATGGGTATGGCAATGACTGATGATGTGGACCCTCAAAATGCTAAGGAAAACATTGGCAAAAGCTCAAGACTCCATTTTTGGTTTAGTGATCCAAGATCACATTGAGTCCATAGGAAAGCCAATACTATTAAAAGGGATGAGGTTATGATGATGATCTGGTTGCTCTAAAGTGCTTAGTGATTTATCTCTCAAACAATCAGCAATCTTTCATTCCAACATAAACTCATAAGTAATCTCGGTCCCACCGATTCCAAACTCACCACACCGAGATGAACCACCTCACCATATAGCCAAAACCCTAGAATCTCGGATTTTCCGATTCCAAACTCGGTCATTCGAAATGGTGTTGCCAAGCTTCAGAACATACAGACTCAAATCGGTGTCACCGAGATGAGAAAGTCGGTCCCACCGAGATTGGCAAACCCTAGACTTTGGAAGAATCGGTCTAACCGAGATTGTATTTTCGGTCCCACTGAAATCCCAACGCTCACAAGATTTGAACTTTCGGTCCCACCGAGTTGTCAACTTCGGTCTGACCGAGATTGCTCAAATGTGTGTAACGGTTGGATTTTGTGTGGAGGCTATAAATACCCCTCCACCTCCTCTTCATTCGTGGAGAGAGCCATCAGAAAGAACTACCACTCCTACCTTACATTTCGAGAAGAAAACTACCTACCCTTGTGTTGAGATCAAGTTGCTCCACTCCCACCATATGAAACTTGATTTCTAGTCTTTCCAAGTTGCTTTCCACTCAATCCCTTCCTCCACCACAGCTAAATCAGGTGAGGAGAGTTGAGTGTTGGGGAGATTATCATTTGAAGCACAAGAGCAAGGAGTTCATCATCACCAACCCCATCTATTACCTTTTGGAGGGTGGTGCCTCCTAGATTGGTTAGGTGTCGCTTGGGAGCCTCCGTCATGATGTGGAGTTGAACCAAGGAGTTTGTAAGGGCAAGGAGATCGCCTACTTCGTGAAGATCTACCCCAGTAAGGCTAGTCCTCCGTGGGCGTAAGCCATGATGGCATAGACAAGGTTGCTTCCTCGTGGACCCTTCGTGGGTGGAGCCTCCGTGGACTCAAGGCAGTTACCCTCCGTGGGTTGAAGTCTCCATCAACGTGGATTGACGATAGCACCACCTATCGGAACCACGAGAAAAAATCTCCGTGTTCCATTGCGCTTTGCTCTTCTCCACCTCTCATTTACTATACATGCAACTTACTTTCCGCTGCCATAACTCTAGAATTGCATGTGTAGGGTGATACTTGACTTGGTTATCATTGTGAACTTGCTAAGAAACTACTCAAATCAAAAGGCTAAATTTTTAAGTTGTCAAGTAGTCTAATCACCCCCTCTAGACATACTTCCGATCCTACAAGTGGTATCGAGCATTGGTCTCCATTGGATTGGTTTCCATTGCATTGACTCCATAAGCTTGGTTTCACAACCTAGGAGAGTATGGCGTCTAGTGAGGGTAATTTTCGAGAGGTCCTTACTTTGATGGTTCAAACTTTGCTAGTTGGAAGCATAAAATGAAAATGCATATTCTTGGACATAACCCCGCATGGGGCATTATTTGTGTTGGCTTGCAAGGTGAGTTCTTCGAGGAAGGAAAAGTTCCGGATCGCGAAGCTATCTGCGGATGAGTTGCGGATGTTACGTAACAATGCTCAAGCTTGTGACATTCTCTTCAATGCTTTGTGTCCCGAGGAGTTCAACAAGATCAGCCGCCTTGAGAATGCAAAAGAGATTTGGGATACTTTGGTCGAAATGCACGAAGGTACCGAGTCCGTGAAGGAATCAAAGCTAGATGTTCTTCAAGGTCACTTGACAAGTTCAAGATGAAGGAAGGTGAAGGAGTCGCTGAAATGTACTCTAGGCTTGCTCTCATCACCAATGAGATGGCAGGTTTAGGAAGCGAAGAAATGACCGACCGATTCATCATCAAGAAGATCCTCGAGCTTTGGATGGAAAGTATGACACCGTGTGCACTTTGATCCAAATGATGCCAAACTACAAAGATCTCAAGCCTACCAAGTCATTGGAAGGATTGTTGCTCATGAGATGACACTTAAAGATAAAGAAGAGCTTCACAACAAGTCAAGCGGTGCTTACAAAGCTGCAGCTTGAAGCTCCCACATCCTCAAGTGACAAGCTAGTTTCCAATGAAGAGATAAGCCTAATGGTGAAGAACTTCAACAAATTCTACAAGAGTAGAAGCAAGGAAAGAAGCTCAAAGTCTAGATCATATGATGAAAGGAGATCTTCTAGTCGTGATCGAAACTGCTACAATTGTGGAAGACCCGACACTACTCAAATGAGTGTTCGACTCCCACAAGAGAAGAGAAGAATCTCCAAGAAGAAGAAGCTCAAGAGAAGAGTCGCCTCGAAAGAGAGAAGGAGTAAAGATGATCGTTATGAACGAAGATCCTCTCGGAGAAGCAAGGATTCGGAAAGGAAGGACAAGTCATCAAGGAGCTACACAAGAAGAAAACATCAAGCTCATGTTGGTGAATGGGTTTCGGCCCGACTCGGCAATCACTCCGAAAGAAGCTATCACTCCAACTCCGAATACAGTCAAGATGAAGGTGTTGCCGGTCTTGCTCTCGTATCCTCCAACTCCAACTCCTATGACATATTTGATTCACCAAATGAGGGAATTGGAAGATGCTTCATGGCAAAAGGCCCCAAGGTAACACATCCTGAGTTCATTGACTTTGATAGTGATGAGGATGACTTGCTTGGTGAAGATGAGCTTTTACATGATAAATCTAGTGAGCTTAGTAATGATGAACATGCTAGTAGTCTTTATAGTCGAGATGAGTCGAATGACAATGCTATGAAGGAGATTGAGCGCCTAACTAAAGAACTAAACACTCTTAAGTTAGCTCATGAAACAACTCAAGAAGATCATAGAGAGCTCCTAAGATCTCATGAGAAGCTACGCTCGAGAAGCTCAATCTAGAGCAAGAACATGAGTTTCTAAAAGCCATCAATGACGATCTTCAAAGAAGAGTTCTTCATATCTTGCCAAACGACTTCTCTTGTCTAATTTCTTGCCACCTATTAAAACTAAGCATGACAAGCATAAGAAAAATTCTTCATCTAGTAGTAACAATAATCATGTTAAATCAAATGTTGTTGCTTCTAGTAATTCTCTTGATTCCACTAACAATGTTTCAAGCCAAGTTTCACTTGAGCAAGAAAATAGTCTTTTGAAAGGGATTATAGAGAAAGGTGTCTACAAAAGTCTTGCCGGAAGCAAGAGCTTTGAGGAAATTGTTCGCAAACAAGGAAGACACCGGAAGAATCAAGGAATTGGTTTTGAGCTAAAGTTCAACGCCGAGGGTGTTGAATGGGAAGAAGGTCAATATCCCACTCCAAAGTTTGTCTCTCAAGAGAAGAAGTATGATCCTACTTCTTCCAATGAGGAACAAGCTCAAGATGACTTTCCACCACAAGACCACAAGCTAAAAGGCAAGGACAAGCTTCAAGAGGAGATTGATGCATTCATTGAAGCACCCAAGGCCATGGTCAAGTGGGTTCCCAAGGCAACTTCAAGTTCTACTTCAACGAGCTCAACTACTACCCCAAGGATTCCCATCAAGATGATGTGGATTCCGAAGAAGAAGAACTAGAAGGTTCTTGAGGGTGACTCCGCCAATATACTTCACTCATATTCATTTTGGCAAGGACTTGTGCAATCAACTTCCACATCTTGCACTAGTTCATGGAGTCACAAACCCTCATGTTGGTAAGTCAAGGGACAAGGTAATCATCGCTTTCATGGACATCATCTCTTATGAACTTCAATCTATGTCCATGGATATTCTTGTTTGTTCCTTGTGGGACTAACCCATGTAGGTATTGAAAGTGCCCGAATCCAAAGGATTGCTCCCAACTCTTGATGATCTTCATCAACATTGAGCATCCACATCTTCAAACATCTACATGAAGTCTTCAATGACAACCCAAGGTTAGTTTGACCCTTTAAAAGGGGTTCTCACATCAAGGGGGAGCTTTGCTCTAAAGAAATGAGCTAAAGCATCTCCTAACGATGTGAACACATTAATGCTTTATTGAAAAGTGGTAACCCCACTTGTGCTTAAACGATGAGTATGACCTATGATCAAATGTTCTCATTTGACTCCTAAGTCAATATACTCATATATAGATGACCTAGTCATCGCCAAACTGTGTGCTAGCTGTTAGTGATTTGTTTGTGCATGTTTGACACATATTTCATTTGCTATCTTATTGTGTGAGCATGTTGGATGCATGATTTTATCCATTCGAGGACATCCATTTGTTGCTTTGGTCTTTATGGTTTTCTTTCTTTTTGACCAAATGGATGGACAAGAATGCCTAAGTTTCTCCCCTAGCTATCTATGCTTTCTTGTCTCAAACTCTATTCATGCTTATATCACAAACTTTGAACAAGACTTTTTCGGACAGACCGAGTGAGGAGCACTCGGAGCCACCGATCCGTCAAAAGCCTAACTTCCAAAACCTTCTAAGTACTTTCGGTCAAACCGATATATCAAATCGGATGCACCGAGATCACTTGGATTGATCTAGGTTTTCACCTCGGTGAAACCGAAGTTTAAATTTTCGGCGTGATCGATGTGTGTAATCGCACGCAGCTAACCATCTCGGTCCCACCGAGTTTGTAACTTCGGTCCCACCGACACCAAGAGTATATATACCGAGGACGAGCGCGTTGATTACTTCTTCAAACGCTTCGCCTCAAAACTCTTATTGCCGTCGCCTTGGTCTACGGATCGCCTCCGCTGTCGCTTTGGCGCCTCGCTGGTCTCCATCGCCGTCAACGGTCCTTCGCCTTTGCACCGTTGCCGCCGTGAGTGAAGCTCCACCGCATTGGGTGAGCTTCATCCTCTCGTGTTCCAATCGCTGATTCTATGCACGATAGGTGTTGCCATGATTCTTGCCAAGTTTGAGATCTCCTATCCAGCTATTTAGATCATAGAACAAATTTCGAGTGAAAATTTTAGGTTAGGTTTCCGCGAACACATCTCGGTGTGACCGATTCGCATTTTCGATCGACCGATTTGGCCTCCGCCATTGACCGCACGCTTTCGTGAAACCGAAGTTGTGCAAATCGGTAAGACCAAGTAAAGATTTAGTGAAACCCTAGCTGTCTCGGCTAGATCAAACCCATTTCGTCCAACCGAAAGTGGTGTATGTGGTCTGTTTAGACGCTTTGGTTTCACCGAATTAATAGACTCGGTCGACCGACATGTATTCTGTGAAAACCTAAAACTAAAGTTTGAACTCATTTTTTTGCAAAATCCTCTGCAGTTTGTGATAACTCTTCTATTCTGCCCATACCCACTCTATTCACAAAGTTGTCGACATGTCTCGAAGGAAGTGACAATCGAACAGTCCGAGATGCCGCTTGAGATTCCAGAGGCAGCTACAAGTCCGTAAGCAAGCAGTTTTTCAGATGATGGAGAGAGAAGCACTCCAAGTGGATCTGCTGCTGCCGCCACTGTGGCTGGAGGAAGAGGAACTCGATGAGGAAGATTCAGATTTTGTTGCGAGATGAGGAATAACCTCAAAGCCTAAAAGGCAAGTGGTTTCCAAAGGATATCAAGGGCAACAACAAAGAAAGGCACAAGCAAGGTCAAGAAATCCATCAAGCCGAAGCTCAAGATGGAAGAAACCTCCAAAGAAAATCAAGAAGACTTCCAAGAGGAAGAGGAAAGTTCATGAAGAGATCTGCGATGATGATGACGATTCGATGAGGAAGCACCTCACCACCTCGTAAGCGAAGTTGATGGGTGATGCCATCGAGGCAGGAGCACCTCCTAAAGCTAAGCCTTTAGCTCCAAAGAAAGGCAGCCCAAGCCAAACCTCGCCGCCAAGCCCAGAAGACTGTGAGAAATATTCCAGCTTCAGAGAAGAAAAGGACAATGTGCCACCGCAGAATCGATGATGAGGCTCATGTTCGCTCAAGCTAAGACAGAAACTGCCAGCTCATAATGAAGCTCATCCTCGAGCTGAAAATATGAAGGAGAGAAAGGACAAAGGACTCGAGCTATGGAGGCAAACAGATCCATATGCCAGCAGGAGAAGAACAGCATTGACCCAAGATTTCACACTAGAGAGCAACAAGACTTTTATGAGACAAAGCTCATGGACAAGAAGCCAATTGTTGCTTGACACCAGATATGTAGATCGGGAATACATCGACAAAGTGAAGAGCACAGAGACTATTTCCCACATGTGCACGAAAGCTTCACCGCTTGTGGGATTGCGAGTTTGTTGGTCGGTCGATCGCTCGAACGATGAGATGATCATGCGCTTCTATGCCACCGCACACTTCTATCCAGATGGCAGGATTGTATGGATGATGTATGCGTAGATTTCATCTACAGCTTGAGGAATGGAGAGCATTGCTGAATGCACTGTTTCAAGGAAGATGACATTGATGTGTATGGCATTCAAGAAAAATCACGAGTCAATGAAGAACATGTATAATGAGGTTGATGAGAAGGATGTAGAGTTTTGGAAGCTTGGATCAGCTACTACCTTCAGCAGGTCTCCCAACCACCAACACCATTCTCGAGGCATACTCGATGCCTAAGTCAAGGGACCACCGCATGATAAGAGGGTACTCTATCAACATGCTGCACATTCTAGATCGAAGACACCTTTTAAGGTGATGGACCCGATAGTTGAGACTATCAAGAGGACAAAGACCCAAAAGAGGTCGTGTGGGTTTGCTCCGCATATTCAGATGCTCATTAATGCCAAGTTTGGCACGGACACCTACCGTTGGATAGACCCCACTTGCCACCGCAGCTCTGAACATGAGGACAACGAGGTTGTGATGATGAGAATGCTCCCACGTCAGTAGAAGGACATGCGAAGTCTGAAGTCGCTAAACAAGCTAAAGCCGAGAAGGAAGCAGCAAGAAAGCCCAAGAGTGTTTGAACAACTTCTTGAAGCCACTCAGAGAATTGAGCTACGCCTGCCAGATAGTGCAATCTCGGGAGAGCCTTGAGAGGATCGTTGAGGATAAGTTCCATGCTCGACGCTGTCGATCAAGTGCAGTCACCGTCAACAAGCTTGATGCGATATCGAGGAAGCTAAGAGGAGAAGGCAGAACTTATGAAGGAGATGGAAGGTGACATGGTCCAGATGACTATGAGCAGCTGTTGCAAAGCCCACAAAGCCCAGATCAGCCGCTATTCCAAAGGTCGATCCTGTGGCTACTACATCAAGACCTCCTACAGCTCCGTCGGCCCAAAGACCAGCTCCAAGATCCACTCCTCCAGCTCCACAGACTTCAGCAAGCGTCGCAGATGCAGCCATCTCCACTCCATCGACGCAAACAGAGCCGCCAAAGAGTCCCGAGTGACGATTAGCTCTATACCTTTCGAACTTTTTGGTAACTTGTTGCCAAAGGGGGAGAAATTGTATAGATCATAGGGCTTCGAGTGAGAGAGTGCTTCGTTTTTGCTCTTTCATTTGCGGTTTTCCTTGAGATACTTTTTGAGTTCTTTGAGATACTTCGTGTGTTTGATACTACGTTTGCTCTATCTTGATGAGTGCTTGATCATACTGTGCTTAATGTGTGCTTGATGTCTATCATATTTCATTCATATCTTGTATGATCATTTACTCATGTCTTGGTGATTGGGTGCATGATATTCATTCTTATCATTTTGTGCGCTCCACCAAGATGTATGTGACATGGAAGAGTAACCCATGATCCTAATCGGTTGTGCATTTGCATTCAAACGCAAATCTTAAATAATGCACAAATTTAGGGGGAGCTCTTGCTTATCACATACTTCTCAAAGCGACGATGTTATTCATTAATTATATCACTTGTCGAAGCTTTGATCTATATGTTGTCATCAATTACCAAAAAGGGGGAGATTGAAAGTGCAACTAATCCCCAGGTGGTTTTGGTAATTAATAACAACATATATATCATTGAACTAATCATTTCTTGAGAATATTTCAAAAGTTCAAGGATATGGGTATGGCAATGACTGATGATGTGGACCCTCAAAATGCTAAGGAAAACATTGGCAAAAGCTCAAGACTCCATTTTTGGTTTAGTGATCCAAGATCACATTGAGTCCATAGGAAAGCCAATACTATTAAAAGGGATGAGGTTATGATGATGATCTGTTGCTCTAAAGTGCTTAGTGATTTATCTCTCAAACAATCAGCAATCTTTCATTCCAACATAAACTCATAAGTAATCTCGGTCCCACCGATTCCAAACTCACCACACCGAGATGAACCACCTCACCATATAGCCAAAACCCTAGAATCTCGGATTTTCCGATTCCAAACTCGGTCATTCGAAAATGGTGTTGCCAAGCTTCAGAATCTTCAGACTCAAATCGGTGTCACCGAGATGAGAAAGTCGGTCCCACCGAGATTGGCAAACCCTAGACTTTGGAAGAATCGGTCTAACCGAGATTGTATTTTCGGTCCCACCGAAAATCCCAACGTTCACAAGATTTGAACTTTCGGTCCCACCGAGTTGTCAACTTCGGTCTGACCGAGATTGCTCAAATGTGTGTAACGGTTGGATTTTGTGTGGAGGCTATAAATACCCCTCCACCTCCTCTTCATTCGTGGAGAGAGCCATCAGAAAGAACTACCACTCCTACCTTACATTTCTGAGAAGAAAACTACCTACCCTTGTGTTGAGATCAAGTTGCTCCACTCCCACCATATGAAACTTGATTTCTAGTCTTTCCAAGTTGCTTTCCACTCAATCCCTTCCTCCACCACAGCTAAATCAGTGAGGAGAGTTGAGTGTTGGGGAGATTATCATTTGAAGCACAAGAGCAAGGAGTTCATCATCACCAACCCCATCTATTACCTTTTGGAGGGTGGTGCCTCCTAGATTGGTTAGGTGTCGCTTGGGAGCCTCCGTCATGATGTGGAGTTGAACCAAGGAGTTTGTAAGGGCAAGGAGATCGCCTACTTCGTGAAGATCTACCCCGAGTAAGGCTAGTCCTCCGTGGGCGTAAGCCATGATGGCATAGACAAGGTTGCTTCTTCGTGGACCCTTCGTGGGTGGAGCCCTCCGTGGACTCAAGCAGCCATTACCCTCCGTGGGTTGAAGTCTCCATCAACGTGGATTGACGATAGCACCACCTATCGGAACCACGAGAAAAAATCTCCGTGTCTCCATTATGCGTTTGCTCTTCTCCACCTCTCATTTACTATACATGCAACTTACTTTCCGCTGCCATAACTCTAGAATTGCATGTGTAGGGTGATACTTGACTTGGTTATCATTGTGAACTTGCTAAGAAACTACTCAAATCAAAAGGCTAAATTTTTAAGTTGTCAAGTAGTCTAATCACCCCCCTCTAGACATACTTCCGATCCTACAATATTAAATGCCAACATATCTGCCGCTATGTTGAACAAAATAGGAGATATCAGATCCCCTTGTCTTAAGCCCTTATGTGTCTGAAAATAATGACATGTGTCATCATTCACCTTAATCCCCATGCTACCTTTTTGAATGAATGAGTCCACCTATTTCCTCTAGGCTTTATTGAACCCCTTCATGCGCATAACCTGCTAGAGGAAGGGCCATTTGACCTTATCATACTCCTTTTCAAAATCCACCTTGAAGATCACCCCATCTAGTTTCTTCAAATGGATTTCATGTAGAGTTTCATGTAAGACAACAACCCCCTCGATGATATTTTGTAGCGACCATGATCCCAATGGACCAAAGTCTCTGTGCTTAAGTGTCATCCCTGGATCGGTATGCTGACACACATAGTACTCGAGGAATTATAACATAGTTCAATCACACACTTATGACATCGAGGTCCTCATAAAGAGTATCTGTTACACAAATAATATGGCTAGAGGCCATCTAAACTAAATAACTGCGGAAGCTTCAAAGATAAATGAGCCCATCAACTCCAACGGCATATCTGAGTGCATGACAATGACCTATCGCACCTTATTCTTCGTTGGTAGTCTGCAACATGAGACGTTGCAGCCGTGTAGGTCAGCACATGGAATATGCTGGCAGAGTTACACGGTAGAGCAAATTAATGCAAGAAACTATATATTCATGCATATTTGGCTGGTGGAAGCTCTAAGTTTAATGTTTTGCATAGAAGCTAATTTTTCCCTACAACAAAGGAATAAATTTTATTTACTACAAAGTTTATATCGATATTTGAGAAGGTTCATCCAACTCAAATCCCAACCTTAAACAAGTATCATCATTAAAACCAATTCATTTAATTAAAGAGGGATGAGATCAACAATAATATCCAGTTCTAGATGCTCAAGATGTCCATAACCGGGGACACGGCTAACCATGATTAGTTTATTCACTCTACAGAGGTTGCGCACTTTTCCCCACAAGACTCGACCGCATTCATGATCGGAAGATCGAGACATGGTCTTTCTGAAGCATTAACTCTCTACTCTGGGTAGACCGGTACACCTACTTTCCCCTACATTTGCTAGTCCACCATTTCAAGAGCTCACACAACTTACTCAACTATGCCAGAGCCCATAATGGCTTGTGGCTGCACACAGAAGTTTCTAGGCATGAAATATCAAATGATCCCTTTGAGCCTAGGTGGCGAACCAAGGAAAAGTCACACGGGTACTATGGGATTTCCCAATAGGCAAGCACTGGTTTCTCCAGGTGCCCAAACTAATCCACCCAGATGTGTATTAAAGCTGCCACCTTAATGTTATCCAAAATTATTAACTCTCACAACTTCCATGTACATCACGATCTAATCCCCGTCTACGAGCACGGCTAAGCAATAAATGAGCATAACGTATATTCCTGGGGTGATCAAGGGTAATAGGTTCCTACCTCAAGTACTAAAACCAAAACCACATGTTTCCATTCCTACTCATGCAAATATTTGAGGGGCAATACTAATGCATAGTAAAAACTGGGTATAGAAGAGTATGATCAAAGTGTAACTTGCCTTGCTGACGGTTGAAAAACTCTAGAGATTCGTAACAAGCTTCACACTCTAGAAAACCTATCATAGACAAACAGTAGCATACATAAGCAATCAAACAAATGATGCAAAGAGAAAACGAGAAAAGATCCAAATAAAACTTAAACCAAGCAAATAACTAAACTAAACAGAAAACAAATTCTAACAGTATTATTTTCATGTGGATTAGATCTTAACAGTAGTACTTGTGGTTAGCTATGATTTGCAAAAAGAATCAACTCAAACGGAGCGATGAAACTCAAGATACAAACAAAACAAGATCTAATACTAATCTGAACTAAACTCAAATTTTAAATTGTCAAAATCATGTTCAAGTTGGTTTACTGGATAGAGGGGATCATTACGAAGCATTAGGCGTTGGTTTCATCTAATTTGGATAAACGAGCTAAAAGTTATGCTAGTTTGAAGATCAGGGGCTAAATCACGATAAAACTATTCACGAATAGGTCCCTGCCGAAAATAAATAGAAAAAAAATTATCAGACGAACGTCCGCTAACAGAGACTAACGAACGAATTCATTCGTTAACAGATCTAAACGGGTGAACATTCGCCAACTAACGAACTAATAAAAATAAAAACCGATCTAACCTAACTAAACCGAAACTAAAAAAATCGAAGAATAAACCGGTGACCCGGGGCCATTTTTTACCTGTCTTCAGCCGGCGGCGGTTGAGGTCAACGGCGAGGCGGGCCGCGGACGTCGGCGACTTGGCGGCGGGTTTCCGGTGTGGGTGGCGGCGGCAAGCGGCGGCAAACAACACGCAAAGAAGCAGCAAGGCGGCAGCGCGACGCGGGCGATGGCGGCTCGGGCGGCGGTTTGTGGAGAGGAGAGGGGCGACACGGTCGGCTTATAAGGGGGCGCATGGCGGCGGCGGCCCGGACTCGGACTCCACCGGAGTCCGGCGGTGGCACAGGACGGCGGAGGTGGTTGGCGAGCTGGGCCGTGGCCTGGCTTCGGCTGGGCCGACCCAGTTGGGAGTTTTTTTAAAAAGCAGCGCCGGGAAGAAAAATCCGAATAAAATAAAATAAAAAATTCCAGAAACACTTTTCTCCATCCGCTCCTAATATTTGGGACAATGTGAACATTTTTCTGGACTAAATGCAAATTTTAAAAGATGCATCCTTTTCCCTAATTAAATAAAATGCAACAGAATAAAATTGCAAATAAAAATACAAATAAAATAATTTGACTTCCAAATTTCTTTTCCAACATTTCTCCTTTGTTTTGAACAAGTCCTTTTATCTTCTCTCTTTATTTTTGTTGTTTTTTAAATAATTGGTAAGAATTTGTTGAAATCAAATTGATCCACTTTTCAAATTTGAATAAATTCAAAAATGAATTTATATGAAACACCAACTCTCTCCTTGGGTCCTTGAGTTGCTTAAGATTTTCTTGGATTACAACCAAATAAAAACCCAAAATGCAATAAAATATGAATGCATATGAATGATCTATGTATAACATCAAATTGAAAAATTGGGATGTTCCAAACCTACCTCCCTTAAGATGAATCTCGCCCTCAAGATTCGGGTAGGTCAGCAAAAAGGTGTGGTGGTCCTTGCGGAGGTCTTCTTCTCGCTCCCAGGTGGCTTCCTCCTTGGTATGGTGGCTCCACTAAACTTTGCAGAACTTGATGACTTTGCTGCGAGTAACTCGGCTAGAATACTCGAGAATCTTAACCGACTTCTCTTCATAGGCCAGATCCCTATCCAACTGAATCGCTTCCAGTGGCACTGTATCTCTCAGAGGGATGTCAGCCATATCTGTGTGGCACTTCTTCAATTGGGAAACGTGAAACACATCATGAACTCCTGACAATCCTTTGGGTAATTGCAACTTGTAGGCAACTTCTCCCATGCGTTCCAAAACTCTGTATGGTCCTACAAATCGTGGTGCTAGCTTCCCTTTGACTCCAAAACGCTTAACTCCTCGAATTGGGGACACACGAAGATATGCTCTATCTCCTACTTCGTAGGCTACCTCCTTGCGTTTGGTATCTACATAACTCTTCTGCCTGGACTGGGCTATCTTGAGTCTGTTGTTGGGGAACGTAGTAATTTCAAAAATTTTCCTACGCACACGCAAGATCATGGTGATGTATAGCAACGAGAGGGGAGAGTGTTGTCTCACGCACTCGAGACCCGGCGGAAGCGATCACAACGTAGAGGAAGTAGTCGACGTTCTCCTCGCGATCCGACCGATCCGGCGCCGTCACTCCGGCGCCCGAGTTCTTGACACACGACAGCTCGATGACGCCCCTCGTACTCGATCCAGCCGAGTGTCGAGGGAGAGTTTCACAAGACGACGGCGCAGGACGATCTTGATGTTTCACCGGTGCGAGGCTTCACGGTATAACCGAGGTGGAATATGGTGGAGGGGGCACGCACACGGCTAAGGAACGATCTAAAGATCAACTTGTGTGTTCCAAGGTGCCCTCCTGCCCCAGATATAAAGGAGCCAGGGGAAGGGGCCATGGCCAAGAGGAGGCGCGCCAGGAGTCCTACTCCCTCGGGAGTAGGATTCCCCCAATCCTAGTTGGACTAGGATTCCTGAGGGGGAAAGAGAGAGAGGGGGCGGCCCTTCTCCTAGTCCTAGTAGGACTAGGGAAGGGGAAGGCGCGCCACCTAGGGCTGCCCTTCTCCTTTCCACTAAGGCCCATCGAGGCCCATTTACCTCCCGGGGTTCCAGTAACCTCCGGTACTCGAGAAATTCCGCCGCCTCGAACCATTCGAACTCCAAACATAGGCTTCCAATATATCAATCTTTATGTCTTGACCATTCCGAGACTCCTCGTCATGTCCGTGATCACATCCGGGACTCGAACTCCTTCGGTACATCAAAATACATAAACTCATAATAACTATCATCGAAACCTTAAGCGTCATGGACCCTACGGTTCGAGAACAATGTAGACATGACCTAGAACTATTCACGGTCAATAACCAACAGCGGACCTGGATGCCCATATTGGTTCCTACATATTCTACGAAGATCTTTATCGGTCGACCGCATAACAACATACGTTGTTCCTTTGTCATCGGTATGTTACTTGCCCGAGATTCGATCGTCGGTATCCAATACCTAGTTCAATCTCGCTACCGCAAGTCTCTTTACTCGCATCAGAATACATCATCTCACAACTAACTCATTAGTTGTAGTGCTTGCAAGGCTTCATGATGTCCATTACCGAGAGGGCCCGAGATACCTCTCCGACAATCAAGTGACAAAACCTAATCTTGAAATACGCCAACCCAACATCTCGCCTTTGGAGACACTGTAGTACTCCTTTATAATCACCCGATTACGTTGTGACGCTTGGTAGCACCAAAGTGTTCCTCCGTAAACGGAGTTGCATAATCTCATAGTTACAGGAACATGTATAAGTTATGGATAAAAGCAGAGCAACATACTAAACGATCGTGTCTTTGAGCTAATGGAATGGGTCATGTCAATCGATCATTCTACTAATGATGTGACCTTGTTAATCAAATAACAACTCTTTGTTCATGGTTAGGAAACATAACCATCTTTGATTAACAAGCTAGTCTAGTAGAGGCATACTAGTGACATCTTGTTTTGTCTATGCATTCACACATGTATCATGTTTCTGGTTAATACAATTCTAGCATGAATGATAAACATTTATCATGAAATAAGGAAATAAATAATAACTTTATTATTGCCTCTAGGGCATATTTCCTTCAATCTCCCACTTGCACTAGAGTCAATAATCTAGATTACATAGTAATGATTCTCACACCCATGGAGTCTTGGTGCTGATCATGTTTTGCTCGTGGAAGAGGCTTAGTCAATGGGTCTGCAACATTCAGATCCGTGTGTATCTTGCAAATCTCTATGTCTCCCACCTGGACTAAGTCCCGGATGGAATTGAAGCGTCTCTTGATGTGCTTGGTCCTCTTGTGAAATCTGGATTCCTTCGCTAAGGCAATTGCTCCATATTGTCACGAAGATTTTCATTGGACCCGATGCACTAGGTATGACACCTAGATCGGATATGAACTCCTTCATCCGCACTCCTTCATTAGCTGCTTCCGGCTGCTATGTATTCCGCTTCACATGTAGATCCCGCCACGACGCTTTGTTTAGAACCGCACCAACCGACAGCTCCTCCGCTTAGTGTAAATACGATCCGGTTTGCGATTTAGAATCGTCCGGATCGGTGTCAAAACTTGCATCAACGTAACTGCCATTTATGAGCTCTTTGTCACCTCCATATACGAGAAACATATCCTTAGTCCTTTTCGTATTTCAGATGTTCTTGACCGCTGTCCAAAGGATCCACTCTGGATTACTTTGGTACCTCCTGCCAGCTTATAGCAAGGCACACATCGGTCTGGTACACAGATTGCATACATGATAGAGCCTATGGCTGAAGCATAGGAACATCTTTCATTTTCTCTCTATCTTCTGCGGTGGTCGGGCATTGAGTCTTACTCAATTTCACACCTTGTAACACGTGCAAGAACCCTTTCTTTGCTTGATCCATTTTGAACTTCTTCAAAATCTTGTCAAGGTATGTGCTTTGTGAAAGTCCAATTAAGCGTCCTCGATCTATCTCTATAGATCTTAATGCCTAATATGTAAGCAGCTTCACCGAGGTCTTTCATTGAAAACTCTTATTCAAGTATCCCTTTATGCTATCCAGAATTCTATATCATTTCCGATCAGCAATATGTCATCTACATATAAGATCGTAAATGCTACAGAGCTCCCACTCACTTTCTTGTAAATACAAAGCTTCTCCAAAAGTCTCAGACAAACCCAAATGCTTTGATCACACTATCAAAGCGCTTATTCCAACTCCGAGATGCTTGCACCAGTCCATAAATGGATCGCTGGAGCTTGCACACTTTGTTAGCTCCTTTGGATCGATAAAACCTTCGTTGCATCATATACAACTCTTCTTCCGTAAATCCATTCAGAATGCAGTCTTTACATCCATTTGCCAAATTTCATAATCATAAAATGCGGCAATTGCTAACATGATTCGGACGGACTTAAGCATCGCTTCGGGTGAGAAGGTCTCATCGTAGTCAATCCCTTGAACTTGCCGAAACCTTTTGCGATAAGTCGAGCTTTATAGACGATAATATTACCGTCGTCGGTCTTCTTCTTGAAGATCCACTTGTTTTCTATTGCTTGCCTACCCTCGGCAAGTCAACCAAAGTCCATACTTTGTTTTCATACATGGATCCCATCTCGATTTCATGGCCTCAAGCCATTTTGCGGAATCTGGGCTCACCATCGCTTCTTCATAGTTCGTGGGTTCATCATGATCTAGTAGCATGATTTCGTAACAGGATTACCGTACCACTCAGTGCGGATCTTACTCGGTTGATCTACGAGGTTCTGCGAGAACTTGATCTCAAGTTTCATGATCAACATCATCAACTTCCTCACTACTTGGTATAGATGTCTCGAAACCGGTTTCTGCGATTTAACTACTTTCAAGTAAGGGAGAAGGTACTATTACCTCATCAAGTTCCACTTTCCTCCCACTCACTTCTTTCGAGAGAAACTCCTTCTCTAGAAAGGATCCATTCTTAACGAATGTCTTGCCTTCGGATCTGTGATAGAAGGTGTACCCAACTGTCTCCTTTGGGTATCCTATGAAGACACATTCTCCGATTTGGGTTCGAGCTTATCGGGTTGAAGCTTTTTCACATAAGCATCGCATCCCCAAACTTTAAGAAACGACAACTTTGGTTTCTTGCTAAACCATAGTTCATAAGGTGTCGCCTCAACGGATTTCGACGGTGTTCTATTCAGTGTGAATGCGGCCGCCTCTAGAGCATAACCCCAAAACGATAGCGGTAAATCAGAAGAGACATCATAGATCGTACCATATCTAGTAAAGTACGACACGACGCTCGGACACACCATTACGCTGTGGTGTTCCGGTGGCGTGAGTTGCTAAACTATTCCGCATTGTTTCAAATGTAGACCAAACTCGAACTCAAATATTCACCTCCACGATCGGATCGTAGAAACTTAATTTTCTTGTTACGATGATTTTCAACTTCACTCTGAAATTCTTTGAACTTTTCAAATGTTCCAGACTTATGTTTCATTAAGTAGATATACCCATATCTGCTTAAGTCATCTGTGAAGGTGAGAAAATAACGATATCCGCCACGAGCCTCAACGCTCATCGGACCACATACATCTCAGTATGTATGATTTCCAACAAATCTGTTGCTCTCTCCATCGCATCGAGAACGGTGTTCTAGTCATCTTGCCCATGAGGCACGGTTCGCAAGTGCCAAGTGATTCATAATCAAGTGACTCCAAAAGCCCATCAAGATGGAG
The DNA here is from genome assembly GCA_021437245.1 of Aegilops speltoides. Lineage (NCBI taxonomy): Eukaryota > Viridiplantae > Streptophyta > Magnoliopsida > Poales > Poaceae > Aegilops > Aegilops speltoides. The sequence continues at coordinate 135,072,926 of CM038141.1, forward strand.
TTTCTTCATGCGCTTTACACCGATATGACCTAAACGGCAAGTGCCACAAATAAGTTGCACTTTCGTTATCAACTCTGCATCTTTTGGTTTCAACATTATGAATATGTGTATCACTACTATCGAGATTCATCAAAATAGACCATTCCTCAAGGGTGCATGACCATAAAAGATATTACTCATATAAATAGAACAACCATTATTCTCTCGATTTAAATGAATAACCGCCTCGCATCAAACAAGATCCAGATATAATGTTCATGCTCAACGCAGCACCAAATAACAATTATTTAGGTCTAAAACTAATCCGAAGGTAGATGTAGAGGTAGCGTGCCGACCGCGATCACATCGACTTTGGAACCATTTCCCACGCCAAGATCGTCACCTCGCCCTTTGCCGAGTTCGCAATCAGTAGTCCTGCTTGAGTTGCAAATATTAGCAATGTAACCAAGATCAAATACCAGTGCTACTACGAGCTCTAGTAAGGTACACATCAATAACATGTATATCACATATACCTTTGTTCACCTTGCCATCCTTCTTATCCGCCAAATACTTGGGGCAGTTCCGCTTCCAAAGGACCATCCGCTTGCGGTAGAAGCACTCGGCCAGGTTTAGGGCCAGACTTGGGTTTCTTCTCTTGAGCAGAACTTGCTTGCTGTTCTTCTTGAAGTTCCCTTCTTCTTCCCTTTGCCTTTCTTCTTGAAACTAGTGGTCTTGTTGACCATCAACACTTGATGCTCCTTCTGATTTCTACCTCCGCAGCCTTTAGCATTGCGTAAGAGCTCGTATAGTCTTTACTAACCCTTGCATATTATAGTTCATCACGAAGCCTTTGTAGCTTGGTGGCGTGATTGAAGAATTTTGTCAATGACACAATCATCCGGAAGATTAACTCCCAATTGTGTCAAGTGATTGTAGTACCCGGACATTCGAGTATATGCTCACTAATGTAACTATTCTCCTCCATCTTGCAGCTATAGAACTTATTGGAGACTTCATATCTCTCAATCCGGGCATTCTGTTGAAATATCAACTTCAACTCCTGAAACATCTCATATGCTCCATGACGCTCAAAACGCCGTTGAAGTCCCGTTCTAAGCCGTAGCATGGCACATCAACTATAGAGTAGACATCAGCTTTGCTCGCCAGACGCTCATAACATCTGCAGCTTGCATTAGCAAAGAGTCTGCACCTAGCGGTGCATCCAGACGTAACTCTTCAGGCAGCAATGAGGATGATCCTCAAATTACGGACCCAATCCGTAATTGCTACCATCATCTTTCAACTTTGCTTTCTCAAGGAACGCATTAAAATTCAACGGAACAACAAAGACGAGCCATCTATCTACAATCAAACATAAACAAGCAAGATACTATCGGTACTAAGTTCATGATAAATTTAAGTTCGCTTAATCATATTACTAAAGAACTCCCACTTAGAAAGACATCCTCTAATCATCTAAGTGATCACGTGATCCAAATCAACTAAACCATAACCGATCATCACGTGAAATGGAGTAGTTTTCAATGGTGAACATCTTATGTTGATCATATCTACTATATGATTCACGCCGACCTTTCGGTCTCCGTGTTCCGAGGCCATATCTGCATATGCTAGGCTCGTCAAGTATAACCCGAGTATTCTGCGTGTGCAAAACTGGCTTGCACCCGTTGTAGATGGACGAGAGCTTATCACACCCGATCATCACGTGGTGTGCGGGCACGATTTAACTTTGGCAACGGTGCATACTCGGGAGAACACTTCTTGATAATTTAGTGAGAGATCATCTTATAATGCTACCGTCAATCAAAGCAAGATAAGATGCATAAAAGGATAAACATCACATGCAAATCAATATAAGTGATATGATATGGTCATCATCATCTTGTGCTTCATGATCTCCATCTTGCAGCACCACCATGATCACCATCGCCACCGGCGCGACACCTTGATCTCCATCGTAGCATCGTTGTCGCCTCGCCAAAACTTATGCTTCTACGACTATCGCTACCGCTTAGTGATAAAGTAAAGCATTACAGTATGCATTGCATTGCATACAATAAAGCGACAACCATATGGCTCTGCCGATTGCCGATAACTTCGTTACAAAACATGATCATCTCATACAATAAAATATAGCATCACGCCTTGACCATATCACATCACAACAAGCCCTGCAAAAACAAGTTAGACGCCCTCTACTTTGTTGTTGCAAATTTTACGTGGCTGCTACGGGCTTAAGCAGAACCAGTCTCACCCACGCATCAAAACCACAACGATATTTCGTCAAATAGACTCCGCTTTAACCTTCTCAAGGACCGGCGAGCCACACTCGTTCAACTAAAGTGAGAGAGACAGCACCCACCAGTCACCTTTAAGCAACGAGTGCTCGTGGCGGTGAAACCAGTCTCGCGTAAGCGCACGCGTAATGTCGGTCCGGGCCGCTTCATCTCACAATACCGCTGAACCAAAGTATGACATGCCGGTAGGTAGTATGACTTGTATCGCCCACAACTCACTTGTGTTCTACTCGTGCAAAACATCAAACCATAGAAAAACCTGGCTCGATACCATCGCTTGGGAACGAGTAATTTCAAAAATTTCCTACGCACACGCAAGATCATGGTGATGTATAGCAACGAGAGGGGAGAGTGTTGTCTACGCACTCGTGAGACCCGGCGAAGCGATCACAACGTAGAGGAAGTAGTCGACGCTCTCCTCGCGATCCGACCGATCCCGCGCCGTCACTCCGGCGCCCGAGTTCTTGACACACGTACAGCTCGATGACGCCCCTCAGACTCGATCCAGCCGAGTGTCGAGGGAGAGTTTCACAAGACGACAGCGTGGTGGCGATCTTGATGTTTCACCGACGCAGGCTTCGCTTAAGCTTCGCGACGTATAACCGAGGTGGAATATGGTGGAGGGGGCACCGACACGGCTAAGGAACGATCTAAAGATCAACTTGTGTGTTCCAGGTGCCCCCTGCCCCGTATATAAAGGAGCCAGGGAAGGGGCCATGCGGCCAAGAGGAGGCGCTGCCAGGAGTCCTACTCCTCTCGAGTAGGATTCCCCAATCCTAGTTGGACTAGGATTCCTGAGGGGAAAGAGAGAGAGGGGGCGGCCCTTCTCCTAGTCCTAGTAGGACTAGGGAAGGGGAAGGCGCGCCACCTAGGGCTGCCCTTCTCCTTTCCACTAAGGCCCATCGAGGCCCATTTACCTCCCGGGGTTCCGTAACCTCCGGTACTCCAGAATTCCGCCGCCTCGAACCATTCGAACTCCAAACATAGGCTTCCAATATATCAATCTTTATGTCTTGACCATTCCGAGACTCCTCGTCATGTCCGTGATCACATCCGGGACTCGAACTCCTTCGTACATCAAAATACATAAACTCATAATAACCGCCATCGAAACCTTAAGCGTGCGGACCCTACGGTTCGAGAACAATGTAGACATGACCTAGAACTATTCACGGTCAATAACCAACAGCGGACCTGGATGCCCATATTGGTTCCTACATATTCTACGAAGATCTTTATCGGTCGAGACCGCATAACAACATACGTTGTTCCTTTGTCATCGGTATGTTACTTGCCCAAGATTCGATCGTCGGTATCCAATACCTAGTTCAATCTCGCTATCGCAAGTCTCTTTACTGCATCAGTAATACATCATCTCACAACTAACTCATTAGTTGTAGTGCTTGCAAGGCTTCATGATGTGCATTACTTGAGAGGGCCCGAGATACCTCTCCGACAATCAAGTGACAAAACCTAATCTTGAAATACGCCAACCCAACATCCGCCTTTGGAGACACTGTAGTACTCCTTTATAATCACCCGATTCGCTTGTGACGCTTGGTAGCACCAAAGTGTTCCTCCGTAAACGGAGTTACATAATCTCATAGTTACAGAACATGTATAAGTTATGGATAAAAGCAGAGCAACATACTAAACGATCGTGTGCTGAGCTAATGGAATGGGTCATGTCAATCGATCATTCTACTAATGATGTGACCTTGTTAATCAAATAACAACTCTTTGTTCATGGTTAGGAAACATAACCATCTTTGATTAACAAGCTAGTCTAGTAGAGGCATACTAGTGACATCTTGTTTTGTCTATGCATTCACACATGTATCATGTTTCCGGTTAATACAATTCTAGCATGAATGATAAACATTTATCATGAAATAAGGAAATAAATAATAACTTTATTATTGCCTCTAGGGCATATTTCCTTCATCTGTCATGAATCAACTTAACCTTCTCCTGAGAATCTCTGATTAAGTCTGGTCCGAACAACTGTATGTCTCCAACTTCATCCCATAATAACGGTGTCCTGCACCTCCTTCCGTATAAAGCTTTGGAAGGGGCCATCTTCAAACTGGCTTGATAACTGTTGTTATAAGAGAACTGTGCGTAGGGCAAATTATCATCCCAACCAGATCCATAATCCAACGCACAAGCTCTCAACATGTCAGAATCTGATTGACTCTCCCGGTCTGTCCGTCTGTCTTCGGATGAAAGGCTGTACTAAACTCTAGCCTGGTACCCAAAGTTTCGTGCAACTGATTCCAAAACTTTGAAGTAAATTGTGTTCCTCTGTCTCATATGATGGTCCTCGGAACTCCATGCAGACATACGATCCTGGTCATGTATATCTTCGCCAACTTAGCACTCGTATAAGCTGTCTTCACGGGGATGAAATGGGTTACCTTCGTCAAGCGATCGACTACAACCTAGATAGAGTCATAGCCTGAATGAGTCCTGGGTAATCCAGTGATGAAATCCATGCCAAGTTTACCCCACTTACATTCGGGTATCAGCAAAGGCTAAAGTAACCCTGCTGGTTTCTGATGCTCTGCCTTTACTCTCTGACATACATCGCATACTGCTGCATACTCTGCAATATCCTTCTTCATTCCTGTCCACCAGAAACTTTCCTTCAAGTCCAGATACATCTTGGTGTTGCCTGGGTGAATCGAATAAGGCGAATCATGAGCCTCCTAAAGAATCAACTTCCTGATTTCAGGGTCATTAGGCACAAGATACGATCCTCAAACCATAAAGTGTCGTGTTCATCCTCACGAAAACCTTTAGCCTTTCCTGTACTCATCCTTTCCTTTATCTCTGCAATCTCCTTGTCCGTCTTTTGGGCTTATCTGATCCTTCCCAGCAAAGTGGAGTGAATTTCCAATGCTACAACATAACCTCTCGGAACTATCTCCAAGCGTAGCTCTTGGAGATCGTCGGCTAACTCCTGAGGTAATCCTCCGGTTATGAGCGTGTTAACACAACTCTTGTGGCTCAACGCATCTACTACGACATTGGCCTTTCCTGGATGATAATGCAATCTCAAATCATAATCCTTTATGAGATCCAACCATCTCCTTTGCCTGAGGTTCAACTCTTTCTGCGTGAAGATGCACTTGAAACTCTTATGATCTGTGTAAGCATCACAACGGTTACCGATGAGAAAGTGTCTCCATGTCTTGAGCGCATGCACTACGGCTGCTAACTCCAAATCATTCCTAGCATAGTTCAACTCATGAGGTCGAAGCTGTCGTGAGGCATATGAAACAACTCTTTCATCCTGCATAAGCACACCTCCAAGTCCTCGATGTGAAGCGTCGCAATATACTTGGAAATCCTTGCGTATGTCTGGGAGAATCAACACTGGGGATGTAACCAAACGTTTCTTCAACTCCTGAAAACTGGCCTCACAATCCTCAGTCCATATAAACTTGGTGTCCTTCTTCAATAACTCCATCCTGGGCTTTGCTATTTTGGAAAAATTCTCGATAAATCTCCGATAATAACCTGCGAGTCCAAGAAAACTTCTGATCTCACCAACTGAGGTGGGTGCCAACCACTTAGTGACAGATGCAACCTTGGTAGGGTCTACTGCTATTCCTTCTCCTGATATAACATGTCTGAGAAATCCAACTTCCTTCAACCAAAACTCACGTTTGCTGAACTTGGCATACTACTGATGTTCCCTGAGCTTCTCAAGAACCAAGCGCAAATGTTCCTTATGCTCTTCTTCATTCTTCGAGTAGACCAATATGTCATCAATGAACACCACAACAAACTTGTCCAAAAACTCCATGAACACCTTGTTCATTATACTCATGACATAGGCAGGGGAATTAGTCAAACTAAATGACATAACTGTATACTCATATAGCCCATACCTCATGGTAAAAGCTGTCTTAGGTATATCCTACTCTCGGATCTTCAGCTGGTGATACCTGACCGAAGATCGATCTTGGAGAAAACCTTAGCTCTGTGCAGCTGGTCAAATAAATCATTGATCATCGGTAGAGGGTATTTTTTTTGATCGTCACCTCATTCAGCGCAAGATAATCAACAACCATCCTTAAAGATGCATCCTTCTTCTCAACTAGAAGCACTGGGGCTCCCCAAGGTGATGAGCTTGGTCGAATACAACCTTTCTCCAGTAACTCCTTAATCCGCTTCTTAATTTCCTCCAGATCATTTGCGGGCATCCGATACGGTCTCTTTGATATTGGTCCGGTGCCTGGTAATAACTCAATCAAAAACTCAATGTCTCAATCTGGTGGCATGCCTGGTAACTCTTCCAGAAATACATCGGGAAAATCCATCACCACTGGTACTTCCTCCTGAACAACTCCCGATAGGGATTCACCTGAGCCTCCTCGGCGCATGCCTAGACACATCTTGATCCTTTTTTCTTCTGGGGTGGTGAGAAGAATTGATTTACTGGCGCAATTGATGTTTCCCTCAAACTTGGATAGCCAATCCATGCCTAGGATCACGTCCAATCCTTGTGACTCCAGGACAATAAGGTCGGTAGGGAAAACATGTCTACCTATGGTTATTGGCAACTGATAGCATCCCCTACTAGCCATATACTCTGCTCCTGGGGAATTTACTAACATAGGTGACTTAAGAGCTATGATTGGCAACTTAAACTTATCCACAAATCCCCTTGATACGAATGAATGAGATGCACCAGTATCAAAAAGAACAAGTGTTGTAAATGGATTAATCAAAAACTTACCGACAACTGCGTCGGGCTGTTCCTCAATCTCCTCCACACTGACATGGTTCACCTGTCCTCTAGTGAAGGGGTTGGGCTTCTTTCCAAAACTACCGTTGCCATTTCCATTCTTTGCTTTAGAACATTCAGTGGCATAGTGTCCGGTCTTCCTGCACTTGAAACAAGTAATGTGACTCAGATCCTTCTTGGCGGGCGTCGCGGGGTTGGAACAACTCTGACTGTTGCTTCCTCCATTCCCATTACCGTTCTTGGGGCCACTGTGGTTGTGTGAACTTCCTCCATTGTGCGAATGCCCTCCATGGTTGTGCCCTCCATGGTTATGAGTATGTCCTCCCGAGTACGGGGAATACGGAGGCTTCTGTTGAGCCCCAGAATTGTACCTTCCTTGTCCATACTTCCTCTTGCGATTGTCAATCTGCTGTTGCTTGCCTTCTATCATCAGGGCCCTGTCTACCAGCTCCTGGTAGTTGTTGAAAGTTGCCACCATCAACTGCATACTTAGCTCATCATTGAGTCCCTCAAGAAACTTCTCCTTCTTTGCGGCATCTGTGGCCACATCATCTGGGGCATAGCATGCTAACTTGCTGAACTCATCCACATACTGTCCCACTGTACGACTCACTTGGCGTAAGTTGTGAAACTCACGCTTCTTCAAACTCATGGCTCCTGCTAAAACATGTGCAGTGCGGAGGGCCTGTTGAAACTGATCCCATGTAACTGTAGCTATGGAGTAAGTGGTGGTGAAGTTCTCCCACCAAGATGTTGCGGGTCTATAAAGTTGATGTGAGGCAAAGCACACTTTCTCCACGCATGTGCATCCGTCAGTGGTCAACTCTCTTCCAATCTTATGGAGCCAATCATCTGCAATAATCGGCTCAGTGCTGCTAGAGAACACCAGCGGATTTAACCTCAGAAAATGGGCTAGGGTGTCAACAGGGGGTGGTGGCGGTGCATTTTTGTTGTTGGCTTGGTTCTGATTCTGGTTCTAGACTAACATCTGCATCAAGGCATTCTGCTGCTGGATCAACTGGGTGAGCTCCGGTGGGAACACGAATCTGGTGTCACGTCTTGGAGGCATCTGATGTGTTAGAAGGGGTGAGAAAACATAATAGAATAAGGTCTAAGAGAGATTTCACTACCATATGCACATGAGGCAAACACAATCAATTCACTTGACTCAATATCAAACAAGGTTCACACAAATGATCTAAACTACGATTACAATCGATCAATACTGATCGGTGAAAGACTCCATAATATCTGCTCCAGCTTCATCTACATAGTCATCATCACTGTCATCATTTGCATCACTGTCCGTGTCGGTGTCGTCCAAGATGATGTAGTCCTCCGAACGGATCTCCACTTCAGGTTCTTGCTTCTGGTTCACCACGGGTATTCCTAGCTTTCTCTTCAGGTCTTCATGCTTCTCCAGTAGTATTGCAATTTCTTCTTCATACCCATCGCGTGTTGACTTGAGTTCCTCTTCTAGCTCGATATTCCTCTTCATCAGCTTCTTGGTCTTCTTCATGATAGAGCACATCTGGTTCTCATATCGACGAATGTGTTGATCCATCTCCTGAATGTATGGCGCAATTGATCCATTCTTCCTAGTACGAATCATCTCCCATTCCTTGTCTTGGCATCCACATATCTGATAGATGGTGTCTTCAAGCTCCTTTTGGTACACCTCACAAATGCTTCCAAAGGTGATGTGGGCTGCCATGCTCTTTCCCAAGTTTCAACTTGGTGCATCCAAGGTAAAGTCAATGGGCTCCGTTGTTGGCGCAAACGTACTCCCAGGTACACGAACTTTGATCCTCCAACGCTCCTCTTCCGGTAAAGTTGTAGAGAAGATTCCAGTGAAGCTTGGTAGTCCGATGTTCAGGTACTTCGTGACTTCCTTCAAGTGTCGTCCGAAAGGGGTGTCGTCATCTGACAGAGTGAACTTGTTCCTGGGGTCCTCCCTATAGAGTAGAAATAGAGGAGAATTAGAAATGAGAAGAGAAGAGTAATCATGTGGCTTTTCCTAGTGGTCGCGTCCTACAGTCAGCGTGTGCTCTGATACCATCTTGTAGCGGCCACGATCCCAATGGACCAAAGTCTCTGTGCTTAAGTGTCATCCCTGAATCAGTATGCTGACACACACACTACTGGAGGAATTATAACAGAGTTCAATCACACACTTATTACATCGAGGTCCTCATAAAGAGTATCTGTTACACAAATAATATAGCTGAAGGCCATCTAAACTAAATAACTGCGGAAGCTTCGAAGATAAATGAGTTCATCAACTCCAACGACATACCTGAGTGCATGACAACGAACTATCGCACCTTATTCTTAGTTGGTAAAGTCTGCAACATGAGACATTGCAGCCGTGTAGGTCAGCACATGGAATATGCTGGCAGAGTTACACTATAGAGCAAATGAATGCAAGAAACTATATCTACTTGCATATTTGGCTGGTGGAAGCTCTAAGTTTAATGTTTTGCATAAAAGCTAATTTTCCCTACAACAAAGGAATAAATTTTATTTACTACAAAGTTTATAACAATATTTGAGAAGGTTCCTCCAACTCAAATCCCAACCTTAAACAAGTATCATCATTAAACCCAATTCATTTAATTAAAGAGTGATGAGATCAATAATAATATCCACTTCTAGATACTCAAGATGTCCATAACCGGGGACACAACTAACCATGATTAGTTTATTCACTCTGCAGAGGTTGCACACTTTTCCCCACAAGACTCGACCGCATGCATGATCGGAAGATCGAGACATGGTCTTTCTGAAGCATTAACTCCCTACTCTGGGTAGACCGGTACACCTACTTTCCCCTACATCTTCTAGTCCACCTCTTCAAGAGCTCACACAACTTACTCAATTATGCCAGAGCCCATAATGGCTTGTGGCTGCACACGGCAGTTTCTATGGATGAAATATCATATGACCCCTTTGAGCCTGGGAGGCGAACCGAGGAAAAATCACACGTGTACTCCGGGATTTCCCAATGGGCAAGCACTGGTTTCTCCAGGTGCCCCAACCAATCCACCCAGATGTGTATTAAAGTTGTCGCCTTAATGTTATCCAAAATTATTAACTCTCACAACTTCTATGTACATCACGATCCAATCCCTGTCTACGAGCATGACTAAGCAATAAATGAGCATAACATATATTCCCGGGGTGATCATGGGTAATAGGTTCCTACCTCAAGTACTACAACCAAAACCGCATGTTCCCAATCCTACTCATGCAAATATTTGAGGGGCAGTACTAATGCATAGTAAAAACTGGGTATAGAAGAGTATGATCAAAGTGTAACTTGCCTTGCCGACGATCTGAAAACTCTAGAGATTCGTAGTAACAAGCTTCGCACTCTGGAAAATCTATTGTAGACAAACAGTAGCATACATGAGCAATCAAGGAAACGACTAAAAGAGAAAACGAGAAAATATCCAAATAAAACTCGAACCAAGCAAATAACTAAACGAAACAGAAAACAAATTCTAACAACATTATTTTCATGTGGATTAGATCTTAACAGTAGGTACATGTGATTAGGTACGATTTGCAAAAAGAATCAACTCAAACGGAGCTTCGAAACTCAAGATACAAACAAAACAAGATCTAATACTAATGTGAACTAAACTCAAATTTTAATTTGTCAAAATCATGTTAAAGTTGGTTTACTGGATAGAGGGGATTGTTACGATGCATCAGGCGTTGGTTTCATCTAATTTGGATAAACGAGCTAAAAATTACGCTAGTTTGAAGATCAGGGGCTAAATCACGATAAAACAATTCATGAATAGGTCCGTGGCCAAAAATGAACAAAAAAAGAAAAATCTATCGGACGAACGTCGGCTAACAGAGACTAACGAACGAATTCGTTCGTTAACAGATCTAAACGGGTGAACGTTCGCCAGCTAACGAACTAATAAAAATAAAAACCGATCTAACCTAACTAAACTGAAACTAAAAAAATGAAGAATAAACCGGCGATTGGTACGGTTTGTTTACCGGTCTTCGGCCGGCGGCGGTTGAGGTCAACGGCGAGGCGGGGCGCGGGCAGTGGAGACTTGGCGGAAACAGTGGTGACTCAGCGGCGGGGTTCGGGTGCGGGTGGCGGCTGGCGGCGGCGGCGCGGCGTGGCGGTGGCGGCTCGGGGAGGTGGTTTGTTGAGAGGAGAGGGGCGGCAGGCTCGGCTTATAAGGAGGGGGTGCCGACTTAGGGAAGGGGGCACACGACGGCGGTGGCCCGGACTTGGACTCCATAGGAGTCCGGCGGTGGCACGGGACGGCAGAGGCGGTTGGCGAGCTGGGACGTGGCCTGGCTTCGGTTGGGCTGGCCCGACTGGTAGTTTTTTTTTAAAAAAAACAGCGCCAGGAAGAAAAATCCAAATAAAATAAAATATAAAATTCCTAAAATTGCAGAAACAATTTTCACCATCCCTTCCTAATATTTGGGACAATGTGAACATTTTTCTGGACTAAATGCAGTTTTTTTAAAATGCATCTTTTTCCCTAATTAAATAAAATGTAACCGAATAAAATTGCAAATAGAAATACAAATAAAATAATTTGACTTCCAAATTTCCTTGCCAACATTTCTCCTTTGTTTTGAAGAAGTCCTTTTATCTTCTCTCTTTATTTTTATTGTTTTTAAAATAATTGGAAAGAATTTGTTGAAATCAAATTGATCCACTTTTCAGATTTGAATAAATTCCAAGCTGAAATTTATATGAAACCTCCAACTCCCTCCTTGGGTCCTTGAGTTGCTTAAGATTTTCTTGGATCACAACCAAATAAAAATCCAAAATGCAATAAAATATGAATGCATATGAATGATCTATGTATAACATCCAAATTGAAAAATTGGGATGTTACATATGTCTCCCCAACATGAAAGCAGTCTGACTCGATTGTACGACCGAATGGGCAATCCGTGTCAATCTATTCATGCCGACTTTCATGAAAATTTTGGAACTCACATTCAAAAGACAAATCGGCCTGAGTTTCTCAATGCGCACTGCCTCCTCCTTCTTTGGCAACAATGTTATCGTTCCAAAGTTAAGGTGGAAAAGCTGTAGGTGGTCATTGAAGAAGTCATGAAACATCGGCATAACGTCATCCTTTATGATATGCCAGCATTTCTTGTAAAATTCTGCTCGGAACCCATCTGGTCCAGGTGCCTTGTTCTACTTCATTTGTGTTCCTGCCTCAAACACTTCTTTCTTTGTAAACAGCGCAGACGAAATCTCATTTTCATCTGTCCTTAGTTGAGGGATGTCCCCAACTACGAGCTCATCGAGCAACACAACATTGTCCTCAGGAGGCCCAGACAGTTGTTTATAATAATTTGAGATGTATAGCGTGAGGTTCTCATGCCCGACCACTATACCTTCATCCTCGAGCTGGATAATTTTCTTCTTTCTATGTTTGCCATTTGCAATCAGATGGAAGAACTGAGTATTGTCATACCCTTGGACTACTTTAAGTACCTTATCTCTCAGAGCCCATTTCATTTCTTCTTCTCTAAGAAGAACATATAATTACTGCTTGGCCTCAGTTTTAGCGGCCTGTTCGGTCACATGAAGTAGGTTAGATTCCGCTTTCAGATCTAAAACTTCAGTCAATCGGATAAGTCTCTCCTTTTCTTGTTTATTAATCCTGCATTCATTTCTGGCCCAACCCCTCAAAAATTGTCGCAAGTGTCTAATCTTATTTTGCCACGTTTCGACACTCGGATATCCACCAGTATCCTTGACCCATTCTAGTGCTAAGAGATCTAAGACATCCTCTGTTTTGAACCAATTTAGTTCAAAAGAGAAGGTGTTCTTGTTGCCTATATGGGCCGCTTCTCCTGAGTCGACCAGCAAAGGTGTATGATCGGAAATTGCCATTTGTAACGCCTGCACCGTTACAAGTGTGAACTTTTGTTCCCGTCCGACACTAGTAAGCACCCGAAACAACTTCTCATATGTTGGATTCGGCAACGAGTTCGCCCATGTGAACTGTCTACCAGTAAGGTTGAAAGATCATGGATGTCGCCTAGAGGGGGGGGGGTGAATAGGCGTTTTAAAATAATTACGGTAGAGGCTTGAACAAATGCGGAATAAACCTAGCGGTTAATTTGTCAAGCACAAAACCTAAAACAACTAGGCTCACCTATGTGCACCAACAACTTATGCTAAGCAAGATAAGCAACTATGTGATAGCAAGATATATAACAAAGAACAATATGGCTATCACAAAGTAAAGTGCATAAGTAAAGGGCTCGGGTAAGAGATAACCGAGGCACACGGAGACGATGATGTATCCTGAAGTTCACACCCTTGCGGATGCTAATCTCCGTTTGGAGCGGTGTGGAGGCACAATGCTCCCCAAGAAGCCACTAGGGCTACCGTAATCTCCTCACGCCCTCACACAATGCAAGATGCCGTGATTCCACTAAGGGACCCTTGAGGGCGGTCACCGAACCCATACAAATGGCGACCCTTGGGGCGGTCACCAACCCAGAACTTTGGCAACCCTTGGGCGGTCACTGGTACCACAAATTGCTCAAGGCGATCTCCACAACCTAATTGGAGACCCGACGCTGTGCCGGAGCTTTACACCACAATGATTGAGCTCCAACACCACCAACCGTCTAGGGCGCCAAGGCACCCAAGAGGAACAAGCTCTAGGGTGCCTGAACACCCAATAGTAATAAGCTTCTCAAACTTCACTTCCACGTATCACCGTGGAGAACTCAAACCGATGCACCAAATGCAATGGCAAGGGCACACAGAGTGCCCAAGTCCTTCTCTCTCAAATCCCACCGAAGCAACTAATGCTAGGGAGGAAGATGAGAGGAAGAACAAGAAGGAGAACACCAAGAACTCCAAGATATAGATCCAAGGGATTCCCCTCACATAGAGGATAAAGTGATTGGTGGAAATGTGGATCTAGATCTCCTCTCTCTTTTCCCTCAAAAACTAGCAAGAATCCATGGAGGGATTGAGAGTTAGCAAGCTCGAAGAAGGTCAACAATGGGGGAAGAACACGAGCTCAAAGGATAAGGTTCAATGGGGAAGAAGACCCCCTTTTATAGGTGGGAAAAAATCCAACCGTTATGCTCACAGCCCGCACAGAGCGGTACTACCGCTCCAAGGAGCGGTACTACCGCTAGGGCGGTAGTACCCCTTCGAAACACAACAGCGAGGAGGCAAAAAGGCCAGAAGAACCGTCGGAGCGGTAGTACCGCTTGACCTCACGGTACTACCGCTAGGGGTAGCGGTACTACTGCTAAGAGTAGCGGTACCACTACTTGCGAGCGGTACTAAAAAATTACATCCGTGGCTACCACCGCTGGACTTGAGACGAGTTTTTGGTCCCGAGCGGAAGTAGCCACGGAAGTAGCCGCGGTAGTACTGCTCCAAGAGCGGTAGTAAAAAATTACTTCCGCTCCTACCCGCGGTAGTACCGCTGCAGCCTTTTCAGAACACCAAAACTACCACAACTTCTGCAAACGGACTCTGAATTTGACGAAACCAAGTTTGTTGGAAAGCTAGCGACAAGGGCTAATACAATCTTGATAGAAATACCAATAAAAAGCAAATGAGAAAAGGCCCAAAATAAAATGGTGAGAACCCTTCCTCGGATAAAACCGGTAAAACCTCCAACACCGAAAACATCATAGAAGACGCATGCAAACTCTGTTTTCGATGAACTCAAGCTTGTCATCAATATGACCATAAGCTCTAAGACTCACAAAGAGAATCAAACAAGAACCAAGATACATGATGCAAGGATGCAATGGTTCGAGCTCTCAATGAACGATACGATCAAGCTACTCACTTGAGAGCCCCCCTTGATAGTACGGCTATCGATCCTATAACCCGGTCTCCAAACTATCACCATGAGACCGGTAAAATATAAAACTTATCAAGGGCAAACCTTTGCGTTGCACGAAGTCCACTTGAGCTAGATGATGACGATCTTGACTCCCTCAAGTTGGACCACCTTTCTTGATTGCATTCGCTCGATGAATACTAGATGATTGCTCCCGCATACTCCACTATGGGTGAGACACTCTTTGGCACATCTTCACAAGTCCATTGATACCATAATGGACGGCAAGCTACAAGCATGATTTCTTCGTGATGCTCCACTTGAACTTGCACAACACAACCTTGTTTTGATGTCATCCTCCATGGGTTGTATGTGATCTTCCTCTTGACGCAAGCCCATGGAAGATAACCTAACCCCACATAGAACTCTCACAAAGACCATGGGTTAGTACAGAAAGCGTAATTGACAATGCTTACCATACCATGGGATCGCTTGATCCCTCTCGGTACATCTTCTACGCTTTGTGTGTTGATCAACTTGAAACACTCTCTGTACTTAGTCTTGATCAACCTTGAATCTTTCCAACTCTAATCGTTTAGATGATGTAAGACCAATCTTTGGATAATTCCTTAATAGCACCTTGGTCATCACAAACTCTCCTTGAAACAACAAATGGACTCCAAGAAAAGCCTATGGACAAACCCTTCAAATATAACTCAAGGCAACCATTAGTCCATAGAGATGGTCATCAATTACCAAAACCAAACATGGGGGCACCGCATGTTCTTTCAATCTCCCCCATTTTGGTAATTGATGACAATCACTTTCAAGAGAGTTTATATAAGGAATTATGCATCACCATACCATGCAACAATAATGTATGTGCATGAGATGCAAAAGCTTAGGAACAAAACCAAAGAAAGAAGAGATGACTCTCTAAACTTCTCCACAAAACTCTCTGAAACTTCTCCCCCATTGGCATCGATTGCCAAAATGAGCGAAAGGCTTAGAAGGCCAATATAACTTGTGTTCGTCCATAAATTGTGTATTTCTCAACTTGAGAGTGGAATGCAATACACATATCCAACGGTAAATACTTGGAGGAAGACAAACTATATTGAGGCCCAAAGATTGCCAAAAGAATGATATGCCACAAAGGCATAACAATGAGAGAAACAAGCACTCAAGTAATCAAACGATACCAATTGAAGCAAGCAATCAAAGGATATCAATTGAACCAACTAGACCAAAGATCCTACGACCCACATGAATAAAGGATATTATGATATGAGCAAAGGAGTGTTCTAAAGAAACTAGAGAAGCTCCCCATGATTTGTGCACGCATAAGAATATTTGTATTTGGATACAAAGTGCACAAAATAGGATCATAGCTCCCCCAAAATCAATAGAAACTTGCAACAAGTGCAAGTGGGCAAATAGGAGACAAAGCCTAGCACTTGCAACAGGCACATGGTTGAGCAACATGTAACAGAGGCGACTAAGAATAGGCTCAACCAACACCGATGTGTGTGAGTCAAGGCAATGCACTTGAGAAGACTAATGTACGGATGAGCATTAAGCATCAATATAGTCTTGAAAGAATGAGATACACAGTGCATGACATGTCCTCCCCACACACACCCAACTAGCGAATGGGTTCACAAGCTCACTAAAAAGAGAATTAGCAACAAAGCTTGTGACCACCCATGGTGAAGAAAGAAAATGAAAGCCTCATCAAGATGAGAGATACCAAGATGGCAGCCTCGTAAAGATAAGCATGAGGAAATAATCTTCACCACAGAAGAGTGCATCAAGATGCAATGATATAAGACACGCACTCAAGGCAAAAGCTTTCACGGAGCCACCAAAGAAATAACATAAGAAAGACAAGGTGGACGTGAAAGAAAGGATATCACCTAGAGATGTAATTTCTCTCAAGTGTATAAGGGTCTAGCTACAAAGAAGGATGTACACCCGAAATAGTTACAACACGAAGGAACAAGATATCCAAAAGGAAGTCATACATATACCAATAAGATATGTGCTTGGAAGCATAGCCCAAGGCTAGATATGGTCTTATTGTATATAAATGAATTCCTACCACACAACCATCAAAGACATCACAACTAGCAACATGAGATCATTGTTGGGATGCTTTGAGAAAGGAAACAAGTATCACAAGAAAGAAAGAATAACATGCCATGATACAACCCACACACGATTGATGCAATAATGTGTGCATGTAGTAGATGATGATACTTGTTACCGAGATAGCATTGGAAGGATGTAGTAGATACCAATTGAAGGTAGAAAGTAGTTCATTGATCATCCTAGCTTGACTCCAATAAGCACATGGTGACAACACCTTCCTTTTGAATGAGCCGAGTATCCAATGCATCTCCAATTGTTCCTAGAACAACAACACAAACAAAATGGCACCCAAACTCATTGGGACCAAAGAGTTAGAGAACCAACAATACATAGGACAAACTCCACATAGATATGTGCATATAGATATGAAAATGAATATCATGCACATCTCATCCAATTTGAGACTTGGTGGAGGTTCCCCTATATATTGGGTCAAAGAAAGAAAACATGCCAAAGGAACTACATGAAGTTAAAATGCATGCTCAAGACTTTCAAGAATCGATACCAAAATACAAGGAAAAACCAAGTGAAAAGGATACCAAATGGAGAAATCATCACTTGGAAGATATCATTAAAAGATACATCAAGGAATGAGATATCCATTGGAACACACAAAAAGATGTCAAACTCCCAAAGGAGAGGATGGTTCCAAACAAACCAAGCTCTCTACAAAGTTTCATGTTGGCACAAAGTACCAAAAGAAACGACTTGCCATCCACCAACACACACTTAATATGGATCACAATATGAGTGTTTTATAGAAAATAGGATAGCTCCCCCAAGACTAGTGCATTATAGAGAATTTGCATTTGAATACAAAATGCACAAGGTAGGATCACCATTTTCACTATATCTAGAAAACACTAAACAAGATCAAGAAAATAACAAGATTCACAAGTGGTATGGAAAACAATGGGAGTCGACACAATCCTAGGCACGAGATAAGGCCAATAAAAGTAAAGGCCAATCTAAAGATGATCAATAATTTCTACCACACATAAGTGAGTACCAATTGTCATAAGACAAGAAGTATTTGGAAATAATTCCCGTTGGTAGATAGCAAGGATATCCAACATCATCTTCACACCAAACACAAGCAAATTGCAACTTGTAGAGCTAACATGCCACCTAGAAACAAGATAATCTACAATATCAACACTAGGTGACAATATCTCAAATGTACACATTTTCTAGGCTAGTAATATACATAACATATTACTCCCCCATAATGTGCTACCAATGAAGAAAACTTAACAAGAGGCAATAAGAGGATCCAACAAGAGATAATTAATGGACAATTTAGAATTTGAATTTCTCATGAGAAGACATACCACATAGTGACTAGATAATCTTGTAATATCAATACTAGATGGTATTCCTCATGTACACACAAGATGCACAAAGGCTCAACACACAACTCACACGTACATGAAGTGCACACCAACATACATAAGCAAGTTGGAAGCACAACATATACAAACACTTGCAAGGAACAAAACCAAAACATGCAAGGGGGCAAGTAACTTTCAAAGTAAACAATTTAAGTACAAGTTACCGCAAGGAGGCACATTGGATATAAGATAGAAACTTGATAATCCAATTGACTTGGCTTGTGACAAAAAGAATGATGAAGTCCCCTTAATTCTTCATAATTTAGCCAAGTCTCCAATGCCCTCCAACAACACCTGTTGATCAAGTTTGAGCTTGTTGGTCCCCAACCAAGTTGGGTCCTAAGAGGTTAGTCACAATAGGCTTGGCAACCCAAATGGTTCTTTTCTTGACACCACTTTGAGTATCAACAAACTTGGAAAACACATTGCCAACCTTATCCTTCCCAAGAGAATAGATATCATCAATAGTAATTGGGTTGGATAAGTTACCACTAGTGCATGAAGAAGCGACGTGGCCTTTCTCACGACATAAGTAGCAACGTCTACTCTTCACTTTCTTCTCACTTGATTTCTCAACTTGAGAAGCATTAGCTCGAGTTTTCTTGGGAAGAGGCCTTTCTTCAACTTGAGGTTGAGCATGAAAGTGAACTTGTGGCCGCTTCCCTTGTTGCTTGTCACAAATGGGCTTCTTCTTCAATGGGCAAGATCTAACATGATGCCCTTCTACTTTGCACTTAAAGCAAACAATATTGGCCGAATTCTTGACTTGTTCTTGGCCCTTCCTTTTGTTCATCTTAGACTTCTTCTTCTTATTGGAGTTGAATCCAAGTCCACCTTTGTCATTGGGGATTTTTAAGACTCAAGATATTGTTGAGTGTGGATTTCCCTTGATGACTCTTTTCCAAGTCTTTCTTCAAAGAAGTGACTTGGGCCTTGAGCTCTTTGATTTCCTCTACATGGTTAGTCTCAACACAAGTACTAGAGGAAGTATAATCTTCATCGTTAGAGCAACAAGGCAAGGAAAGCAATTCATCACAAGATGTACCAACATTGTGAGTAGATGAATTACAAGGACTAGCACATGGCAATATACTATTTTGACTAGAAGTAGTGCTAGTATCCACATGAGGCTCACTAGATGTTACCTTAACAATCATGGCCTCATGAGCTATCTTTAGCACACTATGGGATACTAGAAGATCATCATGAGAGCTTGAGATCTTTTCATGACTTTCTTCCAATTTCCCATAATTACTAGATAGCACCTCAAGTTGAGCCCGTAGCTCAACATTCTCCTTCAAAATGGATGCTTCACAAGTAATAGAATTAGTAGCACAAGCATCATCATTTACAACAATAGGAGAGGACAACTTGGCAAGCTCTTTTAAATAAGAAGCTTCAAGTTGGGCATGAGACTCGGTGAGTTTGATGAGCTCACCCTTGATGAACCTTGATCCATTTTCGAGGTGCTCAAAATCCTCAAGGAGTCTAGCATGAGAAACTTCAAGCTTAGCATTTTTAGTTTTGAAATAATTGGCCACCTCAAGAGCTCTATCATGAGATTCCCTCACTCTAGATAATTCTAGAGCAAAAGTCTCCTCAAGAGATTCGGAGGTGGTTTGTTCATGTTCGAGAGCTTGAGATAGCTTCGCGATCTCATTTGCGTAATCACGCGCATGAGCTTCCATTTTCTCAATGGTGGCCTCATGATCCTCTAGATGAGATTCCAACTCCTCAATGTATTTCTTGCCATCAATGGCAATGGACATTATTTCCATGAAGTTGGAACGAGCACTTTTATTTTTATGAAGAGCTTTATAAATCATTTCCCCCTTAGTATTTAAGGAGTCAACATTATCATTATCTTCATCATTATCCTCATCATCATTAGCATCAAGATCATCATCAAGAGACATATTGGGGTACAAAGTAGGAGATACCTTCGACGCCTTAGCCATAAGGCAAAAAGCAATAGATGATGATGTAGGATCCCTTGAGGCAGCATTAAACACCACATCTTGTTCCATGGAGTGTTCGGTTTCCTCTACATTGTTAGCACAACAATTCGGGGAAATAGATGCATTTTTATCATGGCAACAAGACATAGCAAGCATATCATCATGAGATTTGAGCAAGCAATTTCTACATGATATGCAAGGACTACCAACACGAGCATGCGAAACATGTGGAGTGCTCGAAGTGTTAAAGCCCAAAGAGGGAGCATTGCAATAATATAATGATGAAGGATCATCCATAATAAGCATACTACCATCATTGCAATGACCATGACTACTCACCATATCATTACCTTGTGGCAAACCACATGTAGGTGAAGTAGAAGAAGTTGAGAAGACTATACGACCGGAGGTGGAGGGAGAACAATCATCCCCACAAATATTGTACACACCATATTTAACTTGAAGCTTTGCCCACAACTCATGAGCATCCCGGAACGGCATGAGTTGAAAAATAACTACATTGCTCAAAGCATCAAAAAGCACATTAGAAGCTTGAGCATTGAGATAAGAGTTTTTCTCATCCTCTAAAGATAATCTTTGGGGATCCTTTGGAGGAGAAAAACCCATATCTACAATTCGCTCTAAATTTGGGTCCATGACCCTAAAGAGATTAAGCATGCGAATTACCCAAACGTCAAAATCTGTGCCATCGAAACTAAGAGTGTCAGAGAATCCTAAGCCCCTAGTCGACATCCTTACTCTCTAGGCGTTAAGCCTAACAAAGAGAGACGAGGCTCTGATACCAATTGAAAGATCGTGGATGTCGCCTAGAGGGGGTGGGTGAATAGGCGTTTTAAAATAATTACGGTAGAGGCTTGAAAAAATGCGGAATAAACCTAGCAGTTAATTTGTCAAGCACAAAACCTAAAACAACTAGGCTCACCTATGTGCACCAAAAACTTATGCTAAGCAAGATAAGAAACTATGTGATAGCAAGATATATGACAAAGAACAATATGGCTATCACAAAGTAAAGTGCATAAGTAAAGGGCTCGGGTAAGAGATAACTGAGGCACGCGGAGACGACGATGTATCCCGAAGTTCACACCCTTGCAGATGCTAATCTCCGTTTGGAGCGGTGTGGAGGCACAATGCTACCCATGAAGCCATTAGGGCCACCGTAATCTCCTCATGCCCTCGCACAATGCAAGATGCCGTGATTCCACTAAGGGACCCTTGAGGGTGGTCACCAAACCCGTACAAATGGCGACCCTTGGGGGCGGTCACCGAACCCGTACACTTTGGTAACCCTTGGGGCGGTCACGGTACCACAAATTGCTCGGGCGGTCTCCACAACCTAATTGGAGACCCGACGCTGCCTTGAGCTTTACACCACAATGATTGAGCTCGAACACCACTAACTGCCTAGGGCGCCAAAGCACCTAAGAGGAACAAGCTCTAGGGTGCCCAAACACCCAAGAGTAATAAGCTTCTCAAACTTCACTTCCACGTATCATCGTGGAGAACTCAAACCGATGCACCAAATGCAATGGCTAGGGCACACGGAGTGCCCAAGTCCTTCTCTCTCAAATCCCACCGAAGCAACTAATTCTAGGGAGGAAGACGAGAGGAAGAACAAGAAGTAGAACACCAAGAACTCCAAGATCTAGATCCAAGGGGTTCCCCTCACATAGAGGAGAAAGTGATTGGTGGAAATGTGGATCTAGATCTCCTCTCTCTTTTCCCTCAAAAACTAGCAAGAATCCATGGAGGGATTGAGAGTTAGCAAGCTCGAAGAAGGTAAACAATGGGGGAAGAACACGAGATCAAAGGATGTTCAATGGGGAAGAAGACCCCCTTTTATAGGTGGGAAAAAATCCAACTGTTATGCTCACAGCCCGCACAGAGCGGT
The DNA here is from genome assembly GCA_021437245.1 of Aegilops speltoides. Lineage (NCBI taxonomy): Eukaryota > Viridiplantae > Streptophyta > Magnoliopsida > Poales > Poaceae > Aegilops > Aegilops speltoides. Next base: position 135,095,223 of record CM038141.1, read on the forward strand.
ACTACTGCTCCATGGAGCGGTACTACCGCCCTTTGAAACACAACAGCGAGGAGGCAAAAAGGCCAGAAGAACCGTTGGAGCGGTAGTACCGCTTGACCTCACGGTACTACCGCTAGGGGTAGCGGTACTACTGCTAAGGGTAGCGGTACGACAGCTTGCGAGCGGTACTAAAAAATTACATCCGTGCCTACCACCGCTGGACTTGAGAAGAGTTTTTGGTCCCGAGCGGAAGTAGCCATGGAAGTAGCCGCAGTAGTACTGCTCCAAGCGGTAGTACCGCTCCCAAGAGCGGTAGTAAAAAAATTACTTCCGCTCCTACCCGCGGTAGTACTGCTGCAGCCTTTTCAGAACACCAAAACTACCACAATTTCTGCAAACGGACTCCGAATTCGACGAGACCAAGTTTTTTGGAAAGCTAGCGACAAGGGCTAACACAATCTTGATAGAAATACCAATAAAAAGTAAATTATAAAAGTCCCAAACGAAAATGGTGAGAACCCTTCCTCGGATAAGACCGGTAAAACCTCCAACACCGCAAAGAGAATCAAACAAGAACCAAGAAACATGATGCAAGGATGCAATGGTTTTAGCTCTTAACGAACGATACGATCAAGCTACTCACTTGAGAGCCCCCTTGATAGTACGGCTATCGATCCTATAACCCGGTCTCCAAACTATCACCATGAGACCGGTAAAATATAAAACCTATCAAGGGCAAACCTTTGCGTTGCATGAAGTCCACTTGAGCTAGATGATGACGATCTTGACTCCCTCAAGTTGGACCACCTTTCTTGATTGCATTCGCTCGATGAAGACTAGTTGATTGCTCCCCCATACTCCACTATGGGTGAGCCACTCTTTGGCACATCTTCAGAAGTCCATTGATACCATAATGGACGGCAAGCTACAAGCATGATTTCTTCGTGATGCTCCAATTGAACTTGCACAACACAACCTTGATTTGATGTCATCCTCCATGGGTTGTATGTGAGCTTACTCTTGACGCAAGCCCATGGAAGGTAACCTAACCCCACATAGAACTCTCACAAAGACCATGGGTTAGTACACAAAGCGTAATTGACAATGCTTACCATACCATGGGATCGCTTGATCCCTCTCGGTACATCTTCTATGCTTTGTGTGTTGATCAACTTGAAACACTCTCTGTACTTAGTCTTGATCAACCTTGAATCTTTCCAACTCTAATCATTTGGATGATGTAAGACCAATCTTTGGATAATTCCTTAATAGCACCTTGGTCATCACAAACTCTCCTTGAAACCAACAAATGGACTCCAAGAAAAGCCTATGGACAAACCATTCAAATATAACTGAAGGCAACCATTAGTCCATAGAGATGGTCATCAATTACCAAAACCAAACATGGGGGCACCGCATGTTCTTTCAAAGGTCATTCTCCCCCAGATCAAGGCTCTCAATGATAGTATTAAACATAAATGACCATCTTCCATAGAAGTTGTCATTATTACTTTCTTCTCTTCTCCTAATTATATTAAAATCTCCTCCCACTGGGATCGATAACCTTTCATCCGCACAGACCCTCACAAGACCAGGTAAGAAATCGGGTTTAAACTCAGGTTGAGCTGCTCCATAAACAACCACCAAAGGCCATTTGAACCCATCAAGTTTTTAAAGGAAATATACCCTAAAGGCAATAATAAAGTTGTTATTTTATATTTCCTTATTTCATGATAAATGTTTATCATTCATGCTAGAATTGTATTAACCAAAACTTGATACATGTGTGGATAGATAGACAAAACATTGTGTCCCCAGTAAGCCTCTACTAGACTAGCTCGTTAATCAAAGATGGTTAAGTTTTGTAACCATAGACACGTGTTGTCATTTGATGAATGGGATCACATCATTAGGAGAATGATGTGATGGACAAGACCCATCTGTTAGCATGGCATATTGATCGTTCAGTTTATTGCTATTACTTTCTTCATGACTTATACATGTTCCTCTGACAATGAGATTATGCAACTCCCGAATACCGGAGGAACACCTTGTGTGCTATCAAGCGTCACACCGTAACTGGGTGATTATAAATATGCTGTACAGGCATCTCCGAAGGTGTTTGTTGGGTTGGCATAGATTGAGATTAGTATTTGTCACTCCATGTATGTATCTCTGGGCCCTCTCGGTAATGCTCATCACTATAAGCCTTGCAAGCAATGTGAATAATGAGTTAGTTGCGGGATGAAGCATTATGAAACGAGTAAAGAGACTTTTCGGTAACGAGATTGAACTAGGTATGATGATACCGACGATCGAATCTTGGGCAAGTAACATACCGATGACAAAGGGAACAACATATGTTGTTGTGCGGTTTGACCAATAAAGATCTTCGTAGAATATGTAGGAGCCAATATGAGCATCCAGGTTCCGCTATCGGTTATTGATTGGAGATGTGTCTCGGCCATGTCTACATAGTTCTCGAACCCGTAGGGTCCGCACGCTTAACGTTCGATGACGATTTGTATTATGAGTTATGTGTTTTGGTGACCGAAGTTTGTTCGGAGTCCCGGATGAGATCACAGACATGACGAGGAGTCACAAAATGGTCGAGACATAAAGATTGATATATTGGAAGGTTATGTTCGGACATCAGAAAGGTTTCAGAAGGTTTCGAACACTTTTCGGAGTATTGGGAGGTTACCGGATTACCCCCGGGGAAGTAGTGGGCCTTCATGGGCCTTAGTAGAAAGGAGAGGAGGGCCACAAGGGTGGCATGTCCCCCCATGGCAAGTCCGAATTGGACTAGGGAGGGGGTGGCGCCCCCTCTTTTCTTCTCCCTCTCCTCCTCCTTCTCTCTCTCTCACCCTCTTGGAAATGAGAAGGGGACTCCAACTAGGATTGGGAATCCTAGTTGGACTCCCCCTATGGCGCGCCCCTCCTGGCGAACAACCTCCCCCTATCCTCCTTTATATTCGGGGGCAGGAGGGCACCCCAAAGCAGAACATGCAATCTCTTAGCCATGTGCGGTGCCCCCCTCCATAGTTTAACACCTCGGTCATATCGTCGTAGTGCTTAGGTGAAGCCCTGCGTTGGTAACTTCATCAACACTGTCGCCACACCATCATGCTGATAGAACTCTCCCTCGACCCTCTACTGGATCAAGAGCTCGAGGGACGTCATCATGCTGAACGTGTGCTGAACACGGAGGTGCCGTACGTTTGGTACTTGGATCGGTTGGATCGTGAAGACGTTCGACTACATCAACCGCGTTACTACTTCCGCTTTCGGTCTACGAGGGTACGTAGACACACTCTCCTGTCTCGTTGCTTTGCATATCCTAGATAGATCTTGCATGATTGTAGGAATTTTTTTGAATTACTACTTTCCCCAACAGATAGGATCATGTTTATTGCAATACGATTTTTCATTTAAGATAGAGAATAATTGTTATTCTATTTACATGAATAAAACCTTCTATGGTCATACACCCAATGTTAATGGTTTATTGAATCTCGATCAGAGTGATACACATATTCATAGTATTGATGCCAAAAGATGCTAAGTTGATAATGATAGTGCAACATACTTGTGGCACTACCGTTTAGGTCATATTGGTGTAAAGCGCATGAAGAAACTCCATGCGGATGGACTTTTGGAATCACTTGATTATGAATCATGTGATACTTGCGAACTATGCCTCATGGGCAAGATGACTAAAACTCCGTTCTCCGGAACAATGGTGCGAGCTAATGACTTATTGGAAATAATATATACCGATGTATGTGGTCCGATGAGTGTTGAAGCACGTGGCGGGTATCGTTATTTTCTCACCTTCACTGATGATTTAAGTAGGTATGGGTATATCTTCTTAATGAAACACAAGTCTAAAACATTTGAAAAGTTCAAGGAATTTCAGAGTGGAGTGGAGAGTCATCGTAACAAGAAAATAAAGTTTCTACGATCTGATCGCGGAGGTGAATATTTGAGTTACGAGTTTGGCCTTCATTTAATGTGGAATAGTTTCACAACTCACGCCACCTGGAACACCATAGCATAATGGTGTGTCCGAACATCGTAACCGTACTTTATTAGATATGGTGCGATCTATGATGTCTCTTACCGATTTACCACCATCGTTTTGGGGTTATGCATTAGAGACAGTTGCACTCACATTAAACAGGGCATTGTCTAGATCCGTTGAGATGACATCATATGAACTGTGGTTTGGCAAGAAACCTAAGTTGTCGTTTCTTAAAGTTTGGGGTTGCGACACTTATGTCAAAAGGCTTCAGCCTAATAAGCTCGAACCCAAATTGGAGAAGTGCGTCTTCATAGGATATCCTAAGGAAACAATTGGGTACACCTTCTACCACAGATCCGAAGGCAAGATCTTTGTTGGCAAGAATGGAACCTTTCTAGAGAAGGGGTAAAGATGTGAGTGGGAGGAAAGTAGAACTTGATGAGGTAATTGTACCTTCTCTCAATTTGGAAAGTAGCTCATCAGAGAAATCCATTCACGTGATGCCTACACCAACTAGAGAGGAAGCTAATGACGATGATCATGAAACTTCAGATCAAGTTACTACCAAACCTCGTAGGTCAACCAGAACACGATCCACACCACAGTGGTACGATAATCCTGTTCTGGAAGTCATGTTACTAGACCATGGCGAACCTACGAACTATGAAGAAGCTATGATGAGCCCAGATTCCAATAAATGGCTTGAGGCCATGAAATCCGAGATAAGATCCATGTATGAGACAAAGTGTGGATTTTGGTGGACTTGCTCGATGATTGGTGAACCATAGAGAATAAATGGATCTTCAAGAAGAAGACTCACGCTGATGGTAATGTTACTGTCTACAAAGCTCGACTTGTCGCAAAAGGTTTTCGACAGGTTCAAGGAGTTGACTATGATGAGACTTTCTCACCCGTAGTGATGCTTAAGTCTGTCTGAATCATGTTAGCAATTGCCACATTTTATGATTATGGAATCCGGCAAATGGACGTCAAAACTGCATTTCTTAATGGATTTCTTAAAGAAGAGTTGTATATGATGCAACCAGAAGGTTTTGTTGATCCTAAAGGTGCTAATAAAGTGTGCAAGCTCAAGTGATCCATCTATGGACTAGTGCAAGCATCTCAGAGTTGGAATATATGCTTTGATGAGGTGATCAAAGCATATGGTTTTATACAGACTTTCAGAGAAGCCTGTATTTACAAGAAGTGAGTGGGAGCTCTATAGCATTTCTAATACTATATGTGGATGACTGATAACCCACAAGTATAGGGGATCAGTTGTAGCCTCTTTCGATAAGTAAGAGTGTCGAACACAACGAGGAGCTAAAGGTAGAACAAATATTCCCTCAAGTTCTAGCCAGCCAGCCAGGCGGGCACCTGCATGGCGATGTGCGGTCCTGAGGCCAACTCAGCAAGCACCTGCGTGGTGGCATGCAGATCTCCGTGAAGATGCAGCCACCGCGCCACCTCAGCAGCCTGCCAGCCTACATGGAGCTGCCCGCCTTGCTGGCCTGGACCCGCGTCGAAGCAGGGCAAGGTGGCAATAAAGCAGGGGGACACCTCAGGAGCGCATTTAATGTGTCTTGTCCCATAATGGCAAGATATAAACATAGCTACTGTACCCTTTCCACCTCCTGTGTGCCACTATGGTGCCTCCTTCGACTATAAAAGGAAGCCCGAGGCGTACTGGAGGGGGATTCGGCTTTTTGAGCAAGTCACGCTCGATAGCTAGCTCAAGAACACTGATATACACACCAAAGCAGGACTAGGGTATTACGCAATCTCCGCGGCTCGAACATGTGTAAATGACCTTTGTGCTGGCTCTTAAACCTGCTCTTCTCGCAACCCCGTGCCCGCCGACCATAGTAGGGATACCGTTGATCCCATATGTGTCGTTCCCACCGACATCTTTAGCGCGCCAGGTAGGGGGCGCAGTTGTGAAAATCTGGTCTAGCAGCTAGTCTAGCAGCTCTTCATCGCCATGGCTCCCAAGAGGAAGATAACGATGGCAATCGGGTCATCCGGAGCCGGATTGCCCGTACCGGTGCAGGCTAGTAGCGGGCCGGTCACGGACAGAACCCGAGGCACGACCCGCGAACACCCACCTCGCCCTGGCAGTCCAGACCTGGCGAGCGGCGTCATTCGTGTGTAGGACGATGGGCCGCACGCCGCAAATTCCAGAGATGGAGTTGGGACCCTCGCAGGCGGCGCGAGGCCCTCCAGGGGCGGCGCCATGCCACCCATTGGCGGCATGGCGACCTCCAAGACGCCTGTGCTGGCGCGCACGACGCGCTCTTCCCAAGTCATGCACGACGAGCAGCGTCACCACGCTGGTGACCCCGGGCGCCGACCTGGGAAGAGTCCAGTGCACCCTTCGCCGGACGAAGGAGGTCAGCATCCACGCCGAAGTATTGGCAAAAATGGCGTACCACCGCAGGGCCGTGGTAGTGCTCCTTCTAACGTGGTTAGAAGTTGAAGCGCATCATGGTCCACATAGCTCTCGCCACCGCCCACGCCAGCAGAAGCTTTGGCGCGCGCGCAGCTGCTCCTTGATTTTCCTCCCGCTGCGGAGAAGCTCGATGAGTGGAGAGCCACCGTCAGGAGCCTCGTCGGCATCGCCAACAAAGATGAGCCACAACCAGCGGGGCCCGTAGGCCGTTGCTCCGTCGAGCCACCGCATGCCAGCGGTGGAAGGGCCGGGGGTGATGCAGCCACAATGCACTCTCCTCCCCCACGCCAGCTACCGCAGGTGTCGATCCATCGTGACGACGCTTGTGATAATATTTCCGTAGTGTCATCCGATCCACGGACCCACCGCGATCAGTGTCAAGTTCTTCGGGAGCGAGCCCTTGAAGACGCTCAAACCATGATCGAGCGTCGGCGTGATGCGCGCCACCAGTCAGATAGGCGGGCAGGGCCCACTATGGACCACCCGGCACCGGGAGGCTACGGTGGCCTACCTTACGAGGTGGGTTGCCCGGCCTTCACCCGTGAGCTGCGGCAGTTCCGGTGGCCCTCCCACCGCACATTCAAGGCCGACGTTGGCAAGAGTTCAACGGCAAGACTCACCCGTCGGAGTTCCTCAGCATCTACACCATTGCGATGCAAGCTGCTGGAGCCCGTGATGACATGGTGCTTCCCAATTACTTCCCGCTGGCACTCAAGCCCAATGTTATGTCATGGTTGATGCACTTGTCGATGGATTCCATTTCTTCTTTGGTCGGATCTGTGTCATGAGTTTGTTGGCGCCTTCATTGGAGGCCATAAAGCTCATGGCCATGCCAGCGATTTGCATATCATCCCCCAGAAGGAAGGTGAAACCCTGCGCAAGTATATCCAGAGGTTCAGCCGGGTGCAGTACAACATCCCAGACGTTCACCCTACTGCCGTGATCAGCACATTCCATCAGAATGTGCGTAACCGCAAGATGCATGAGGAGCTAGAAATGAACAAGGTCAAGGATGCGGCCGACCTTTATGTTCTAGCCGATAGGTGCGCTCGGGCTGAAGAGGGGATGAAGTACCCCGACGAGGACGCCGGTGCGGAAACCTACTCCACGGACAACGACACCGCTCCCCCGATAGAAAGGCCAGCGCTGTAACAGAAAGCGCAAGGGCAAGACTATCCTTGCCATCGAGGGGTCCTACAACACCGGCACTGCCAAGAAGGCCAAGGTGAGCGACCCCGACAAGGAAGTTGCCGGATGTGCCGCTTGTCGGGCCTTGGTGGCTGCCGACAAGCCGGGAAGCTCCGACAAGCAGTATTGCAAGATCCACCGCACCAAGGGACACGACCTCCAAAACTGCCGACAAGTTGAGCTGCTTGCTGATAAGCAAAAAGCTGAGTATGAAAGGCGGGACAAGGAGAAAGGCCAGGACGGTGCCGAAGGATCCGGCAAGAAGCGTGGCGGCCAAGGAGGCCGCCATGGCAAGGATAAGCAGCAAGAGAGGCCCGCTCGGGGCCGCGACAAAAAGCATGAAGACAATGATCATGACGAGGAGGACGAGTCCGGCGACCACGAGTTCTAGAAAGCTACAGAGGCCGTGTGCGTCGACGGTGGCGCCTCGCTGCACACTGATACGTCTCCAACGTATCTATAATTTTTGATTGCTCCATGCTACTTTATGTACTGTTTTGGACTATATTGGGCTTTATTTTCCACTTTTATATTATTTTTGGGACTAACCTATTAACCGGAGGCCCAACCCAGAATTGCTATTTTTTTTGCCTATTTCAGTGTTTCGAAGAAACCGAATATCAAACGGAGTCCAAACGGAATGAAACCTTCAGCAACGTGGTTTTCTCACCGAACGTGATCCAGGAGACTTGGACCCTACTCCAAGAAGTGCCAGAGGCGGTCACGAGGGTGGAGGGCGCGCCCCCCTGGGCGCCCCCCCTACCTCGTGGCCCCCTGCTGCTCCACCGACGTACTCCTTCCTTCTATATATACCTACATATCCCCGAACGATCAGAACAGGAGCCAAAAACCTAATTCCACCGCCGCAACCTTCTGTATCCACGAGATCCCATCCTGGGGCCTGTTCCGGAGCTCCGCCGGAGGAGGCATCCACCATGGAGGGCTTCTACATCAACACCATAGCCCCTCCGATGAAGTGTGAGTAGTTTACTTCAAACCTTCGGGTCCATAGCTAGTAGGTAGATGGCTTCTTCTCTCTTTTTGGATCTCAATACAATGTTCTCCCCCTCTCTTGTGGAGATCTATTCGATGTAATCTTGTTTTTGCGGTGTGTTTGTTGAGACCGATGAATTGTGGGTTTATGATCCAGTATTATCTATGGAAAATATTTGATTCTTCTCTGAATTCTTTTATGTATGATTGAGTTATCTTTGCAAGTCTCTTCGAATTATCCTTTTTGGTTTGGCCAACTAAATTGGTAGTTCTTGCAATGGGAGAAGTGATTAGCTTTGGGTTCAATCTTACGGTGTCCTTACCCAGTGACAGAAAGGGTTGCAAGGCACGTATTGTATTGTTGCCATCGAGGATAACAAGATGTTTTTTTATCATATTGCATGAATTTATCCCTCTACATCATGTCATCTTGCTTAAGGCGTTACTCTATTTTTAACTTAATACTCTAGATGCATGATGGATAGCGGTCGATAAGTGGAGTAATAGTAGTAGATGCAGAATCATTTTGATCTACTTGTCTCGGACGTGATGCCTATATACATGATCATTGCCTACATATGCTCATAACTATGCTCAATTCTGTCAATTGCTCAACTGTAATTTTTTCACCCACCGTAGAATATCTATGCTCTTGAGAGAAGCCACTAGTGAAACCTATGGCCCCCGGGTCTATTCTCATCATATCAATCTCTATCACTTTATTACTTGCTTTGTTTTTACTTTGCCTTTTACTTTTCACTTTGCATCTATCTATCAAAAATACCAAAAATATTATTTATTATCTCTATCAGATCTCACCCTCGTAAGTGACCGTGAAGGGATTGACAACCCCTAATCGCGTTGGTTGCGAGTAGCTATCATTTTGTGTAGGTACGAGGGACTTGTGTGTGGTCTCCTACTGGATTGATACCTTGGTTCTCAAAAACTGAGGGAAATACTTACGCTACTTTGCTGCATCATCCTCTCCTCTTTGGGGAAATCCAACGCAGTGATCAAGAGGTAGCAAGAAGAATTTCTGGCGCCGTTGCCGGGGAGGCTCATGCAAGAAAGTCAACCATACCAAGTACCCATCGCAATCCCTATCTCTCGCATTACATTATTTGCCATTTGCCTCTCGTTTTCCTCTCTCCCACTTCACCCTTGTCGTTTTGTTTGCCCTCTCTCTCCCAATCTCCTCCTCTCTTTTCCATTTGCCTTTTTTCCCGTTGCCTTTCTGTTTGCTTGTGTGTTGGATTACTTGTTGCCATGGCGCAAGATAATACCAAATTGTGTGATTTCTCGAATACCAATAATAATGATTTCCTTAGTACTCCAATTGCTCCTCATAATAATGATGAGTCTTGTGAAATCAATACCGCTTTGTTGAATCTTGTTATGAAAGATCAATTCGCCGGCCTTCCTAGTGAAGATGCCGCTACTCATCTAAACAATTTTGTTGATTTGTGTGATATGCAAAAGAAGAAAGATACGAATAACAATATTGTCAAATTGAAGTTATTTCCGTTTTCACTTAGAGATCATGCTAAAGTTTGATTTTCATCTTTTCCTAAAAATAGTATTGATTCTTGGAACAAGTGCAAAGATGCTTTTATCTCTAAGTATTTTCCTCCCGCTAAAATTATCACTCTTAGGAATGATATCATGAATTTTAAACAACTTGATCATGAGCATGTTGCCCAATCTTGGGAAAGAATGAAATTAATGCTTCGCAATTGCCCTACTCATGGTTTGAATTTATGGATGATCATACAAAAATTTTATGCCGGATTGAATTTTGCTTCAAGAAATCTTTTAGATTCGGCCGCGGGAGGCACGTTTATGGAAATTACATTAGGAGATGCTACCAAATTGCTTGATAATATTATGGCTAATTATTCTCAATGGCACACCGAAAGATCTTCTAGTAAAAAAATGCATGCTATAGAAGAAATCAATGTTTTGAGTGAAAAGATGGATGAACTTATGGAGATGTTTGCTTCTAAAAATACTCCCCTTGATACCAATGATATGCCTTTGTCTACTTTGCTTGAGAATAATAATGAATCTATGGATGTGAATTTTGTTGGTAGGAATAGTTTTGCAAACAACGCGTATAGAGGGAATTTTAATCCTAGGCCTTATCCTGGTAATCCTTCTAATAATTATGGAAATTCCTACAACAACTCTTATGGAAATTTTAATAAGATGCCCTCTGAATTTGAGAGTAGTGTTAAAGAGTTTATGAATTCACAAAAGAATTTTAATGCTTTGCTTGAAGAGAAATTGCTTAAAGTTGATGATTTGGCTAGGAACGTTGATAGAATTTCACTTGAAATTGATTCTTTAAAGCTTAGATCTATTCCTCCTAAGCATGATATCAATGTGTCTCTCAAAGCCATGAGAATTTCCATTGATGAGTGCAAGGAAAGAACCGCTAGGATGCGTGCTTCCAAAGATGCCTTTATTAAAGTGTGTTCTTCCAATTCCTATGAAAATCAAGATGAAGATCTAAAAGTTATTGATGTGTCCCCCATTAAATATTTGTTTTGCAATATGAATCTTGATGAAACTGAATATGATCTTCCTTTACCTAGGAGGCGTTCTAAGAATTCGGAGTTTCTAGATCTTGATGATGAAATTGATGAAAGTGGGATTGAAATAAATAAAAACCGAGATGTTGCTGAACCCACTATTTTGGATCTCAAGGAATTTAATTATGAAAATTGCTCTTTGATTGGTTGTATTTCCTTGTTGCAATCCGTGCTAGATTCTCCTCATGCTTATAGTCAAAATAAGGCCTTTACCGAACACATTGTTGATGCCTTGATGTAATCTTATGAAGAAAAACTTGAGTTGAAAGTTTCTATCCCTAGAAAACTCTATGATGAGTGGGAACCCACTATTAAAATTAAAATTAAAGATTATGAGTTTCATGCTTTGTGTTATTTGGGTGCTAGTGTCTCTACTATTCCCAAAGCTTTGTGTGATTTGCTAGATTTCCGTGACTTTGATGATTGCTCTCTAAACTTGCATCTTGCGGATTCCACTATTAAAAAACCAATGGGAAGAATTAATGATGTTCTTATTGTTGCAAATAGGAATTATGTGCCCGTAGATTTTATCGTTCTTGATATAGATTGCAATCCTTCATGTCCTATTATTCTTGGTAGACCTTTCCATAGAACGATTGGTGCAATTATTGATATGAAGGAAGGGAATATTCGATTCCAATTTCCCTTAAAGAAGGGCATGGAACACTTCCCTAGAAAGAAAATAATGAATCTATCATGAGAGCCATTTATCGATTGCCTACCAAAGATGGCAATACCTAGATCTATCCTTGCTTTTATGCCTAACTAGGGGCGTTAAACGATAGCACTTGTTGGGAGGCAACCCAATTTTATTTTGTGTTTTTTGTTTTTGCTTCTGTTTAGGAATAAATAATCCATCTAGCCTCTGTTTGGATGTGGTTTTTTCTTTTTATTAGTGTTTGTGCCAAGTAGAACCTATAGGATAACCTACGATGATAGTTGATTTGATTCTGCTGAAAAACAGAAACTTTGACGCACAAATATAGTTCTGTTAAATCACTGAAACGTGCTTTTGCGTTGATTCTTTTTGCTGCTGTTCAACAAACAAATTTTCCAGGACTTCCTATTTTGGTAGAAGTTTTAGAGTTCCAGAATTTTGCGTTAGTTACAGATTGCTACAGACTGTTCTGTTTTTGACAGATTCTGTTTTACGGGTGTTGTTTGCTTATTTTGATGAATCTATGGCTAGTAAAATAGTTTGTAATCCATAGAGAAGTTGGAATAAAGTAGGTTTAACACCAATATAAATAAAGAATGAGTTCATTACAGTACCTTGAAGTAGTATTTTGTTTTCTTTCTCTAACGGAGCTCACGAGATTTCTGTTGAGTTTTGTGTTGTGAAGTTTTCAAGTTTTGGGTGAACTCTTTTGATGGATTATGGAACAAGGAGTGGCAAGAGCCTAAGCTTGGGGATGCCCATGGAACCCCCAAGATAATCCAAGCACACCAAAAATTCAAAGCTTGGGGATGCCCCGGAAGGCGTCCCCTCTTTCGTCCACTTCCATCGGTAATTTACTTGGAGCTATATTTTTATTCACCACATGATATGTGTTTTGCTTGGAGCGTCTTGTATTATTTGCCTCTTTGCTTGTTAGTTTACCACAATCATACTTGTTGTACACACCTTTTGAGAGAGCCATACATGATTTGGAATTTGTTAGAATACTCTATGTGCTTCACTTATATCTTTTGAGCTTGATAGTTTTTGCTCATAGTACTTCACTTATATCTTTTGAGCTTGATAGTTTTTGCTCATAGTACTTCACTTATATTTTTTGAGCGTGATAATTTTTGCCCTAGTGCTTCACTTATATCTTTTAGAGCACGGTGGTGGATTTGTTTTAAAGAAACTATTGATCTCTCATGCTTCACTTAGATTATTTTGAGAGTCATTAATAGCATGGTAGTTTGCTTAATGTTAATATACTTAGTGTTCAAGATATGTGAAACTTTCTTTTGAGTGAATAGAATACTAACATAAGTTTGATGCTTGATAATTGTTTTGAGATATGGAGGTGATAATATCAAAGTCGTGCTAGTTGGGTAATTGTGAATTTGAGAAATGCTTGTGTTGAAGTTTGCAAGTCCCGTAGCATGCACGTATGGTTAAAGTTGTGTGACAAATTTGAAACATGAAGTGTACCTGGCTTGTGAATCCTTATGAGTGGCGGTCGGGGACGAGCGATGGTCTTTTCCTACCAATCTATCCCCCTAGGAGCATGCGCATAGTACTTGATTTTTGATGGCTTCTAAATTTTTGCAATAAGTATATGAGTTCTTTTGACTAATGTTGAGTCCATGGATTATACACACTCTCACCTTATCACCTTTGCTAGCCTCTTCAGTACCGTGCATTGCCCTTTCTCACCTTGAGAGTTGGTGCAAACTTCGCCGGTGCATCCAAACCCCGTGATACGATATGCTCTATCACACATAAACCTCCTTATATCTTCCTCAAAACAGCCACCATACCTACCTATCATGGCATTTCCATAGCCATTCCGAGATATATTGCCATGCAACTTTCCACCATTCCGTTTATTATGACACGCTCCATCACTGTCATATTACTAGCATGATCATGTAGTTGACATCGTATTTGTGGCAAGGCCACCGTTCATAATTCTTCCATACATGTCACTCATGATTCATTGCATATCCCGGTACACCGCCGGAGGAATTCATATAGAGTCATACATTGTTCTAAGTATCGAATTGTAATTGTTGAGTTGTAAAAACAAAAGTGTGATGATCATCATTATTAGAGCATTGTCCCAAGTGAGGAAAGAATGATGGAGACTATGATTCCCCCATAAGTCAGGATGAGACTCCGGAAGAAAAAAAAGAGAGGCCAAAAAAAAGAAGAGAAAGGCCCAAACAAAACAAAATGAGAGAAAAAGAGAGAAGGGACAATGCTACTATCCTTTTACCACACTTGTGCTTCAAAGTAGCACCAAGATCTTCATGATGGAGAGTCTCTCATTTTTTCACTTTCATATACTAGTGGGAATTTTTCATTATAGAACTTGGCTTGTATATTCCAATGATGGGCTTCCTCAAAATGCCCTAGGTCTTCGTGAGCAAGCAAGTTGGATGCACACCCACTTAGTTTCTTTTGTAGAGCTTTCATATACTTATAGCTCTAGTGCATCCGTTGCATGGCAATCCCTACTCCTCATGTTGACATCAATTGATGGGCATCTCCATAGCCCGTCGATTAGCCTCGTCATTGTGAGACTTTCTCCTTTTTGTCTTCTCCACACAATCCCCATCATCATATTCTATTCCATCCATAGTGCTATATCCATGGCTCGCGCTCATGTATTGCGTGAAGGTTGAAAAAATTTGAGATTATTTGAGTATGAAACAATTGCTCGGCTTGTCATCGGGGGTATAGAAGTTGGGAACATCTTTGTCTGATGAAAATGAAGCATAGCCTAACTATATGATTCTGTAGGGATGAACTTTCTTTTGCCATGTTATTTTGAGAAGACATGATTGCTTTATTAGTATGCTTGAAGTATTATTATTTTTATGTCAATATGAACTTTTGTCTTGAATCTTTCGGATCTGAATATTCATATCACAAGTAAGAAGATTTATATTGAAATTATGCCAATGTATCACTCCGCATCAAAAATTCTTTTTTATCATTTACCTACTCGAGGACGAGCAGGAATTAAGCTTGGGGATGCCTGATACGTCTCCAACGTATCTATAATTTTTTATTGCTCCATGCTACTTTATCTATTGTTTTGGACTATATTGGGCTTTATTTTCCACTTTTATATTATTTTGGGACTAACCTATTAACCGGAGGCCCAGCCCAGAATTGCTGTCTTTTGCCTATTTCAGTGTTTCGAAGAAACGGAATATCAAACGGAGTCCAAACGGAATGAAACCTTTGGGAACGTGATTTTCTCACCGAACGTGATCCAGGAGACTTGGACCCTACTCCAAGAAGTGCCAGAGGTGGTCACGAGGGTGGAGGGCGCCCCCTGGGCGCGCCCCCTACCTCGTGGGCCCCTGCTGCTCCACCGACGTACTCCTTCCTCCTATATATACCTATGTATCCCCGAATCCCCGAATGATAAGAATAGGAGCCAAAAACCTAATTCCACCACCGCAACCTTCTGTATCCACGAGATCCCATCATGGGGCCTGTTTCGGAGCTCCGCCGGAGGAGGCATCCACCATGGAGGGCTTCTACATCAACACCATAGCCCCTCCGATGAAGTGTGAGTAGTTTACTTCAAACCTTCGGGTCCATAGCTAGTAGCTAGATGGCTTCTTCTCTCTTTTTGGATCTCAATACAATGTTCTCCCCCTCTCTTGTGGAGATCTATTCGATGTAATCTTCTTTTTGCGGTGTGTTTGTTGAGACCGATGAATTGTGGGTTTATGATCCAGTATTATCTATGGAAAATATTGGATTCTTCTCTGAATTCTTTTATGTATGATTGAGTTATCTTTGCAAGTCTCTTTGAATTATCCTTTTTGGTTTGGCCAACTAGATTGGTAGTTCTTGCAATGGGATAAGTGCTTAGCTTTGGGTTCAATCTTGCGTGTCCTTGCCCGAAGGATGTAAAGGGTTGCAAGGCACGATTGTATTATTGCCATCGAGGATAACAAGATGGTTTTTTATCATATTGCATGAATTTATCCCTCTACATTATGTCATCTTGCTTAAGGCGTTACTCTGTTTTTAACTTAATACTCTAGATGCATGCTGGATAGCGGTCGATGAGTGGAGTAATAGTAGTAGATGCAGAATCGTTTCGATCTACTTGTCTTGGACGTGATGCCTATATACTGATCATTGCCTAGATATGCTCATAACTATGCTCAATTCTGTCAATTGCTCAACAGTAATTTGTTCACCCACCGTAGAATATCTATGCTCTTGAGAGAAGCCACTAGTGAAACCTATGCCCCCCGGGTCTATTCTCATCATATCAATCTCTATCACTTTATTACTTGCTTTGTTTTTACTTCGCCTTTTATTTTTCACTTTGCATCTATCTTTCAAAAATACCAAAAATATTATTTATTATCTCTATCAGATCTCACCCTCGTAAGTGACCGTGAAGGGATTGACAACCCCTAATCACGTTGTTTGCAAGTAGCTATCGTTTTGTGTAGGTACGAGGGACTTGTGCGTGGTCTCCTACTGGATTGATACCTTGGTTCTCAAAAACTGAGGGAAATACTTACGCTACTTTGCTGCATCATCCTCCTCTTCGGGGAAATCCAACGCAGTGCTCATGAGGTAGCACACACCTCTCACCGCCAGCTCAAGCAATGGGCGCGTGAGATCACAGCAGTGGAGCCATCACTCGACGCATGGAAGCCACTAAAGTGGTACAACACGCCTATCATCTTTGACACCGAGGACCACCCTGATTGCACAACTGCGGTTGGGTGTTTGCCGTTGTTGGTTTCACCAATGATCCGCAACCTCAAGATGACGAAGATGCTAGTTGACGGTGGGGCCGGTCTGAACTTGATCTCGCCTATCCTGGTCAAAAGGCTGCAGATTCCTGATGGAGATCTCGAAGAGACGGGCACGTTTCAAGGTGTCAACCCGAGAAGAAGTTAGCTGAAGGGCAAGGTCACACTGCCCGTGACGTTTGGAGGCGAGTTGAACTACAGGACGGAGAGGATTGTCTTCGATGTGTCCGAGATCCCCTTGCCCTACAACAGGATCGTTGGCCGCCCGACACTGGCCAAGTTCATGGCGGCGTCACATTACACAACACGCTGAAGATGCCGGGGCCGATGAACATCATCACCGTCCCCTCCGACAAGAAGGATGTGCTAATCTGTGCTGACCAACTCTACCGGGAAGCAGTTGCAGCAGCTGCCACAAAGGCACTTGCTCCTGCCGCTGAAACCCCGGGAGGGAAGAAGACCGGCGAGACCTCTCACACACACTCCGACAAGTGCACCTCTCCGGAGTGTTGTGCTCCCGTCGAGAACGTGCCAGAGAGCTCCACCGGCAAGAGCAAGAAATCCGGAGCTGCACCACCAGAGACCAAGAAGGTGTCCGTCAAGGAGGACGACACGGGAGGGCCTTTCACCATAAGCTCCACCCTCGATAGCAAATAGGAAGGCGAGCTCGTCACTTTCCTGCGGGCGAATGTCGATGTGTTTGCGTGGCAGGCATCCGACATTCCCAGTGTTCCCACGGAAGTGATTGAGCACCATCTTGCTGTCTGTCTTCATGCGCGGCTCGTCAAGCAGAAGGTCAGGAAGCAAGCTCTGGAGAGGCAGGAGTTCATCACAGAAGAGATCTGAAAGCTAGAAGCAACAGGCTTGGTAAGAGGGGTACTCCATCCGACGTGGTTGGGCAATCCGGTGGTAGTGCGCAAGGCCAACGGGAAGTGGAGGCTGTGTATTGATTACACAGATTTCAATAAGGCTTGTCCAAAAGACCCTTTCCCGTTGCCGCACATCGACCAAATTGTTGACTCCACGGCCGGGTGTGACCTGTTATCATTCCTCGACGCCTACTCGGGATACCATCAAATTTTCATGACTAGAGAAGATGAAGAGAAGACAACATTCATCACCCCATGTGGTACGTACTGCTTTTTACGGATGCCTTTCTGGTTGAAGAGTGTTGGCTCGACCTTTGCAAGAGCAGTCCAAATTGGTTTTGAGCCTCAGCTACATAGAAATATGGAAGCTTATATGGTTGACATAGTGGTCAAAACCAAGGACAAGGCAACACTTGTGCAAGATCTTGAAGAAACGTTTGCAAACCTTCACAAGAACAACTCAAGCTGAACCCTGAGAAGTTTGTCTTTAGTGTCCCGTCCGGCAAGCTTCTCGGGTTCTTTGTGTCGCAGTGTGGGATTGAGGCAAACCCGGACAAGATAAAGGCCATTGAGCATATTGAGGCACCTAAGCGGATCAAGGATGTGCGTCGGCTCACTGGCTGCGTCGCCGCCATGAGCAGATTCATCTCCAAGTCTGCTGAGCGTGCCCTTCCCTTTTTCCAAATCTTGAAAAAGGCGGGCCCAACGGAGTGGACCCCAGAGGCCGATGCAGCGCTGCAAGATTTAAAGAAGTACCTCTCCTCCACGCCAATACTGGTTGCGACTAGGCCACAAGAGCCACTGCTGCTGTATCTAGTGGCAATGAATCAAGTGGTTAGCGCCGCACTGGTGGCGTAAAGGGAGGTCGACCAGGGGGTAGCGGCAACGGCAGAGTTGACGGATGGCAAGCCAGAACTCCCCTCGACAGGGCCTGGTCTCGGCAAGGTTGGGCCCCCGGCAAGGTCTGCACTAGCGCGACAGGGCCCAGGCAACCAGGTGAAGTGGTGCAGAAGAAGAAGATGATGCAGCACCCGGTTTACTTCGTCAGCTCCCTCTTGCAGGGGGCTAGGTCAAGGTACTCCGGTGTGTAGAAATTGCTCTTCGGCCTCCTTATGGCCTCGAGGAAGCTGCGTCATTAATTCCAAGCGCACGAAATCACCGTCGTCACCCGCCTTGCAACGGATACTTCATAACCTAGATGCAACCGAGAGGATTGTGGAATGGGCCTTGGAGCTATCGAGTTTTGGTTTGAAGTTCGAAAGCACCTCGATGATTCAGAGCAGGGTCTTGGCGGAGTTCATTGTGGAATGGACCTCGACGCCCGACGAAGAGATCCAGGAGACCACTCTTCCCGGCAAGGAAACAAGTCGCAACTAGGTTATGTACTTTGATGGGCTTTTTCGCTACAAGGCACCGGTGCTGGTGTGCAGTGCTACGTCTTGAGCTTGCGTTGGTTTTCCTTCAAGAGGAAAGGGTAATGCAGCAAAGTAGCATAAGTATTTCCCTCAGTTTTTAAGAACCAAGGTATCAATCCAGTAGGAGGCTCCTCAGAAGTCCCACGCACCTACACAAACAAACAAGAACCTCGCAACCAACGCAATAAAGGGGTTGTCAATCCCTTCACGGCCACTTGCGAAAGTGAGATCTGATAGAGACAATATGATAAGATAAATATTTTTGGTATTTTTATGATATAGATTGGAAAAAAGATGCAAATAAAAGTAGATGGAAAACTTATATGATAAAAGATAGACCCCGGGGCCATAGGTTTCACTAGTGGCTTCTCTCAAGATAGCATAGGTATTACGGTGGGTGAACAAATTACTGTCGAGCAATTGATAGAAAAGTGCATAGTTACGAGATTATCTAGGCATGATCATGTATATAGGCATCACATCCACAACAAGTAGATCGAAATGATTCTACATCTACTACTATTACTCCACACATCGACCGACTCCTGCCTGCATCTAGAGTATTAAGTTCATGAAGAAAAGAGTAACACATTAAGAAAGATGACATGATGTAGAGGGAAAAACTCATGCAATATGATATAAACCCCATCTTTTTATCCTTGATGGCAACAGTACAATACGTGACTTGCTGCCCCTGCTGTCACTGGGAAAGGACACCGAAAGATTGAACCCAAAGCTAAGCACTTCTCCCATTGCAAGAAAGATCAATCTAGTTGGCCAAACCAAACTGATAATTCGAAGAGACTTGCAAAGATAACTTAATCACACATAAAAGAATTCATAGGATATTCAAATATTTCTCATAGATAAACTTGATCATAAACCCACAATTGATCGAATCTCGACAAACACACCGCAGAAAGAGTTACATCGAATAGATCTCCAAGAAGATCGAGGAGAACTTTGTATTGAGATTCAAAGAGAGAGAATAAGCCATCTAGCTAATAACTATGGACCCGAAGGTCTGTGGTAAACTACTCACAAAAGGGCCTTGGAGATGATGTAGAGGCCCTCTATGGTCGATTCCCCCTCCGGCGGAGCTCCAAGATGGGATCTCGCGGATACAGAAGGTTGCGGCGGTGGAAATAGTTTTTCATGGTGCTCCTGGATGTTTTCGGGGTACATGGGTATATATAGGAGGAAGAAGTAGGTCAGTGGATGCTCGAGGGGCCCACGAGGGTGGGGGGCGCGCCCACCCCTAGGGGGCATGCCAGGCACCCTCGTGGCCGTCTCCTCTGTTGCTTGACGTCCACTCCAAGTCCCCTGGATCACGTTTGTTCCAAAAAGATCGCTCCCGAAGGTTTCATTCCGTTTGGACTCCGTTTGATATTCCTTTTCTTCGAAACACTGAAATAGGCAAAAAAACAGCAATTCGGGCTGGGCCTCCGATTAGTAGGTTAGTCCCAAAAATGATATAGAAGTGTAAAGTAAAGCCCATAAACATCCAAAACGGGTAATATAATAGCATGGAACAATCAAAAATTATAGATACGTTGGAGACGTATCAAGCATCCCCAAGCTTAATTCATGCTCGTCCTCGAGTAGGTAAATGATAAAATAGATTTTTTTGTGTGGAATGCTACCTAGTATAACTCTTAATGTAATTTTCTTTATTGTGGCATGAATGTTCAGATCCACATGATTCAAAATAAAAGTTCATATTGACATAAGAAATAGTAATACTTCAAGCAAACTAACTAAGCAATCATGTCTTCTCAAAATAACATGGCTAAAGAAAGTTATCCCTACAAATTCATATAGTCTGGCTGTTGCTCTATCTTCATCACACAAAGTATTTAATCATGCACAACCACGATGACAAGCCAAGCAATTGTTTCATACTTTAGTAATCTCAAACCTTTTCAACTTTCACGCAATACATGAGCGTGAGCCATGGGCATAGAACTATATGTGCAATAGAATGGTGGTTGTGCGAAGACAAAAAAGGAGGAAGATAGTATCACATCAACTAGGCTTATCAACGGGCTATGGAGATGCCCATTAATAGATATCAATGTGAGTGAGTAGGGATTGCCATGCAACGGATGCACTAGAGCTATAAATGTATGAAAGCTCGACAAAAGAAACTAAGTGGGTGTGCATCCAACTTGCTTGCTCACGAAGACCTAGGGCATTTTGAGGAAGCCCATCATTGGAATATACAAGCCAAGTTCTATAATGAAAAATTCGCACTAGTATATGAAAGTGACAACATAGGAGACTCTCTATCATGAAGATCATGGTGCTACTTTGAAGCACAAGTGTGGTAAAAAAGGATAGTAGCATTGTCCCTTCTCTCTTTTTCTCTCATTTTTTATTTGGCCTTTCTCTTTTTTATTTGGCCTTTCTCCTCTTTTTTTTTAAAGTCCGAAGTCTCATCCCGACTTGTGGGGGAATCATAGTTTCCATCATCCTTTCCTCACTTGGGACAATGCTCTAATATTGAAGATCATCACACTTTTATTTACTTACAACTCAAGATTACAATTTGATACTTAGAACAAAATATGACTCTATATGAATGCCTCCGGCAGTGTACCGGGATATGCAATGAATCAAGAGTGACATGTATGAAAAATTAAAGGTGACTTTGCCACAAATAAGATCTCAACTACATGATCATGCAAAGAGCAATATGACAATGATGATCTGTGTCATAATAAACGGAACGGTGGAAAGTTGCATGGCAATATATCTCGGAATGGCTATGGAAATGCCATAATAGGTAGGTATGGTGGCTGTTTTGAGGAAGGTATATGGTGGGTGTATGGTACCGGCGAAAGTTGCGCGGCACAAGAGAGGCTAGCAATGGTGGAAGGGTGAGAGTGCGTATAATCCATGGACTCAACATTAGTCATAAAGAACTCATATACTTGTTGCAAAAATCTACAAGCCATTGAAAACAAAGTACTACGCGCATGCTCCTAGGGGTATATATTGGTAGGAAAAGACCATCGCTGATCCCCGACCGCCACTCATAAGGAAGACAATCAATAAATAAAATTGTGCTCCAACTTCATCACAAAGCGGTTCACCATACGTGCATGCTACGGGAATCACAAACATCAACACAAGTATTCTTTAAATTCACAATTACCCAACTAGCATGACTCTAATATCACCACCTCTGTATCTCAAAACAATTATCAAGTATCAAATTGATCATAGCATCCAATTCACTTTCTATGATAGTTTTTATTATACCCAACTTGGACGCTCATCATTCTAGGACCAATTTTATAACCATAGTAAATACCATGCTGTTCTAAGAGACTCTCAAAATAGTATAAGTGAAGCTTGAGAGATCAACAATTTCTACAAAGTTAAGCCACCGTCGTGCTCTAAAAGATATAAGTGAAGCACTAGAGCAAAAATTATCTAGCTCAAAAGATATAAGTGAAGCACATAGAGTATTCTAATAAATTCTAAATCAAGTGGGCTTCTCCCAAAAGGTGTGTACAGCAAGGATGACTGTGGTAATTTAAAAAGAAAAGACTAATATCATACAAGACGCTCCAAGCAAAACACATATCATGTGGCGAATAAAAATATAGCTCCAAGTAAAGTTACCGATAGACGAAGACGAAAGAGGGGATACCTTTCGGGGCATCCCCAAGCTTAGGCTTTTGGTTATCCTTGAATATCTTGGGGTGCCATGGGCATCCCCAAGCTTAGGCTCTTGCCACTCCTTATTCCATAGTCCATCAAATCTTTACCCAAAACTTGAAAACTTCACAACACAAGAACAGAGTAGATCAAAACGATTCTGCATCTACTACTATTACTCCACACATCGACCGACTCCTACCTGCATCTAGAGTATTAAGTTCATGAAGAACAGAATAACGCATTAAGAAAGACGACATGATGTAGAGGGACAAACTCATGCAATATGATATAAACCCCATCTTTTTATCCTCGACGGCAACAATACAATACGTGCCTTGCTGCCCCTGCTGTCACTGGGAAAGGACACCGCAAGATTGAACCCAAAGCTAAGCACTTCTCCCATTGCAAGAAAGATCAATCTAGTAGGCCAAACCAAAGTGATAATTCGAAGCGACTTGCAAAGATAACTTAATCACACATAAAAGAATTCAGAGGAGATTCAAATATTTCTCATAGATAAACTTGATCATAAACCCACAATTCATCGGATCTCGACAAACACACCGCAAAAAGAGTTACATCGAATACATCTCTAAGAAGATCGAGGAGAACTTTGTATTGAGATTCAAAGAGAGAGAAGAAGCCATCTAGCTAATAACTACGGCCCCGAAGGTCTGTGGTAAACTACTCACAACTCATGGGAAGGGCCTTGGAGATGATGTAGAGTCCCTCCATGGTCGATTCCCCCTCCGACGGAGCGCTGGCGAAGGCCCCAAGATGGGATCTCGCGGATACAGAAGGTTGCGGTGGTGGAATAGTTTTTCGTGGTGCTCTTGGATGTTTTTGGGGTACATGGGTATATATAGGAGGAAGAAGTAGGTCGGTGGATGCTCGAGGGGCCCACGAGGGTGGGGGGCATGCCCACCCCTAGGGGGCGCGCCGGGCACCCTCGTGGCCGCCTCCTCTGTTGCTTGACATCCACTCCAAGTCCCCTGGATGACGTTTGTTCCAAAAAGATCGCCCCTGAAGGTTTCATTCCATTTGGACTCCGTTTGATATTCCTTTTCTTCAAAACACTGAAATAGGCAAAAAAAACAGCAATTTGGGCTGGCCTCCGGTTAGTAGGTTAGTCCCAAAAATGATATAAAAGTGTAAAGTAAAGCCCATAAACATCCAAAACGGGTAATATAATATCATGGAACAATCAAAAATTATAGATACGTTGGAGACGTATCATGCTGCTTGTCGCACGCACCGGAGAGCACCTCAAGTATGTGATCCAGATGCACTTTCCCCGGGAGATGTCGACGAACAACACTGCTGAATACGAGGGATTGCTTGCCGGTCTCAGGATTGCGGCAGACCTCGGGGTCAAGAAGCTCATCGTCAAAGGTGATTCACAGCTTGTCGTCAGGCAGGTCAACAAGGATTATCAAAGCACGTTGATGGAAGCCTACGTGGATGAGGTGAGGAAACTAGAGGAGCGCTTTGATGGTATACAGGCAGAGCATGTCCCCCAAATGGAGAACGACATCGCCGACTACCTGTCGAAGCGCGCTGCCCTCAAGCTACTTGTGGAACCAGGTACTTTTGTGCTTCGGTTAACTCAACCATCCGTTGAACCATCAACAGAGTAGAACAAGCGGAGGAAATCAGGCCCCGGCAAGTACTTCCCCACCGAGCTCCCTGGAGCCGCTAGCGAAGATGTTGCCGTGGACGCCAAGCCTGCCGTGGGGTAACCGACTCCGACAGGGCGCCAAGCCCTCGCTGTAGAGGCAGCCGTCCCCGCGGCAGAGGAGATGCCTTTGGTCCTTGTCGTCGAGCCCCAGGCTCCGGCATGGGCACAGCGTACCGTCTGATTCCTCCAAACAGGGGAGCTTGCTGAGGAGCAAGAAGAAGTGGAGAAAGTAGCCCGTCGGTCTGCCCTGTACCAGTTCGTTGACAACGTTCTATACAGAAAGAGACCAAACGTAGTGAAATTGAAGCGCATTCTGCTACCTCTTAAGCACTATGTTGGACTTCCCCGAAGAGGAGAGGATGATGCAGCAAAGTAGCATAAGTATTTCCCTCAGTTTTTCAGAACCAAGGTATCAATCCAGTAGGAGACCATGTACAAGTCCCTCGTACCTACACAAAATGATAGCTACTCGCAACCAACGCGATTAGGGGTTGTCAATCCCTTCACGGTCACTTACGAGGGTGAGATCTGATAGAGATGATAAATAATATTTTTGGTATTTTTGGTAGATACATGCAAAGTGAAAAGTAAAAGGCAAAGTAAAAACAAAGCAAGTAATAAAGTGATAGAGATTGATATGATGAGAATAGACCCGGGGGCCATAGGTTTCACTAGTGGCTTCTCTCAAGAGCATAGATATTCTACGGTGGGTGAACAAATTACTGTTGAGCAATTGACAGAATTGAGCATAGTTATGAGAATATCTAGGCAATGATCATGTATATAGGCATCACGTCCAAGACAAGTAGATCGAAACGATTCTGCATCTACTACTATTACTCCACTCATCAACCGCTATCCAGCATGCACCTAGAGTATTAAGTTAAAAATAGAGTAATGCCTTAAGCAAGATGACATGATGTAGAGGGATAAATTCATGCAATATGATAAAAACCCCATCTTTTTATCGTCGATGGCAACAATACAATACGTGCCTTGCAACCCTTTCTGTCACTAGGTAAGGACACCGCAAGATTGAACCCAAAGCTAAGCACTTCTCCCATTGCAAGAACTACCAATCTAGTTGGCCAAACCAAAAACGATAATTCGAAGAGACTTGCAAAGATAACTCAATCATACATAAAAGAATTCAGAGAAGAATCAAATATTTTCCATAGATAATACTGGATCATAAACCCACAATTCATCGGTCTCAACAAACACACCGCAAAAACAAGATTACATCGAATAGATCTCCACAAGAGAGGGGGAGAACATTGTATTGAGATCCTAAAAGAGAGAAGAAGCCATCTAGCTACTAGCTATGGACCCGAAGGTCTGAGGTAAACTACTCACACTTCATCGGAGGGGCTATGGTGTTGATGTAGAAGCCCTCCGTGGTGGATGCCCCCTCCGGCGGAGCTCCGGAACAGGCCCCAAGATGGGATCTCGTGGATACAAAAGGTTGCGGCGGTGGAATTAGGTTTTTGGCTCCTCATCTGATCGTTCTGGGATACGTAGGTATATATAGGAGGAAGGAGTACGTCGGTGGAGCAGCAGGGGGCCCATGAGGTAGGGGGGCGCGCCCTCCACCCTCTTGCCCGCCTCTGGCACTTATTGGAGTACGATCCAAGTCTCCTGGATCACGTTCGGTGAGAAAATCACGTTCCTGAAGGTTTCATTCCGTTTGGACTCCATTTCTTCGAAACACTGAAATAGGAAAAAAAAACAGCAATTCTGGGCTGGGCCTCCGGTTAATAGGTTAGTCCCAAAAATAATATAAAAGTGGAAAATAAAGCCAAATATAGTCCAAAACAGTATATAAAGTGGCATGGAGCAATTAAAAATTATAGATACATTGGAGACGTATCAGGCATCCCCAAGCTTAATTCCTGCTCGTCCTCGAGTAGGAAAATGATAAATAAGAATTTTTGATGCAGAGTGATACTTTGGCATAATTTCAATGTAAATCTTCTTACTTGTGATATGAATATTCAGATCCGAGAGATTCAAGACAAAAGTTCATATTGACACAAAAATAATAATACTTCAAGCATACTAATAAAGCAATCATATCTTCTCAAAATAACATGGCAAAAGAAAGTTCATCCCTACAAAATCATATAGTTAGGCTATGCTTCATTTTCGTCACACAGAGATGTTCCCAACTTCTATACCCCCGATGACAAGCCAAGCAATTGTTTCATACTCAAAAAATCTCAAACTTTTTCAACCTTCACGCAATACATGAGCGCGAGCCATGGATATAGCACTATGGGTGGAATAGAATATGATGATGGGGATTGTGTGGAGAAGACAGAAAGGAGAAAGTCTCACATTGACGAGGCTAATCGACGGGCTATGGAGATGCCCATCAATTGATGTCAACATGAGGAGTAGGGATTGCCATGCAACGGATGCACTAGAGCTATAAGTATATGAAAGCTCCACAAAAGAAACTAAGTGGGTGTGCATCCAACTTGCTTGCTCACGAAGACCTAGGGCATTTTGAGGAAGCCCATCATTGGAATATACAAGCCAAGTTCTATAATGAAAAATTCTCACTAGTATGAAAGTGACAAAATGAGAGACTCTCTATCATGAAGATCTTGGTGCTACTTTGAAGCACAAGTGTGGTAAAAGGATAGTAGCATTGTCCCTTCTCTCTTTTTCTCTCATTTTTTTGTTTGGGCCTTTCTCTTCTTCTTTTTTTGGCCTTTTTTCGTATGGAGTCTCATCCCGACTTATGGGGGAATCATAGTCTCCATCATCCTTTCCTCACTTGGGACAATGCTCTAATAATGATGATCATCACACTTTTATTTTTCTTACATCTCAACAATTACAACTTGATACTTAGAACAAAGTATGACTCTATATGAATGCCTCCGTGGTGTAATCGATATGCAATGAATCATGAGTGACATGTATGGAAGAATTATGAATGGTGGCCTTGCCACAAATACGATGTCAACTACATGATCATGCTAGCAATATGACAATGATGGAGCGTGTCATAATAAGCGGAATGGTAGAAAGTTGCATGGCAATATATCTCAGAATGGCTATGGAAATGCCATGATAGGTAGGTATGGTGGCTGTTTTGAGGAAGATATAAGGAGGTTTATGTGTGATAGAGCATATCGTATCACGGGGTTTGGATGCACCGACGAAGTTTGCACCAACTCTCAAGGTGATAAAGGGCAATGCACGGTACCGAAGAGGCTAGCAAAGGCGAAAAGGTGAGAGTGCGTATAATCCATGGACTCAACATTAGTCAAAAGAACTCATATACTTATTGCAAAAATTTAGAAGCCATCAAAAATCAAGTACTACGCGCATGCTCCTAGGGGGATAGATTGGTAGGAAAAGACCATCGCTCGTCCCCGACCGCCACTCATAAGGATGCACAAGCCAGGTACACTTCATGTTTCAAATTTGTCACACAACTTTAACCATACGTGCATGCTACGGGACTTGCAAACTTCAACACAAGCATTTCTCAAATTCACAATTACCCAACTAGCACGACTTTGATATTATCACCTCCATATCTCAAAACAATTATCAAGCATCAAACTTATCTTAGTATTCAATTCACTCAAAAGAAAGTTTCACATATCTTGAACACTAAGTATATTAACATTAAGCAAACTACCATGCTATTAATGACTCTCAAAATAATCTAAGTGAAGCATGAGAGATCAATAGTTTCTTTAAAACAAATCCACCACCATGCTCTAAAATATATAAGTGAAGCACTAGAGCAAAAATTATCACGCTGAAAAGATATAAGTGAAGTACTATGAGCAAAAACTATCAAGCTCAAAAGATATAAGTGAAGTACTATGAGCAAAAACTATCAAGCTCAAAAGATATAAGTGAAGCACATAGAGTATTCTAACAAATTCCAAATCATGTATGGCTCTCTCAAAAGGTGTGTACAGCAAGGATGATTGTGGTAAACTAACAAGCAAAGACGCAAATAATACAAGACGCTCCAAGCAAAACACATATCATGTGGTGAATAAAAATATAGCTCCAAGTAAATTACCGATGGAACTGGACGAAAGAGGGGATGCCTTCCGGGGCATCCCCAAGCTTTGAATTTTTTGTGTCCTTGGATTATCTTGGGGGTGCCATGGTCATCCCCAAGCTTAGGCTCTTTCCACTCCTTGTTCCATAATCCATCAAAAGAATTCACCCAAAACTTGAAAACTTCACAACACAAAACTCAACAGAAATCTCGTGAGCTCCGTTAGAGAAAGAAAACAAAAGACTACTTCAAGGTACTGTAATGAACTCATTCTTTATTTATATTGGTGTTAAACCTACTTTATTCCAACTTCTCTATGGATTATAAACTATTTTACTAGCCATAGATTCATCAAAATAAGCAAACAACACCCGTAAAACAGAATCTGTCAAAAACAGAATAGTCTGTAGAAATCTGTAACTAACGCAAACTTATGGGACTCTAAAAATTCTACCAAAATATGAAGTCCTGGAAAATTTGTTTATTGAACAGCAGCATAAAGAATCAACGCAAAAGCATGTTTATGTGATTTAACAAAATTATATTTGTGCGTGCAAAGTTTCTGTTTTTCAGCAGAATCAAATCAACTATCATCGTAGGTTATCCTATAGGTTCTACTTGGAACAAACACTAATTAAAAGACAAAACCACATCCAAACAGAGGCTAGATGGATTATTTACTCCTAAACAGAAGAAAAAACAAAAAAACACAAAATAAAATTGGGTTGCCTCCCAACAAGCGCTATCGTTTAACGCCCCTAGCTAGGCATAAAAGAAAGGATACATCTAGGTATTGCCATCTTTTGTAGGCAATCCATAAGTGGCTCTCATGATAGATTCATATGGTAATTTTATTTTATTTCTAGGGAAGTGTTCCATTCCCTTCTTTAAGGGAAATTGGAATCGAATATTCCCTTCCTTCATATCAATAATTGCACCAATCGTTCCAAGGAAAGGTCTACCAAGAATAATAGGACATGAAGGATTGTGATCTATATCAAGAACGATAAAATCTACGGGCACATAATTCCCATTTGCAACAATAAGAACATAATTAATTCTTCCCATAGGTTTTTTAATAGCGGAATCCGCAAGATGCAAGTTTAGAGAGCAATCATCAAAGTCACGGAAATCTAGCAAATCGCACAAAGCTTTGGGAATAGTAGAGACACTAGCACCCAAATCACACAAAGCATGAAACTCATAATCTTTAATTTTAATTTTAATAGTGGGTTCCCACTCATCATAGAGTTTTCTAGGGATAGAAACTTTCAACTCAAGTTTCTCTTCATAATATTGCATCAAGGCATCAACAATGTGTTCGGTAAAGGCCTTATTTTGACTATAAGCATGAGGAGAATCTAGCACGGATTGCAACAAGGAAATAAAACCAATCAAAGAGCAATTTTCATAATTAAATTCCTTGAGATCCAAAATAGTGGGTTCAGCAACATCTCGGTTTTTATTTATTTCAATCCCACTTTCATCAATTTCATCATCAAGATCTAGAAACTCTGATTTCTTAGAACGCCTTCTAGGTAAAGGAAGATTGAGGGAGTCCTGGACTAGGGGGTGTCCGGATAGCCGGACTATCAATATCCGCCGGACTCCCAGACTACGAAGATAGAAGATTGAAGACTCCGGCTCGTGTCCGGAAGGTACTTTACTTGGCGTGGAAGGCAAGCTTGGCAATACGGATATGTAGATCTCCTACCATTGTAACCGACTCTGTGTAACCCTAGCGTCTCCGGTGTCTATATAAACCGGAGGGCTTTAGTCCGTAGGACACAACATTACATCTCAACAATCATACCATAGTTTAGCTTCTAGGGTTTAGCCTCATTGATCTCGTGGTAGATCTACTCTTGTACTACCCATATCATCAATATTAATCAAGCAGGGCGTAGGGTATTACCTCCATCGAGAGGGCTGAACACAGGTAAAACATTGTGTCCCTCGTCTCCTGTTACCATCCGCCTAGACGCACGCTTCGGGACCCCCTACCGAGATCCGCGGTTTTGACACCGACATTGGTGCTTTCATTGAGAGTTCCTCCGTGTCGTCACCAATAGGCTCGATGGCATCTTCAACCTTCAACGCTGTCCAGGTGGGACTTTTCTCCTGGACAGATCTTCATATTCGGTGGCTTTGCATGCGGGCAACTCTCTTGGCCATCCGGAGCAGATCGAAGCTACGCCCTGGCCGTCGAGTCGATTCGAAGTTTAAACTTCACGGCCGATGACCGCGGAGACTTGATCTTCGACGGACTCGAGCCACAACCAAGCGCCACCAAGACCGCGACGATGGGCATGATCTAGCTCTGCCGCCGGACAGTGCTTTAGTGGCCGCACTAGAATCCGCCCGGCTACTTACCCGGAGCCGATTGCCCATGACGAGGATCGGTGGATAGACGCCGCCCCGGGGGCTTCAACATCCACGGCGATGGAGCCGAATACCGATTTCGTCCCTTGCGAAACTCATGATCCCGGGCGCCGGACTCCTCGCGGACTCGAGCCTCCAGCGCCCGCCAATTAAGCGAGATTGGGCGCGGTTATGGAATTCACCGCGCGGACATCTTTCAACACTCGCCTTTTGGCGATATCCTGAATTCCTGAAGCATCTCTCGCTATCGGAGAATCTGGCGGATTATGGCAGGGGCGGGTGGAGTTCGGACGACGAAGAAATTTGGAGCCCACACACCACCCACTTTGTAGCCACTGCCGAGGATCTAACCGACATGCTAGACTACGACTCCGAGGACATCGGCGCTATGGACGATGATGCCGAGACGATCAGACCCAGCCCCCACGGACACCGGGAAGGCCACCTCGTCATCGACATCTACATGGTGGATACCCCAAAGGAAGGGATGGCGAAAAAGCAGCGGAGGAAGATTCTTTGAAGAAGCAGCCCAAACGCCGGCGTCAGCGGCGCCGCTCTAAATCCCGCCATAACAAGAATGGAGAATCCGGCACGGAGACAATAACACTCGGAGAGTGCCGAAGACGATCCTCCTCGCAAGACTCAGCGCAGAGGACGCAGGCAAGCCCTCACAACAGGCGGCGGATGAAGGGTTGAGGATGATAACTATATGCCTCCCTCCGAAGACGGCGAGCCTCAACGATGATGAATTCGTCATACCCGAGGATCCGTCGAACAAGAGCGCTTCAGGCGCAGGCTCATAGCCACGGCAAATAACCTAAAGAAAAAGCAGCAACAGCTTCAAGCTGATCAAGATCTGCTAGCCGATCGATGGACCGAGGTCCTCGCGGCCGAAGAGTATAAACTCGAACTCCCCTCCAAAAGTTACCCAAGACGCAAGCTGCTCGCCCGATTAGAGGAGGAAGCATACATACCTTTATCACCAGCGCCGCGACATGGTGACCGACCGCCCGTGGCGCGACAGAGAGGCATTCAAGGCCCCAGCCAAGACCGTACCCCGACATCGATCCAGGAGTACGAAGCCAAAAGGGAACGCGCCGGACTTGCGAGACATCTTGGAGGACAAAGCAAGGCAATCCAGATCCATCCATGGATCACGTGGGCGCCCTACGATCCACGACAAATACCGTCGCGCCGGACATAACACCGGCCGAGCCGAACACAGCAGACAGCGCTCCCTCGAGCTGTGTCGCGATATTGCTCAATACATGGGCGCCGCACACCCGTTATACTTCACTGATGAAGTAATGGATCACCAGATCCCCGAAGGGTTCAAACCCGTGAACATCGAATCCTACGATGGCACAACAGACCCCGCGGTGTGGATCGAAGATTATCTTCTCCACATCCACATGGCCCGCGGCGACGATCTGCACGCCATCAAATATCTCCCGCTCAAGCTTAAAGGACCAGCTCGGCAGAGGCCGCGTTCCTTGATAACTTCCAAGGTACATACGTCCGACCACCAGACGCCGATGACCTAAGCCACATTATTCAGCAGCCAGACGAATCGGCGGACAATTACGGGCGCGAGTCTTGACGAAGAAAAATCAAATCGTCGACCGTCCGGATCACGGAGGCCCTCGCAGCCTTCAAACATAACATCCGGGACGAATGGCTAGCCCGGCACACGGGCGAAGCGAAATCCATGGCAGCCCTCACATCATTAATGACCCGCTTTTGCGCGGAGAGGATAGCTGGCTAGCCCGTAGCAACAATCTCCGCAAAAATTCGGCAGTCCGGACATCAAGGACAATCACGGCAGTCACGTCGAATTAAACACAAACGCCGTACTAACGGCGGCGACAAAGAGGATCTGACGGTCAATGCGGATTCCGAGGCTCCAAACCCGTCAGCGGAAGAAGCCATTTAAAAGAACAACTCGGGCCCGTCCAATATGGACAGAATACTCGACCGCTCATGCGGATACATGGCACCCGAAAAGCCAGCTAATCACACCAATAGAGATTGTTGGGTGTTCAGGCAGGCTGGCAAGTTAATTGCCGAACAAAAGGACAAGGGGCTAAATAGCGACGACGAGGAAGAGACCCGGCCGCCGAACAACAAAGGACAGAAAGGTTTCCCCCCGCAAGTGCGGACGGTGAATATGATTTACGCGACCCATATACCCAAGAGGGAGAGGAAGCGCGCACTACGGGACATCTATGCGATGGAGCCAGTCGCCCCGAAGTTCAATCCATGGTCCTCCTGTCCGATCACTTTTAATCGACAAGACCATCTGACCAGCATACGCCATGGCGGATTCGCCGCATTGGTCCTAGACCCAATCGTCGATGGATTTCACCTGACAAGAGTCCTGATGGACGGCGGCAGCAGCCTGAACCTGCTTTATCAGGACACAGTGCACAAAATGGGCATAGACCCATCCAGGATCAAACCTACTAAGACAACCTTTAAAGGTGTCATCCAGTGTGGAAGCCAACTGTGCAGCTCTGTCACATTGGAAGTGGTCTTGGATCCCGGATAATTTCCGGCGAAGAGTTAATCTTCGATATAGTCCCGTTCAGTGGCGGCTATCATGCCTCGCTCGGACGCACCGCGCGCTTGCAAAATTCAACGCGGTGCCGCATTATGCATACCTAAAGCTCAAGATGCGGGCCCTCGTGGAGTCATTACGGTCAATGGGAATACGGGCGCTCCCTCGAACGGAGGAACATACAACTCTCGCGGCGGAAGTCTGAGCAGCCTTCTCGGCAACTCTCTAGTCCGGCAACTAAAAGCGGACACATTAAAGCGCCGAGAAACACTAACCAAGACCACTGGCGCGATCGAGCACGCGTAGCGATCGGCCCCACCCTCGCCCGCGTATGATCACAAGAATAACACTCCGCGTACATCATTACGCTTTAGAGATACCATGGGCGCAGGGGAGGGGCTTAACCTCAAGGATTGAAGAGTGCGGCTTGACCGCACCAGGGGCTCGTGCTAGCGCCCTCCTTGGTGTTATTTTTTATCTTTTCTTTTTATATATGCAGGACTCTACCAAATAGAAGCCCTGCCCAACGGCGAACTCGCCGAACTCACGATACAACAGTCAGGGTTTAAAGAAGGCTGCGACGAACACTCAGGTGGTCTCCATTACGAGCATTAAATTCAATTACATACACCAAGTCTGCAGCTTATCCCTGGAGGGGGACATGTTAATTTAGTCCGAATCCCTTGCTTACCGCACTATTTGTATCAGTCCGCTTTATTAAGCAGACCTTCTGTCATAAATAACGCAGCACTTCCCTTTTTGCAAGTTTATTACCTTTTCATGGCAATTGCGTTATCCTTTACAAATGTTCACTATATGACATATTGCACCCGTACACTTTGGTACGGCCGAATACACCAGGGGCTTCTGTTCCCCATATTACGGTGTGATTAAGTCCGAACACTTTCACAAGTGCGGCACCCCGAACTTATAGCATTATATGAATCAGCTCCGAATCATGTCTTGGGTCAATAGTTGGGTTTGCCTGCTCCTATGTTTTGGTGCCTTACGTTCCGTTCCGTCGGCTAAGGTAGCACTAGGAGAACCATCTGCGATTGCGCCCGGTTTAGCCGGTTAACGCCTCGATGGAAAAGCTAAACTGGCGGCATGATAAGGCGAGAGACTGGTCGCTGTTCGAGAGGTCTTTTCGGGTCCCTAAAGACTCATGCCGCTTCGAGCGAAGTTCCGGATGATGTCCGACGAAGGCGTGGATAGCGCCCCGGATTCGGTCTTCCGAATACCAGGGGCTTCGCCGAAATTTAAAATTATAGAATTCTATGGCTAAGTGAGAGTGTTCAAGCACTATAAGTCCGGACGCCTTGTTCGTCGTGTTGAGCGCCTCCCTAGATGGACCCAAAGATGGGAACAAGAGTGCTCAAGTTTATCACCGAACACCCCAGCACTCGTGGCTTGGGGGCTGAAGCCAACGACTTGCCATCTCTCAGATTTAACAAACGGCCGCATGAAGGTAATATTTTAAATTAAACAAAGCGTTGCTCATAGCGCATATAAGCGAAGTTTTCGGCGCCAGGATAAACACACAATGAGTTCACTCAAGGATTACATTAAGGGACACTCATCCGCGATATCGCGGGCTCCCTTCAGACAACTTTATAATATCGCTCGCGTCACGGTGCTCCTTGCCGGGGCGGATCCGTGAGAAGCTTCTCGCATCCAGCTTGCCCCATTGCACCTTTATGTGGGCAAGGGCTCGACGAGCGCCTTCAATGCAGGCGGATCGCTTGATCACATCGAGCCTTGGGCATGCATCAACTAGCCGCCGCACTAGGCCAAAGTAGCTGCCAGGCATGGCCTGCCCAGGCCACAGCCGGACTGTGAGGCCCTTCATGGCCTCCTCAGCTACCTTGTGGAGTTCGACCAGCTGCTTCAGCTGGTCGCTTGGGGGCAATGGATGGCCGGCCTCAGCGTACTGAAACCAGAAGACCTTCTCCGTTGAGCTCCCCTCCTCGCCACGATAGAACGCAGCGGCATCAGACGCACTACGCGGCAGATTTGCAAATGCCCGTGGAGAGCTCCGAATTCGGGTAAGTATCCGGAAATTTACATTAACATGCTTGCTCTGCATGAAAAACGCCTTACCCGCTGCTATCTTCTTCATGTCCTCTATTTCCATATGGGCCTTCTGAGCCTCGGCCTTGGCGGACTCGGCCCTATCGAGAGCCGAGGCAAGCTCGGACTCTCGAGTCTTGGAGTCACGCTCCAAACTCTCATTCTTTTTCATGAGAGCCTGGAGCTCTTGCCGAACTTCCGCCACCAGCGCCGCTTGCTTTTCTCGCTCAGTCCGTTCCGTTGCCGCATTGCGTTCGGCCACGGACACGGCATCCTTCAGGGCTGCCACCTCGTTAGTGGCCCCTGCATCGCACATATTATCCTTGTTAATCTTGTTTGCAACCAAAACCCTTTTCTGTAAGGTGCATATTTAAAGTGGTGTTATTCACCTTCTTTGTCCTTGAGCTGCCTTTTGGCATGGCCGAGCTCTTGCTCCGACCGCTCAAGGCCCTTCTTCAGCGCCTCGACCTCCGCCGTTAATGCGGCAGAGGTCAATAGCGCAGCCTGCAAACCCATATTGACATATTTTAGAAACCCTGCGTACATCTTGTTAAAGATCCTTAGTCCGCTTTTCTTTCCAACACGGACTAAGCATCGAGAACTACTATCTATGCGGTATCATATTACTTAATTTTAACCTTCTTACCTCAAAGCCTCGTTAGAAGGCTATTGCGAGCTTGGTCAGCCCGCCCTTGGCGAGCTGGACCTTCCCAATCACCGCACTCATGAGAGTGCGGTGTTCTTCGATGGAGGCGCTTTGGCGCCTCCGGAAGTTGTCCGTGCCTCGGTTGGACGGAGGCCGCCGGCGTCACGGTCCTGCCCCTCCTTCGAGGGGGCTGCTCGCCGGACTCTGGAACCGCTACGGGTTCCGGAGTAGAGTCCGGCACAAAGTCCGGGAGGCTGCCTGACGGCGCCTCCGGAGCCTCCTCCTGGCGCGTCCCCCTATGGGATTCCGCCTCGTCGTCCTCGGCGCGTGGGGTAGAGGCAGTCGGGATGGAATTTACATCCGACGGCGCCAACGACCCGCTCATCGAGTCGGGAAAGTCGTCACCGGCCGGACTAAAGAAACAATGCGGCATTAGAAGGGCGCTGCGTGACATACTATAATGCGGCATATGAATGATCCGGATACTTACGATCTTGCCGGACGCCGGGCCCTTGGAGGCCACTCTTCCTCGCCAACACTGATGTTGGCGAAACTGTCCGGGGGGATAGTTCTCCCCCTCTTGGACCCTTCGGCCGCCCCGATTGGGGAGGCCTTCCTCTTCTTCTTCTCTCCCTCCTCCGGGTGAGAGTACTCCTCCTCCTCCTCCTCGTCTTCGGGGGAGGAGTCCTCGTCGTCGTTAGACGCTTGATTGCGGGAACTCTTTCGAGTCCCCGCGGCCACCTTCTTGGCCTTCTTCTCCGGCACCACGTACGGTGCCGGAACCAGCAGCCTTGCTAAATGGGCATTCACTGGTTCTTCTGGCATGGGAGCCGGGCTAATAAGCAGCTCGGCCTTCTCCATCCATTCCTGTCAAAGGAAGAGGCAGATTAAAAACCTCGCTAGAGTCAATCTAATTACTGCAAGTGTCCTGTAATAGGGTCGAATCACTTACCCCGTCAGACGGAGACTGCAAGCTGAATCCGCGGTCTTCGGTCGCGGGTGCGGGCGCATCAGCGCTCTTGAACAGCACCCTCCAGGCACCTTCGTACGTTGTATCGAAGAGCCCGCTCAACGTCTGGTGCTGCTCCGGATTAAATTCCCACAGATTAAATGCCCTTTCTTGGCATGGGAGAATCCGCCGGAGGAGCATGACCTGGACTACGTCGACGAGCCGGAGCCCATTGCTCACCCGCTTCTTGATGCAGGTTCGAAGTCCGGTCACCTCCACCGGGTCACCCCACTGCAAGCCCTTCTCTTTCCAGGAGGTGAGCTGCGTGGGGATTCCAGATCTAAATTCGGGGGCCGCCGCCCATGTAGGCTCGCGCGGCTCGGTGATATAGAACCACCCCGATTGCCACCCCTTGACGGAGTCCACGAAGGTCCCTTCTAGCCAGGGGACATTGGGCAACTTGCCCAACATGGCGCCTCCGCATTCCGCTGGCATCCCCTTCACAACCTTCGGCTTAACGTTGAAGGTCTTGAGCCACAGGCCGAAGTGGGGCCGGATGCAGAGAAAGGCCTCGCACACGACGATGAACGCCGAGATGTTGAGGATGAAATTCGGCGCCAGATCGTGGAAATCCAGGCCGTAGTAGAACATGATCCCCCGGACGAATGGATGGGCGGAAGCCCAGTCCGCGGAGGAAGTGGGGAGGAAAACAACCCTCGTGAGGTCCTGGGGTTGGAGCGAGCTGCCTGCGTCAGGCGATGATCTGAAGTTCCCGGGAAGGTATCCGGCATCGCGCAGCTTGGTGATGTCCGCCTCCTTGGCGGTGGAGGCCATCCACTTGCCTCCCCCTCCGGACATGTTCGGAGGAGGGTCGAGGCGAAATGCGCGAGCTTGAGCGTTGGAGCTTGGGTTCACGGGGATGGATGAGCAAAGGAGGAAGAAGGCGTAGGTGAGAAGGTAAAACCTTATCCCTTATATATAGGCGGATGAAACTATGCGTCCCTCACCGGCCTGGTAAAACTCGCTCATCTCCCAAGCGCCACCATCACTGGCGCGGTTGGGTTACCCACGCACGTATTGATGAGAATCCCGGGAAAAGGGGAACACGATCTCTGCTTTGACAGGACGTGCCAAGGAAACCGCTTCGCTAAACATGCCGAAGTGGTACAGTAATTCAAACAAAGGCTTGGTGCCGGTGTGATGTTGTGCCGCATAGTACGTTAGCAGATTGGATCGGTGTATATGTTTTATTCTCTCTACGTTTGGAATGTGGAAATTATTTTGCAGAGCCGGACACTATCCTGGTGTTCATTATCTTCTCCGGATTATTCAAGGGAGGAACCCGCCTTGCAATGCCGAACATTATGCACGCCGGACTTATCGTCATTGAAGACTGGTTCAGGGGCTACTTAGGGAGTCCTGGACTAGGGGGTGTCCGGATAGCCGGACTATCAATATCCGCCGGACTCCCAGACTACGAAGATAGAAGATTGAAGACTCCGGCTCGTGTCCGGAAGGTACTTTACTTGGCGTGGGAGGCAAGCTTGGCAATACGGATATGTAGATCTCCTACCATTGTAACCGACTCTGTGTAACCCTAGCCTCTCCGGTGTCTATATAAACCGGAGGGCTTTAGTATGATTGTTGTGTCCTACAGACTAAAACCCTCCGGTTTATATAGACATCGGAGAGGGCTAGGGTTACACAGAGTCGGTTACAATGGTAGGAGATCTACATATCCGTATTGCCAAGCTTGCCTTCCATGCCAAGGAAAGTCCCATCCGGACACGGGACGAAGTCTTCAATCTTGTATCTTCATAGTCTTGGAGTCCGGCCAATGATGATAGTTCGGCTATCTGGACACCCCCTAGTCCAGGACTCCCTCAGTCCACCCACGGCAGGCCAAGGTTGCCGGGGGGTGCAGATTCAGATAAGTCTCTTATCCCCTGTTATACATTTTCGTATAGAACTGGGACGTATGAAACCTCGTTTTATTCCAAGGCTGCCGTGCTCCCTTTTTCCTGCTGTCCGAGAGCTTTTTTTTGGTTCGGAATTTGGTTGTAGCCGCGGCGGCAAGGAAGCAAGCGTAGGGCCTAACCCTACTTCGCCCCTGCCTCCGCCGAGAGCGTGAGTGTGGTCGAATGAAGTAAGGGAGCGGCAAGGCTTGTTGCCAGGCGACGATGTTTATGTTAAAAATAACAAGAATTCGTTCCTTGGTATGGGCTTCGCTCACACACAAAGGACCTGGCAAGAACCCTTTTTCATTAATACGCCCCATACAGGTACAGTTTGTACGGAATGTAAACATGAGCAAGGGGATTACAAGTTTTAAATTTAACTAAGGCTCGTAGGCTTACAAACTAAAAAGAGATAAGGTACCCGTAATCCCTTTCTTGTCCCTCTCCTCAGGAAACGGAACAAGAAGGCAAGAGGGCAGAAGGAGCGCCTAGGTGAGGTACGAGCAGCAGAAGGTGCCAAGAGAACATGTCGGCGGCCTCCTAGGGGAGGGCTGGTGATGATGGTGCCGGGAGAAGAGCTGGAAGATGAGGCAGCGGTCCATCAATATGCTACGAAGGCGTCAGTGCCGTCATACTCCGACTTGACGGCCCGCCACCAGCCTTCTTCGCCTTCTCTAGCCTTCCCACGCTAGCTGCCCAAGGAGGCGACCCCGAGAAGTTCAAGGAGCCAGCCCCACCGGGAGAAGGGCCCCGGTGCAGATACTGCTGCTGCCGGCACCGCCCGGGGACGGCGGGTCCGACGCCTAGTCGGACCCATCATCCTCCCGCCTGCTACCCTCATCATCATAGTCGCAGTCCTCCTCGTCACTCTCGCTCGAGGAAGAGTCTTCGTCATCAGAGGAGCTCCCCACGCAGCACTTTAGGCGAGTCCCGAAGTCTCCAAAGACCTTGACGGAGAGCAGGCCGTTCTCCATCAGTTTGAAATAGAGAACGAGCCCCGCCATCAGGCTGTGCATGCGAGCGAACGTCTTCCATCCGCATCGGAGATACATGACATGAGGGGCTGGGAAATCAACGTCAGCCCATGTGCCGCTATTCCCGCAGCCCCTCATATGCAGTCTCAGAGCCTACGGCGGGTTGAGCTCCATCTCCCAAGCAAATGGACTGGGGAGACGAAGACGACATGCGCCGGCCGGCGCAGCCTAAGGAAGAATTTGCGAGGATGGTCCCAAACGTGGCCCTCCATTGGGGGAGGGACCGCCGGCGGAGGCGAGGCCGGTGCGCTGCCCCGTCCTCCTCTTCCCCGAGCACCACGGCGACCTCGGCCTCGCCCCCTCCCCCTTCCCCTCATGGCCGGCTCCGCCGCCACGGGCTCTTGGGGAGGAGGGGCGCGTTGTCGAGCGGAGACCCTCACCGCCACCGTCGAAGCATCAGCACGCCCTCTCGCCATAACAGAAGGGAGGAAGAAGCCAAGATGGGAGGAAGCGAATGGCGCAAGATTGAGGGGTGCCGTCCCTCCCCCTCCCCTCCTTATAAAGGGGCGGGATCGGGGCCCGGCCGCCCCTCTCAGCCAATCCAGCTCATTGAGATGGCAGCAGGCGAGGCCGTCGACCACCCTCCTCACCCAATTAAAGGCGCGTGGGTATCGACCCACACGCCTGTCACCCGCCCCGCGCCATGCATGCGGCTTACGTGGCGCAAGGGGCGGGTGTAGTGGGAAACATGGACGGCAGTTCCAAGGTGAAGAAAGTAAATGAGCAGCAGCCCTGCGGTCTTAAAGGGACACGCAAGCTGCCTCTTTACTGCTCACCGCAAGATGACGCAAGCATCCTTCGGTCACCCCACGCATGACCCCCACGTCATGCATTCAACACAAGTCATGGGATAGCGCAGCGGGCGGAGAAGTTACCGCGGTAAAGATCGGCCCCGCCTGCCCGCGCACCATTCTGGGCCTAGCCTAACAACGCGTCGCGCTTATGTGTGGCCCAGGCCCGGGGGCTCCTATCGATGTACAGAAGTAGGGGCTCTACTTTGTACCCCTTTACCCGTGCACGGGCAGTCAGAGCCACGCCCACGGCCACACTTGGCAGGGCAGGTGAAGGAAGACGAAGTCACAAGACGATCAAAGCAACACTAAGGCCAGAAACGCAAGGAGCAAAGAGGGCTTGGTGGACTCCCCCGGCAAGGCCCTTGCCGGGGTGGCCTCCACGGCCCCGGCAAGGGCCTTGTCGTCCAACTTGCCCAACACCAGCGGAGCACGCCACCCTTGAGCCCAAGGTTTCCAACACCATCAACGACATTGGAACGAAGGCTCGGGAGGCACCTCCATGGTGGCATGCAGATCTTTGTGAAAGATCATTAACACACAAGGTCATGTGAGGACCAGAAGACGAGTCCTCCTGCAACATCCTTGTCGGGGACGACCGCGGTGCCACGGCAAGACCCTTGCCGGGGCCCCCGGCAAGACCCTTGCCAAGGTTACCAGCGAGGTTGCGGCCAGGCCCACGCGCACCAAGACCCCACCACCGTTCCCATGCAGTTGCCAGCCCGGCCAGCCAGGCGGGCACCTGCATGGCGACGTGCGATCCCGAGGCCAACTCAGCAAGCACCTGCGTGGTGGCATGCAGATCTTCATGAAGACGCAGCCACTGCACCACCTCAGCAGCCTGCCAGCCTTCATGGCGTTGCTCGCCTCGCTGGACTGGACGCGCATCGAAGTAGGGTGAGGCGGCGATAAAGCAGGGGACACCTCAAGGGCGCATTTAATGCGTCTTGTCCCGTAATGGCAAGAGATAAACATAGCTACTATACCCTTTCCACCTCCTGTGTGCCACTGTGGTGCCTCCTTCGACTATAAAAGGAAGCCCGAGGCCTACTGGAGGGGGATTCGGCTTTTTGAGCAAGTCACGCTCGATAGCTAGCTCAAGAACACTGATATACACACCAAAGCAGGACTAGGGTATTACGCGATCTCCACGGCCCGAACCTGGGTAAACAACCTTTGTGTTGGCTCTTAGACCTACTCTTCTCGCAACCCCGCTTTCACCGACCATGGTAGGGATCCCGTTGATCCCATAGGTGGCATTCCCACCGACACCTCGTCATGTCCGTTATCTCATCCGGGACTCCTAACAAACTTCGGTGACCAAAACACATAACTCATAATACAAATCGTCATCGAACGTTAAGTGTGCGGATCCTACGGGTTCGAGAACTATGTAGACATGATTGAGACACATCTCCGATCAATAACCAATATCGGAACATGGATGCTCATATTGGCTCCTACATATTCTACGAAGATATTTATCGGTCAAACCGCACAATAACATACATTGTTCCCTTTGTTATCGGTATGTTACTTGCCCGAGATTCGATCTTTGGTATCTTCATACTTGGTTCAATATCGTTACCGGCAAGTCTCTTTACTCGTTCCATAATGCATCATCCCGTAACTAACTCATTAGTCACATTGCTTGCAAGGCTTATAGTGATGAGAATTACCGAGAGGGCCCAGAGATACCTCCCCGATACACGGAGTGACAAATCTTAATCTTGATCTATGCCAACTCAACAAACACCTTCAGAGACACATGTAGAGCATCTTTATAATCACCTAGTTATATTGTGACGTTTGATAGCACACAAGGTGTTCCTCCGGTATTCGGGATTGCATAATCTCATAGTCAGAGGAACATGTATAAGTCATGAAGAAAGCAATAGCAATTAAACTTAACAATCATTATGCTAAGCTAACGGATGGGTCTTATCCATCACATCATTCTCTAATGATGTGATCCCGTTTATCAAATGACAACACATGTCTATGGTCAGGAAACATAACCATCTTTGATTAACGAGCTAGTCACGTAGAGGCATACTAGGGACACTATGTTTTGTCTATGTATTTACACATGTACTAAGTTTCCGGTTAATACAATTCTAGCATGAATAATAAACATTTATCACGATATAAGAAAATATAAATAACAAATTTATTATTGCCTCTAGGGCATATTTCCTTCAGTCACCTGTGTCTGGACAGACGATGATGGATACCGTCACGCCAAGAGGGCCCTAAGAATATCTCTCCGTCGCCGGAGGAGCAAATCCCACTCTTGAGTTATCTATCCCCTTGTCACATTTTCTATTGAACTTGAAAGTTGTCGTTATGATAACCGTGTTATAGATAACATTTGAGCAACCCCAAAGTTCATCGCCCGGTGTGAAGTGACTACTTTACTCTCATGATCTAAGGAACTAAATCATACATTAACTCTCTATGTTATATCGATTGACTTGGGATGATAGTATCTCAAAGTATAACAAACAAGTTAGGTCAATTCAATATGATCGTTCTTCTAACATGATAGCCTCAATGTTGTTTAGGGGCCATTGTGACACCTAAAGATATCCCAACATCTGGAAAACATGATCAATATACAACACTTGAGCTAGTCCTAGAGGCTACAGGCGAGACTAGGAATCAAGTTTTACCGTTTATCATTCCACACGTGCTTATGAGTTTTCCACTGAATCGTATATTCCAGAATCATAGCAGATATACCATAGAATATAAACTCTTAATTATAAATGTGGAAATAAATAATACAATATTATTTCTCTAGGGTTTATTTCCAACACCCTCAACTTCTTTGGGCGAGCAAATGGTCTCCCATCTGACCATATGATACTTCTATTTTCCTTGCTCCTTAGCCAAAAAGAATCTGGAGGGTACCCTATTCAATTTATCATGTATCTCGTCTTAGAGAAGATAAAGGCCCAGTTCTTTTGGGCGATTCTCCCAGAATGTTGAGAATCGACCCTCCACCCAGCTTCTCCCAGAATCTTGAACCCATATTTTTTTACAATCCTAACTTTCCACATCCTAACTGGGTCGGATTGTAAAAAAAATATGGATACAAGATTCTGGGAGAAGCTGGTTGGAAGGTCGATTCTCAAGATTCTGGGAGAATCGCCCAAAAGAACTAGGCCAAAGTCCCGTTACAAACATCGGTATGTTAGTGAGGCAATTGTTTATAAGAACTAATCATCTATCGGAAGCCAACAACTTCCCTTGCCAGGGTTCTACTCTCCCTGAAACCTTGTCAACCACAGGCTCAAAGTCCGCCATTGTTGTATGGACCCTAGCTGAAGTGGGCATCCCGATGTATTTGATTGGCATGGACCCAATCTCACAATTCATCATATGTGCCGTCCTAGCCACTTTTACTCTTTTTTCCTCTCCCTTCTCTCTCGTGAGGTGATCAAATGGGGTATCCCACTAGATACGACGTGATCGCACAATCGTAAGGTCACGTGTTCGAACATCGCCCCTCTCAGCATAATATATAATTTTTTTTCTTTATACCCTTCACTGACATGTGGGTCCCACATGGATTTTTTGCAGAACTAAAATATCCAGG
The DNA here is from genome assembly GCA_021437245.1 of Aegilops speltoides. Taxonomy (NCBI): domain Eukaryota; kingdom Viridiplantae; phylum Streptophyta; class Magnoliopsida; order Poales; family Poaceae; genus Aegilops; species Aegilops speltoides. Next base: position 135,139,553 of record CM038141.1, read on the forward strand.
GAGTTATCTGAAAAAATTCTACTCCCAGCCACTGACATGTGGTCCATTGCCACCCTAGCAAGGTACGATGTACACCTACATACAGTAGAAAGCATCGTATTTGCACCGGACAACAAATTAGATGACCACAAATCTGCATTTTTAAAACTCTAGCACCAAACTGAACACACACACAAATTCTATAACTCGCGATGATATTATCTCTTTGATAAACTACACACGCAACAATGCATCAGATCTGCGTGTGTGAACACGAACACCCTTGAGCATACTACCTCCGCCCTTGTACTAGTCCCCTCGATTATGAGTCATATTTTGACCATGATTTTAACTAATAAAATATATGTTATACATAGCAAAAATAATATCATTAAAAACTACATTTAGGAATCTTTAATGATATAGCTTTTGGTGACATGCATTCATATTTTACTAATCCAATATATAATTAAATTTTGACCCAAAATACAATGGGAACTAGTATTTGTTTCAGGCTCATGTCATCTTTGCTTTCAGAGATTTCTACGAGCCGCGGAAGGAACAAATTATAATTTGAAACACATATCCTCAAACCCAACCGGGCCCAGCTTCCCGTAGCACGTACCCTTGTCACTTCCTAGTAGATGGGCAGTTGTGTTTCCGAAAATTGTCGAGTAAATTGCAGGAAACCACCACTTTGAAGGTTAGGTTTGCATAAAAACACTACGTTACATTTTTTGCAGAAAACACCGGGTCTTGTGTAATTATTTTGCGAAAAGCACTGATCGACGGATTAGAACATTTTAATTATGTTTATGACAGGTGGATCCAGATTTTGCCAACATCGCGTAAGGGCTCGATCGAGGCGGCGTCAGGGTCGACATGCAGCCCACCTGTCAGCTGGATTCTTCGATTCGTCTTTTTTCTCGCAAGGGAAATTCCTCCCTGATCCCCTTTTCATGGTGGACACAAGCGTGCCACCACCCACGCCGGATCCAACCGCAAGCACATGGCCGGACTGTGCCGTGACCGCCAGTGTCGGCGACGAGCCCAACCTTTCCTCTACACCTACCGGCCGCCTGGATCAACCATGTATGTCGCGTCGTGGATGAGAGTTGTGGATGCCGCCGCCATGGACGAGTGCAAAGGAGTTCGCGGCCACTTTGCCTACCCCGGCGTCATGCTAATTGCTCTCCACAGCCTCCTAGTTCCCGATGGCGCACCCCCACCTTGCCGGCGTGACCACTTATGGTCTGGCACCCCGACGACCACCCGCCGCTACCTCCAAGACCCCACGACCGCCGCCGCCGCCTCCTAGACCCAGATGTCGGAGTAAATGACCACGGGTAGCTCCATCTGCTCCCCATGGCATTTCAAGACATCGGGGCTGGCTGCGGCCCTCAAACATCCAAGATGAAGGGGCCGCCTTCTTGGGGCCGGCTCGTCCAAGCGGCCGGCTGCAGGAAGGCGGCAAGGCCCAATGGGCGATCCCAAAGTGGTTGACTCCTAGAAGGTGGCCCGCCCTCGCATCCCCAAAGATTGCACCGACATAATGGCGACGAGACGGGGCGTGGCTACAGTGCGGCCGGACACCCTCGAATCCCGGAGCAGACGTGGCCACAGTGCAACGTACCGGGCGGCCATCCCTAGCCCGGCGCGGCACTGTTGCCACGTTGACCATGACATCACCTCTGGCAGAGCTGCCATACTCTCATGACGGGTTACCAGAAGGCGAACGACTTAGACTAGTCGGCGGACGGGGAGGCCGACTCCCCACAGTCAGCCCTCCCCTTCCCTAGAAGTTTGTGCGCCATTAACCAGATAAGACGGGGTGTGGCTACAGCGAACACCCATCAGACGAGGTAATCTTCGCACAATCCATGTAATACATAAGGGAAAGAGATACATAGTTGGCTTACAGTCGCCACTTCACACAATACATGAATAAACATCCATCATTCAGTTTACACTCAAGGTCCGACTACGGAACCAAAATACAAGAAGAATACCCCAAATGCAACACAGATCCCCGATCGCCCCAACTGGGCTCCACTACTAATCGTCTGGAAATGAAACATAGTATTGACCAAGGGCCTCATCAAATTCCCACTTCAACTCAGTTGCGCCATCTGCGCTGGTATCGTCGGTACCTGCATCTGTTTTGGTAGAATCTGTGAGCCACGAGGACTTAGCAATCTCACACCCGCGAGATCAAGACTATTTAAGCTTAAGGGCAGGCTGGTGTAAAAAGGAGGAGCTGCAGCAAGCTACTAGCATATATGGTGGCTACATCGCAAAAGAGAGCGAGAAGAGAAGCAAAGCACGGTCGTGAAGCTAGTAGCGATCAAGAAGTGATCCTGAACTACTTACGTCAAACATAACTCCAACACCGTGTTCACTTCCCGGACTCCGCCGAGAAGAGACCATCACGGTTACATACACGGTTGATGTATTTTAATTAAGGTCAACTTCGGGTTTTCTACAACCGGACATTAACAAATTCCCATCTGCCTCATAACCAGGGGCAACGGCTTTCGAAAGATAATACCCTGCAGGGGTGTCCCAACTTAGCCCATCACAAGCTCTCACGGTCAACGAAGGAATAAACCTTCTCCCGGGAAGACCCGATCAGTCTCGGAATCCCAGTACATCAAGACATTTCGACAATGGTAAAACAAGACCAGCAAGACCACCCGACTGTGCCGACAAATCCCGATAGGAGCTGCACATATCTCGTTCTCGGGCACACGGATGAACACTACGTCGGCAACCGAAGATACCCCAAGTTGCCTCAGGGCGGCACCGCAAGTGGCTCTAGTTTGGACCAACACTCAGAGGAGCATTGGCCCGGCGGGTTAAATAAAGATGACCCTTGGGCTCGCAAAAACCCAAGGGAAAAAGGCTTAGGTGGCAATGGTAAAACCAAGGTTGGGCCTTGCTGGAGGAGTTTTATTCAAAGCGAACTGTCAAGGGGGTCCCATAAATCACCCGACCGCGTAAGGAATGCAAAATCAAGTAACATAACACCGGTATGGCGGAAACTAGGGTGGCAAGAGTGGAACAAAACACCGGGCATAAGGCCGAGCCTTCCACCCTTTACCAAGTATATAGATGCATTAATTAAAACAATAGATATTGTGATATCCCAAGATATCCGTGTTCCAACAAGGAACAAACTTCATCTTCACCTGCAACTAGCAACGCTATAAGAGGGGCTGAGCAAAGCGGTAACATAGCCAAACAACGGTTTGCTAGGACATGGGTGGTTAGCGGTTTGACATGGCAATATGGGTGGCATGATATAGCAAGTGGTAGGTATCGCAGCATAGGCATAGCAAAAGAGCGAGCATCTAGCAAGCAAAGATAGAAGTGATTTCGAAGGTATGGTCATCTTGCCTGCAAGGTTCTCAGAGTTGTCGAAGGCTTGATCCTCGTAGGCGTTCTCAACAGGTTCCTCGTTCACGTACTCGTCTCCCGGCTCTACCCAAAGCAAGAACACAAGCAACGGAACCACAATCAAACAAGGAACACTGCACAAGCAATATGATGCAATACATGACATGCTATGCGAGATGTGATATGCAATGCATATGTATGCTCCGGAAGGAAAATGATGAACCGGGCATATCATGGCATGGAACAAGTACTAGCATGAAGGAGGCATGAAAATGAAGCTATCCTTGTGCAAAACAACTTCATAGCATGCTTGAACTAAAACACACAAAAATGACAAGACAACATCATGATGTAAAATGACATGTTCATGAACTTGCTCAAATGCAGAAACTAATGGCACCACTAGATTGGTGGAATTTTTCTACCCCAAAAACATATATAATATGTCTAGGTTGCTGTAGAAAAATCCCCACATTTATGCAAAAACCAAAATAGCCTATAATGGAATCCTCAGCATATGCCAAAACTGGCATATTCCGAATCTGGAATAAAACAGAAGAACGTGAGGAAGTCTAGATGCACCCAGGCTGTTCCCAGCCGTTAGACTGACTGGTAGGGCCGTGGTCCACGTGGCTGGGTGTGTGTATGACTGGTGGGACCAAAGTGTCAATGATACAAGGAAATAAAATCAACAGAAAAATTGTGGAGAGCCTGGGATTCGAACCCAAGTCTCCTGGTTACAGTGTGGGTGCGCTACCGGTTGGGCTAGGACGGGGCTGCTGTTTTGGAAGGGCTTCGGCCCCTTTTATCTGCTGCTACTGCTAAAAAAAATCCAGAGAAGAAATAAAAGGGGCGCGCCTGGGATTCGAACCCAGGTCGCTGCAGTGGGCGCGTGGGGTGCAAACCAGCTCGGCTAGGCTAGGCTGTTGGTTGGAAAGGGGCTCTGGCCTACTTGACCAAGCCACAAAGCTCTGACTTCTTCTGCAGGACAGAGAAGAAAACGACGACGCCGTCGGTGGCAGCAACGGCGACGGCGGGGCCTTGGATGCGGCGGCGGGCATGCGGGATGTGCAAGGGAGTGCGGGTGCAGCAAGGCGCATGGAAGGCGCGTGTGCATGGAGCAACTGCGGGAGTTAGCGTGCGGGGTACTCGAGCTCGAGCATCTGCTCGACTCGGGCTACGACAAGCACGGTGGGCAGGGGAAGCAGCAGGGCGCGGCGCGTGCAGGCTGTGAGGGAGTGCGCGCATGGGTGCAGCAAGGCGTGGAGGAGCTCATCTAGGAGGATCCAGAGCAGGAGGTTCACGCAAGGTGTCTTTGACTACCAAACTGAAGAAAACTTCAGAACTCGCCTCGGTGCGCCGGGAACACGCCGACGGCGAGATCTTGGCTGCTCCTACGGAGACCTATCGACGAAAAGAAAAGAGCAGGGAGGAGGATGGGTATACCTAGTATACCTATGACAAGGAGGTGAGGCCGGTGGCGCAGCAGACCGACAGCGGGGAGGCGAAGATTCCTGGTGGACTTGCTGTCCAAGAAGGAGACGACGTAGAGGACGAAGAGGACGGTGGGGACGTAGTCGACGTCGTGGAGGAAGACGGATGTACTTGGCGAGCGGAGGTGGCCAGAGTGCGCGTCGGCGACGGCTATCCCGAGCTCGAGCTGAAGCTCGGTCGGTTCATGGCGGGCAGGGCGACGACGACGCGCGTGGAGCTAACCTAGGCGGCGGGGAGGCAGGTAGAGGAGGGGAATCGGTCGAGTGGAGACCCTAGGGCACCGGGGACAATCTTTGTAGGGGTCTAGGGACGAGCTCCGACTGTCAAATCACCTGGCTGCCGACGTGTCTCCGCTGGATGTCCTGTCGTACAGGAGGACGAAGCAACTGACGCTTGCGGGCTAAAGGGCATGGGAGGCCTCTTGGGCAGCAGGGTGGACTCAGCTCTTGGGCTACGCTGCTGGTGCTCCCTCTCTCCCTCTAACTCTTTCCCATTCTTTCGAACAGAAAAACAAGAGCGAAAAGCATAGAAGGATTGGGGGGGTTTCTGAGAGATATGAAAATATCCACATGATTCTGGAATTATCCTCGATTTGATAAAATTGAGTTGGGTATTTTTTAGAGGTAGAAAAATACAACAAGTTTGAATATAGTTCAAACTTGGAGCATTTTTGAACCTAACCAACACAACTTCAAAAGAGCTGTAATTTGGCAGAGAGGCTAGGTACATAGTGTTAGAATATTGGGGAAAAATATGAACATTTATGGTGGAGGCAAAATGGCACTTGCAAAGAATGGAAGGAAAAGGAAGGAAGGAGAAGTGATGGTGCAAGATCTATGCACTGAGCATGCCACAACATAATAGGTATGAGGTCACAACATGCACATGATAAGGATGAATGCAAAATGACAAGAGGCACAAATGCAATATGGTAAGATGAGCATGACAAAGAAAAGAATAAAACCACATAACCAAACAAGATGAGGCCAAACATGATAAACTCCAAAAGAAATGGATGAAGGTCAAGTTGATATATTGCCAAAAATGGACATGATACATCTGGGGTGTTACAATTAACCAGATAAGACGGGGTGCGGCTACAGCGAACGCCCATCAGGCAGCGGCACTGTAGCCACGCTCGCCCCGACCAAGCCATCATTATCAGGTGCAAGGCTACAGTAACAAGCAGCCGACAGGACCCACATGCAGCGGGCCCAACCTGTCGACCGAGAGCCCGTGTAACGCCCGGATAATTATGCTACACTAAAACTCTGTATTGATGCCACGTCACCTTCGTTACGATTGCTAATCTTTCATTAGTTCAAAACCGGTCCAAAAATCAAAATTCAAAATATGACAAACAACAAAAGTTTTCAAACATCAAAACAAAAATGTTCGGGCAGTGCCAAATATTGCATAGGTAATTATGGTGAAGTAAACACATTTTTAGAAAATGACTAAATACTTTAAAACGAAATAAAACAGAAAAGAAAAAGAAAGAAAAGAAAGAAGGAAAGAGAAATGAAAACCCCCCAAACCCCCTGGGCCAACTGGCCGAGCTAAACCAGCCTGGTCGGCCCAGCCGGCCCAGCTCCCCGCACCGCACCCCCTTCCTGTTTCTCGGTCGCGCCGCATTCTGGGCGCTGATGCATCGACCCTTCGCCACGCGTCGAGGTGGATAAGGACGCTGACGCCGCGCCCCCTCGGTCTCTCCTCCCACTCGCCCCCCCCCGCTCGCCCTCGGTTCCAGTGCCACTCCACCTCCCCTCAGATCCACCCTGCTCTCCTCCTTCCCATCGCATCCGAGCGCCACCATGGACCCGCCGCCGTGAAACGCGCGGCCACAGCCCTCGCCTCGCCTCGTTTGCGTATCGTTCGTCTCCGCCATCGTCTTCCTCGTCGACCGGTGGCCGCAGCTGGAGCTCGGAGGCGCTGCTGCAACGGCCCCCTTCTTCCACATCTCCGGTCGCCTCCGTTCTTCCCCAACTCCGTCGACACCCCTGCTGCTACTAAACTACCACAGGCCATCTTGCGTGCCGAACGGTGAGCCTCTCCTCCCCCTGCTCCTCCTAGATGGACCTCTTGCGCACCGTAGCTACCTCATGCTGTTGCCGTGAGCCCGTCGCCGCGGATCACATCGCCACCATGGCCATGCTCTCCGTCGTGCTCGCCTGAGCACGGCATCATGCTCCTGATGCTCACAGGAGCCCAACGCGCACGCGCACACTCCCTCCCGTGCCTCCTAACTCCGTCCCCGTTGAGCTGCGATTCCGGCTGCCGCCTGATCTCGAAGCACCGCTCAACCCCGGCCACCCCCGTGCCTGCGACCACCGCCACTCGACGCGCGTTGTCGCGTGCGTTCGAACGCACCTAGCCCCGCAACGAACCGTGCCCCGCAGCCCCGTCTTCGGACTCGCTCGGGCCCCGGCGTCCGCCCTGATCGTCACCGGCGACAGCTCCGATGACCTCGGGACGAACCGCCCACGCCACTAGATGCGCCTCTTCGCGCTCGTTCGAACGAGCCCATGCGCGCGCTGATCCGTGGCATGTGGGCATTTTCCGGTGAACTGGTCAGCGCCGTGCATTTGGTCGCCGCCGGCGAGAGCCGCCCGTGCTGACCTGGCGTGGCGGGTCCCACCGCTGAGCCTTGTTGGTAGGCCCAAGGCCCCTGATGACCAATTGGTGAGTCGACTTGTTGACTGGCTGGTCCTAGCGGTGACGGTGCCCCCATCTTTAAGCTAATTAAATTAGTTAATCTAATTAATCTGGGCTAATTAGTCAGCGACTAATGGGGCCCACATAGAGTTAATTCTAAATTAGTTTAAAACAAATCCTATTTCACCTCTCGTCTCAATGACAAGTGGGTCCCATCGACCCACATCGATTTTGACTCTAGTCAACCAAGATTGTTGATCGCCGACATCACACATACGTCATGCTGATGTCATCCCATACTATTCTGGATAATGTTGATTTAAATTAATTAAATAAATTCCAGAAAATGATTAAATCTTTATAAAATCATATCTTTTAATCCGTAACTCGGATGAAAATACTTTCTACATGAAAGTTGCTCAAAACAATGAGACAAATCCGGATACGCAGCCCATTCGTCCACCACACATCCCTAGCATAGCAAACACGCAACTTTCCCCCTCCAGTTCATCTGTCCGAAAACGCGAAACACCGGGGATACTTTCCCGGATGTTTCCCCCCTTCGCCGGTATCACCTAGTACTGCGTTAGGGCACACATATCATCACTGTTTGCTTTGTAATGCATCATCATGCATCTGTTTGCAATGTATTTACTGTTCCTTCCCCCTCTTCTTCTCCGGTAGACCCCGAGATCGACGCTGCTGCTGCCCAGTTCGACTACGGAGTTGACGACCCCTCCTTCTTGCCAGAGCAACCGGGCAAGCCCCCCCTTGATCACCAGATATCGCCTATTCTCCCCTATATTGCTTGCATTAGAGTAGTGTAGCATGTTACTGCTTTCCGTTAATCCTATTCTGATGCATAGCATGACATTGTTGCTACACCTGTTGGTACCTTACCCGCAATCCTAAATGCTTAGTTATAGGATGCTAGTTTATCATCATTGGCCCTACATTCTTGTCAGTCTTCCTTGCTATACTATTGGGCCATGATCACTCGGGAGGTGATCACGGGTATATACTATACTATACATACATACTATACAGATGGTGACTAAAGTCGGGTCAGCTCGTTGAGTACCCGCAAGTGATTTCGATGTGGGGGCTGGAAGGACAGGTGGCTCCATCCCGGTAGAGGTGGGCCTGGGTTCCCGACGGCCCCCGACTGTTACTTTATGGCGGAGCGACAGGGCAGGTTGAGACCGCCTAGGAGAGAGGTGGGCCTGGCCCTGTTCGGCGTTCGCGGATACTTAACACGCTTAACGAGATCTTGGTATTTGATCGAGTCAGCTCTTGGCCTATCGCACTAACCAACTACGCGAGCAGCTTATGGGCACTTTCGGCGTCGTGGTATCGGCCGAACCCTTCGTGGCGTCGGCAATCGAGTAGTGGCACGCGCGATTGGAACGTAAGCACGCTCTTGTATTAAGGGGCTAGTTACGCTACGGCCGCGTTCATAACGTGCATGTGTGCTCAGGGCGATGGGCCCGGACCCTTGTGCGCTTAGGTTTAGACCGGCGTCTTGACCTCTGTTGTGCCTAGGTGGGGCTACGACGTGTTGATCTTCCGAGGCGGGCATGACCCAGAAAGTGTGTCCGCCAAATGGGATCAAGCGTGTTGGGTTATGTGGTGCACCCTGCAGGTGAGTTAATCTATTGAATAGCCGTGATCTTGATAGCAGGGCGACTTGGAGTTGTACCTTGACCTTATGACAACTAGAACCGGATACTTAATAAAACACACCCTTCCAAGTGCGAGATACAACCCGGTGATCGCTCTCTAACAGGGCGACGAGGAGAGGATCGCCGGGTAGGATTATGCTATGCGATGCTACTTGGAGGACTTCAATCTACTATCTTCTACATGCTACAAGACGGAGGCTGCCAGAAGCGTAGTCTTCGACATGATTAGCTATCCCCCTCTTATTCTGGCATTCTGCAGTTCAGTCCACTGATATGGCGTCCTTACACATATACCCATGCATATGTAGTGTAGCTCCTTGCTTGCGAGTACTTTGGATGAGTACTCATGGTTGCTTTGCTCCCTCTTTCCCCTGTTTTCCTCTTCTTCTCGGATGCCGCAACCAGACTTTGGAGCCCATGAGCCAGACACCACCGTTGACGACGACTACTACACTGGAGGTGCCTACTACTACGTGTAGGCGGCTGACGACGACCAGGAGTAGTTAGGAGGATCCCAGGCAGGAGGCCTGCGCCTCTTCGTCTGTCCCGGTTTGTGCTAGCCTTCTTAAAGCAGACTTGTTTACTTGTGTCTGTACTCAGATATTGTTGCTTCCGCTGACTCGTCTGTGATCGAGCACTTGTATTCGAGCCCTCGAGGCCCCTGGCTTGTATTATGATGCTTGTATGACTTATTTATGTTTTTAGAGTTGTGTTGTGATATCTTCCCGTGAGTCCCTGATCTTGATCGTACACGTTTGCGTGTATGATTAGTGTACGATTGAATCGGGGGCGTCACAAGTTGGTATCAGAGCCGACTACCTGTAGGAATCCCCCTTCCACACTCCTTGGCCGAAGTCGAGTCTAGTCACTACAAAACTTTTACTAACATGGCTATGTGCCTTACGGGCCCACGTCGCCATTGGGTGGTATTAGGATCTTTTACTTCTCGACCTTTACTCTGGGGCTCTGAACTCTCTCCTACTCGGGTTAAACGAATTTACTAACTCTAACATTAGGGTCCCGTTACCACATTCACCCCAAAGTTGGATAAGCCATAGTTATTTTGTAGGATAGTATTTTGAATAGTACCCACATTGTCATTTGACTCCATTGAAACATCTTTGTTTTCAGATGGAACCCACGAGGTAGGTCGTGCGCCACACGGCGGCCATTGGTGCCTCAGGATCACCTATTGTGCTAGCTGAAATGATGACCTATCACGGGTTATCGGTTGGCACCTGAGTACACCGTCTATGAGGAGTACCAGACTTTAACCAGAGCGATCTGTGCCATCGTCCAACTCTACTCTTGGGAGTATGACTCCACTCTTGTGCTGCACACGCTTATGGTGTTGGATTGACCATCGAGATGGCAGTTCACGATGCTGCCTATGCTGCTCTGACACGTCTTCGTGGAGAGTATCGAGCGTTGGACACTTCCCTTTCGGGCACATTGCTATCGCATCCGATGTTGGTGCGGAGGATACTACTCGCTGCCTACTCCACCGTCACTCGAGAGCCCTTCCACCATCGAGCCTAGTTACGCATGCCGATGGGTTGGACCGAGCTAACCGAGCTCTTCGCCACGAGTTGTACACCACTCGTCGGCACCTTTACTGAGGCTCGGCGGCTGTTGCACCCCTTTGTTCTATCTAGACAGCTACCGCGTTCTGCGATCTACCCAGCCAGGACCGTGATGCCCGACGGTGTCGGTTGGCCAGAGGTGGGAGGCTACTCTCCCGCACTTGGTCCTCTTCTGCCACCTGAGCGTCGGGTTCTACACCAGAGTATCCGCGGCCCCAGACGTGGCGTGAACTATCTGTTGCCTCACTACCAGTTGTTGGGCTACGACTACCTCCACAGTACCTCCTGGGACTGATGTAGTCTTGCTTATTAGTATTAGATGCATTCGCTGCGAGCCTGCGTGCTGCCTATTATGACTTAGTCTATGTACTGAACTTTGTGTACTGAACTATATGTCCGACCCCTTTTGTAAGATATGCTAACTACTATGTAGTATCTGTCGTGCTCCTTTCATTATGCATGTTTCATCATGAATGATTCTTGTTTATGCAAATTTCTCAATGCTGAACTACCCCTGTTATATATTAGCAGGATGGTTAGACCAGCTGGTCGTGGTCGTGGTGACAACGCCCCACCACCGCCTGAGTACATGGCTAGTATGGTCCAACAGCTCGAGATGAATCGCCAGTTCATGGAGAATATGATGGCTCAGTTCCCTCACCCCAATATGAACAAGCAGCCAGCCCAAGTGACTCTACAAGATTTCATGCGCCTAAACCCAACCGTGTACCGCAGCTCAACTCAGCCGCTCGATGCTGATGACTGCCTCCGTGACATCACCTATGAGATGGTGTCTGCTGAGGTAGCCCCTGCCCACTATGTCACCTTTGCTTCCTTCTTTCTGAAGGGACCCGCAGCTCAATGGTGGGATAGCCACAGGTGTACTCTACCAGTTGGGACAATCATCACCTCGCCAGACTTTCAAGCTGCCTTTCGTGCCCGCTTCATTCCTCAGGGGATCATGGACAGGAAGAAGCGTGAGTTCCGCAACCTCACACAGGGAAACAAAACTGTGGAAGCTTATCGGCGGAGTTTACGGACTTGTCCGCTATCTTTGAAGAAGACATTGCAAGCGATGCACGAGCGGGAGAAGTTTCGTGACGGCCTTCAAGCGACATCAAGCTCGCACTTCTAGTGCATGACTTTGCCGATTTCGCCACCTTGGTGAACAAGGCCATCAATGTCGAGACTGGTCTGCAGGAACACCAGAGCTCTCATAGGCGCAACCGTGACACGGGCTCATCTTCGGGCCCGCCCTCGCAGAAGCGTAAGATATGGATCCCGAACAGCATGTACCGTCCAAATGCACCTGCCCCAAGGCAGACCTATGCTACACCTCGTCTACCTCCTCCACCATCTAGGCAGCCAAGGCTTCCAGCTCCACCACCCCAAGCTCCTGTTCCCACTCCCAATAATGGTCTGTGCTACAAGTGTGGTCAACCAGGTCATTGTGCCAGGGACTGCAATCAGAATCAGAATCAATTGGCCCACCCCGCAGCTGGCCGTGGAAACAACCAGCCTCGCAACAACAATGCCAAGTCTTATGGTCGTGTTCATGCCAACCATGTTGATCTCAATGAAGCTCAAGACCAGCCTGCTACTGCGATGGGTACACTCCTTGTAAATTCAGTACCAGCATCCGTTTTATTTGATACAGGAGCATCACATTCGTTCATATTAGCTGAGTTTACATTCATGCATGGCATTAAATACGAGGAGATGAACACTCCGCTAGTGGTACACACCCCTGCGGGCCAATGTCAAACCTCTATGGTTAGTCACGACGTCCCCGTTGAAATCAAAGGACTAGAATTCCTTGTCTCTCCCATCGTACTGAAGTCCTGTAGCATTGATCTCATTCTGGGATTGGATTGGTTGAAAGCGCATACTGCTTCTATAGTTTGCGCCACTAAGACCGTCCACCTGCTACACCCTTCTGATGAAATAATTAGCTACAATGCTCATCTGGTTCAGAATGCCGAGGCAAGGATTTATGCGTTGAACGCATTCAACGCTGCACCCCTCGAGGGCATTGAAAACATTCCCGTCGTCCGTGACTTCCTCGACGTCTTTCCCGAAGAACTTCCAGGGATTCCCCCTGCTAGAGCTGTCGAATTCGTCATCGACTTGAAACCAGGCACCACTCCTATAGCCAAACGACCTTACAAGATGCCGCCGCATGAACTCCTTGAGCTTAAGGAGGAAATCGACAAATCTCTTTGAAGTGGTTTCATTCGCCCTAGTTGCTCTCCTTGGGGAGCACCTTCTCTCTTTGTCAAGAAGAAAGATGGGACAAACCGATTCGTCCAAGACTACCGACCTATAAACCAAGCTACCATTCAGAATAAATACCCTCTTCCTCGGATCAATGATCTATATGATCAACTGGCTGGTTCGTTAGTGTTCTCTAAACTCGACTTGATGTTGGGTTACACCAGATCCGTGTTCGTGAAGAGGATATCCCAAAGACTACCTTCGTGACTTGTTATGGTTCATATTAGTACACCGTCATGTCTTTCGGCTTAACCAATGCTCCAGCCACCTTCTCTCGACTGATGAACTATATATTCATGGATTACCTTGACAAGTTCGTCGTGGTTTATCTGGATGATATCCTGGTATTTTCCAAGAATGAAGAAGAGCATGCTGAACATCTTCGTCTTGTGCTGGACAAGCTTGAGAGCATCAACTTTATGCCAAGTTCTCCAAATGTGAATTCTGGCTTCCCGAAGTAACCTATCTTGGGCATGTCATCTATAAGGATGGTATTGCCATCAACCCTGAATGAGTCCAGGCTATTCTTGATTGGACTCCTTCGAAGAACGTTAAGCAAGTCAGAAGTTTTCTCGGTCTCGCCAGCTATTGCCGTCGATTCGTCGAGAACTTCTCCAAGATCGCCATACCTCTGACTAACCTGTTGCATAAGGGCATCAAGTTCCAATGGACAGACAAATGTCAGGAAAGCTTCCAGGCACTCAAAGACAAGTTGACTTCTGCCCCAGTACTAGCTCCACCTGATACTAAGAAGGACTTCGTCATTTACTGCGACGCTTCTCGTCAAGGATTAGGTTGTGTCCTAATGCAGGAGCGCAAAGTGGTTGCTTATGCCTCTCGGCAATTGCGCCCTCACGAAGAGAACTACCCAGTTCACGACCTCGAACTTGCTGCTGTCATTCATGCACTGAAGCAGTGGCGACATTACCTTCTCGGTAGTCGTTGCGAGATCTTCACCGACCACCAAAGTCTGAAGTATCTGTTTACTCAGCCAGACCTGAACCTCCGTCAGCAGAGATGGATGGAGATTGTTGCAGACTTTGACTTGGGTATTTCCTATACCCCAGGCAAGGCTAATGTAATGGCTGATGCCTTGAGCCGCAAGTCTTACTGCAACCACCTACAGATTCACAAAGTTCAGGCCTCACTTGTTGAAGAATTCAGAAAGCTGAACCTCCATATTGTTCCTCCGGGTGCACTCGCTCCCCCTCCTGAGGAGTTTCGTAAGAGGAATCTCCGTGTTGTTTCCCAGGGGTCCCTCTATACCCTGACTGTCGAACCCGATCTCGTGAGCTCCATAAAGACAATACAGGCATATGACTCTGAAGCCCACAAGATTAAGCGCGACCTCAAAGAAGGAAAGCCCTCATTCTTCACTATTGCTGATGATGGCGCGTTGTACTTCAAAGGCCACCTAGTGGTGCCGTGTAAGGAGAAAAACCTGAATATGACTCAGAAAGTTATGAAAGAAGCTCATGATACGCCTCTATGTATCCATCCTGGTAGTACAAAGATGTACCAGGACATTTGTCAAAGATTCCGGTGGTCTAACATGAAGCAAGACATTGCTCGCTATGTTGCTGAGTGTGACATTTGCCGTCGTATCAAAGCAAAACATCAAAGGCCTGCTGGAACTCTGCAACCTATCTCTATTCCTGAATGGAAATGGGACCATGTTGAAATGGACTTCGTCACTGGATTTCCCAAATCGCAAAAAGGTAATGATGTTATTCTTGTCGTCATTGACCGGCTTTCTAAGGTTGCACATTTTCTGGCGGTCAAAGAAACGATCACTGCTGGTCAGCTTGCAACTCTCTACATGTCTAGAATTGTTTCGCTTCACGGTATTCCACTGGTTATCAGTTCGGACCGTGGCAGCTTATTCACTTCAAGATTCTGGGCAAGTTTCCAAGAAGCTATGGGGACTCACTTATCTTTCAGTACTGCGTTTCATCCGCAATCACAAGGGCAAGTTGAACGTGTCAACCAAGTTCTCGAAGACATGCTTTGAGCTTGTGTTATTTCCTTCGGCAAGAAATGGGAGGAATCTCTCCCGTATGCTGAGTTCTCTTATAACAATAGCTATCAAGCTAGTCTGAAGATGGCCCCCTTCAAAGTGTTATATGGACGAAAGTGCCGAACCCCTCTGAACTGGTCAGAAACTGGGGAACGTCCACTCTTTCGTCCGGATATTATCCAACATGCCGAAGAACAAGTCCGCATTATTCACGAGAGTCTCAAGACTGCTCAGTCGCGTCAGAAGAGACAGTATGACCGTAAACATAAGGACATGGTCTGTCAGCCTGGCGAAAAGGCCTATCTTCGCGTTACACCAATGAAGGGTGCTCACCGCTTCGGGATCAAGGGAAAGCTAGCTCCTCGCTATATTGGCCCATTCACTATTCTGGAAAGGCGTGGAAAAGTGGCATACCAACTGGAGCTTCCGCCGAACCTTTCTCAGGTTCATGATGTGTTCCACGTGTCACAGCTCCGCCGTTGCTTCAAGGACCCAATCCGAGGAGTGGATCATGAAGTGCTCGAATTACAACAGGACCTCTCCTATAAAGAGCATCCGGTCCGCATTCTTGACCAAGTTGAACGCCGCACACGTCAGAAGGCGATCAAATTCGTCAAAGTTCAGTGATCGCACCATTCTAAAGATGAAGCCACTTGGGAATGCGAGGATCGTCTGCGCGAAGAATACCCCGCACTATTTCCTTCTACCTCTTAAATCTCGGGACGATATTTCTTGTAGTGGAGGAGATTTGTAACGCCCAGATAATTATGCTACAGTAAAACTCTGTATTGACGCCACGTCACCTTCGTTACTGTTGCTAATCTTTCACTAGTTCAAAACCGGTCCAAAAATCAAAATTCAAAATATGACAAACAACAAAAGTTTTCAAACATCAAAACAAAAATGTTCGGGCAGTGCCAAGTATTGCATAGGTAATTATGGTGAAGTAAACACATTTTTAGAAAATGACTAAATACTTTAAGATGAAATAAAACAGAAAAGAAAAATAAAGAAAAGAAAGAAGGAAAGAGAAAGGAAAACCCCCCAAACCCCCTGGGCCAACTGGCCCAGCTAAACCAACCTGGTCGGCCCAGCCGGCCCAGCTCCCCGCACCGCACCCCCTTCATGTTCCTCGGTCGCGTGCCGCTACAGGGCGCGGTTGCCACCGGACCCGCTCGCCGGCGTCGAGGTGGATAAGGACGCCGACTCCACGCCCCCTCGGTCTCTCATCCCACTCGCCCCCCGCTCGCCCTCGGTTCCTGCGCCACTCCCCCTTCCCTCAAATCCACCCCGCTCTCCTCCTTCCCATCGCATCCGAGCGCCACCATGGACCCGCCGATGTGAAACGCGCGGCCACAGCCCTCGCCTCGCCTCCTTTGCGTGTCGTTCGTCTCCGCCATCGTCTTCCTCGTCGACCGGTGGCCGCAGCTAGAGCTCGGAGGCGCTGCTGCAACGGCCCCCTTCTTCCACATATCCGGTCACCGCCGTTCTTCCCCAACTCCGGCGACACCCCCTGCTGCTACTAAACTACCACGTGCCATCTTGCGTGCCACACGGTGAGCCTCTCCTCCCCCTGCTCCGCATAGATGGACCTCTTGCGCACTGTAGCTACCTCGTGCCGTTGCCGTGAGCCCGTCGCCGCGGATCACCTCGACGCCGTGGCCATGCTCTCCGTCGTGCTCGCCTGAGCACGGGCATCGTGCTCCTGATGCTCACATGAGCCCAACGCGCACGCGCACACTCCCTCCCATGCCTCCTAACTCCGTCCCCGTCGAGCTGCGATTCCGGCTGCCGCCTGATCTCGAAGCACCGCTACACCCCGGCCACCCCCGTGCCTACGACCACCGCCACTCAACGCGCGTTGTCGCGTGCGTTCGAATGCACCTAGCCCCGCAACGAACCGTGCCCCGCAGCCCCGTCTTCAAACTTGCTCGGGCCTCGGCGTCCGCCCCGCTCGTCGCTGTGACAGCTCCGGCGACCTCGGGACGAACCGCCCACGCCACTAGATGCGCCTCTTCGCGCTTGTTCGAACGAGCCCATGCGCGCGCTGATCCGTGCCCTGTGGGCATTTTCCGGCGAACTCCGGCGGGTCAGCGCCGTGCATTTGGTCGCCGCCGGCGAGAGCCGCCCATGCTGACCTGGCGTGGCGGGTCCCACGACCTGGGCACTGACTGGTGGGCCCAAGGCCCCCCTGTTGACCGATTGGTGAGTCGACTTCTTGTGAGCTGGTCCCAAAGAAGTGACCGATAACCCCCATCTTTAAGCTAATTAAATTAGTTAATCTAATTAATCTGGGCTAATTAGTCACTGACTAATGGGGCCCACACTTACTTAATTCTAAATTAGTTTAAAACAAATCCTATTTCACCTCTGTCTCAATGACAGGTGGGTCCCACTGGACCCACAGTCAGTTTTGACTCTAGTCAACCGCACTGTTGACTGCTAACATCACACATACATCATGTTGGCGTCGTCCCATACTATTCTGGATAATGTTGATTTAAATTAATTAAATAAATTCCAGAAAATGATTAAATCTTTAGAAAATCATATCTTTTAATCCGTAACTCGGATGAAAATACTTTCTACATGAAAGTTGCTCAAAACAATGAGACAAATCCGGATACGCAGCCCATTCGTCCACCACATCCCTAGCATAGCAAACCGCAACTTTCCCCTCGGTTCATCGTAAAACGCGAAACACCGGGGATACTTTCCCGGATGTTTCCCCCCTTCGCCGGTATCACCTAGTACTGCGTTAGGGCACACCTATCATCGATGTTTGCTTTGTCATGCATCATCATGCATCTGTTTGCAATGTATTTACTGTTCCTTCCCCCTCTTCTTCTCCGGTAGACCCCGAGACCGACGCTGCTGCTGCCTAGTTCGACTACAGAGTTGACGACCCCTCCTTCTTGCCAGAGCAACCAGGCAAGCCCCCCCCCCTTGATCACGAGATATCGCCTATACCCCCTATATTGCTTGCATTAGAGTAGTGTAGCATGTTACTGCTTTCCGTTAATCCTATTCTGATGCATAGCCTGACATTGTTGCTACACCTGTTGGTACCTTACCCGCAATCCTAAATGCTTAGTATAGGATGCTAGTTTATCATCATTGGCCCTACATTCTTGTTAGTCTGCCTTGCTATACTATCGGGCCATGATCACTCAGGAGGTGATCACTGGTATATACTATACTATACATACATACTATACAGATGGTGACTAAAGTCGGGTCAGCTCGTTGAGTACCCGCAAGTGATTTCGATGTGGGGGCTGAAAGGACAGGTGGCTCCATCCTGGTAGAGGTGGGCCTAGGTTCCCGACGGCCCCCGACTGTTACTTTATGGCGGAGCGACGGGTTAGGTTGAGACCGCCTAGGAGAGAGGTGGGTCTGGCCCTGTTCGGCGTTCGGGGATACTTAACACGCTTAATGTGATCTTGGTATTTGATCTGAGTCTGACTACTGGCCTATACGCACTAACCAACTACGCGGGAACTGTTATGGGGACTCGACGTCGTGGTATCAGCCGAAGCCTTCATGACATCGACAATCGGCGGTGGCGCGGATTGGAATGTAAGCTGCTCTTGTATTAAGGGGCTGGATTACGCTTCGGCGCGTTACATAGCGTCTTGGTGTGCTAAGGCGATGGGCCCCGGACCGTGTGCGCTTAGGTTTAGACCGGCGTCTTGACCTCTGTTGTGCCCGGTGGGGCTGCGACATGGTGATCTTCGAGGCGGGCATGACCGGAAAGTGTGTCGGCCAAATGGGATCAAGCGTGTTGGGTTATGTGGTGCACCCTGCGGTGAAGTTAATCTATTGAATAGCCGTGATCTTGATGAAGAGGACGACTTGGAGTTGTACCTTGACCTTATGACAACTAGAACCGGATACTTAATAAAACACACCCTTCCAAGTGCTAGATACAACCCGGTGATCGCTCTCTAACAGGGCGACGAGGAGAGGATCGCCGGGTAGGATTATGCTATGCGATGCTACTTGGAGGACTTCAATCTACTCTCTTCTACATGCTACAAGACGGAGGCTGCCAGAAGCGTAGTCTTGACGGATTAGCTATCCCCTCTTATTACGGCATTCTGCATTCGGTCCTTGATATGGCCCCTTACACATATACCCATGCATATGTAGTGTAGCTCCTTGCTTGCAGTACTTTGGATGAGTACTCACGGTTGCTTTGCTCCCTCTTTCCCCGTTTTCCTCTTCTTCTCGGATGCGCAACCAGACTTTGGAGCCGAGTCGAGACACCACCGTCGGCGGCGACTACTACTACACCGGAGGTGCCTACTACTACGTGTGGCGGTGGCGGCGACCGAGAGTAGTTAGGAGGATCCTGGCGGGAGGCTGCGCCTCTTCGTCTGATCCCGTTTGTGCTAGCCTTCTTAAGGCGACTTGTTTACTTATATACGTACTCGGATATTGTTGCTTCCGGTGACTCGTCTATGATCGAGCACTTGTATTCGAGCCCTCGAGGCCCCTGGCTTGTATTATGATGCTTGTATGACTTATTTATGTTTTTAGAGTTGTGTTGTGATATCTTCCCGTGAGTCCCTGATCTTGATCATACACGTTTGCGTGCATGATTAGTGTATGATTGAATCGGGGGCGTCACAGCCCGGCAGTCGGCGAGACCCACCAGTCGGCGGCCTCCAGTGGCCGGCGGAGAAGCCGGCGATCATAGACACTGACGGCCTGGGCCTACGCCCAGCCGGATTACCATTGTACCCCGGGGGGTAGGCCTATATAAACCCCAAGGCACCCATGCAAAGGGTTGATCTCTTAGAGTTTCCCACACCACATAGAGAGAGGAGTAGAGCTAGCCTTGCCCTTCTTCCTCCTCTAGCCGAACAGCTCAAGGAGCATCTTGTAGCCACTAGTTGATTTAGTGATCATGCAGAGACCCCGCAGAGCAGGACTAGGGGTGTTATCTCCTAGGTGAGCCCCGAACCTGGGTAAGATTCGCCGGCGTGCATGTCTTCGCCTTATCCCGTTTCCAGGCACCGGCGACGTCTTACTAGCTCCCATTCTGATTAGCCATCCTTTGGCATATGTCGCACCTACCACCCGACATTTGGCGCCCATCATGGGGCTGGGTGCACCATCATCCGGAGACCTGCTCTGGACAGGAACCCTGATCCTTCCTAGCGAGCGTAGCCAGCCCGGCATGCCTGATGGCGGTTGCACCGATGCGCTGCATAGTGTTGACGCCGCCTGTGCGGCGGACTGCCTCGCTGACCTCATTGGCGAGATCTGCCTCTGCGATAAGCCCGCGACAGACGCGGGTGCAGCCAGCTCCAAGAGCTGCCTCATCGACCTCCTTGGCAAGCTTGACATCGCCAACGAGCCCGCCTCTGACTTGGAGTCGATTGGCTCCACCAAACCGATTCTTGTCGACTCTAACATGGCATCCCTCGACGCTTCCCCACCAACGTGGTGGTCATCACCGACCCACTTCCTCGTGCCGATAGCAGCGGCAGCACCATCACCGATGTGCTCGTCATCAGCCATGGCGCAGCATCCGGCGCGGACGCCCATGACCCGCTGCAGGCGATGATGCGCGACATGTCGGCACCCATCGCGGGCGACGCCGATGCCGAGACACTGGAGGCCCACCGCATTGCGGTCATCAAGAGCGGCAAGAAGCTAGCCACTATGATACGCCTCATCGAGGCCTACTAGCGCGAAGTTGATTGTGCCGTCTGCTGCACGCCAGCTGCTGGCGGGCCTAAACGGCTAGGTGTTGTCAAACAGCGTGGTGCGGCCATCGCCATACTGCTCGGGGCCGACCGCCCGATCTATGCCACGCCCCTCGAGAACCTGTGTGCTGCCCTGGCGGCAGCAGATGAGTTAGAGAACTTGGACAGTGACGAGCTATGCTGCATGACAAGGCGCGTCCAGCAGCTCATCGACGCGGTCGCGGAACGGCAAGAAGCCAACGCCTGCACCGAGAATCCTCCCCTCCCCCCGCAGAGAGCATGGCACGACATCTCGGGCACCGACTGCAGGTGGCGCCCTCGACCAAAAAGACAAAGAGCCGACTGCTAGCCGCAGCCGAACGCGCATCAGCATTGAGCGCGACGAAGAAGGGCGCCCACAAGCTGTGGAGCGGCGAGGCGACTACCTGCCTCGTCCTCCACCCCGCAGGGAGAGGTATGCCTCCCCGCTGCCAGTTGAGCACCCGACACTCAGCGGCCGGCTGGGCCGCCGCGAAGGAATCAGAGAAATTGACGTCCGCCACCGGATCGCCACCTTGCGCGATCCTTGGTGCTAGAAGAGGACGATGCGGTCGGTCCACCTTGTTTTGGCCCCCGCATTCCCGACGAACCCTTCCCCAAAGGGTTCTCGCTCCCAAGAGACACACCCAAGTACAACGGCTTGGTGAAGCTGGAAGACTGGCTGATCGACTACTCCACCGCAGTCAGCATAGCAAACGGCAACAGACGCGTCGTCGTGAAGTACGTCCCCCTCATGTTTCAAGGCATGACATGCACCTGGCTGAAGAGCCTCAAGCCCTACAATGTCAACAACTGGGTAGATTTCACTGAAGTCTTCATCCGCAACTTCACCAGGATGTACAAGCGAGTGCCCAAGCTCGCCAACTCTCTCTATGCGTCCAAGGCCCCACCAAGTCCAGTTGCGACTACCTGATGCGTTGGGCCAAGCTCCGCTACTCCTGCGAAGGGGTGCACGAGGTGCAAGCTACAGAGTACTTCACCGCCGGGTGCAGAGAAGGTACCCTCCTCAAGCACCGACTCCCCTGCGACGAGCTGGCTACACTCGATGAGTTGTTGATCATAGCGAACAAGTACGCCTCTGCCGACTCATCGATGAAGTCGAATTTTTGGGTGGATGCCTCTGGGAAGGTGCTCCCTCTGGCTCCCAGAATGCCGGCTGGCGACACCAGTCGGCGCCCGTAGTAGAACGACAACACGTGCAAGGCCCCGATGCCAGCTCCCACCAGTCGGCAAGTGGCAACAGTTGAAGATCAGCAGCCAGAAGGGCAGCCCATACCCAAGCGTTAGAAAGGCGGCAAGCCAGCTTGGCAACCCGCCTTCTCCTATGAGCAGACCCTCGATGCACCCTGTAAGTTCCACAACCCGGAAGTGCCACTGGCTCACCCGAATCTCCAAAAGTGAGGGGCTGCTGCCTCCTCTGCCTGCTGGCCAGCCGCCTCCGGCTCCTCAGCAGCCAGCGGCCCACCCAGCAGTCGGCCCCTAATACGTCTCCAATGTATCTATAATTTTTGATTGTTCCATGCTATTATATTACCCGTTTTGGATGTTTATGGGCTTTACTTTACACTTTTATATCATTTTTGGGACTAACCTACTAACCGAAGGTGAGGGAGTCCTGCATTAGGGGGTATCCGGATAGCTGGACTATATACTTCATCCGGACTATTGGAGTATGAAGATACAGGACTCAAGACTCCGTCCCGTGTCCGGATGGGACTCTCCTTTGCGTGGAAGACAAGCTTGGCGATCCGGATATTATGTTTCCTTCCTTGTAACCGACTCCATGTAAACCCTAGCCCTCTCCGGTGTCTATATAAACCGGAGAGGTTTGTCATTAGAAGGCCGATCACAATTACAATCATAATCATCATAGGCTAGCTTCGAGGGTTTAGCCTCTACGATCTCGTGGTAGATCTACTCTTGTACTACTCATATCATCAATATCAATCAAGCAGGAAGTAGGGTTTTACCTCCATCGAGAGGGCCCAAACATGGGTAAACATTGTGTCCCTTGCTTCCTGTTACCATCAGCCTAAGACGCACATATCGGGACCCCCTACCCGAAATATGTCGGTTTTGACACCGACATTGGTGCTTTCATTGAGAGTTCCTCTGTGTCCACTACAAAAAATACACTTCCGTGATGATATGTGTTTGTCACAGTAGGTCGCGTTTTTTGTCATGCATGTACATCACTGACAAATGTATGACAGAATCAAGATAGTCATACCTGTGCTGTCGTAGAAGTGTTCCATGACATTACAAAAATTATCATCATGGAAGTGTGCACTTCCATGACGATAAATCCCGCGTCAGAGAACTGATTTTGTCAAGGGTGACCGACACGTGGCATCCACCGTAGCGGAACACCATTAAGCTATCGGGTCGGGTTTTGGATCCGATAACCCGTTAATAGCCCCGACCAATGGGGATTTTCCATGTATAAAATCATCATTGGCTGGAGGAAAGACGTGTCGGCTCACCGTTGGGACAGATGTCATCCGCTCATTGGACCGAAGGCGCCTATGATACGGCGACACATGGCACGGCCCAACAAAGGCCCATTCCTGTGAAAAGGCCGGCCCGTTTGACTTGGTCAAAAGGTGGCGGGCCAGCCCACGGAAAGTGTGACGCCCGGGTAATCAAGCTACAGTAACCCTCTGCTAATCATGCCACGTCACCTCAATTACTATTGCTAATCTCGCGTTAGTTTGAAACCGATTCGAATCCAAATTAAAAATCAGGCACACAACAAAAGTTTTCAAACAATGAAACTAAAATGTTTGGGTCATGCCAGATAATGCATAGGTGATTATGGTAGTGAAACCAAACTTTTATGAAATGCTTAACCGCACTAAAATGGTTTAAGTAGTATAAAACCTAATTATTTAAATGCCTTTACTAATTAATAAAATATCAAACTAAATTATTTGGGGACTAGACTTTTTGTGGCGGTGGCCTAAATTGAAATACTAAATTAGAAGCCAAGTATATATTTTACCAAGACTAAAACAATAGGAAACAAAGAAAAATGAAAATAGTAAATCTGAAAAAGAAAAGAACAAAAAAAAAGCGAAGCCCCTCTCCTGGGCCGAGTGGCCCAGCTGCCATCGACCAACCAGGCCGCCCACTCGTGCCTCTGACACCCACAGGCGACCAACCCTAGCATCACCCCCACTCCCCATCGTTCCCCGCCCCCTCTCCTCCTCCCTCTCTCTGTTGGATCGGGATCGGCGAGCCCGACCCGTCGACCGCCGTCGCCCGCTTCTACGCTGGCCGGCGCCACCGAGGAACCGCCGCCTCCCCGCCGGACAGGCCGTCCTCGACCTCCTCCTCGCCGACCCCCCTCTCCCTCGCCCCCTCTGCCCGATCTGGATCGGGAGGGGCCCGCCTCGACGTCGCCGGCGCCCTCGACAACGCCGCCGCTCGCCGTCCCTGGAACCACCTCGACGCTGCGCCTCATCGCCCGATGCCATTCGAAGCTACTCCACCTCGCCAACATCGCCGGACCGCCATCGTCCTCGTCCTCCTCGAGCTCGCTGCCACTCCCCTACACCGTCCGTGAGCACTTCCCTCTCTTCCGTCCCCGTCGTTCGTTACGGCGTCGGCGTTGCCGCTTTATCTTGTTGGCGGCCCTGCCGCGTTGCCGCCTCCAACCGCGACGCTGCGACCACCCCTGGCCGCTCGCGTCGTGGTCGTCGCCCAGCAGCTGCGTCTGGCGCCAGCGCCTGAATTCCGCGATCGCCGTGGCCGACCTCGCCCCACGCCCCTCCTGCTCGCCTTCACACCCCGCATCGCAGCTCGCTAGTCCCGCTCGGCGCCCATGGCTCCGGTCCCTCCACCCGCCGTCTGTTTGGCCGGCGCTCGTGTAACCCCGGCCGGCGCCGCGCCAAGACTCCCAGTGAGCCCGCCGTGGCCTCGTCTGCCGCCCATTGAATCCAGCTGCACTGCTGTGAGTCCGTTCCCTCGGGCATGCGCCCGTGAGCCCCTGCGCCCGAACGCCCATCGCCCGTTAAGGCCCTGGGCCACTTACATGCGGGCCCCAGCGCCCAGAACGTTTTATAAAATAAAAGAGTTAAAAATAATAATTAAATAAATAATAATAATTAAATTAATTAATTAAGGAATTAATTAAGTTAATTAATCATAATTGGATTAACCTAATTAACTAATTAGTTTAATTAAGCAGTGGGTTAGATTAGTTAAACACTAATTAGGCTAATCGATCGATGACCGATGGGACCCAGGGCGTCGGCGACCGATCGACACCTCTGTTGACTGTTGATGTCATGCTGACGTCATGATGACGTCAGCAAACACTGTTCTGGATAATGTTGAATTTAAATAATTAAATAAATCCTAAAAATGAATTAAA
Organism: Aegilops speltoides; assembly: GCA_021437245.1. Classification (NCBI taxonomy): domain Eukaryota; kingdom Viridiplantae; phylum Streptophyta; class Magnoliopsida; order Poales; family Poaceae; genus Aegilops; species Aegilops speltoides. The sequence goes on from CM038141.1 coordinate 135,164,764, forward strand.
TCTTTTAAATTTAATATAAAATAAACCGTAACTCGGATGAAAATACTTTCTACATGAAAGTTGCTCAGAACGAGGAGACTCCGGATACGCAGCCCGTTCGTCCGCCACACGTCCCTAGCATAGTGAACCTGCAACATTTCACCTCCGGTTCATCTGTCCGAAAACACGAAACACCGGGGATACTTTCCCGGATGTTTTCCCCCCTCGCCGGTATCACCTACCACTACGTTAGGTCACCCCTAGCACCGCTTATTGCCGCGTCTTGCTTTATGTTACATTTGATTGCTCTGTTATTTATTGTGTTCCCCCTCCGTTACTTCTTTTCGGTAGACTCTGAGACTGGTGCCGATGTCCGTGTGTTCGACTACACCGAAGATGGCCCCTCCTTCTTGTCTGAGCAACCAGGCAAGCCCCCCCCCCTTGATCACCAGATATCGCCTATTCTCCTCTATACTGCTTGCATTAGAGTAGTGTTGCATATTCTTGCTTTCATTGATCCTATTACGATGCATAGCGACATTGTTGCTACATCTGTTGATACCTTACCTGCAATCCTAAATGCTTAGTATAGGATGTTAGTTATCATCATTGGCCCTACATTCTTGTCAGTCTGCCTTGCTATACTATCGGGCCGTGATCACTTGGGAGGTGATCCCGGGTATATACTATACATACATACTATACAGATGGTGACTAAAGTCGGGTCACTCATTGAGTACCATAAGTGATTACGATGAGGGGCTGAAAGGACATGTGGCTCCATCCGGTAGAGGTGGGCCTGGGTTCCCGACGGCCCCCGATCACATTGTGGCGGAGTGACAGGCGCAGGTTGAGACCACCTAGGAGGCAGTGGGCTGGCCTGTTCGGCGTTCATGCGGATACTTAACACGCTTAACGAGATCTTGGTATTTGATCTGAGTCGGCCATTTGGTCTATCGCGCACTAACCATCTACGTGGGAGTAGTTATGGGTATCCGGCGTCGTGGTATCGGCGAAGCCTTCTTGGCGTCGGCGAACGGAGTGGCGCCCGGATTGGACTGCGTTAACGCAACTTCCTTTGTAATGGAGGTTGCTAGGTGCATTTCGGCCGCCCTACATAGCGTCTTGGTGTGCTTTCGGGCGATGGGCCCGGACCCTGCGCGCATAGGATTTAGACCGCGGGCTGACCTCTCTGTTGTGCCTAGGTGGGGCTGCGGCGTGTTGATCTTCGAGGCGGGCATGACCCGAATAGTGTGTCGGCCAAATGGGATCGGCGTGTTGGGTTATGTGGTGCACCCTGCAGTGATTAATCTATTGAATAGCCGTGATCTTGATAACAGGGCGACTTGGAGTTGTACCTTGACCTTATGACAACTAGAACCGGATACTTAATAAAACACACCCTTCCAAGTTCCACAGACAACCCGGTGATCGCTTTTCCGCGGGCGGCGAGGGAGGATCGCGGGTAGGATTATACTATGCGATGCTCTTGGAGATGCTACTTGGAGATGCTACTTGGCGATGCTACTTGGAGGACTTGATCTACTCTCTTCTACTGCTGCAAGGCGGAGGCTGCGAGCGTAGTCTTCGATAGGATTAGCTATCCCCTCTTATTACGGCATTCTGCGATTCGGTCCTTGATATGGCCCTTTACACATATATCCATGCATATGTAGTGTAGCTCCTTGCTTGCAGTACTTTGGATGAGTACTCACGGTTGCTTTCTCCCCTTTTTCCCTTTCCTTTCTTGCTGGTTGTCGCAACCAGATCTGCTGGAATCCGAGGCAGGCGCCACCCTCGATGGCGACTACTACACTGGAGGTGCCTACTACTACGTGCGGGCGGCGGCGACGACGGGAGTAGTTTAGGAGGATCGAGGCGGGAGGCTGCGCCTCTTCGTCTGTATCGGTTTGTGCTAGCCTTCTTAAGGCAAACTTGTTTAACTTATGTCGTACTCGGATATTGTTGCTTCCGCGACTCATCTATGATCGAGCACTTGTATTCGAGCCCTCGAGGTCCCTGGCTTGTATTATGATGCTTGTATGACTTATTTTACTTTTAGAGTTGTGTTGTGATATCTTCCGTGAGTCCTCGATCTTGATCGTACACGTTTGCGTGCATGATTAGTGTCTGATTAAATCGGGGCGTCCAAGTTGGTATCGAGCCATTGCTGTAGGAATCCCCCTTTCCAACTCCTTGGCCGAAGTTGAGTCTAGACATTGCAAAAACTTTTACTAACTTGGCTGTGTGCCTTACGGGCCCACGTCGCCATTGGGTGGTATTAGGATCTTTTACTCCTCGATCTTTACTCTGGGACTCTGAGCTCTCTTCTATTCGGGTTAAATGATTTTGCTAAAAACAAAACTAACTTTAGGTTCTCGCAAGTACTTTCTCCCGGAGAGCCCCTTGTTACCGATGACCGCCTGCTGCACCATAAGAAGAAGATACTCTCTGATATTCTCTCGAGACCTTGGGCCTGTCGCGTTTGCAATTCCCTACCACCGAAACATCCTAATGGATAACTACTTACACTTGCCATTCATACGATCATCCCCCATTGATCTTGTTATTACAAGATACCCCGAAGTTTTCTCTATTATTCCGAGAATACTTTGTGCCTACTGCCTGGCAATTCTTTGCCACCTGAATACCCCTATGGTTAATTTCTCGCCCTTATCGAGTATCCATTCAACCCCACTTGTTCATGTGTTTCACATTGGTCTTCGAAATATTATTTGATCCTCCAAAAATCCTTAGTAGCTTATTGCTCTGCAATACTTGTCTGCTTGCATTATGGATGCTTTCCATATGTCTGGCCATATTCGTTAGTATCCTTAGGCACCGTCATTTGGATCCTATTGATTCAACATGAGTGCGAATGCACGCAATCATCAGTTGATCCTTTTAAATTATCTTTCCGGCTCAGACGTCATTTTAAACATGAGCTGGTTCTCGACCAAACTATTTGTCGTCAATTGTGCCTCTGGTCTATCCAACTTATCCATCCTTGATCAGAGCGTCTGCTTCTGATCCCTTGTTTTGGAATTCATAATTCCGTTGTTATCTAAGCATCGAATTGTTCAGATGTTCTATAATATGATGCCCGTGCATTCTTCTTCCTCTGGTTGAGTATTGATGCTCACATCAGATCCCTTGTGGACCATCGGTTCCTTTGTTGGATTCTATCCAACAGTGTCCTTCATATTGAATAACCTTGAGAGCCTTTCCATGGGTATATAATGCTTTTGGTAAATTGTATCATCTGCTTTTGAACAATGCTCTACTTTTGAGCTTGTATTATTTACCCCGAAGTTTGTGGTATATGTTCCTAAGATGCCCGGATGGGTTGAACCTATGCCTTCCTTAATATGTGTGAACTCGGAAGTTTTCAAGGTTCATACTCTGGTAATTCACCAGGTAGGTCTTTGCACACAAATCATTTTGAATAGAGCAGTAAATGAAAGGTTATGCATTGGAGAAGTGGGAGTCGACCTTGAACTCTGCGTTCATGCCCATGGACCCGATGTGGAACTTATCATGGAAGCTTCTTGCCAAATATTTACTCATTCGAGTAATTCTTTCGGTGTTATTAAATTTGACCCCTTGCAGTTATGGTTTCGACCATCTTGGTTCTTCTTTGTTCCCATTTCTCGGGCAAGTTTAAACATTTGTCTTCTGCGGATCAATACCCCAGTCCAACCTCTACTTTGATCCGTCTTTGAGTATTACCCCCCTTGGTATCTCGAGATTATCTTGGAACTGCATAACTTCTTATGAGTTCTTCATCAAGTACTACATTCTCACTCATTACAGTTTTCATGGGCTCTGAGTTATTAAACACTCAAAGGCACCGATAACTGAATCGAGTCTGCACTACGGTTCAGCAACTTTTGATAATCTTCTTTAAGTACGAGTTTGTACCCGATCGCGTCATTTCTAGCCTGTTCGGCTACATCCTTACCGTGCTAATTTTAATTGTGCTACTTGGTCCTTCTCGGAGCACCAATTTGCGATGATAGATAAGCTTACGTCGATTTTCCTCGTCATACCCTTTCACCTTAAACAACAAGCTTGAGTTCGAGTTTGTGTCGTAACTGTGGTTCCAATAACCTCTTGCTTCATCATTCCTTTGACTTGATGTCGTCGCTGATTGATTACATCTTCATGAAATCTCTCGACAAATGTGTCGTGATCATCATCAGCATTCAGAGCTCTTCCAGGATATCAATTGAATTCATGATGAGAAATACCATCCTTGCCCTCGATGATTTGTATTGTCATCGACCACTTTATTGCCTTCCCTCCAACACAGACTTGTTCGTGTTCTGTGTTATACCTTGAGTTCCTTGCTATCCAACTTGTATGATGTTCCACCTTGAAGTATTATTGTCCCTTTATGACAAGGATGTTGTGAGGATTGCTCCACCTCTTAAAAATTCTTGGTATATTGATGCTTCTCACTATCACCATTTTTTTTCTTGGTCCTCGTGTTGATTCCAACCGGTGTACCAACAAGTGAACGGTGTTGTTTGGATTCTGCCCTTCTAGCAACCCTATTACCTTGAAGTTAATGGTCGGCCGTTCATTCTTAGACTATTGATTATTGAATCACCATTCTGACATTGGTCGTGCAACCCTACCCATATTTCGGGCGCACCTTTCAACCAATGTTTAAATTGTGTATGTTTTCCTCGAACATACATCATTATACCGTCTGATCTGACAAATGTTATCTCCTTGTTCACATAATTGTGGAAATCCATCTTTTGTTAATCTCGATGAATTGCCGCTGATTCCATCAGCCACCTCCTCATCCTCTCATTGGTTTACTAATGAACTCATGTTTTAGAACTCGCTTCCATAGTTCATTTCCCGAGGATCTTATGATATCTTCTTGTCAATTTGTGTTGCACCTTTCCTTCTCAGGCATCCGAGTGCGAGGTATCATGACCCCAACCAGATCTGAAACTTCGGTCGATATGATGGTTCGGATATTTTCAAGTGTCATAACATTGGTCCTTATATAAACCGATAAGGTGATGAGCCTAGCTTTTGACCGGAGGACCGAGTGTTATAGTTTCCTTTTTAACAAGGTTATCCATTCTTCCATGAGGAAACAGTAAGACTTATTCTATAAGTTGTTTTCGATGGATCCTTTGTACCCAAAGCCTGACCTTTGCTTGAAGACCATGTCAATACTGTCTCGAAGCCTGTCTATGGCACTCCGATTTTCAACAGGAACATTTGAAGCCCAATGCTAAATGTTTCTTGCTCAATTATTCAAACACCGTTGTATGGATAATGTCATGAAAATTTCTCTCCCCTCACCTAGAGGCTTTTCTACCTTATATCCTGTCAAGGATATCATGCTCTGCTTGTCCTTGGGAAGGATATACCCTTGAAATATGTGTTTAAACACATTTTTCCTTTCCATTGTTTGTTTAAACTGATAATCGTATTTTCCTTCCATTGGTTGGTTTAACGTTTCTTGTGCCCTATATGATCTAACCAGTAATATTCTCCTTCTTATGTAAACACCTCGTGGTACTGCTCTGTCAGTAAGACCCTGTTACTATTGTTGATGACATTCCGGTAGCCACCGATGGACGAGAACCTTGCCTATTGGCCCGCCTCGTTCAACGAGCAGGAAAATGGTTCTCTTCGTTCCTCGCCCTTGGTATCGACGTTGTTGCCGACATAATCGACAGGCTACCCTCTGACATGCCTTTCTTGCATGACCATGTAAGATGTCAACGTCCTTCCTACCCTTAACCCACATGGTGGGCCCATAACCCACAGTTCCACAGGATCGAGACTTGACTCTCCTGCACCCCCTGTTCCCAAGGTTCTTCCTCGCGTGTGGCCTCGTATGTAATTCACGAGCAGCCTTCGAAGATCATCAAATCTGTTACGGACACAATACTTAGTCTCGATTGCTTGAGCCCTTTCAAGCCCTGTTCGGCATCGAGCGGTTGCTGCTTTCGCTCGAAACTTCCATGAAACCTCATTACTTGCTCTCGATATTTACTTAAGTTTTACTTGAGAGTTACTTTCCGCCACCTTCCCGATGTTAGCTACTGTGTAGCAACCTTGTAGAGGTCGGCCTTTTGAAGCTACCCTTACCCTTTTCGTAAGTACGATGGAGATCCCGGAGAAAGGATGACGACTTGATCATGGTGGCTTGAAGCAGAGAAATGAAAACATCAACGAAAGGGATCAACCTCCTCGAAAGGGCAGCCAAGACCGAGAAGACTCGTTAGGTTTTTCGCTACCAGCACCTCCCCCCCTTACTCCACCGCTTAAATCTCGGGACGAGATTTCTTGTAGTGGAGGAGAATTGTGACGCCCGGGTAATCAAGCTACAGTAACCCTCTGCTAATCATGCCACGTCACCTCAATTACTGTTGCTAATCTCGCGTTAGTTTGAAACCGATTCGAATCCAAATTAAAAATCAGGCACACAACAAAAGTTTTCAAACAATGAAACTAAAATGTTTGGGTCATGCCAGATAATGCATAGGTGATTATGGTAGTGAAACCAAACTTTTATGAAATGCTTAACCGCACTAAAATGGTTTAAGTAGTATAAAACCTAATTATTTAAATGCCTTTACTAATTAATAAAATATCAAACTAAATTATTTGGGGACTAGACTTTTTGTGGCAGTGGCCTAAATTGAAATACTAAATTAGAAGCCAAGTATATATTTTACCAAGACTAAAACAATAGGAAACAAAGAGAAAACAGAAAATAGTAAATCTGAGAAAAGGAAAAGAACAAAAAAAAAGGGGCGAAGCCCCCCCTCTCCTTGGGCCGAGTGGCCCAACTGGCCATCGGGCCAACCAGGCCGGCCCAGCTCGTGCCTACAGCACCCCCTGGGACGACCGAACCCTAGCATCACCCCCACTCCCCCATCGTTCCCCACGCCCCCACTCCTCCTCCTCTCTCTGTTGGATCGGGATCGAGCGAGCCCGACCCCGTCGACCGCCGTCGCCCCGCTTCTACCTCGCCGGCGCGCCCGCGCCCGAGGAACCGCCGCCTCCCCGCCGGACAGGCCGTCCTCGACCTCCTCCTCGCCGACCCCCCTCTCCCTCGCCCCCTCTGCCCGATCTGGATCGGGAGGGGCCCGCCTCGACGTCGCCGGCGCCCTCAACAACGCCGCCGCTCGCCGTCCCTGGAACCACCTCGACGCTGCGCCTCATCGCCCGATGCCACTCGAAGCTACTCCACCTCGCCAACATCGCCGGACCGCCATCGTCCTCGTCCTCCTCGAGCTCGCTGCCACTCCCCTACACCGTCCGTGAGCACTTCCCTCTCTTCCCGTCCCCGTCGTTCTTTCTGGCCATCGACGTTGCCGACATGCTTGTTGGCGGCCCTGCCGTTGCCGCCTCAACCGCCGCCGCGCGACCACTCGCGCCGTGGTCGCCGCCCAGCAGCTGCGTCCGCGCCCGCGCCTGATTCCCGCGATCGCCGTGGCCGACCTCGCCCGCCCCTCCTCGCTGGCCTTCACACCTCGCATCGCAGCTCGCTAGTCCCGCTCGGCGCCCATGGCTCGGTCCCTCCACCCGCCGTCTGTTTGGCGGGCGCTTCGTGTAACGGCCGCCGGCGCCGCGCTTGACGCTCCCGGTGAGCCTCGCCGTGGCCCGTCGGCCGCCCGCTTGATCCAGCGGCACCAGCGGTCCATTCCCTCGGGCATGCGCCGTGAGCCTCACGCCAACGCCCATCGCCCGTTAAGGCCCTGGGCCACTTACATGCGGGCCCCAGCGCCCAGAACGTTTTATAAAATAAAAGAGTTAAAAATAATAATTAAATAAATAATAATAATTAAATTAATTAATTAAGGAATTAATTAAGTTAATTAATCATAATTGGATTAACCTAATTAACTAATTAGTTTAATTAAACAGTGGTTAGATTAGTTAAACACTAATTAGGCTAATCAGTCAATGACCAGTGGGACCCAGACGTCAGCGACCCAGTCAACACCTCTGTTGACTGTTGATGTCATGCTGACGTCATGATGACTTCAGCAAACACTGTTCTGGATAATGTTGAATTTAAATAATTAAATAAATCCTAAAAATGAATTAAATCTTTTAAAATTAATATAAAATAAACCGTAACTCAGATGAAAATACTTTCTACATGAAAGTTGCTCAGAACGAGGAGACGAATCCGGATACGCAGCCCGTTCGTCCGCCACACGTCCCTAGCATAGTGAACCTGCAACATTTCACCTCCGGTTCATCTGTCCGAAAACACGAAACACCGGGGATACTTTCCCGGATGTTTTCCCCCCTCGCCGGTATCACCTACCACTACGTTAGGTCACCCCTAGCACCGCTTATTGCCGCGTCTTGCTTTATGTTACATTTGATTGCTCTGTTATTTATTGTGTTCCCCCTCCGTTATTTCTTTTCGGTGACTCGAGATCGGTGCCGATGTCCGTGTGTTCGACTACACGAAGATGGCCCCTCCTTCTTGTCGAGCAACCGTGCAAGCCCCCCCTTGATCACCAGATATCGCCTATTCTCCTCTATCTGCTTGCATTAGAGTAGTGTTGCATATTCTTGCTTTCGATTGATCCTATTACGATGCATAGCGACATTGTTGCTACATCTGTTGATACCTTACCGCAATCCTAAATGCTTAGTATAGGATGCTAGTTATCATCATTGGCCCTACATTCTTGTCGATCGCCTTGCTATACTATCGGGCCGTGATCACTTGGGAGGTGATCCGGGTATATACTATACATACATACTATACAGATGGTGACTAAAGTCGGGTTGACTCATTGAGTACCCGCAAGTGATTACGATGAGGGGCCTGAAAGGACAGTGGCTCCATCCGGTAGAGGTGGGCACAGGTTCCCGACGGCCCCGATCACATTGCCGTGGCGGAGCGGCAGGCAGGTTGAGACCACCTAGGAGGCAGTGGGCTGGCCTGTTCGGCGTTCGCGGATACTTAACACGCTTAACGAGATCTTGGTATTTGATCCGAGTCGGCCATTTGGTCTATCGCACTAACCATCTCGTGGGAGTAGTTATGGGTATCCCGCGTCGTGGTATCGGCGAAGCCTTCTTGGCGTCGGCGACGGGCGGTAGTAGCTACCGGATTGGACTGCGTTAACGCAACTTCCTTTGTAATGGAGGTTGCTAGGTGCATTTCGGCCGCCCTACGAGCGTCTTGGTGTGCTCGGGCGGTGGGCCCGCACCCTGCGCGCATAGGATTTAGACCGCGGGCTGACCTCTCTATTGTGCCTAGGTGGGGCTGCGGCGTGTTGATCTTCGAGGCGGGCATGACCCGAAAAGTGTGTCCGCCAAATGGGATCGGCGTGTTGGGTTATGTGGTGCACCCTGCAGGAAGTTAATCTATTGAATAGCCGTGATCTTGATAACAGGACGACTTGGAGTTGTACCTTGACCTTATGACAACTAGAACCGGATACTTAATAAAACACACCCTTCCAAGTTCCACAGACAACCCGGTGATCGCTTTTCCGCAGGCGGCGAGGAGGATCGCGGGTAGGATTATACTATGCGATGCTCTTTGGAGATGCTACTTGGAGATGCTACTTGGCGATGCTACTTGGAGGACTTGGTCTACTCTCTTCTACTGCTGCAAGGCGGAGGCTGCTAGAAGCGTAGTCTTCGATAGGATTAGTTATCCCCTCTTATTACGGCATTCGCGATTCGGTCCTTGATATGGCCCTTTACACAATATCCATGCATATGTAGTGTAGCTCCTTGCTTGCGAGTACTTTGGATGAGTACTCACGGTTGCTTTCTCCCCTTTTTCCCCTTTCCTTTCTTGCTGGTTGTCGCAACCAGATCTTTGGAATCCGAGAGCCGACGCCACCCTCGATGGCGACTACTACACCGAGGTGCCTACTACTACGTGCGGGCGGCGATTTACGACTGGGAGTAGTTTAGGAGGATCCTGCGGGAGGCCCGCGCCTCTTCGTCTGATCCTGGTTTGTGCTAGCCTTCTTAAGGCAAACTTGTTTAACTTATGTCCGTACTCGGATATTGTTGCTTCACGACTTCGTCTATGATCGAGCACTTGTATTCGAGCCCTCGAGGTCCCTGGCTTGTATTATGATGCTTGTATGACTTATTTTACTTTTAGAGTTGTGTTGTGATATCTTCCCGTGAGTCCCTGATCTTGATCGTACACGTTTGCGTGCATGATTAGTGTACGATTAAATCGGGGGCGTCACAGAAAGCCTGTTAACGGCCTATTCGCATATAGCCCATTTACAGCCCGCTAACCCAGTGCCCGTTACGCCCTATGCGAATTAGGCCTAGTAGCATCATCTGGGCCGTCCAATATGATTCGGCCCGTTTTAACTTTCGGCCCGAGTGTGGCCCATGACTTCTTTCGGCCCATATGAGGACCTTTGTAACTCTTGGCCCATTAATGGCCTGTGGCGAAACTGGCCCGTAATGAACAGTCTACCACTTTCTAGCCATTAACGGCCTGTTATTCCATTGGGCCGTTTCCAGCCCAAGTTATCTTTCGGCCTTCTCAGGGCCCATTGATTCTTGGGCTCATTTGCATCATTCGGTTACATACGGCCCGTTACTGTCATTTTCTGCTTGTGGGCCAAATTCGGCTTGTCGTTACAGTCGGCCCGTTTGCGGTCCGTTAATACGTTGGGCCGTTTTCATGTAAAAAAACCCGTTGGGCTGTTTTCATAGAGTTATCAAATACGGCCTATTAACGGCCCGTTATGGTCCACGAATAGTACGACCCATGATTGGCAAAATGATGATACGCCCCGTAGAAGGCCCATGGATCCTACGGCCCGTATGAGGCCCATGGATAGTACGGCCCGTAGAAGGCCCATGGACCCTATGGCCCGTAGAAGGCCCATTGATCCCTAAGGCCCGTATAGAAGGCCGATGGATCCTACGACCCGTATAGAAGGCCAGTGCTCCTACGGCCGAACGAAGGCCCATGGATCATATGGCCTACAGGAGGCCCATGGTTACAACAGTCCGTGTGTTGCCATGGTTATTTTGGCCCAAAAATAGGCTATTGTGGCCACTAGAAAAACACAGAAAAAGAACTGCTGTGACTACAAGCAAACAACTAAACAAGACAATAAGGAAATACATAAGCAAGCAATTAAGGCTAGCCTATTACCGCTATTACACATATTACATCCACTGGGCATCAAAGCTCCCCACCAGTGCAATATAGGGAACAAAGCAGCATATTACATACACTTGGTCGTCAAAATTGGCCACCAAAGGCAAATAAATCACGGCAGACAACAAAAGCATAATCAAACAACTTCAGAAGAGCTCAAGAAACGTTATCCTAGGTATCCACCATGCTGGCAATAAGCTTAGCAAGATGATTAGCTTTGTCCTGTTTGGCGCTAAAATCCTCCAATGCTTGCTGTTGCACCAGAAAGTATGCATCTGAATGCTCCAGGGACTTCCGCAGTCCTTCCGCTTCTTGTCGCAGCACAACTGATCGATGTCTTTCAGCTTGTAGTTGAGACTCAAGAAACCGAACTGATTCAGACAGTGAGTTTGAATAGCTTGTGCAAGCGGTAGTGGCCAGTAACTCGAACACTAAACCAAGACAGGACTTTGGGGTTGTCTCGTTGTCTTCAAGATAGTCTTCCTTAGCTGTTTTATCAGCTTTGTTGGAGACCAACAAGGATGTGTCACTATTCTGAACCTTATCTGCAATACTTCATTTACCTTTGCTTAATAAGGCACTCTTCCCCAATATTCTGTCAGCATTCTAAAAGAAGAAACAAGCATACACATAACAAGTTTAGCATGTACTAGTATATGAAACTCCTTTCGGTGAACCAGTTCATTAGTAAGGTGGACAGGATTAAATTACCAAGTCTTCTACTGCCAAGTACTAGTACATAATAAAAGCATCAAACAAACATATATCTATGTCCTATGGTCACTGCATTGTCTTGCCAAATCAAAATAGAGACACGGTTCAAATCATATCAGTTCAAGACAAAGCAGCAGTGAAAGAATACAAAGCGTGGGAAACTACACGGCACAACAAGATTTCAGATGGGTACAACGGGTCTACATGTACAACAACACTATTGGCTCTGTTGTGATGCTAGTAATGTGCATGATATGAAAGTCAACTGTATACACAATTGAAATTGAAATCAAAAGAGCTATTGATAAGAGCAAACCTGTTAAAGAAACATGCGTGAACATACCTGCCGTGCCATTGGATTTTCAATTGGATCTTTCAATTTAAAAATAATTTTGTATGAGTAAATGCAATGATACAAGAGCAAAGAAATCATAGTTAAAAAAAGGCATGCCTAAGCGAGCGCTTAAGCGCGCCTAGGCTCTAGGCGTTGGCAAAACGCATTGCGAATAACTATGCTTAATCTATGCATAACTGCGCATAAGCATGCGCTTTGGTCAGTAAAGTGCAAGGCGGTGGCAAAACACACAATTAACGCCTAGCACTTTTTTGAACTATGATAGCAATGGAATCTTAAATTAGAACGGTTGTTCTTCAGGTTTAGGCACTTGTTCTACATGAACAGAGTACAATAAGACGCAAGAATATAATACTTAAAAATAGAAAATGAGCTCATAGACCTTACCACATTCTTGGTTCGGGACCAGTACAGAACAAGGCCTTTCCAGTCATCGTCCAGTAAATGTATCTCAGGAGAACGTAAGGGAATTTGATGTGTTTTTTTGCCGGTGAAGTACGTTTTCTTCATGTAATTCCGATACTGCCACCAAGCATTCTTGAAGATAGCACAGGTATTAGCACAGGTTACCTATTCCTGAGTTTCCAAATCGGTCCTTCTCTATAGAGAAAAATGGGAAAATTTGTTGTATTATAACCATATGGAGGTAGGATGTATGGGACGAAGCAAAGTAATTGCCATGAATAACATTACTTACACATAACTCCTGGACAAACACCTGCAACTGGCATTTTCCTTCATCTTCAGTATAATATTTGCAAGATGGGAAGATACGCACATACGATTTAACAACATCAAATGCGATAGATGCTAAAGTACGACTGGCTGGTTGTGCTTCCTCCACGGGAATAGGCGTACTAACTGGTGGAGCTGGGGTTCGCCGTGATAGTACTGGCCCTTTGGGCACTGGGGCTGCCTTACTAACTGCTCTTGTTTGGGAGCTATGTGGTGGAGATGGTGCTGTGTCAACAGGAACTGGGTTACTATCGGCTGGGGTTGGGGTTAGATTGGGTGAAGCTGGTTCTCTGTCCGTCGCAGTAGGGGTACAATCTGCGAGAGTTTGGGTTATGTGTGGTAGGGATGGTTCTTGTGCATGTACAACAGGGGTGCTATCTCCACCAATAGGTAGCACTGTTTTATTTGAAAATCGTGTTTTTATTCCGCTAGATACTGGCATCACCCGCTCCAATTCAAATGGCTGATAAACAGGAAACATAGTTGAATGTACAGACATTGTATGAGAGATAGATGCAATAGATAGTGTGGAAAAAAGAGGGCATGAAATAGTTGACATGTATGTTGTTTGACTAAAACGGATAGCATGACATAATTTCACATATATGATGTCTATCTAAACTGGATAGCATAGCATAACATAATTCAAAGATATGATGAATAACAAAACAGGATCGCATGACATAATTCACCTACATGTTATCTAAGTAATCAGGATCGCATCATTTAATTCACATATGTGATTTATATGCTAAACAGAGGGCATTCGATATGATGTTTGAACTAAGAACATGGTGTTGAATATTGTGTATATGATGTCTAAACTATGCAATGCAAGACACCGTATGCATGATATGAGCAGTATAATCGTGCCAAGTTAGAGCATACACCTCAGTAGGGGAATAGGACTGGTCATCTGTCTCTGAATCCATCTCTGAGGAGCTATCGGGACCCAACAAGAGATCTACTTCGACATGTAGCACTGTTTGCTCTGAAGGCCTTGTTTTCACTCCAGATTTTTCCATCTCCCACCCAAATGGCTGATTCACAGGAAGAGTAGTTTCATGTACAAACATTGTCGACAAATGGAAATGTAATGAAGAAAAGGATGGGCAAGATATCATTCAAATATATGATGCCTGGTTAAACATGATGGCATTGCACATTTCACATATATTATGGCTGGCTAAAAGACATGAGACTGCATAATTCCCATATATGATATAGAAACTAAACAGGTGGCATTACAGAACATGTCTAAACTAAGTAGATGACATATATGATGTCAAAAGTAGACACTGCAAGGTAACATATGCATGATATGACTAACATCATCATGCCAAGGTAGAGCAAACACCTTGGGGGGTAAATAGGAGTGGTCACGCGTGCAATCCGCCTCGAATGATATCTTCCTCTAGATTACAATCTGGAGAGGGGTGGGGAGGGTTTGCCATTGAACCCACCATGGAGCGATGTCTGCATGACATTGTATTGCCGCGCAAAACTCTTCTCTTATTCTCTACATGTTCAGCATGACTGTGTACTATATCTGACATGCATACGAAAAAATATGGTGAGACTATGTAAGGAGAGCATGCAGAAATTTAGAGTGATGGTAACAACAAGTGGATGGATCCAAAAATAATGATAGCGGGCTGATGATTGCTTTAAATTAAGAAAAAGACAGATGATGATTGCTTTACTATTTGTTTCCCACCCAAGATGAACAACATAGGCATACCCTAGGTGAACCAGATATTAGACAGACATACTATTTATTGTTGCCTCGATATGTGCCCCACAACTAATTTAGAACTCAAGTTTGAACATGAATTTGGACCTGAGTTGGGAGTCCAAGAGCTGAACAGGACGATAAAGTAGTAGGTAAGTTTAAGCAATGCATAACATAAGCAGAAACAAAAGAGTGCGACCTCTCTTGTGGACCCGCGTACTCCTCAAGTTCATCTGCTGAGTCGATGATGGTGATGCCGTTGGGGTGCGTGCCGGCGGCAGGGAAGGAGATCTGAGGTGGTGAAAGACGGTCAGGAGTCGTGATGTCTGGTTTGTTGGATGCTTCTGTCGATGGAGCAGCTCAGGTGAGGTGGACGACGTCGCGGCAGGAGCAGGGCAAACCACACAAAGTTCCCTTCGACACGTACCTGTAACTGAAGTAATTCTGTAATGGATCATTTGGCTTGTATGATTCTTAAAACACAGGGATAGGAAAAACACCGGAATAGGATAGGAAAATGCACATGGTAAATAGAGCATTTGTAAACACAGGATTTCTATCAACTTGGGTGTTTGGTTTACAGGAATTGGAAAGAGCAGAGGAATGCAAAGAAACATGGCCAAAATAAAGAGAAATCATATGAAAGCGTGTACAATTAGAATGTTATTCTGGCACTAATGCACTTGGTCTTGTTTTCATGCATAGGATTTTGAAAAGTAGGTCCAGGTGGATGTTTTGCTTCATTCCTTTCAACAAAATGCATGAATAATTGAATAGTAGAGTGCCATTGGAAAATTCCCTATTGCTATGTTTTTCCGTTGAACCAAAATAGCCCTAATGGATCGACGTGAATGTATAGTAATAAGTGACGCAACAAGTGTACAACCTCTTTGCCGTAGCCGTGTCGACCTCAGCATCATTGGGTTGGTCGCTGAAGCAGTTGAGGCAGAGGTGGCTGTCGGAGGTGTGGAGGAAGATCTGAGGAATCAGAGACGGCGGCGAGGCAATTTGCTCTGTTGTGATGGATCGTTCTGTCGTTGGAGGAGCTCCGGTGAGCCGTAAAACATCAAGGCTGAAGCAGCACAAGACAGACATCGTCAATCTCAAGTGGGATTCTAATAGCATCTCCAAAAGATGATGAAAAATGGATGTAAAATTAACATCACCAAAAACCACCTGACTACAAGAGATGAGGTAAAAACTGCTGACTCTGAACTTAACTATCGAAACTGAAATTAACTATGGAATCTGGATGCTACTATCGAAACTAAACGCAATGGTAGCAGAGAGACACTTGACATGTAGTTTAGGGAGGGCCTGCAGTTCATCTTCAACCTGCACACCCTGAGCCGCCTGCCACCACCGGCCGAACCGCTGGCCCCAGCGCCGCCTCGCCGCCCCGAAACAACTCGCCACCGCCGCCCCGACCAGCCCTCTAGGCCCTCCGCCCCCACCCTGAACCCTAAGATAGATAGTGGGGTACCTCTCCGTGAGCCCCGTCCCCCGCTGCGGCTGGTTCTTCCTTAACTCCGTGAGCCCCCAACCCTGAAAATCGATGACCCAAAAGTCGATTCATCGATCAAGTGCGGCTTAATTGGAGCGAGCAACAACACGAAGCGAGGGGAGAGCAGCAACAACAATGGGCGGCGAAAGCGATCGAGCGAGAGCCAGCAGAGAGAGAGCGATGCGAGCGAAGGCGAGCGAGTAGCAGCAGAGAGCGAGCGGCGAGCGAGCGAGAGCCGGAGCAGCAGCAGCAGATCTGGCTGGTATGGACGCCGCCGCCGAAGGGGCCTCACATTGGGGGAGAGCCGCCGTGGAGATGTTGCCTGCGGTGCCGGCTTCAAGGTAGCCGCTCCATGGGGGTGCGGGATGGAGCACCATCGGCGCCTGGAGGTCAAGTTAAGGAGAAGGTGCGATGCGATGAGTGTACAACCTCTTTGGTGGCGCCGAGTAGGCCCCGGCTTCGTCCGAGGAGTCGGTGAGGATGCTGCGGTTCTGGTGGAGCAGGTTAAGGCGGCGCTGTGGGGATGGAGCAGCCGCGATAGATGAGGCAATCGTCGGAGCAGCTCCTTGGAGGTGGAGGACGGGGCGGCTGAACCGGCAGGACGGCAAGATGGACGACGGATCCTCATCCGGGAAGGTGGACGAGGGACGTCGAGCTGTTGCGGTAGACGACGTTGTCGGGGAGGAGGCTCCGGCTGGGCAGTGGTGACGTGGCGGACGGAGGAGGGTGGGGTTTCGCGGCTGGAGCGGAGAGGTTAAGGCGGCCTGGGATTTCGAATGGCGAAAAGGGGGCGATGGGAGGGGGTGAAGCATGACTTACGGACGCGCTTGTCGAAAATGTAGGGTGTGTTACAAAAGTACCCCCCCCCACCGATTTGAACTAGCGGCCCTTTCGGCTCAGGGTTAGAAGGGGGATTTCGCGTGTCGGGATTTGGCAGCTGGAGGGAGTTTTTGCGCGCGTTGTAATTTCGGGATAGCAAGGCACGGGTTGTGAAGGCGCCAGTTTTGGGAGCATGATATCTGAATTTTCGGGATATAACAAACCTAACGTGTAGTAATATTGTACTTCTACGTACCAAATCAATTCGCACTTCCCTCAACCAAAAAGAAAATGAAAAAAATAAAACTATTCACACCACACAAAGAGAGAGTCTTGCCCTGTTTTACTATACAAATGCTATTCAAAGCTACTCCCTCCTTCCATCTATATAGGGCCTAATGCGTTTTTGATGCTAACTTTGACCAAATATTAGAGCAATGATATATGACATGCAACTTACACAAAGCACACCGTTAACTTCGTCTGTGAAACGTTCTTTCAATGATATAATTTTCACATTGTCAATAGTCAAAGGCGGTCTTAGAAATCTCATTACGCCCTATATAATGGAAGGATGGAGTATGAATACATGTTATGTCCGATTAATTTTTTTCGCTTTGCTGTATAATGCATGTAACCTACTCATACCAACATTTTAGTGCATTCCAAATGTCTATACTACCGCTGCAATTCGAACTAAATTTGAATTTGTTTCTCTATTTCAATAAGAATCTACAATCATGATTGTTGCCAAATTCAACCATCATTCGTGTATTACCTTAATAACACACCACATGATTACTATAGAGATAGATATGAACTATGTGTACTACATGAAGTCGAATTCTATTTTTTGAATACACTTGATGTTGATTCCAAATAATAGCACATTTGATGTACTAACTATATATTCATAATCTAAACCATGTTCCATACGTACACCGTGTTTATCACACAAAGTATAGTGCCCCGCCACCTACATTAAGACAAGTATTTAGACCTGAGTTGCAAAAGCCACATATTAGCCCAAATTATAATCAATGTTGTACTTTATGATATCTTCTTCAAGTATCCGTATCCACCTTTTTATAATGAATTATGATCATTGTTTGTCTTTTACACCTTCACGATCCTCTTTTATTTGTAGCTAGCTAGCGCTAACTTTCTACCGTGCATGCACATGCCCGCCCCCTCACACACCCTTAGAGTCCCCTCCATCACGCATGTTCATTATTTCTCTTTAGGTCGTGCACCAGCGGTGTGTGTAGGTCCCCGGCTCCTTCTTTCTGGCACACACCGGTCGATATACCTCTCTAGCCAAGTGTGCCTACAACAAACACATATATACTTCCCCTCTTCTCTTCTCACCGTCCATGCCCCCATATGTCCAATACGATTCCACGCAGGTGCACACTCCCGCCCCTCTTTTCATTAGTCACATGCTCACACCCTCCTCCCCCCTCAACATGGTTGGCCTCTCGCACCACCTCCTAGCCACACTCTCTCCCCCTGTCTGCCTCTCCGGACCTTATTTGCTTCTAACACATGCAGGCGTGTATATGAACTGATCTCCCTACATATATCCAGGTCGACTATAATTCGTTTTCACCAAGCACCCATACACTTACCTCGCTAGTTATGTCTCTCCATTTCTCGGACACACCACGGTTGATCTTCCTATGTAGTTATGCATGCTTACCACAACCATATCTTCTACCCTCATCATCCTTGAATACCTCCCGACCCGTCTCTCACACGCACGTGCATAGACAGACAGACATCCCCCGCCCTCTCTTATTGATATTGCACTCATACCCTCCATTTGTCTAGCAGACCTCTCCCACCATTTGTGAGACGCCACTCCACCACCAACCCTCCGACGCTCTACCTTTGTCTTTTTCCCAACCTTATTCCTTTGCTACACATATCCATGGATGTCGATCGATCTCCCTCAATACATAGTTAGGTCTCTCTCCTTCCCCAGACATATACTAGTCGGCCGGTCTCTACCCCCCTCCCCCCCACACACACCGATAGTCGAATGTTGTAGGTAGGTATCCATGCCACAGAGAAGAACTGCACCACTGCCCTCTCAAATTCTAGTAGGCCAGCCGCCCTGTATCCTTGACGCGGGCAAACACAAATTCGATGGCACTCTTTATCGATCGCACAGCCACACACTTCATCCCTGTTTTCAATTCTATCGATATCTCACGTCCATGACTCCATTTCAAACACATTGCATATGTTACGTTTTTCTGATTGAGATATCATCAACACATTGCCTCTATTTCGCACAAACAATGTCTCTCACACCCACTCACGTACGTACCTACACCTAAAGAAGAAGTGCACGCAGGACGCACATACTCACGTCTCGTTCCCGGCCACACCCGCGCGGGTACACGGTGGAGTTCGTTTCTGTACGAAAAGGCAGCCCATGTGATAATTTGACGCGTGTAGCGGTTGTTTACTCGAAGAAGGGTCAGGTACCACGCCCAAGATATAAAACGATTGTCGTGGGGAAAATGGAAAAATGGGTTTGTCTCTTGTGAGTCTCGTTACACAATCTCACACAAGGCCGCCGTGGCCTCTCTCTCTCAGCGTTGGTTAGTGATCCGGCCGCATCCTGTCCGCCGGCGGAAAGGGAGGATGTGCATCGTCTCTCCGTTCGACGGCGTTGAGGCAGCTCGTCCCGATCTGCGGTACCCTCCGTTCTCTCTGATCAAGCCCCGGCGCGGTAGGGCCTTCGCCACTTGCTCGCTGCCACAGTATGGCCAGATCCCGGCCGCCGGCGCCCTCCTAGTAACATCCCGACGACCCTCAGGTACAGCTTCCTCCGTCCTTGCTCCACTGCCCATCTTCCCACGTTCCTGCATGTGGATCTTCTTTAGTTGTTTGCTTAAATCATATCTCGGCCGTCGTACTTTCCATCTTGCAATCTTGTCCTTAAACCATTTTTGATAAACCACCATGTGCTATCTTTCCCTTTTTACATGGAACATGCTTCTTTTTTGTCGGGTATGTGTCTTCAACTCGTGTTATTGGGCAGTAATTGTTTCCTTTCGACCTCCTTTTGCAAACAGGGCTATCCATTTTCACCTCGTTGCTATTGCGACCTTTTGGTGAACTGCACAAATCACTTTTCTGAAGAGTGTTTTGTGTAGTTCCGCCAAAATGTCACACGGGCAACGTTTTTACATTTCTGTGGGATTGCGGAAAGGGAGATTGGTTTTGCTATCCTCCTCATCCAACTCCGTGCCTAATCTTCTCCGACAAGAAGTTAGTCCTAAAGAGAGATCGTAGAGGTGATCGGCTTCTATTTATGTGTGTTATGTTTCATCATCTAGTTCCACTATTATTGTAATCACACTGACTAGATATCTTTGCAAACAGGGATGGTCCGCCCGATTTTAGTGGAGCTCCACAAAATGATCGGATTGTGGTGTCCTTCATACACCTCTTTTTTGGCTACAGAGCTGGGTGAAACTAGCTGCCAAGCAATAAACACTGTGCCAAGGAAATGGAGCCATGCCTACGAACAACATCGATCAATTATATTTTTTTCTTTATTTGTACACCTTCTCACAACTTTGTCTTTAGTTGTGATGTGAATATTGGCGCTGATCTGCGAACCATTGAGATGCATTAGGCCATGGTAGTTTCATTTGTATTTGATGGAATGTTGTAACGAGATAATCTTGAGGCAAGACACATGAATCCAAAGTTGAAACCTTTTTTTTCCTGTGGGAACCAGAGTTGAAACCTTCATAGCATCACAGTACAATTTCATCAAAATTATGCGTACATATAAACAAATCCTGAAGGATTGATAGCAATGCCAGAAACAATTCAACTTCATTTCGCCGACATGTTGGACATCCTTCATCCGGATCCACCTGCCATGCAGCAATATTGAGTGCACAACACAACTTCAGGGAAAGATTCAACCCGTTCGTTGCGCCGCAGTAGTAATGACTAGTGAGCAGTCAAATCATAGAGCCCCACCTTTGCCACAGTAAGTTGCTCGGACGAAGCAACCATCATTTCTCTGTTCCTTGAATCCGTTGATACTCCCATATTCCCACAGTAAAGTTGATAGGGTGAATCAACCATCACTATATCCTCTCACGTGTGATGACCACGGGAGCTATCCATTCAGATTGCATGTTAAAAAAATAAAGGTCGATAACTAATGCGGCAAACTTTCAAAAAAAAAAACTAATGCGGCACTTCGGGCCAACGCGGCCAGATCGCATTTTGCACGAGAAATTACACACCATATTTCATTGACATGTGGTCCCGTTCCAACATATCAGTGAGATGACGGCGAGTAGTAGGAGTATTTCTGAACCGACGTGTAGGCCGGGGCACCCCTTCGTGAACCGTGGCAAACTAGCAACCGTCCACTGACGCTTCGCCTTTCCCTCTCGATTTGGAACTGCTGTCGCACGCTCTTCCTCTCCCTCCTCCATTTTCCTTTAGCCCTTCATGCTTTCTTCTGCCATTGTTCGATCATCTTCTCCATGGAGGGAACAGGACGGAAACGACCCCGTTATTCTTGCCCTGATCTGAAAGATGACTTGGTGGAGGAACTCATTGATCGGTGCGACGTCATCACCTCGGCTAGCATGGCAGGTTTCGTTCAAGCCCATTCTTGACACAACTAATAACATCATTACAAGGAACCCAAGAGTCAAGGAACGGATTGATCTCCCCTATCTTCTTCGCCGTGACTTTGATGACCGGCGCCATCACGACGGAGGCCTCACCCTGTGCAAGTTGATGCCGCTTGATAATGATACGTATGATGTTAAGATGCCATCGCTTGAGGGCAAGGCCTGGGCAGGCGCAAATGGAGATTGGGTTGTTTACATTGGGTCCAACTGCGAGTGGGAACTTGTGAATGTGTACACTCGTGACCGGGTTCCACTTCCAAAAATCTCAGCAGGCTGCCCAGAGGTTGAGCACACCGGTATTGTACGCACGTTCAAATACAATCATGGTGACTGTCTTCTACGGAAGATAGAAATTTCTCGAGTCCCCACCCGCTCTTGGAATTACAACAACTATGAAGTTGTTGCTATCTTCGACAAGCTTGTTGTCGTCGTTGCTGGTTTGACTCGATGGACATTGCTCAAAAATCAGTTTCTGTACACGAATGAGTACTGTGATGCAATGGAATACGAGGGCCTTGTGTTTGCTGCCACCACTCGTGGCACTGTTTTTGCATGGAATCGTTATGATTTTGGTACGTTTGTCTTCCAATGTAATTATAATTGTTTCATCCACATTCATGCGGGTTAGCAAGTTTCCCTTTACTAATTAACCTTCTTCTTGTGTTTCCAAGGTCCTGTGAAAATTCCACCACCTATACTTGAAAAATTTTATTACCAAGGGGGAGATGACGATGGTGATGATCACAAGCATGAGGACGAGAAGCGCCCATATACTCGTTGGCGCCTGGCAACTAATTCCGATGGATCACCTCTTCTCGTGTGTATATAGCCCACTGATGATGTTACTGCTAAGGAAGCAGGTGTAGTCTCCCATGGTCGCACTCTCCGGACCTATTCCAACACCCGTTGCATGGTATTCGGATGGATACTAGTGCGCTAGCGCCAACACCTTCTCCCTGGTATAGAATTGATAGTCTTGGAGAAAACTCGCTCTTCCTTGGATAGAACTATCCGATGATGGTGAAAGGCGATCCAACTGTTGTTGACACAACGTGACTAGCACCATTTATGAGAAGCAATTGTGTCTATACCTTGGACATTTGGGTGGTTCCCCACCGGTAATCTTGATATAGTAGGCCGCTTCACTGGATGATCGATCTGCATTGGTCTCGAGATCGACAATAGATGCCCGTCCCGAGAATCACTTGTGGTTCAAAGCAAGCGTTTCCAACGTCGAGGAATGGTTGAGTTGAAGTTCATTTCATTGCTTGTTATTTCTTGTGTGGTGAAAACTTTAGTATTTATAATGTATCCTCATTGTCGATGTGGGTTGATGACCTGTTGTATGTAATAAAATGATATGCCTGTGATAAACTTACTAAATTTATGAATGGCTTTCGAGTTGCTTCTGTGAGTGAGTGGTGCGACGAGGCAAAAAATATTTTCCGAATACATAATTGTATGTGCATTGCAATAGGTTATCGGATGAGGCCAATCATCAACAATAGTAGTACACTATTTGTACTAGCTTCACATGCTTCGCGCGTCGTGCGGGTGTTTTTACTGTAGCCATACGTAACCAGCACCTTGAATCCTCGATACTAGTAGTACTATATAGTAAGTAGTAGGAGTAGTAGGGTGGCATGGGCCAGAACAAGCATTCACGTCCAGGAGTACGGCACATGCCACCAGCACGACTTCCATCTGACACCAAATTTCTTGGAGTCCGTGCTAGAGCAATCTCTTCAACCTCATCGTTTCTCTAACTCAGCCATCACGCGGCGGGCGAGGTGGGGTTTGCCGATAGTCGGTTTCCTCAACTGCGGTCCCACTTGTAAGGCCAACTCCAACGCTCTATCAATATATGGATGTACTCTTCTTCCCAATACAAAAACTTGCATCCATTCTACTCCCTCTGTTCTAGTATTTGTAAAAATATATATGTATCTAGACATGTTTTAGTATATAGGCACATCCATTTTTCGACAAATGGAAGTCAAGTATTTTGGAACGGAGGGAGTACACAATAAAATTTTTAAGTTAGCACAACTAGTCTAATCCGATAGCACAACCGAAGATTTGGTCGGGTTCTTCCTCCTTTTGCCGACACGTGGGACATCCAACATCCAGGTCGTGTCATGAAAGAAAATAGAGTGGTAGTTGATAAGTTGAAGCCACGAGATGTGCATCTTGGGTTAAGCGTAAATAGAATCTTACTACTCTTGAGTAACTCCAAAAGCGGCCACCAAGATCTTTCTTGGATTTGTTTTTCATCACCAAAGATGTCGAGGTGAAAGATGTGCGGTTCGATGGGTCCTCTTGCGTTTTCAGCGACATGTGGGGCGCATGTGAGAAAACAGATAATGGGCTCCAGCGTCCATTGGCTGGCTGAGAAGAGATAGAGGAGTCTTGAGCACGGACTGCAGGAAATTTGTTCTCGTAACCAGCACCTTGATATTCGGCGTGTGGTTGTTTCTAGAATAAAAAAAGGATATACCTCTACTTATGTTACTCCCACTATGCCTAGCCTAAGGTTAGTAGGTGACCTTGCGCTTGGCTCTTCGCCTCTTCCGGAAGTCGATGGTTCTACAGTAGTGCTTCTAGCAATCTGACACCAAATGAACTGCTGCACGTCCACAGCTTGTAAGCAAAAGTTTCTCCTCGTGCTGCGAGCCACCGCGCACACGTTGGCGAGGGAGAAGGCGTAATCAAGCTTCTCGTCGTTCTGCGAGTTGACGAGACACATCAAAGTTATTTACTAGTAGTACGTACTCTCTCCAAAAAAGGGCTGACCATGTCATTGCTACCATCCCGTGCTCCGTCGTTGAGTACGTGCACTATTCATGTGCCATTCACGTGCCATCGAGGAGAAAAAATATTGCGTAGGTGCCATCAAAGTGCACGACTCACTTACGGAAAAGGGTTTCCCCCCGCTCCCCCCCGCACGACTCACTTACGCACTGCTTATCTGATTATCTCCATTTTCTTGCATGACACGTGCACCTTGATGCTAGATGTCTCGCGTGTTGGGAAAAGGATGAACAAAGCTCACATAAAAGAAAAGAGTTGAAGAGCATAGATTCTCGACGACCGAGGAGGAGCAAGGAACCTCGCGGTGGAGCGTCTGCAAGGAACCTTGCGCGTTTTCCCCTGTTTTTTGCCGCCTGCCCACCTATAAACAACTAAAAGAACATGAACTTTTTGCTAACCACTAGAAATGGTACATCAGAATGCTAAGTTGAATATGTTTTATACTCCCTCCGTTCCCAAATATAAGTATTTTTAGATATTTCAATAAGGGACTACATACGAAACAAAATGAGTGAATCTAAACTCTAAAATATGTACACAAGCGAACGCACTTACTCCATCCGATCCAACTCATGCACATACGCGCACAGCATGGAGCACACAATGCACGTACACAAGACGTGCATGCACACACGCTCGGCCGCAGAATGCACGTGAATAACACATGCATGCGCACACACTCAGCTGCATGGAGGCGTGCGCCATCAGCGGCGACGTCCGGTTCAGCGTGCTACACCGAAGCTCGCACGCAACGGCGCATACGCATCTCTTGCAGCACCTATTTGCCGTCGTTGCTCAACTACTAGTCGGAGACGAAGATGAGCGTAGCCTCGGTCTTAGAGCTAGCACCGATGGAAAAACACGCACGATGCACGCACACAAGCACATACGGAGTGCCCACGACGTGGTGGTGGTGCATCCCCAGTCGCCTCTACTCCTTCTGCGCACGTTGTCTATCAAGGCGGCTGCATGCTAATGATGATGTGGGTGAGATCTTCTAGGACTCAGATGATGACGAGGAAAATTATGATACACAAGGTGACGTACACCGTCAAGGTCCACGGTCAAGGGGGAGCTTGCAAGTGCTTAGATGTGCTTAGAGCAAGTACAATAGAGCTGAGTCAGCGGGCTATAAGGAATAAGCAGTACTATATTTCTGCTTAGTTGGAGGAAAGAGAAGAGGAGAGAGAATGTAAGCAGGCTCTTCATGAAGAGCCAGCTCTAGCACGTGCTCCTAGGCACTTTGTAGTACATGTTGACTATAAGATGGGTTGTAGGCTTATAGCCAGCAGCTGCTATACTATTAATGCTCTTTAGATGAGGTGCTAAGTGCATTAAATGGCTTAGTAACTCAAGTGTTCAATGCATAGATGCTTAGTTTATTGGTGCCACATCATATTTTATGCCTACGTGGTAGGCTTAGCAGCTATACATGGTGGAGCACTTGGAGAGGCCAAGGCTGGTCATAGTGGGGAGTAACTTGTACTGTAACATATTACTATGTTACTCTAAACATCTCTATAAACTGGAAAGGAGGGAGTAGTAACATACACTAGTGTCATATGTAGAGTATGGGAGCACATGATATTTCCCCGTCCGGACCGATCCCAAGTTGGCTTCTCACCTTCTTGGCCCAACAAAAAACCCTCCCCCTCCCACGCGCGCTTCCCGCCCGGCGCCAGCTGAGCCCGCCGCTCCACATTGATGGCAAGTCAGGGCGACGCGACCTCTCACTGCTTCCGCCGTTGAAGCGTCATGCCGACCGAGGGCACCACCCGTTGCACGCCCGGCATTTCAAACTACACAGTGGATAGTAACTTTTAGAGCAAGTACTACTATAATTAGATGACATAAGCAGGCTATAAGGATTTAATATAGTATTTGTGCTTAGTTGAAGGAGAGAGAAGAGGAGAAAGATAAGCGGGTTGTAAACGTGTAGCCGGTTGTACTCCAACATACTCTACTTTGTGAGACAAAAGGTGGGGCCATTATTAATGATATTGTATTTATACTAAAGGGACTAACGGAGGCCTTAATTAGTTCGTTTTTTAGACAAACCTTGGTGGAGCTATTATTGACTTTTTTTGAGCTATTATTAACTTGGACGTGGGGTTTGGGGGCCAAAGGCCTACTATTATACTCCGACATGACATGCTCTACCCTAGCCGCCGCTGTATCATATGGTTTCGCACTTCCAGATCTTAGCGCCGCCACGCAATTCTTCTCCAGCCCTCCTTCCGGCGTGCACCGCGAGAAGGGACAGCAGTCCTCCGAACCCCGCCTTTCGTGATCCTGTACGGGAGAGGGGCGATCAGGTTTTTGGGGAGCACACTCCTGTGGCGCTGCCGCAGAACGACTTCCTCAACGACAGCCTTCTTCCCGACCTCGGTAACCTCTTCATCAACGACATGAGTGACAACATCAACCACATCGGTTCTGCTCATTTATCAAAGTATGTGATTCTGTCCTCTAGTTTAGTCCGCATCATTACTTTGATGTTTGCAATTGTCGTCATGATCTATTTACTGCTGATTCGTATTAAATCTCATACTAAATTGCTCATATATTCAACAATCCAATCCAAAAACCTGATCACAGGCAATTTACTCTGAGTTATTTTGCTGCACTTTTGAAGCCGCCTACTTTTAAGGGGGTGCAATATAAAAGGTGGCACACAAGAGCAGTATATTGGTTTCAGATCATGTGTTGCTATGACGCCACTAAGGGTAAGCCTAAGGGCGATCTTAATCCTACACAGTAGGAAGCTTTTCAGAACATGGATACCCTCTTCAAAGCCTCCCTGCTAAGTGTTCTTGACGATTCCATTGTGGATTCGTATATGTTGTTTGAAAGCGGCAAAGACATGTGGGCTGCGCTCGAGGCCACGTTTGGGCCCTCGGGCGCTGGCAACGAGTTGTACGTCATGGAGCAATTCTGTGACTACAAGATGGTGATGGCGCTCTGTTGTTCAGCAGACTCATGAGATCTGATCACTCTCTAAGGAACTTGAGTACTTTAAGTGTGTGTTGCGGACAAATTTGTTCTTGGGACCATCATTGCCAAGCTTCCACCTTCGTGGAGCGATTTTGCTACTTCTCTGAAAAACAAGAGACATGAGTTTTCTGTTTTGGATCTCATTAGCACTCTTGATTTTGAGGAGAAAGCGAGAGCAAAGACACACGTGCTCGGTCGCCGAGGGAGCTTCTAGTGCCCACATGGTACACGAGAAGAACTTCCAGCCCAACCAGCCCCAAAACAACAAGAACAAATCTCAGGGGAAAGGCAAGTTTGATGCAAAGAACAAGCCGTCACATTCTACCAACTTCAAGAAGAATTCTCATAACGGAAGGGTACAAACCTCAATTTTGGTAGCACCGCACAAAATTTATATGGCTGCATCTACCTGCTGTCACCTAACCTCATGGTGCTCGGTATTCCTACATTAAGTAACTAGGTACAATGACCACCGCAAGATGAAATTAGCTTATTAAATGCGTTGACTTGCTGAATGCGGTCTGAACGATCTGTCATGTCCGGAGGAGCAAACAAGCGGTCAAGCAGCGAAGGTGGAAATCAACCAAGGACTTATGAAATTATATGTAATCTTCCTCGGGCAGGTCGGTATCCCTTCGTCCGGATGATCGTGTTTTGTCATGCCGAGCTATTGATATGTGCTACTGTTTTGCAACACCGTTTAAGTATAGCTACTGTTTTCCTATCTTTTGATTCGGGACAATGAATAGGATATCGAGGAACTGCACAATATGGACCCATGTTGAGTCATCTCTATTGCCTCATGTGTTTCTTGCAAATGTGTCAAAGATCAATTGCAAGATGAGGCAGCTAGATAGCTGTGGAGTTGCCAACATGCTCAAAGTGCTCATAACATTGAGAAGAAACAAGCATGCCCAGAAATTAATGCGTCTTGAGAGGCCCTTTGCTCGAGAAGCATCGACCCATTTTCTTTATTTCCACACCTTCTCACAGTTTTGTATATTGGTTATAGTATGGTGAATCATTGAGATGCATAGACATGCTGAACTTTTGTTCTTCTGAATGTTAGTTTAATGTGAGTTATGCGCATCGATTACCGCATCCTCTAATTTGGTGGATGCACACAGAAAAATAAATCTCCTTAATTTACTCCATAACCACCCTATTAAATAGGCCTAGTAACAAACCAGGCGCATGAAGTGGCCGGCGGGCACATGCATCCTGCATGCATGGCTAGTCATGCAGCAATGCAAAAGAAGAGAGCGGTTCTTGGTAAAAAGCGAGTAGTTTGTGCAGCGTGCCTTATAAGCACGAACAGCTCGCTCTCCCGCTTCCGTCTCCCCACCCAATTCCCCCCGCTCCCCAATCTTCCTCACTCGTCCAGAAAACCCCGATCACCTTCTTCCTCACTCGTACAGAAAACGCCTGCTCCTCTTCTTCCACTCCTACAGAAATCCCCAGCCCTCCTTCTTCCCCACTCGCACTGCCACTAGGCTCGTCTCTGGCTACTCTGCTCAAACCCGTGAGCTCGGCGCGACGCCCACAAGGAAAATGGAGTAGGCTGGCCCCAACGCCAAGAAGATGAGGCTCCCTTGCGGCGCGGCGGTTGTAGATCCCTTTTGTGGCTGGGGAGAAGTGGCGAGCCCCCCCCACCCGGATCGAGGAACCGTAGAATCTCCGTGGACCGCATCAAGAATCCCGGACGTCATCCTTGAGGAGATCATCTCGCTTCTCCCCACCAAGGATTGCTGCCGCACACAAGTCCTCTCAACTCAGTGGCGCCCTCTATGGCGCACCGCGCCCCTCAATCTCGACTGTCATCAGATATCTGTCCTTCATGAATTTGATCTCATCAGAGCCATCGTCTCTTCTCACCAGCAGGGCCCCGTTCAATGCCTCTGCATCCCGACAAGCTACCTGCTGTCCATACCCGGCAAGGTGGTCGCTTGGCTGACATCCCCTGAATTCGGAAAACTCCAGCAGTTTGAGTTCTACCATTACCACGAAAGTTTCATACCACGAACATACCAAGAATTCGTGCCCACACCACCATTGTCCATCTCGCGGTTTTCCTCCTCTCTCCACACCGCCACCTTCGCCCGGTGCCATCTACCAGACGATCTGGTACAAATGCTTCGACTCCCACTGCTAAAAAAATTCACTTGTGGTGCTTTATCTGTCGGAGGCCTCACTGCACAGCATCATCCACTTCAGTTGCCCTGCCCTGGAGCGCTTGCTGATTGTTTTGGGAATAGAAATTGGTATCAGTTGTCTCCAAATAAAGTCGCCTCACCTTAAAAGCATTGGAATTTGTTTTAAAGGACAACAGCTCATCATCCAAGATGCCCCTTCACTTGAAAGGTTGCTCCTTCATAGTTTTATACACCTTCGAAATAACTGCTGTCTCTGCTACCAAACCGGAGACCTTGGGTGTAATTAATGACCCGTTTAATAATCACAAGGAGTTGGTGTTTGGCTCCTCACTTTTTCAGGTACCATATATTTTCATCTACACATTTGTCATCATATGCTGCATTTTTCATTTGTGCGCATAAGTTTTATATCATCTTGGAGTACACTTTGGGTACTAATATTATGTTATATGCTCAATGAAGAGTTCATCCATTGATAGCCTATCAATGCTGCTGGATTTTGTCAAGATCATATATATCAGAATGTATAGTTTCGATCTGGACATAATTATTAGCTTGCTGTGATGCCTTCGATCATATATTGTACTAGAATTAACTGTTCAGCTGTTGTTCTTTCGACATACTCTTTTTTCAGACCTTAACTATTTTCAATCTTCATGTCTACTTAGGGAGAACCACATGGAGAAAAACATATAACCAATCGTTGGCGTAATAACCACAAGGATTTTCTCAATTCTCATGACATTCGTTTGAGGACAGTAATGATGGGACGATATGCATCCAACCAGGCAAACAGAAGCTTTGTCACATTCTTCCTGTTGAACGCGAGGTTACTATTGTCCATGAGGCTTAATTTTTAGAGCAAGAGATTTCTCACGGATGAACATGTTGAACAGCAAAAAAAGAAGTTTCAGGTGGACAAATGGGCTTCTAAACGTGCTCGGCTTATATTTACAATAAGTTGTAGACATCCTGAAATAAGTTTTTTGCACAGGATGTTGATTTTATGGATCAGACCGATCCATTTGTTTGTGACTGCAAAAAAGAGTGGTTGGGTTAGATGTTACTGTCATGTTCAATCTGGGTTTTGTCTAAAAATTTGATGAACAATTAATCCTTGGCCTTTTTGTACCATTTGTATGCTTGACTTGCATGTTGTTGCCCTCGTACTCCCCTCGACCTGCCACTACACTGCCGCATCTTTCATGGCTGCTGTTCGTTCCCGTCCGAGGCCTTGCCGTCGTTCTCCGCCTTGGTTAGCTTGCTATGCTGGCCGCCGTCTGGTGTTGTCAACATGGTCAACAACCAAGAGGAATCAGGAGATGACTGTACGTGGAGAGGTGACAGAGGGACCCACCGGGGTCATTGCATTTATAGCGGGTGCCTCGTTATTACAAGCCAAAACAATACTTCCTCCTAATTGTTTGACAACTAGGTTCCACGCCATTGTCAATGTAGTCAATAAACAAGAAAATTACACAACGGCGGATAACACGAGGGACCCGACAGCTCGCCCGGTTGTTTTTCGGTTTGAGCGGAGCTCAATCGCACGCTATCTGGGGTGGCCCTGTCTAGCCCACGCTTACGCTTTTATTAAGCACATGACGAGCCCAGTTGATGTTTTTTTCTTTACGAAATTGGCTAGCCAGTTCTTTTTTGGAGAAACCAAAACCGAGGCCTACTTGCTTTTCTCAGCCTACTTTGCTGCAAATCTTTCAAGACGAGGAGGGATAAGAAATGGGCTTCCCCAGAAAATGGGCTATAAGTTGTAAGAAATGGGCTGTAAATTTTTAAACCAAAGCCAACCGGCAATTGCATTAAAATATCATTTTTTTTCAGGATTTCTCTACTCTCTACTCTTATAAAAACCAAAGCCAACCGGCAATTACATTAAAATATCATCTTTTCACCCACAAGATAAACTACTCATACAAATGCATCTTCATGTTCCGTGCAACGAACGGGCAACTTGCTAGTTAAGATTCTAAATTTCATTCTTTTTTTTGCGGAGAATTGTTTTTTGAATTTTATTTTGATATAATTTTTTGAAAACTAATTTTAACGTGACTCGAAATTTCGTGATTAAATGAGTTCGGACCCCACCGAAATATGCAAAATTTCGTTGAATTTTTAGCGATGCCTGAATATATGGTGCGTAATGCTAATAAAAAGAATATGAGCTTCAAATATCCTTAAGAATTAGCAAATGGGATGTAAATTATTGAAAATAATGGCTAATGGGTTGTATGCTGTTTTCCACAGATTTGGAGGCTGACTTACGGGCCTACTAGGTTGTGATGACGCTGTCCTAAATTTTTTTGACGCCAGCGTCGCAAGGCTTTGTCAACTTAGTCAACACATAACGATGATCGTTGGATGTCCATCCAACGGCCGCCGTGTTTCTTCAATCTCGATCTTCTGCTCCAAATACCCAAACCAGCGTCGGTAGACTGCTGCTCCCTCCTCCGTGGCTGGTTATCTTGCCGCCAATCATCCCTCTAACCACCCACACATCCTATTATTTTTCGGCGACGTCAGCCTCACCCCGCAGCTGACCAGTTAGCGCTCGTTCTCCCCTCAGCGTGGGCATCCGCTGCGGTGGCTTCGCCGGCTCCGGGTGGTTCTCTTCCTGGGCCCGCCCTCGTCCACGCGTTTGTGCTCTCGGCGGCGAGGTCAACATGGTCGACAAACAACAGCCATTGGAATAGGTCGGTAGAGGGGCCCACACAGAAAATGCCTCCTTATTACGCCGCAAAATAATGATTCCTCCACGATAACTGGGACCCACCGAAGGGTCTCAGTATTTCGCGAAAAAACGTTCCCCATTTGTCACTCGGACCCACCGGAAATGCCCCCCTTATTACGCACAAAAAAAGAATACTCCCCCTGCTAGCTGGGACTCACCTTGGTGGGAGGCTGACTTGTGGGCCTACTAAGTTTACGGGGACGGAGGGCTTTGTCAACTTAGTCAATATGAACGACTCTAGCTCCAGTGACCGTACGATGTCCATCCAACGGCCATAGTGCTTCTTGAACCTTTGGTCTTCGTGCTCTAGCCGCCCAAAGCAGCGCCGGTCGTGCTGCGTGCTCCTGCCTCTCGTGGCCGGCTGTGATGCCGCGGAGGCCTCGCCGCCCCCTACTACTCCCACCGCTGGCCAGGCCATCCCTCTACTCACCCACACCCCCTGTAATTCTGCGGCGACGGCATCCTCACCCTCGTACTCCTCTTCGCGTGGGCATCCACTGCTGCATCTTCCCCGGCTCCACGTCGTCCCCTTCCTAGGCCTCGCCGTCGTCCACCGCCGTGGTGCTCTCGGCGCGGTGTGGTCAATGTGGTCAACGACCGACTTCCATCGGAAGAGTACTGTGCATGGAGAGGCTGACAGCTGGGTCCACGGTGACCGCAAGGAAGTGCCTCCTTATTACGCGCGAAATAATTATTCCTCCACCTGACAGCGGGGATCCACCGGACGGGCCACCGTATTTCGCTAAAAAAACGTTTCCCTCTGACTGCTGGGACCCACCAGCTACATCTTCGCACGCAAGGAAGTGCGTCCGGGCAAAAAAAATGATTCACCCCCCTGACTGCTGGGACCCACCAGCTACATCTTCGCACACAAGGAAGTGCGTCCGGGCAAAAACAAAAACAAAACGATCGCCCACCTGACTGCTAGGACCCACCAGCTACATCTTCGCAGGCAAGGAAGTGCCTGACAGTCGGGACCCACCTGGTCGAAGCGTACGTAGCGTTGTCATTCTAGTCGCGAACGTGTACGTACATTATGGTCGTAGTAGTAGGCGCCGCGTACACACGCACGCATAGCGGCGAGGTGCAAGAAAGAAAATCTGACACGACGCACATACGGGATGGGTCTCCAACGCCTACTCGCGCATACGTACATGGCTGGGTTGGAACGGAGAAACAGCGTCGTCGTCGTGTTCATGGGGAGCCAACCGGCTGGGTCGGAACGGAATGCGTGGTCGTGTTCATCGGGAGGGCTTGGACGGAACAGGCGATGGAACCGAGGCCTGGCGTACCGCACAACGGAGGAAACATCCTTGTGTTCGACCGGCCACGTTCGAAATGGGGTCCTGTTGATCGAGAGGGGCCTGCGTACCGCAAAACGGAGGAAACGGACCTCCTACGGTCGAAACGGGGGTCTTGTTGATCAGGAGGGGTGTGGCGTACCGCAAAACGGAGGAAACGGACCTCCTACGGTCGAAATGGGGGTCCTGTTGATCGGGAGGGGTGTGGTGTACCGCAAAATGGATGAAACGGACTTGTGTTGGAGCGCTACGGTCGAAACGGGGGGGAGGGGTGTGGCGTACCGCAAAGCAGATGAAACGGACTTGTGTTGGGCGCTTCGGTCAGCAGGGGAGGGTGTGGCGTGCGCAAAAGCAGGACTCCATGGGATACTGTTCATCTCCACCGTCGACCTCCTCCAGCCTCCACGGTCTACCGTCGACCTCCTCCAGCCTCCACGGGCTCCTGTTCATCCAGCCTCCACCGCGCGCTACTCAACCAACTACTGTTCAACCACCCCTCCACGGGCACCCCTCCACCGTCTACTATTCATCCGGCCCTCCACACCACGGGGTCCTGTTCAACAACCCCTCCACGGCCACCCTCCACTGTCTCCTGTTCATCCAGCCCTCCACACCACGGGTTCCTGTTCATCCAGAAGCAACGCCACCGCTCACTGTTCATCCAAACCCCCCCGCAACGCTCACTGTTCATCCAAGAGGCAGCATCGATCGGCTTCAGAGCAGCAGTAGCGAAGGAATCGCTCCATCGGGTTCAGTTAACAGCCATCGATCGATCGCTCGGGTTCAGTAACGCGTAGCCTGCAGTGCAATCGCTTGGGTTCAGTTAGAGCCCAACGCCTCACTCGGTTCAGTTAGAGCCAACGCCTCGCACACACACGCGTACGTACGAGAGAAACGCGCATCGTTCCGCCTCCGACCTCCCACCGTAACCGGCAACTCCCCGAAATTTTCCTCCCCCTCGCTTCTACCACGGTTTTTTCTGTCATGGACGGCCCAAAGAATGTCATGCAGCCGCGTCTCCGGCCCGCCCAGGACGAAAAGCCCATTTTCTGTCATGATTTTTTGTCATAGAAGTAGGAGCCCACCAGATCTATGATGATACCGGGTTTTGTCACAATTATCGTCATAGAAGTGTCATATGTATGACATAAAAAAATTTCGTTCGGCCCAAAATGTCATGGATGTGTCTTTTTTTGTAGTGGTCGTCGCTGCAAGGCTTGATGGCCCCCTCAATCGTCAATGACACGGTCCAGTGCGAGACTTTTCTCCCAGGACAGATCTTCGTGTTCGGTGGCCGCCTTTGCGGCCAATCCGCTTAGTCATCCGAGCAGATCGGCACTCGCTCCGCCACCAGATCAGGTTCGGAAACCTGAACTACACGGACGATATCCATGGAGACTTGATCTTCGACGGAATCGGGCCTGTGCCAGGAGCGCCGGACAGTCACGATGAGGACGGCTTAGCCCTGCTGTCGGACAATGCTCGGGATATCACCCCGGCAGCAGCCCCGGACGTAAATCCGGAACAGACTGCGTGGCCCAAGGACGGGTGGATGGACCCCGCCCCGCCGATCGCACACTCATCGGCGGTAGAGCCGAACACAAGCCTCACCTCTAAGGAAGCCTGTGACTCCAGACACCCGGACTCGTATCCGGTTGTAGGTCCCAGTCCGCGCGCTCCCGAGCCTGCCGAGCCTGGTTGGGCTCCAGTAATGGAGTTTACCGCTGCGGATATCTTCCAGCACTCGCCCTTTGGAGACATGCTGAACTCGTTAAAGTCTCTCTCTTTGACAGGAGACTCTTGGCCAAACTATGTCCGGCTCGAGTGGGAAGCAGGCGACAAAGGAATTCGTTGCCCACCCACCACCCATTTCATTGCCACGATCGATGAATTAACCGACGTGCTTGACTTCGACTCCGAAGACATCGACGGTATGGACAACGATGGAGAAGAAGAACAGGAGCCACCGCTCATAGGGCGGTGGACAGCCACCCCGTCGTACGATATATACATGGTGGACACGCCTAAGGAGGATGACGACAATACGGAAGATAAAACCCCCGGGCAAAAGCCAAAGCGACGGCGCAGACGCCGCTCCAAGTCCAGCAACAGTAAAAATAGCGACAAGAGCGCCAGAAAGATCGACACCCCAGTCAACTCTGAAGGCAACAACGACCATATGGACCCAGCGATGGAGAAGGACAAGCCAGGTCACGCTGAACACAGTTCGGAGCAGACGCCCGATCACAATGATCCCGAGGGACGAGCTCATCAAACCGCCCCAGGAAAAGAACACAGTCCGGATGACGATGCATTCATCATCCCGGAAAAATGTGTGGAACGAGATAACCTCCACAGAAGTCTTATGGCCACCGCGAGAAGTCTAAAGAAGCAGAAGCAATGGCTAAAAGCCACACAGGAAACCCTCAATCGCAGATGGAATAAAGTGCTAGACACTGAAGAAAGATACAGCGACGATTGCCATACAAAGAGCTATCCAAAACGCAAGCTACTGCCAGAATTCGACGACAAGGCCGTTCCACCAAAGAATAACACGACCAGGAGTCCGGACGTACCACTTCATAACCGCAACAGAGCAGCTACCGACGCCGTGCACGATTGGCATGAGCACCTAGATAAGAAAGTCAGCGCGGATAGGTCCATCTACGGATCTAAAGGACATACCCCGGCGCGGGACTATGGTCACCAAAATGATCATACCAATCGAATACAAGTTCGGAATAAACACCGGACACAACAACAGTAACGGCATGCCACAAAGACGTCCAGATCTGAGGGCTGCTCACCCCATGTGCTTCACCAAGAAGTTGGACCATGAATTCCACGGGGTTTTAAACCGGTGAACATAGAGGCATCTGAAGAATAGCAGACCTGAAGTGCTGATCGAGGATTTTATATTGCATATACACGGCTCGTGGGGATGACCTCCACGCCATCAAATACCTTCCCTCAAGTTGAAGGGACCAGCTCGACATCGGTTGAAAAGCCTCCCGAAAATTCAATTGGGAGTTGGGAGGAACTCGAGGGCGCTTTCAGGTTAATTTTCAAGGGACTTATGTCCGGCCTCCGGATGCGGACGATTTAAGTCACATAATCCAATAGCCCGGAGAGTCCGCTCGCAAGCTTTGGAACAGATTCCTCACAAAGAAGAATCAAATTGTCGATTGTCCAGACGCCGAATCCTTAGCGGCATTCAAACACAGCATCCGCGACGAGTGGCTCGCCAGACACCTCGGCCAAGAAAAGCCAAGGACGATGGCAGCCTTAATAAGCCTTATGACCCACTTTTGCGCGGGTGAAGATAGCTGGTTGGCCCGTAAAGGCACCAGCGACCCAAGCACATCCGAAATAAGGGATGGCAACGGGAAGCCACGGCGTAGTAAAAACAAACGTCAAAACAAGGAAGAGAGCCCGGACAACACAACGGTCAACGCCGGATTCAGGGGCTCTCGACCCGATCAACAAAAGAAGCCATTTAAAGGCAGTAAGGAGGGACCGTCCGGTTTGAGCGAGTCTCGACGGTCGTGCCAAATTCATGGCACCCCGATAAACACATGAACCACACGCACACGAGAAATCTGGGTCTTCAAGTAGGCCGACAAATTAAATAGCGAACACAAAGGAAGGAAACACCAAGTGAAGACGAGGATGAACCTCGCCCGACCAACACCGGGGATGAAAAATTCCCACCAGAGGTTAAGCGATAAACATGATCCACGCGACTCACACATCCACAAGAAGGCACGAACGCGCGCTCAGAAACGCGTACGCTATAGAGCACATCGTACCCGCACCTAACTACTGGTTGGCTTGTCCGATCACCTTTGATCACACGGACTGCCTGACTAATATTCGGCGCGGAGGATCAGAGGCCTTGGTGCTTGACCCAATAATCGACGGGTACCATCTCACCCATGTCCTCATGGACGGCGGCAGTAGTCTCAACTTAATATACCAGGACACTGTCCGCAGGATGGGGATAGACCCATCCAGAATTAGCCAAAGCAACGCCACCTTTAAAGGGGTGATACCAGGCGTTGAAGCCTATGGCAGGGGCTCCGTCGTACTGGAGGTAACATTCAGCTCCCCAGGCAACTCCAGAAGCGAAGAACTACTCTTCACCATCGCACCCTTCCAAAGCGGCTATCAAGCATTGCTTGGAAGAGCGGCCTTCGCCCGCTTCAACGCAGTACCACACTATGCCTACCTTACACTCAAGATGCCCGGTCCACGTGGCGTCATCACCGTTAACGGAAACACAGAGTGCTCTTCACGTGCAGAGGAATACGCGGCGGCTCTAGCGGCCGGAGTCTAAGCGGCCTCCGACACCAAAAAGCATGACTGGTCGTTAAGACCACGGACACGGTTAGACGACTCCGGCAGCCCGGATAAAAATGAGCCAGAGCGCCGTATATGTAATCCCATAGAGGACACCAGGGGCTATAAATATTTAATAAAACCCCACCGTGGGCCTGACCTTATTTACAGGCCAACGCCTTACACTTTTACCATCCATCACACGCTTGCGTCATACTCTTTTACACGAGTTTTTTTTCACAGACTCGATGCGTGCGATACCCTTCCAGGAAACGGCACAACAGAGACAAAGGCGCAGACGTGCAGCAGGGCCCCGCTCAAAGGTTTCTCTTTAGATTAAGCCCCTGTGTAAACCTTTTATATTGCCTCTTGTTGTTTACACATCCCATGGGTACTATACCCACAGATGATACTACCATTATTGGCATTTTGCCACGACAGATCAATGCACGTACCTGGAAATACAGGGTTTATAATGAAAGGGCGCTCTTCATCCCATTTTCTGTTACAAAGTCCGAATACCTTCGGGAGTGTTCGGCGTCACAAGTTTGGCCTTATATGCATCAACTCCGAATCATGTCTTTGGTCAAATGTTGGGTTTGCCCGGCTCCTGGGTTTGCCGCCTTACGTTCCGTTCTTATCGGCTAAGGCAGCCAAAGGAGAACTACTGCGATTGTGCCCTGGTTATTCCGGATGAGCAACTCATTAGAGAAAGCCGAAAATTGACTGTCATGATACGGCGAGAGACTATTCAACCACTCGAAGACTTATCGGAATCTTTAGGATTCCTCCGCATCAACGAAGGACCATTTCCCGGTCATGTACACACACGCCCATATTCGGATGCACGCAAAGGTACCAGGGGCTCCATAGTAGCCCCACCGTTAAATTCCCATGGCTAAGCGAAAGTGTTACAGCTATATAGTCTGGTTGCCTAGTTAGACGTGCGATCACCTCCTTAATGGACCAAGGCGTTGGATCAAGTGTGATTACGCATATTTTTGCCAACACCCGCATTGTATGTGTGGGGTTGAAATAACATCGCTAACTTTGAATTACACACACATATATATATATATATATAAACGGCCGCACAGGAGACACAATAATACTTTCAGGCAAAAAGTATAAATATAGCCTTTTAATCAAAATAACATTGTTTTTACAATGATTCGATTTGTCCTTTCGAACAAGACATTCTTGAAAGCCTTTGCGCCTCTATTAAGGAGCACCTTCAATTACTGCTCCAAGTAATGCTCGGCGGATCACGGCCTCCGCGGATGCAGGTCGCTACAATGGTGGCCTCCATATCTGTCCAAAATGCTCTAACACGGGCAAGAGCCATTCGTGCACCCTCTATGCATGCCGACCTTCTCATGCCGTCGATCTGAGATACGGCCCCAAGGAATTGTTGCACCAAACAAAAGTAACTGTCTGGCTTAGACCCCTTCGGCCAAAGATGGTCTATTACAGACCGCATTGCAAGCCCGGACAGCCTATGAAGCTCCGTCACAGCAGCCATCTTCTCACTTAACGGCAGCGGGTGTGCGGGAGCATTGAACTGCGACCAAAAAAGCTTCTCCACTTCTTTTTCACTTTGATCCTCGAAAAACTTGGTTCCATCAGTTGTACTCTTCGCCAAGTCCGCATACGCGTCTGCATGACTCTAGCGTCCATCCAGGGGAGCATACTTCAGATCCAAAAACTTCGTCCGTAGTAAGTAGGAGCCCCCGGCCGCGATTTCACTGGCCTGTTGAAGCTCCTCCCGCACACCCCTGACTTTGGTCCGCATCTCCTTGGTGGCGTTAAGTGTCTTGTTCAGGTTAGCCGAATTAACCTGATTCTCCTTTTCAAGGAGCTCATACCGGTCGGTGGCATTTTTCAACTCCACAGCCATTTTGGCTATCTTTTCCTCGCTTCAGCGATCAGCAGCCTGTTTGGCTCTCAACTCTTCGGCCGCCTTTAGGGCAGCCGCATTGCTAGCCCGAGCTTGTTCCTTGGCCTGGGCAAGTTCCGCCCTCAGGGCTTCCACGGCAGCAGCTCCATCTGCAGTCCAAACATGTCGCGTTAATATTATGCCCCTCTCATATTTTCCTATACAACATAATAAGGAAAGCAGATCACATACCTTGTGACTCGTTCAGCCACTCGTTCACCAGCGTGATATCGGCATCAATCAATCCGATCTGCCTCCTTAGTTTGGCAACTTCAACGGACTGGTCGGCTGTCGGACCCTTAGATACCTGCGCATATGTACAACGCAATCATTACTTACGAAATGTGATCCTCCGTTTGCCGCCTAGGGTGGGCAACCAGAGTCTCAGGGGCTACTATCCATATGGAGCACACCTAGCGTGTGCCTCACATCCAAAAAATAGTGTATTTTTTACTACATACCTCAAAGCCTCTGAGCAGGCTCGTAAATGCTTCATTCAAACCGCTTGTGGCGGATGAAATCTTCTTGAGCACCGTGCTCATTAATGAGTGGTGCTCCTCCGAGAGCACAACTCGCTCCAGAAGGCCTGTCAATATGTCCGGCCAGACACCAAACTGTGCCGGACCCTTCTCATCGCCCCATGTCGGAGCAGAACGCTCCGGGCTCAGGGCGGCTGACGTATTAGCTTCTGGCTTTGGCAAATCCGGACTCCTCCGTGATGACACCTCAGTGTCGCCCGCCGCATGAGGCGGAGAGGCTGGTGGGGTCTCACTCTTCATCATCTCCGGAGGAAGATCCCCCGAAGACGAGCTCTGTTGAGAAGAGCTGCTAGCCGGACTGCAAAGAAAGGATCCTGGTTAGTGTACTCGGAGAAAGGTAGTACCTTTGAATTTAAGGATAACTTATAGCTTGGTGGAGGGCTGGCCCGTTGGCGGGCATGACGCGGTAAGGATGGCCGTCGGGGCAGAGCCCCCTGGTGATACCTTTTTCCCTTGCTTGGGCATCTCCATCTCCAAGTCTTTGAGGCGGCCCTCTTCTTCCTGCGCGGGGAGGAGGCTTTAGCCTCCCCTTCCCGACTATCCTCCTCAGGGGAGGTAACAATTCCCCCGGTTTGCATGCACAGCATGTGAAGTTCGGCTTCTCTGTTCTTCCCTTCGTCTTTCCCTGAGGGTATTTTGCTGAGCACCCGGTCAAGCATCTTGGCAATGGTTGGACTAGGCGAGCCCTTGGGAAGTGGCGCCGGACACCTGATTCTCTCCGCCTTGCTGAGCCATTCCTGGCCACGGAGGATTTTCAGAATAATGACAATGACAAATATAAACGAAGTGTCCAGTTTCAAGGTTGCTTACCTGGGTATCTAGGCGATTGCAGCTTAGGCCCGCATCCTCGGTGGTGTCCGGACACTTTACTTGTGGTCCGAAGAATAATTTACACATCCCTTCGAGCTTCAGGACGAAGAAGTGCTTAATAGTCCGCGTACCCTCTGGATTGAACTCCCATATCCGAA
The DNA here is from genome assembly GCA_021437245.1 of Aegilops speltoides. Taxonomy (NCBI): domain Eukaryota; kingdom Viridiplantae; phylum Streptophyta; class Magnoliopsida; order Poales; family Poaceae; genus Aegilops; species Aegilops speltoides. The sequence goes on from CM038141.1 coordinate 135,206,225, forward strand.
GAGGTCGGCGTTTGCACGGCAACATCCGTCGGATTAGCATTACTTGAATTATGCTGACAAGGTTAATGTCCTTCTCAAGAAGCTCCCTGATACGGCTCTGCAGTATTGGAACATCACTAGCGGGCCCCCAATCCCATCCTACGTCGGTCCATGATGCCAATTGTGACGGAGGGCCCGAGCGGAGCTCGGGGCGGCCACCCACTTTGTGCCTCTGGGAGCCGTGACGTAAAACCACCTCCGCTGCCACACATCGAATACTTCTAGGAAAGAACCCTCTGGCCATGGGGCATCGGCATTCCTACTTATTATGGCACCTCCGCACTCCACATGTCGCCCCTCGATCATCTTCGGCTTCACATTGAAGGTCTTTAGCCATAAGCCGAAGTGTGGAGTGACGTGGAGAAAAGACTTGCACACAATTATGAACGACGAGATATGGAGGATAGCGTCCGGGGCTAGATCGTGAAAATCCAACCCGTAATAGAACATGAGCCCCCTCCCAAAGGGATCAAGGGTGAGGCCCAAGCCGCGGAGGAAGTGAGGGACAAACACGACGCTCTCATTGGGATCGGGAGTTGGGATGGCCTGCCCGGGAGCTGGAAGCCTGTGCTGGATGTCGGCAGTCAAATATCCGACCTCCCTTAGCCTCGCAATGTCCTCCTCTTGGATCGAGGAGGCCACCCACCGGCCTTGAGGGTTGGATCCGGACATATTGGAGGATCAGGGGTGTTTGAGCTTGGGTCTCAGGTGTTAGAACTCGAGGTGCGAAAAGGCGCAAGGGTGGTGGAAGAGAGGTATAGGCCTCGGCCCGTTTATAAAGGGGGTGAATATCAAGAGTCCTCAGCGTGACCGCTTGAGACTTATCTGAAAACACATAGAGTCATACCAACGGTCGTCGTGGGGTTGCGCCCGAATTGATGGAAGATCCCGTAATAAGGGGAACACGATCTCTGCTTTGGCAGGGCCTGCCAATAAAACCGCCTCACAACGCGAGTCGAGGTGGGCCAAGAAACACCGGTTCGTGCTGGGTCGGGCCACGATGCAAGAGCACGACGTACGAACATTGCCAGCAGATCAGATTTATGCTATGTTCCCTGCGATGGTATGTGAGGATCATCTCGCAGATCCGGACATGGTCTATGTGTTCGATAATTACTTTGGAGTATTCGGAGATGGAACCCGCCTTGCAATGCCGAAGACAAGACTGCGCGCCGGACTCATCGTCATTGAAGCCTGGTTTAGGGGCTATTGAGGGAGTCCTGGATTAGGGGGTATCCGGACAGCCGGACTATATACTTCATCCGGACTATTGGAGCATGAAGATACAGGACTCAAGACTCCGTCCCGTGTCCGGATGGGACTCTCCTTTGCGTGGAAGACAAGGTTGGTGATCCGGATATTATGTTTCCTTCCTTGTAACCGACTCCATGTAAACCCTAGCCCTCTCCGGTGTCTATATAAACCAGAGAGGTTGGTCCTTTGAAGGCTGATCACAATTACAATCATAATCATCATAGGCTAGCTTCATGGGTTTAGCCTCTACGATCTCGTGGTAGATCTACTCTTGTACTACTCATATCATCAATATCAATCAAGCAGGAAGTAGGGTTTTACCTCCATTGAGAGTCAGGGTGTGCAAAACCGAACCGTAAACCAAGAACCAAACCGAAAAAAACAAAACCAAACCGAAAATTCGGTTTTTTCAGGTTGCGGTTTCAGTTTCAGTTTTCAATTCTACAAACCATTTAACATTCGGTTTTTTCGGTTTAAAACCGAAAACCGTTCGGTTAAACCGAAAGACCGGAGTTTGCTTTTATGTGCAACAATACGAGCTGAGCCGTGCGCCACCCCTTCTTTTATAGCCATCAGCCCACCGCGCTGCAGCTCGATCGGCGAGGTGGGACTAAATCGCTGCAGCTCGGAACAACAGCAGGGCACCGCGCATGCGATGCTTGTGTGGGCTCAAAGTATCCAGCCCACAGGGCCGCTTTGTCGAGCGATCCACGTCCAGGAAGCCGATTGGTTTGTCGGTACTCGGGAGGATCGACCTGGGTCATACGCTCGTAGCCTCGTGGCCGTTGGAGATACGTAGGCTTTTCTCTCTTTCCTTTTTTTTCTTCATCCCTCATCTAATCAATCATATCTGCTGCCATTTAATCTAAAAATTGTTAAGAAGAAATCATGTGGACCTCCGAACCTGCCTAACCTCTCATATCTTCTGCCATCTAATTCCTATGACTAAATCATGTCTGTCATGTAGTAATAACCCAATGTACATACACAATTTTCACAAGAAAATCTAACCTCTTTACCTTTGGACATGTGACCAAAAATTATTTGTTGTTTACAAGTTCGCGTCAACTTTGGTTATTTTGGTTATTACCGAAACCGAACCGAAATTAAATGGTTATTACCGAAACCGAACCGTATCTATGTATAAAACCGTATAAACCGAAGTATAAAAACCGTATAAACCAAAAACCGTATAAACCGAACCGAACAAACCGAAAAAACCGAATGCACACCCTGAATTGAGAGGGCCCGAACCTGGGTAAACATTGTGTCCCTTGCTTCCTGTTACCATCAGCCTAAGACGCACAGATCGGGACCCCCTACCCGAGATCCGCCGGTTTTGACACCGACAGGAGGCCCAGCCAGAATTGTTCTTTTTTTTTTGCCTATTTCAGTGTTTCGAAGAAATGGAATATCAAACGGAGTCCAAACAGAATGAAACCTTCGGGAGCGATCTTTTTCGAACAAACGGAATCCAGGAGACTTGGAGTGGACGTCAAAGCACCAGGCGCCCGCGAGGCGGAGGCGCGCCCTAGGGGTGGCGCACCCCCACCCTCGTGGGCCCCTCGTGGCTCCCGACCTACCTCCTTCGCCTATATATATCCACGTGCCCGAAAATATCCGGAGTACCACATAAAACTATTTCCACCGCGCAACTTTACGTATCCGCGAGATCCCATCTTGGAGCCTTAAATCGATGCTCATGGGAGGAATCGACCATGGAGGGCCTCTACATCATCTCCAAGGGCTCTCCGATGACTTGTGAGTAGTTTACCACAGACCTTCAGGTCCATAGTTATTATCTAGATGGCTTCTTCTCTCTCTTTGAATCTCAATACAAAGTTCTCCTCGATCTTCTTGGAGATCTATTCGATGTAACTCTTTTTGCAGTGTGTTTGTCGAGATCCGATGAATTGTGGGTTTATGATCAAGTTTATCTATGATAAATAATTGAATATTCTCTGAATTCTTTTATGTGTGATTGGTTATCTTTGCAAGTCGCTTCAAATTATCAATTTGGTTTGGCCTACTATATTGATCTTTCTTGCAATGGGAGAAGTGCTTAGCTTTCGGTTCAATCTTGCGGTGCCCTTTCCCAGTGACAGTAGGGGCAGCAAGGCATGTATTGTATTGTTGCCATCGAGGATAAAAAGATGGGGTTTATATCATATTGCATGAGTTTATCCCTCTACATCACGTCATCTTGCTTAATGTGTTACTCTGTTCTTATGAACTTAATACTCTAGATCTGCGGCGAGTCGGTCGATGTGTGGAGTAATAGTAGTAGATGCAGAATCGTTTCGATCTACTTGTTGTGGACGTGATGCCTATATACATGATCATGCCTAGATAATCTCATAACTATGCACTTTTCTATCAATTGCTCGACAGTAATTTGTTCACCCACCGTAATACTTATGCTATCTTGAGAGAACCACTAGTGAAACCTATGGCCCCCGAGTCTATCTTTTATCATATAAGTTTCCGATCTACTTTTATTTGCATCTTTTACTTTCCAATCTATATCATACCAAAAATATTTATCTTATCTTATTATCTCTATCAGATCTCACTTTTGCAAGTTTCTGTGAAGGGATTGACAACCCCTTTATCGCGTTGGTTGCGAGGTTCTTATTTGTTCGTGTAGGTACGAGGGACTTTTGAGGAGCCTCCTACTGGATTGATACCTTTGTTCTCAAAAACTGAGGGAAATACTTACGCTACATTGTTCCATCACCCTTTCCTCTTCAAGGGAAAACCAACTCAGTGCTCAAGAGGTAGCAGCGCCATCCAAGACGAGTTCCCCGAAGAGCACGGAGCCTACGTTGTCTTCACAAGCCAAGCTGATGACAGGCACAGCTTGCGCCGGCAACACCAAGAGGTCAATGTTGTCGCATCCAAAGTTTCGGAGTTCATGCACTGGTCTGAGAAGCCCATCAGTTGGAGCCGAGCTGACCACCCGAATGTAATGGCTTCTACGGGTTCTTATGCCATGGTGTTGGATGCCAGCTTTGCAATAGAGAGGCTAGCTGCTCGGTTCTCCCGAGTCCTGATAGATGGCGGTAGCAGCATCAACATCCTTTACCGCAACACCATGGAGAAGCTAAACATCAAGAAGAAGCAACTTCTGCCCAGTCGGACCATTTTCCAGGGCATTGTGCCTGGCCTTTCCTACTCACCAATCGGCAAGATCAAGATAGATGTCCTCTTCGGAGACAAATATCACTTCTGCCGTGAAGCAGTTTGGTTTGAGGTGGTGGACCTGGAGATCCCCTATCATGCATTGCTTGGCTGACCTGCTCTGGCCAAGTTCATGGTTGTGCCGCACTATGCCTACCTCAAGATGAAGATGCCAAGCACCAAGGGCATAATCACCATAGTCGGAGACTACAAGAAATCATCCTCCTGCGCTGCAGCCAGCAGCTGGCTGGCCGAGTCCCTTGTGATTGCTGCCGAGAAGAAGATCCTTGACCAGGTTGTGGCCATGGCCGGCAAGCAGCTGGACTTGTCACCAGACCCCAAGGAGTCGGAAACTCAGGGCTCCTTCCAGCCGGCCAAGGAAACCAAGAAGATACCTTTGCACCCAAATCACCCGGAGAGGTTCGCTCTTGTGGGAACCAACCTTGACAGCAAATAGGAAAGCGAGCTCATCGATTTCCTCCGTGAGAATCAGGATATCTTTGCATGGTCCCCCAAGGACATGCCGGGTGTTCTGACGGATTTCTCCGAGCACAAGCTACATGTCAGACCAGATGCAAAACCAGTCAAGCAACCCCTCCGCCGACTGTCGGAGGAGAAAAGAAGAATTGTTGGTGAAGAGATAGACCGGCTTCTAGTAGTCGACTTCATTATGGAAGTGTTCTTTCCAAAGTGGCTTGCCAATCCAGTCCTTGTACTGAAGAAGAAGAACAAATGGCACATGTGCATTGATTATACAAGCCTCAACAAAGCCTGCCCCAAAGATCCATTTGCTTTGCCTCGGATTGATCAAGTGATAGACTCCACAGCCGGATGCGAGCTGCTGAGTTTCTTGGATGCCTACTTGGGGTACCACCAGATCAAGTTGGACCCAGCCAACCGCCTGAAGACCGCCTTCATCACACCATTCGGAGCCTTCTCCTACCTAACTATGACATTCGGCTTGAGAAATGCCGGTGCCACTTTTCATCTTTGCATGCAGAAGTGCGTCCTAAAACAGCTCGGTAGAAATGCCCACGTCTATGTAGACGATATTGTAGTGAAGACGGAGAAGCGCGACACCGTGCTGGGAGATCTCAAGGAAACATTTGACAACCTGCGCCGCTTTCAGATCAAGCTCAACCTTGAGAAAAGTGTCTTTGGAGTACCAGTCGGCCAACTTCTTGGCTTCCTGGTCTCTGAACGTGGCATAGAGTGCAACCCTATGAAGACCAAGGCCATCGATAGGATGGAGATTCTCACCCGGCTACGAGACGTCCAGAAGTTCACGGGATGCTTGGCTTCCCTTAGCCGCTTCATCAGTCAGCTGGGAGAAAAGGCTCTTCCCCTGTACCAGCTCATGAAGAAAACCACTCACTTCGAGTGGAATGACCAGGCGGACGAAGCCTTCCACCAGCTGAAGAAGATGTTGACCACGCCGCCTGTCCTGGCGACTCAGACTGATAAAGGGCCCATGCTCCTTTACATTGCCGCACAGCCAGGTGGTCAGCACAGTCATCGTGGTTCAGCGCCCAAAAGACGGCAAGGCACAGCCGGTCCAGTGGCCCATGTATTATTTAAGTGAAGTATTGTCGGCCTCAAAGCAGAACTACCCCCACTACCAGAAAATGTGCTACGGCGTGTACTTTGCTGCCAAGAAGCTCAAGCCTTACTTTCAAGAGCACCCCATCCCGGTCGTCTGCACTGCCCCACTTGCTGAGATCATGGGCAGTCGAGATGCTTCAGGCCGAGTGGCCAAGTGGGCCATCGAGCTGGCTCCTTACACCATCTTCTACCAGCCTCGCACCACCATCAAGTCCCAAGTACTGGCCAACTTCCTCATCGACTCGGCCAAGACCCAGTACCTGCCGCCAGCACCGGACTCCACCCATTAGCGGATGCACTTTGATGGATCCAAGATGCGCACCGGTTTGGGAGCCGTCATCGTCCTCACCTCTCCCAAAGGCGACAAGCTCATATACACATTGCAAATCCACTTCGCCGCCTCCAACAATGTGGCCGAGTATGAGGCGCTCATACATGGGCTCCGGCTGGCAACGAACTCGGCATTCGTTGGATCCTGTGTTATGGCAACTCGGAATTGGTGGTCCAACAGTCATCCAGCGATTGGGATGCCAAAGATGCAAACATGGCAAGCTACCGCTTTCTCATCCAGCAACTCAGCGGATATTTTGAAGGGTGCGAGTTCCTTCACGTGCCACGGGCTGACAACGAGCAAGCAGATGCCCTTGCACGAATCGGCTCCACTCGGCAAGCCATACCAGCCGACGTCTCTCTTCAGCGCCTCCTCAAGCCGTCTGTCAAGCCTTCACTAGAATCAGATTCCATTTTCGTGCTGGCTGACCCTGAAGCAATCGGATCCGACTCGGGGACTTCGACAAGCGGCCCGGGGACTTCGGCAGATGGCTTGGGGACTGCAGTAGCCGCACCCGGCCCGGGGAGTTCAGAGCCCGGACCGGGGACTGCAGGAGTCAGCCCGGGGACTTCAACGACACAACAGGCAGTGGCCGACTCCAAGCCACCACCTCCCAGCCCAACCGCCCTAGTTGCAGTGGCCATGCTGACAATAGAAGAAGTCGCAGCTCCATCATGGGCGCAGCCCATTCTCAACTTTCTGGTGAACAGAGAGCTGCTGGCTGATGAGATCTCAGCCCGACAAGTTCAGCACCGAGCAGGATCCTACACAATAGTAAACAGAGAGCTCGTCATGCACAGCGTGACTGGAGTCTTCCAATGATGCGTAGAGCCAGAGAAAGGCATGGCAATCCTCAAAGATATCCACCAAGGCGAGTGCGGCCACCATGCGGCTTCAAGATCACTTGTTGCCAAAGCTTTCCGCCACAGCTTCTTCTGGCCGACTGCTCTGGAAGACGCCAAAGATTTGGTCAAGCACTGCAAGGGATGCCAAATGTTCAGCTCCAAGCAACACCTGCTGGCTTCTGCACTCAAGACTATATCCCCCTCACCTGGGCCTTTGCCGTCTGGGGGCTGGACATGGTGGGTCCATTCAAAACGACACGCGGCGGCATGACCCATCTGCTTGTCGCCATCAACAAGTTTACCAAGTGGATTGAAGCAAAGCCAATCAAGAAGTTGAATGGGCCGACTGATGTGACCTTCATCGCAGATATCACTGTCCGGTATAGCATATACCACACAGCATCATCACCGACAACGGCACAAATTTTGCGAAAGGAGCATTTGCCCGTTTCTGCGAACGCAGGGCATCCGACTGGACTTAGCATCCATTGCCCATCCCCAGTCAAACGGCCAAGTCGAGCAAGCAAACGGCCTCATCCTCTCTGGCATCAAGCCCCGACTGGTCGAGCCACTAGAGCGCTAGGCTGGCTGCTGGCTCAATGGGCTGCCGGTCGTCCTCTGGAGCCTGCGCACCACTCCAAACAAGTCAACCGGCTTCACTCCCTTCTTCCTTGTGTATGGTGCCGAGGCCATCATCCCAACTGACATCGAGTTCGACTCACCTCACGTCACCATGTACATAGAAGCGGAGGCAATGGAAGCGCGAGAAGACGGCGTCAATCTGCTGGAAGAGGGCCGACTGTTGGCACTCAGTTGGTCCGCCATCTACCAGCAGAGCCCGCGCCGCCACCACAGTCGGAAGGTCAAGTCAAGATCCTTCCGAGAGGGTGACCTTGTGCTCCGGCTGATCCAGCGAACAGCCGGCTAGCACAAGCTCTCGGCCCCTTGGGAAGGCCCCTTCGTCATCAGCAAGGCCTTGGGCAACGACTCCTACTACCTGATCGATGCACAGAAGCCCAAGGCATGCAAGAGAGATGATTCTGGCATGGAGTCGGAACGCCCATGGAGCGCAAATCTCCTTCGAAGAATTTATAGTTGATGCAGTATGTACCATGATATATTTTGTATTAAGTACAAGACATCGGGTCCCCCGAGGAGAGCTCGGGGACTACCCTTTTTATCTATATGATTAGTTTTATGCCTATGAATGTGTTACTACATTTATTCATCCTGCACCGGGTTCGACCAGTCGGCCCGGGGACTTGCCGCCATGTATTATGTTAGTGCTACCAGCAGTCAGACAAGTAGTGTGCCGGCATCTAAGCCCTCTCTTGCCACAAGTCGCAACTTGTAGAGCGGTTGGCCGACTGGCAAGAGTCAAAGGCAGGAAATGGTTCCCACACAAAAAATGGCTAAGGACCAACACACTTACATAACATAAGTCGGCTTCCCGCCTTGCCAACCGGCTGCTGAGCAGCCGGCTGGCCGGCTTCTCACTTACCTTGCTGCATCCTAAAAAGCCGAAGTACTTGACCTCCCAAATGGCTAAGCACTTGTCCCCGCCAGAGTCAGCAGAGCGGCTGTTCGGCTGGGAGGGTGGCAGCCAAGGGAGGGCGGCAAAGGAAAAAGCCAAAAGGATCAAAAAGCACATGCGGAACGATATTTACATAAAGAAAGGCTTTCAGGCCGGAATTCCACATAGTTTGAATACACCCCTAGTGGGTGGAACTACGCGAATTTAACAAAATATTGTTCAAAAGACTTCTAGGCAGGAGAAATCAAAGATAAAATTGGCTGCCTAAACCAAGGGAGCAGCAGGCGAGTCCGGCAGGTCGGTGGAGACGGTGGCGCCGGCTGGTGGAGTGGCTGGCTGGCGAGTCTCGGCTTGGTCGTCCCCAGCAGCAGTCGGCATGTTCGCACGTGGCTCGTTGCTGGAGGCACGGTCAGGTTGAGGCTGGTCGTATGCTACACCATCTGGCGCGGCATCTTCGTCGTCCTCGCCCTCGTCGCTGGAGTCGATCTCCTCCACCGAGTCCTCGCCGTCCTCTGGGTTTAGCCCGAACAAGTCTGCCGGCACCTCAACACCGTCCTCGTTCAGCTCAGGGACGGAGATGCTGGTGTCAGTATAGTCGCCGATCGCCGCGGCACGATGAATGATAGCGGGCCTCACCGCCACCAACTCATCATTAGCCTCCTGCCGGAACATGGCCAGCCCAGGGCTAGATCCAGCCGGTACCGCATACGACAAACTCCAGCGCTTTGCTGGCGCTGCCGAACCAAGGAGGTCTTCCACGCCTCGATGCGACCGCGCCACATCGGCCGATCGGCGATCCGGCCGGGGTGCCTTGAACCTGGGTGTCGGGCGAGAGGGCGGAGATCACCTGAGCTCCTACACGCTACAACCGATGGAGCATCTGATTAGCCGGCTGGAGACGGGCCTGGATGGCCAGGAGCTGCTCGTCGAGCGTCCGGCGTGTGTTTGGCGCGATCTCGGCACCAGCTTGACTCCGCTTTTCGCGATCGGCTTTGATGGCTTGTCTAGCGGCGACGGCGTAGCCAGGGAAGAACTCTGCACGGAATAAAAGAAAAGTGGGGAACATGAAGTCGGAAGCCGGATAGCACAAACGGTCGGCAGGCGAAAGAAAGAGAGGGGAAGCAACTCATTATCGACCATGTCCTCAATCCGGCCGTAGCCGTCGTTCAGCGCCCTCTCCGTGTCGGCCCAGTTCATCGCCTGGGTCTCATACTCAGCCTGGAGGGCGGCCATGCTATCCTTCGCCGCCTGAAGGGCCACCTTGTGAAGCTCCTCCTGGTCAGCCAGCTTCTTGGCCACGCGGTCGTGCTCCTGGGCCACCTTGCTGCACTCCTCCTCCTTGGCGCGCAGTGCAGTTTGGGCCTCGCCCAATTGCTGTTGCAAGGCGGTGTTGGCCTCCGCAAAGACCGCAAAGAAGAATGATCAACAAGCAAGAAAGAAAACAAGAAGTCGCCAGAAGAGATCCGTCGGCTGCTCGGCGATCGGCCAGATCTTAGGGACTACACCCGATGGAGTGTTGGCGCACCCCATGAGAGAAAAGAGAAGGAATACTTACACCAGCTTTCGGACAAATTGGCGGTCCGCAGGCCCAGCTCCCAAACATGGGAGTTGAAGGCGGCCACGCGGAGGTTATGATAGTCCTGCAATAAGGACAACAAACAAGAGAGAACAAGTCAGCACCCGAACCTACTTGAGAGTTCCAGGCTGCCTGCTCAGCAGCCGGCCCAGAACTCGGGGACTACACCAGTGGGTACGCTGACACGCCCCCACAGAAGAATGCAAGAAACAAGAAGCAAGAAACTTACCCGGATGGCCGTCCGCGACGCCAGGAACTTCTGGTTGTAGTTGTGGAGGCGGCGGCTGAGGCTGGGCAGGCGGGCGTCCTATCTGCAGCGTTATGTGGCCGTCCGCCCCGGTGTCCACTCGGCGGTGACAGGCGGCTTCCAGCTCCAGCGCCGACGAGCTTGCGCCCCTGGCCTCCTACGGCTGTGGTGCCGAGGCCGCCTTCTCCGAGCGCCGACATGCCAGAGAGCGGACCACGGGATCCGCTCTTGGCGCCTGTCCGCCGCCCGCCGACGGCACTGGTGGTGCGTTGGGTTGACCGCCTTGGTCTGCCACGGTCGGCACCGGTGGAGGCACTTCCGTCCCGGGGGCGGTGCCGTCGCCCCCCTCCCTCTCCATGACCGGCTGGTCGCCGCCGGCTCCTTCAGGCGGTACCGCCGAATCTTCGGGTGTGGGTGGCATGGTGCAGAGGGGGACGACGAGTTGTGGGGGTTGGCTGCATGTGGCCTCTCTCGCCTGCGCCTCGGCTGCGCTGTCTGCCTGGGTCTTGGTAACAGCGTCGGCTTGTGCCTTCACGGCCTCGTTCGCCTCCTCCTGCGCCGTCGCCTTCTGCCGCTCCGCCTCCTCCTCCTCGCGCGCCTCCTGCGCGTTCCTCTCCGTCACCGCCCGGAGCTCGGCGCGCGGGTCCATGCAGCAGGTGTTGGCGGAGCCCTCCGCCATCCCTACCATGGAGGCGGCGGCCGGCCGCTCAAGAGAGAGCGGGGTCCTGATCAAGCAAACAGGAAAAAGTTCAGAAGGGCGTTTGCAAGAAAAAATACGAAATGATGCGATAAGGAGCCAGTACTTACGCAGAAACTGTTGGGGGCTCCTTCACGACCTTCCGAAAGCGGCTCGCCTTCGCGGCCGCCTCCTCCCGCTTGGTCGCCACCGCCGAGCCCCTCAGCTTCTTCGGCCAGCTGCCGTACATGGATGGCGCGGCCCGGCGTTTATGCGCGCCGCCTCGGGCAGCCGGCGTGGCGGATGAGCTCGCGCCCGCTTGGTCGGACGCCGGCTGGCGGCACGGGACGGCCTGGTTGCCATCATCATCCGGCCAGTCCTCGAGGCCGCCTCCAGCTCCGGAGCCACCTGCCTCGCCGCTACCGCCTGGGGCGTCGTCTTCAAGGGCGGCTGCCCCCAAATCGGTGTCATCCTCGTCGCTCTCTGCCCGGTCGGGGAGATACTCATGGCCCTGCCTCGAGGCATCGGCTGCCGGCTGGGTGAGGGAGCTCTGTTTCATAGCCGACTAGTCAAGACGGCAAAAGAGAACTCGACAACTAAAAGAAAAGAGAAGGAGCTGGAGACTTACCGCAGGTGGCGGATATGCGCGCGAATACGGCTCCTTGCTGAACCGCCACTCCTCCTACGGGAGCTTGTGGTTCGAGATGTAGTTCACCACGTGAGCCACCTCCGCGTGCGGCATCTCCTTGGTGCACATCCGGCTCGGGTCCCGGTGCCCGCTCATCTGGCATATCATGTGCGACCGGCCTTGGAGGGGGAGCACCCGGCGCGCCACGAAGGCGGTCAGCAAGTCCGGCCCGATGAGGCCCTCCGTCTCCTTCATCACCTTGAGCCGCGCAATGGCGGCGGCGCGGGCGACTGAAAACGTCTTGGGCTGGTACGACCAGTTGGCGCGGTGTTTAGCCGGCGGGCCGGCTGCGTAAGCCGGCAGGTTGACGAAGTCGGCCTCCGGGTCGACCTTCTTGACGTAGAAGTAAGACTGCTGCCAGAGCTTGACTGACTGCATCAAGGTGATGGCCGGGAAGGGGTTGTCGGCAGCCGACCTCCGCACCGCGACAAAGGCGCCGCACTGCACCACTATCCCTTTGATGACGGTGTCGAGCTTCGTGTAGAAGAACTCGCCCCAGAGCTCGAGGGTAGGAAGGATGCTGAGGTAGCCTTCGCAGAGGGTGACGAAGGTGGACAACGGTATCACCGTGTTCGGCATGAGGTGGTGCGGCTGGAGACCATAAAACTGGAGGAAAGAACGGAGGAAGCCACTTCCCGGCAGGCCGAAGCCACGCAGGCAGTGCGACCGGAAGACGACGCGCTCACCCTCTTCCGGTGCTTGCAAGATTTTCCTCTCGGGGGCCAGGCGCACCTTCACGAAGTCCTCGTCGGGCAACCGTCATGTATGGAGGAAGTCGATGTGGTCCTCGTCGACGTTGGAGCCGTCCCACGCACCGGAGCGCGCCATGGAGCCTTTGAACCTTGACGGAGGAGCGACGTGCCAACGAGCGTGCGGACCCGCGGCGGTGCAGCAACGCGGCGGGGTTGCCGGAGACGCAGGACGGCAGCAAGCTGCAGCGGCAGAGAGCAAGAGGAAGAAGAGAATGGCGAGGAAGGAGGAGGGTGAGCGTGCGTTTGCCGTTCCCCTCCTCCCCCTACTTATAGCCAAGGTTGCGAAGCCGACGGGGCGGGGCATGGGGGTCGTGGGATTAACTAAGCCCACGACCCCGTGTTTATCACGTCATAAATGGCATGCATTAACCGCGTGCGAAATGCCAACCGTCCTCCTCGGCCACAGCATATCCGTGCGTGGGCCGAGGCACGGTAGTGGCGGGCCCCATCCTGCAGCGACGTCCCATCGCGCGCGTGGCTGGCAGGCTAGTCTAGCCGGCTGGTGCCACGTGGCACGCGGACAACGGGCGGTCGGCCCGGCGCCTGACGCACGCGCCGTTTGGACCCCGCCTTCACATTTCGAAATCACCAGACGCCGTGCCCAGTCGTGGCCGACTCCCCGCTGAGGCCTCTCATCTTTTTTAGCCACGAAGCCCCACCAGCTTCGGGGACTACTGTCGGAGTAAATGACCACGGGTATCTCCATCTGCTCCCCATGGCTTTTCAAGACATCGGGGCTGACTGCGCCCCTCAAACATCCAAGACGAAGGGGTCGCCTTCTTGGGGCCGGCTAGTCTAAGCGGCCGGCTGCAGGAAGGTGGCAAGGCCCAATGGGAGGTCCCAAAGTGGACGACTCCTAGCAGACGGCCCACCTTCGCATCCTCAAAGTTTGCACCCACATAACGGTGACGAGACGGGGCGCGGCTACAGTGCGACCGGCCACCCTCGAATCCCGGAGCAGGCGTGGCCACAGTGCAACGTACCGGGCGGCCATCCCTAGCCCGGCGCGGCACTGTTGCCACGTTGACCATGACATCACCTCTGGCAGAGCTGCCATACTCACACGACGGGTTGTCGATACGGGCCGCAGGCGGCGGACCTCCTAGCGAGATACCAGAAGGCGGATGGTTAGACTAGTCGGCGGACGGGGAGGCCGACTTCCCACAGTTGGCCCTCCCCTTCCCTAGAAGTTTGTGCGCCATTAACCACATAAGACAGGATGTGGCTACAGTGAACGCCCATCAGGCGGCGGCACTGTAGCCACGCTCACCCCGACCAAGCCATCGTCATCAGGGGCAAGGCTACAGTAACAAGTAACCGATAGGACCAACACGCAGCGGGCCCAACCTATCGGCCGAGAGCCCAGCAGCCGGGAGGGCCCACCAGTCGTCGGGCCCGAGTGGCGGGCGGAGAAGCCGGCGATCATAGACACGGCGGCTGGGCCTCGCCCGGCGGATTACCATTGTACCCACAGGGGTAGGCCTATCTCTCGGCCCACAGGCACCCATGCAAAGGGTTGATCTCTTAGAGTTTCTCACACCACATAGAGAGAGGAGTAGAGCTAGCCTTGCCCTTCTTCCTCCTCTAGCCGAACAGCTCAAGGAGCATCCTGTATCCATTAGTTGATTTAGTGATCATGCGGAGGCCCCGCAGAGCAGGAGTAGGGGTGTTATCTCCTAGGAGAGCCCCGAACCTGGGTAAGATTCGTCGGCGTGCATGTCTTCGCCTTATCCCGTTTCCAGACACCGGCAACGTCTTACTAGCTCCCACTATGATTAGCCATCCTTTGGCATATGTCGCACCTGCCACCCGACACCGGATGACTACCGCCGCCGCCTCCCAGACCATGATGGCGCGCCCCCTCGCCATCGACGAGAGCCATCAGTGTGTTGATGTTCTGCTCGCGTGCTTGGATAGGCTCAGGGAGCTGATTGCTATTTTGGTTTTCATCTAAGGGTGTTTTGATGCCCAGATAATTAAGCTACAGAAAATCTCTGCTAATGACGCCACGTCACCACTGTTACTGTTGATAAACTCGCATTGATTCAAATCCCCGTTCAAATACACATTGTAAAATAAAGTCAAATAAATTATTTCTTCAAGCAGTAAACTAAAATGTTCAAAGTGTGGCAAATATTCCATAACTAATTATGGTGGTGACCGAACACTTTTGCAAAGTGTTTAAATCCCCTTTTGTGAACATAACAGTGGCTTAAACAATCATTTAAATGCCTTTCCATTTATGAAAAATTTCAAAGAAACTCGAAAGCCTCCCAAACTTTTTGTGGCAGTGCTAGTAAATGCAAGGTATTTATCTGGCCAAGTTCCACATTGTACAAAATACATTTGCTACCTAAAAGAAAAATGGAAAAAGAAAAGAAGCAAAAGAAAAAGACCCCCCCCCTCGACTCCCACTGGGCCTAGCCCAGCAGAGCGACCCAACCGGCCCACCTGCCCTTGCGGCCATCTCCCATGTTCCACCGACCGCGTCGCTATAGGGGAGGGGTCGCCCCCGACCACCTCGCCGACGCCGTCGTGGAGGGGATGAGGATCCCCCCCCCCCCGACGCCTCTGTTCCCTCCTCTTCTGCCACTACACCCACTCCTCTCTCCCTCTTGCTCCGCTTTCCTCCCCAGATCCCCTTCAACGAGCTCGTTCGCTCGCTGCATCACCGTGTCGTCACCGTTGTCGTGGCCACCGGCCACCTCGAGCACTGCCAGGTTGCCCATGGGCCCTGCCTTGTCCTCTTCTTCCTCTATGACGAGCTACAAGGACCCGGGCGCCTCATGACGCCGCCCCGAGCCCTCCTTGCTCATCTGCTTCGCCGGCCGCCGACGCCAATCCGGCGACCTCGAGCCCTCCCCGAGCCCACACGTGCACACTTGCAGGACCACGGTGAGCCCACGGTCTTCCCCACTCGCTCTCTAGCTCGATCCCGCGCCCGTATCTCACCCCCTCCATCGTGCCCGAGCTCATCGCCGCGTTTGCTTCACCGCCGCGGCCATCAAAGCCTAGCTCACGCCCGAAGCCCGTCGCCATGCTCCTGGAACACCAGGGAGGCGCGTGCACCCCAGTTCGACTCGAGGCGAGCCCTGGCTCGATCCGAAAACCTCCTTGCTCTGTCGCCCGCGTCACACCCGCTCTCGAACACGGGCCTTCGCCGTCGTACCCGCCGCCTGCTGCTGCCGGTGCGTACAGCTTATTCGCCAGCGTGCCCCGCGTTACTGGAGCAGGCCACATGCCTTTGTCGTCCTTGCGGTGCCCAGCCTCGGCCCGCACTTTGGCGGAGTTCGGCCTCCGCCGAGCAGCACCGCCCGTTAACCACCCGCTCCAGTGGCCTAACGGGCCACTAAAAAGTGGGGCCCATCCCCTGTTAAGTAAAAAAAGAATTAGAAAAATATATAAAATAAAAATAATACTAGTAATTAATTAACTAATTAAGCAATTAATTAATTTAGTTAACTTTGTTTAATTAACCTAATTACATTTAGACTAATTTAACACTTTGATTAGCTGCTGTGAGAATGACATGCGGGCCCCTCTTACAAAGTTGACCTTTTGACCAGTCAATGGTTTAGTCAAACCTTGACTGGAACAGTTGACCAGGGCCCCACCACTGAACCTCTGTGCTGTTCTGCTGGATACATTTTTGGGTACACCTAGCATTTTATTTTCAAAATATTGTTTTTAACTTAGAAAATTCATATAAAATAAACCGTAGTCCGGGTGAAAAAGTTTTGTACATGAAAGTTGATCAAAACGACGAGACGAATCCAAATACACCCTTCGTTCGTCTATCACACATACCTAGCATAGCAAATGTTGAACCTTTCCCCTCCGGTTCATCTTTCTGACACACGTCCGGAACCGGGAAAACTTTCCCGGATGTTTTCCCCCTTTGCCAGTATCGCCTAACACCGCATTCGAACACCTCTAGCCTCACTCATTGCCTTGTTATGCTTATGTTTGCATGTATTTACTGTTTCTTCCCCCTCTTCTTCTCCGGTAGACCTCGAGACCGCTGCTGATGCCCCTGTGATCGAATACGTCGACGACGACCCTCCTTCTTGTCTAAGCAACCAGGCAAGCCCCCCCCCCTTTGATCATCCCGATATCGCCCGTTCCATTCTCTCATGCTTGCATTAGATTTTGCTACTGTATTTGATTGCTCCTATTCTGATGCGTAGCCTGCTTTTGTAACATGTTGTTGTACCTTACCTGCTTATCCTAAACTGCTTAGTATAGGTTGGTTAGTGATCCATCAGTGACCCCCACCTTGTCCTTGTTGCCCCTGCTTCATCGTCGACGACTCGATCAACATGATCGACGACCAGAGCCTGACACCTCACATCACATCACGCCCCTTTAGTTGCTCGACTCTGCAGATTTACTATCAAGTGCCGAGCGTGATCCCTCATAATGCACTCCGGATGATAATTATGTAGTGTAGCTATTTGGTCGTGGTCAACGGGGGTGGTTCCTCTTTCACCATTTTCGATACGGCGCTGTCATGCAACACCTCAAGTGTGAACCTCGAGGGTGGATCCTCTTACGTTCACCTTTATGATTACATCAAGTGGAATCCTCCGTGGGAGATTCCTCGTGTTTTCCCCTTGATGTTTGTACACACGGTTACCTTGACTTTACTTGAGACCATTGTTGAAGTCGGGTCGGCCCTGAGGGGTACCCGCAAGTTGATGTGAAAGTCGGGCGGGCCCGTAGAGCACATGCGAGTTTTCCACGTGGCACGGCCGGGCAGTTTGGGCCCTTGCCGTAAGTCCACGAGACAGGGCGACGGGGTCACATTATCGTGAGTCTCTGCTTGTCTCCGCGAGCCCCAATGCACTAGCAGGTTTGGTTATTTGTTCTGAGTTGGCCTCTGGCCTTTATGCATTAACCACCACGCGAGAATAGATATGGGCCTTGATAATCCCCAAGTGCAAGAAATCATCGTAGCACTTTCCAAAGATGGAAGTGATAAGTATGGAGTGTCAAACCCACAAGGAGCTAAAGGTAAGACCAATATTCTCTCAAGCCCTATCTGCCACCGATACGACTCTACGTGCACCGAACGTTTACTTCCAACTAGAAACGAGAAATAAAACTACGTTGTGGGTATGAAGAGGATAACTTTGCATGATATCAGAGAGCTAAAATATAAAAGTAGGTGCTGTTATCATAAAGTTAGAATATAATACTAAATAATATAAATAGCGAGTGTGGAATAATGGTGGATCGGTGTGCGGAATTGTCCTAGGCAATTGTTAACATGACCGGTAATCACTATTGCAGTTTCATATGAGGGAGAGGCATAAGCTAACATACTTTCTCTACTTGGATCATATGCACTTATGATTGGAACTCTAGCAAGCATCCGCAACTACTAAAGATCATTAAGGTAAAACCCAACCATAGCATTAAAGCATCAAGTCCTCTTTATTCACGTACGCAACAATCCCTCTTACTCGGGTTTGTGTTTCAGTCACTCACCAACCCACTATAAGTGAATCATGAACGTATTGCAACACCCTACAGCGGGAACCCCTCACGCTTGCGCGACACGGAGGGCACCATAGGACAGCATCAAAGTAAAACATACAACTCATACCAATCTAGATCATCAGTCAACCCAAAGACAAAAGATATCTACTCAAAACATCATAGGATGGCAACACATCATTGGATCATAATATGTGGCATAAAGCACCATGTTCAAGGAGGGATTACAGCGGGGTGCGGGAGAGTGGACCGCGTAAAAGAGATGAGGATGGTGATGATAATGGTGATGTTGATGAAGACGATCACCGTGGCGATGATTCCCCTCCCGATGGAACTCCGGCGCCACCTGAAGAGAGGAGGAGAGGTTCTCCCCCTTGTGCTTCCTCCTCCATGGCATCCACCTTCTGGTCCTTGGCCTTCATGGTGATGAAGACCCCTCCGGGATGCTCCTCCATGGACACCGGTGATGATGGCCCCCTCCGGCAGGGTGCCGGAGAGGGCCCCGATGGGTTTTTCGTGGCTACAAAGGCTTGCGGCGGCGGAACTTCCGATCTAATCTCTGTTCTGGAAGTTTTAGGGTACGAGTATATATGGGTGCGAAGTGCGTCGGAGGAGCTACGGGGCCCCCACGAGGCAGGGGCGCGCCGGGGGGTGGCGCGCCCCACCCTTGTGAGCACCTCCGTATCTCTGACATGCACTCAAGTCCATCGGGTGGCTTTCCTTCCAAAAATAACTTCTCGATTGATTTCGTTCGTTTTGACTCCGTCGATATTCCTTTTCCTCGAAACATTGAAATAGGCATAAAACAAAGAAATCTGGGCTGGGCCTCCGGTTAATAGGTTAGTCCCAAAAGTAATATAAAAGTGGATAATAAAGCCCAATATTGCCCAAAACAGTAGATAAAGTAGCATGGAGCAATCAAAAATTATAGATACGTTGGAGACGTATCAGGCATCCCCAAGCTTAATTCCTGCTCGTCCTCGAGTAGGTAAATGATAAAAAGATAATTTTTGATGCGGAATGCTAGTAAGTTCTTAAGTTGATCAATGATAATTCCAATCACTTTTTCTAGCATCAATATGTGTCATAAAAGCAGCTTATCTCGTAAAACTTTTCATGATCAAGTAACAATCTATTCACAATGTCAAGCATGGTTCAAAAACTTCATTGAGAACTAACAAACTATAATCTCAGTCACTGAAGCAATTGCATTTTATCATAACATCGGAAAGAGTCAAGAATAGAGCTTTTCAGCAAGTCCACATACTCAACTATCATATAGTCCTCTACAATTGCTAACACTCACGCAATACTTGTGGTTATGGAGTTTCAGTCAGACACTAAGAAAGATAGGGGTGATGAATTCATGTACCTAGGGTAGGGTCATAGACCTGATCTGAGTACCCTACCCAAGGACACCCTTAGAAGAGATCACCTTCCAGTCGACCTACGAGGAACCCACTCGACTGACTTGAAGGACTCGACCATGAAGACTCACTCGACCACCGAGAAGGTCAAGAGGCACTCTGTCTTGCAACGGCTGTAATTGAATAGACTTTATGGTAGTTAAGACACTTTATGTGGGCGTTACGATGCGCCCGCACTTAATGTACTTTAAACCCTTCATTCGTGGGCTGGCGGGGTCTGGCGCACTCTATATAAGCCACCCCCCTCCACAGTGAAGGGTTCGCACCCTGTAACTCATATACACATAATCCACTCGACCGCCTCGGGGCTCCGAGGCGTGGGGCTTTACTTCCTCAGAAGGGCTGAACTCGTACATCGCTTGTGTTTACAACCTCTCCATAGCTAGGACCTTGCCTCTCCATACCTACCCCCACTCTCTTTGTTAGACTTAGAACCACGACGGTTGGCGCCCACCGTGGGGTCGGTGTTTTAGCGATTTTGTGGAGAAGTTGCGATTCTTCAGTACTTTCATCATGATGACTGCTGGAGTTTTGGTTGAGGTCGCGAGATCCGTCTCGGCGCTCTCACCTTAAATCGCCGACGACTCCGCTTTGCTCGGAGGCTCCACTCGGCGTTGATCGCTCCCGTCAGCGGTGCGGCGCATTTTTCGCGTGTCCGCGGCATTCTGCTGCGACAACCGTCGACCCATATCGGTCGACTCCCCTATCGGTCACTCTTCCGATCTCCCACCAGCGCAAGCGTTCTGGTCGGTCGAGGCTCCAGCGGTGGGTGAAGCACGCGGTGGCTCGCCAGACGCCACCGCCCAAGTTCGGCAATCGAGCCCGCGAATCTCTACGGCTTATTCGATCATCGGCCTGGCTCCGTAGAGATCTGCATCGGAATGCAACAGCGATGATCCGTGGCGGAAATCGATGGTCAGCGGACCTCGCGATCCCCAGCTTTGCCCATGAGGCGGGGCAGCGGCGGAAACGACCCGTCGCGTGACCACGAGGAGTACCAGCCCGAGCCACTCGACTCTCTGCAGAGGGAAGAGCTTCGCCGCAGGAACATGGATGCCCTGCACACTCCCATCGCATAAGAAACCCCCGAGGCTCGTGCCTTGGAGGAGGCACATTTGCCCAATCTGGCTGAACGCGCTCGCTTGGAGAACCTTCAGCGAGCACTCGACGAGCGCGCGCGGCAACGAGTTCCCGACGCCAATCGACGTCAACTCTTCCCGCCGACTCAGGTATATCGAACCCCAATCCAGAATTTAGCAGCTGCAACCCGTATAGCAGAGTCCATCCAACCTTCTCAGTCGGAAGCTGGGAGAGGCTTGATGCAAATCAGAGATTTGCTCCGGGCAGCAGGAGACCAGAATTCAGCCGTGTCGCGATCGCGCAGCAAATTCCGCATCGATCCGTCGCTGCGAATCTGGTTCGATCGGCTCATAGTCCCAGATCGCCTCCGCGGCGTGAAGAAGCGCGAAATCGGCGAGACCAAGACGGAGACCGACACGACCGAGATGATAGGCGTCAGTGCCCACTTCCCCTCGAGGGGTGGGTCTTATGCTCCTCGGCAGACAAGATGACAACGTCGGCTCGATGTGGGCGAAGAGCTCCAATCGACCCGGAACCGAGCTTCGACGCGATCCATTATCATGCAAGGCTTGGTCGACCGAGCAGAGCCCATCAAAGCGGACCCGAGAGATCGCCCACGAGCGAATGAGTGCATGTTTCGGTCCGAATGTTTCAAAGATGGCTATCGAGCCAAGATAATCCCCCAATTTCAGGTTGGCAACGAGTCGACAAGTTCCTTTGGTGAGTCTAAGCACAAACTTGGCTTGAAGACTACCGAGTGGCGGTTCAGATTGGTGGTGGGAATGGCGAGGTGGCCATGAAGCAATTGCCCCTCATGTTGGAAGGTTACGCGGAGCATGGTTGAATCGATTACCTCCTAGCAGCATTTACACTTGGGAAGATCTGTCCCAGTGTTCGTCGAAACGTTTGAAGGAACTTGCAAGCGACCAGCTGGATTGTGAGCTGCAAGTCTGTGCAAAAGACCAATGAGACTCTCGGGGAGTATATTGAGAGATGGATCACTTTGCACCATCTTGTGGAGAATGTGTCGATCATCGAGCGATCTGCGCCTTCAAGGATGGCGTCAAGAACGAGAATTGAGTTTGAAATTTGGTCGAACCGGAGACATGACCACGAGTCGGATGATGGAGATTGCTACCAAATGCATGGGCGAAGAAGAAGACCGACTCCAGCGGCAAGTACAAGCCGAGTCGATCGGAGAAGGGAAACACCGGTCGGAAATGAAGCGGAAGGCCGAACCAGCAACTCCCCGGAGGCTCGGCTGTGACTCGGGGAAAGTTCAAAGGAAACCAAAGGATCACGGAACCCTAAGAAGGTGAAGGATAAAGAAGGAACGGCGTGATGGATATGCCGTGTCACATCCACACGAAGAAAGATGAAGAGGGCAATATCATTTACCCAAAGCATACCACTCGCCAATGTCGACTCTGATCTAGCGGTTTCAAGGAAAACAGTCTAAGGACAAGGAAAAGAGTCGGACAAGGCGAAGACAAGGAGGGCGGTGAGGAAGGATATCCGCATGTCAACTCCACTTTGATGATCTTCGCGGATGTGGAAAGCAAGAGTCGTGAAAGTCATTAACCGTGAGGTGAACATGGTTGCCCAAGCAAAAGCAAGTTATCGAGATGGTCCCAAACACCCATCACATTCAACCAATCGATCACCGACTCATATTGCCACCCACAGGAGGCAAGCTTTGGTGGTCGATCCGGTTGTCGAAGGCACTTGGTGACAAAGGTCTTGATGGGCGGTGGTAGTGGGCTGAACTTGTTGTATCTGAACACACCTTGAAAGGAATGGGCATTCCGATGTCGGTGAGCACCATAACATGAGCTTTCATGGAGTTATACCGGAAAGAAAGCCGAGTCACTCGGCCAAATAGCTCGGGCGTGGTGTTTGGTGATTCAAAACATTTTCGCAAGGAAAAGTTGGCGTTAAGGTCGTGGATTGTCGAGTCGTATCACGCCATTTTGGGGAGACCAGCTTATACATGGTTCATGGCTCGACCATGTTACGTGTACCTCAAAGAAGATGCCCGGCCCCAAAGGGTGATCACTGTCACCGTGATCGGAAAAAGCGAAGAGTGCTTTCGGAAGGGCTCGAAAATTGCGATTCTCGGTGGCAATGATCGAGTTTGAAGAATATAAGCAAAGCGCAGATCCGAGTGATTTGCTGCGATCCAAGAAACCCGCCACAGAATCGCATTTCGATCGTGCGGTGAGACAAAGCCTGTTCACATTCACCGACCGACCCCAATGCAGCCCGACCCACATCTCCACAACACTCGACCGAAATAGGAAGAAGCGCTCATCCGGTTCCTCCGTGAGAATCTGGGACATTTTGCATGGAAGCGGTGACATGCGGGTGTTCAGGGGATGGCTGAGCATCGCCTCGAGTCGACTCATCAGCAAAACCGGTCAAAGAGCATCTTGATGGTCGCCGTCCGAAGAAAAGGCTATTGGTGAGGAGGTGGCTCATTGTTGGCGGCAGGATTTATCCGAGAGATATACCACTCCAGTGGCTCGCTAATGTCGTCATGGTCCCTAAGAAGGACAAATCACTCGAATGTGCATTGACTTCAAGCACATCAATCGGGCCTGCCGAAAGATTATTTTCCTCTCCTCGCATAGATCAAATTGTTGACTCGACCGCGGGATGCGAGATTGTCTTTCCTAGGCGCCTATTCCGGTACCACCAGATCCGTCTGTACGGACCCGATGAGATAAAAACAGCTTTCATCACTCCATTGGTGCTTCGCTATATCACCATGCCATTCGGCCTCAAGAATGCCGGAGCCACATTTATGCGAATGATTCAGAAGTGTCTGCTCACTCAAATCAGTCGGAATGTGGAAGCGTATATGGATGATATTGTCGTCAAGTCGCGAAAAGGTTCCAACCTGCTCGCTGACCTCGTCGAAACATTTGCCAACCTCAGAAGGTATGATATCAAGCTCAATCCGTCAAAGTGCACATTCGGAGTCCCTGGTGGAAAGTTACTCGGTTTTCTCATTTCCGAGCGAGGGATCGATGCTAATCCAGAGAAGATAGGCACTATTCTCCGAATGAAGCATACTGTGCGAGTGCGATGTCGAAGCTTCTTGGATGCTTGGCGCATTAAGTCGATTCATCTCACGACTCGGTGAAAAGGCATTACCTCTTTACCGGTAGACGAAGAAAGCGGAACAAGTTCGAGTGGACTCGAAGCTGATGCAGCGTTTGCCGAGCTAAAAGCTCTGCTCTCCACCCAGCCGGTGCTTGCTGCTCCAATCAGCAAAGAGCCTCTGTTGCTTTATATCGCAGCCACAGGATAAGTCGTCGATCAGATTAACTTACGGTCGAGCGGGACGAAGAAGGAAAAGCCTTCAAAGTTCAACGCCCAGTGTATTATTTGTCTGCAGTTTTGACTCCATCCAAGCAGAGATACCCTCATTATCGAAGCTTGTGTATGGGATATACATGACCACGAAGAAGGTTGCTCATTATTTCTCGATCATTCCATCACGATCGTCGTGACGCTCCATTATCGAGATTCTGCTGTGAGAGATGCAACTAGTCGAGTGGTGAAATGGGCGATTGAACTTATTCCCTTGATATCAAGTTTGAGGCAAAAGCCATTAAGTCGAGCAATAGCAGATTTCCTCGCCGAGTGGATCGAACAGCAGACAGCCGGCGAAGTTCACTCGAACCTTTGGACCATGTTCTTTGATGGCTCCAAGATGTTGAATGGTTTCGGTCTTTGGGGTTGTCTGGTTTCCCCGGAGGAGATAAGCTCGGATATGTGCTCCAGATTCACTTTGATTCTTCCAACAATGAGGCGAGTATGAGGCCCTCTTATACGGATTGCGCATGGCCATCTCACTTTCGGCGTCCGTCGCTGATGGTCTATGGCGATTCAGATTTAGTGGTCAACCAAGTGATGAAGGAGTGGGGCGTGAAAGCCCACCATGACTGGATACTACAATGCAATGAGGAAGCTTTGGAAAAGAAGTTTGAGGGTTAGAGCTCCATCACATCCCTTGATTGAAAAATCAAGCGGTGATGATCTGGCAAAGATAGGTTCAAGAGAAAGCCATTACGAGTGGTGCGTTCTTGGAGCATATACACACTCCGTCGATCAAAGAAGATCCTTTCACCGAAGAAGCTCCACAGCCCAAGAGTGCCACAGATCCGGTGAGGTTGAGGTCCCAGCGATGGTCGACTTGGTCATGGAGGTCTTAGTGGTCACACCATTGGACAATTCCTATATCGCGTATATCACGAGAAAAGAGCTCCGGAGGATGAGGAAGAGGCTTGGCAGATCGTCCGTCGATCCAAAGCCTTTACCGTTATCAAAGGACAATTGTATAGAGAGAGCGCGACTGGAGTTGGTCAAAAAATGCATAACGCCAGAAGAAGGTCGAATCATTCTCAATGATATCCACTCGGGGACCTGTGGTCACCATGCGTCCTCTCGCACCATCGTGGCCAAAGCATACCGAGCCGGATTTTACTGGCCAAGGGCGAATCAGATGGCGAAAGAAATAGTGGACAAGTGTGAAGGATGTCAGTTCTATTCAAATATGTCACACAAGCCTGCGTCGGCTCTGAAGACCATTCCACTCATTTGGCCTTTCGCAGTATGGGGGCTGGACATGGTCGGTCCCTTGAGAACAGGTCGAAGTGGCTTCACGCATGTATTGGTAGCAGTCGACAAGTTCACCAAGTGGATTGAGGCTAAGCCAATCAAGAACCTTGATGCCGGTACCGCTGTTAGCTTCATCGGAGAACTGACATTCAGATATGGAGTCCCGCACAGCATCATTACGGATAATGGGTCGAACTTTGACTCGGAAGAATTAAGGGATTTCTGCAACTCTCAAGGCACACGAGTCGACTACGCTTCAGTCGCCCATCCGCAGTCGAATGGACAAGCAGAGCGAGCCAATGGCCTGATCCTCAAGGGTTTGAAACCCGGTGATCGTGATCTCAAGCATGCGGCTGGAGCATGGGTCGACGAACTCCCCTCGGTACTTTGGGGATTGCGGACCACACCCAATCGGTCGACCGGAAGAACTCCATTCTTCTTGGTCTATGGAGCTGAAGCAGTCTTGCCGAGCGACCTTCTTCACAATGCTCCTCGAGTTGAACTCTACAACGAAGCACAAGCTGAGCAAGCGCGTCAGGACGCAGTCGACCTTCTAGAGGAAGAAAGGGAGATGGCTCTGATCCGATCGACCATCTACCAACAAGACTTGCGTCGCTTTCACGCCAGAAATGTGAGAGGTCGAGCCTTCCAGGAAGGAGATCTAGTTCTCCGAGTGGATCAGCAGAAACAACACAAGCTCGCTCCTTCTTGGGAAGGACCCTTCATCGTCACCAAGGTTCTCCACAATGGGGCATACCATCTTTACAACGTCGAACACAATATCGAAGAGCCCCGAGCTTGGAACGCGGATCTACTCCGCCCATTTTACACTTAAAGACTTCACTCGGATGAGTTGTAATAAAGTACTTCTGTAGTTCATGGATTTCGAAATAATAGTGTCATAATTCCTCCATGATTTTTGTCATTTTATTTTTTCCAATAAAATTTTCCCCTCAGTGGGTGACTTAGCCGCGAATCCGTTTCGCCTAAGTTTGTAAAAATCCTACCGAGTGGTAAGCCAGACTTCCACTCGGAGGCTTAGCTGCGAATCCGTTTCGCCTAAGTTTAAATAAAAATCCTACCGAGTGGTAAGCCAGACTTCCACTCGGAGGCTTAGCTGCAGTCCAAGTACTCGCCTAAGTTATAAAAATCCTACCGAGTGGTAAGCCAGACTTCCACTCGGAGGCTTAGCTGCAGTCCAAGTACTCGCCTAAGTTATAAAAATCCTACCGAGTGGTAAGCCAGACTTCCACTCGGAGGCTTAGCTGCAGTCCAAGTATTCGCCTAAGTTATAAAAATCCTACCGAGTGGTAAGCCAGACTTCCACTTGGAGGCTTAGCTGCAGTCCAAGTACTCGCCTAAGTTATAAAAATCCTACCGAGTGGTAAGCCAGACTTCCACTCGGAGGCTTAGCTGCAGTCCAAGTACTCGCCTAAGTTATAAAAATCCTACCGAGTGGTAAACCAGGCTTCCACTCGGAGGCTTAGCTGCAGTCCAAGTACTCGCCTAAGTACAACGTACGCTCGCAAGGAGGACGAGGTGCAGGTCGACTGCGACCCTCTTCTCTGAGCTACGCCATAAGTACAACGTACACTCACAAGGAGGACGAGGTGCAGGTCGACTGCGACCCTCTCCTCTGAGCTACGCCATAAGTACAATGTGCGCTTGCAAGGAGGACGAGGTGCAGGTCGACTGCGACCCTCTCCTCTGAGCTACGCCATAAGTAAGATGTGCGCTCGCAAGGAGGACGAGGTGCAGGACGACTGCGACCCTCTCCTCTGAGCTACGCCATAAAGTACAATGTGCGCACGTGAGGAAGATGAGGCGCAGGTCGACCGCGACCCTCTCCTCTGAGCTTCGCCACAAGTACAACGTGAAAATCCTACCGAGTGAAGAGCAAACCTCTCACTCGGGGGCTTAGCTGCAGCCCAGTGCTCGCCTAAGATATAAAAATCCTCTCTTGGTGAAGAGCAAACCTCTCACTCGGGGCTTAGCTGCAGCCCAGAGCTTCGCCTAAGATATAAAAATCCTACCGAGTGAAGAGCAAACCTCTCACTCGGGGGCTTAGCTGCAGCCCAGTGCTCGCCTAAGATATAAAAATCCTACCGAGTGAAGAGCAAACCTCTTACTCGGGGGGCTTAGCTGCAGCCCAGAGCTCGTCTAAGATATAAAAATCCTACCGAGTGAAGAGCAAACCTCTCACTCGGGGGCTTAGCTGCAGCCGAGCGCTCGCCTAAGATATAAAAATCCTACCGAGTGAAGAGCAAACCTCTCTCTCGGGGGCTTAGTTGCAGCCCAGCGCTCGCCTAAGTGGATTAAGGAATAAGTCGACTGCAGTGAGCATCATGCTTTGAACCTGCAAAAGACATTTCGAGCCAAAAGCAATCATATTCAAGCATCAAATCCAAGTTCAGATTGATACCTAAAGGAACCGAAAGTGCTCAGGCGCTAATCCTGTTAAGGTTTATCGGTTACAACTCCACTCGCCATACCGAGGCAAATTTAAAGTGTCGACCTTAAAAGAAGTGTTTTACCCCTCCTGTGGAGGGCTGGAAGGTGCAACGAACTCATCAAGGTCGATTCCGTCTGCGATCCGAGTAGCAGCAGCGATGAAGGTTTCCATGAAGGACCTGAAGTCATGTTTCTTGGTGTTGGCCACCCGGAGAGCCGCCAGCTTGTCTTCTCGCACGTCTTTGTAGTGGACTCGGGCCAGACACAGAGCAACATCTGCACCGCCCGAGCCGAGGACTTTTTCCACTCCTGCACTCGATCGGGAACCGCGTTCGATCGAGCCATCAGCGACTTCGAGGTCGTTTACGGAGTGTCGCCAGGCCGAGCGTCGAGTCGATCTGAAGTGGCGACCTTCAGCCTTGCAAGATAGTCCACGACAGCTGCAACACGGGACTCCAGTCGGAAAACATTCATAGCAACTTCATCATTCACTGGAGAATTGACGGGGTCAAGGTTTGGTTCCAGCTGGCTAGTCTCTTCTTCAAAGTTTCGGAAAAATTCTGCAAGGACAATCACCGAGTCAGTACAATGGTCGAATGGAAAAGTCGCAGTTGAAAATGATTATCGAGCGTAAAGAGTTACCTTCGAGCATAAGGAACAATTTCTTGGCAAGTCCACTCAGGAAGGCCTCCAGGT
The DNA here is from genome assembly GCA_021437245.1 of Aegilops speltoides. Lineage (NCBI taxonomy): Eukaryota > Viridiplantae > Streptophyta > Magnoliopsida > Poales > Poaceae > Aegilops > Aegilops speltoides. The sequence continues at coordinate 135,234,728 of CM038141.1, forward strand.
CATTTTTCTTCCCAGTCAACTGGTTGATCTTGTCGGTCAGGGCAGTTTTGTCAGTCTTCAGTCGACTGACTTCTTTGTTGGCAATCCCAAGAGCAGCTTTCAGATTGGTATTTTCTTCTTCGAGCTTGCTGACTGAAGCTAGCTTCTCGTCAGCAAGCTTGGTCTTCTCAGCTAGCTCAAGGTCTTTTTCTTCTGGGCCTCCTTCACCTTGCCTGCAAGTTACAACAAGGTCAGATTTTGAAACAAATGAAGGGAAAAAGGAGTCGTCGAGGTCTCACCGAACATACCTTTGGTCTCCTCCTTCGCCTTCGTCAGATTCTCCTGAACCAGCTTCAGATCCAGTTCGAGCTGAATGTGCTTGTGCTCCAGCTCGGTATAACGAGCCGCAAGGTCACAGGATTTCTGCGAAGAACCAATCGACAAAATGTCAAAGATAATTCACTTCCGAGTGGATAAGAGAAAATCATGTGTTTCTAAGACTACAGCTGAATACAAACATTCGACCGTAGTCTCGGGGACTACACCCAGTGGGTGCACTCAGCGTGCCCCCACTAGTTCTATTAAAGGCAGAGTCGACCAGTCGACCCCCCAAAAAAAACAAGACATATTCTTCAGACTGTAATCAACTGCAAGCAGTCGACCACAGTCTCGGGAACTACACCCAGTGGGTGCACTCAGCGTGCCCCCACCGGTTTGGGAAATCCATTCGCCTCACTCGAATGACGGAAAGACTGCACTTATAAAGCCTAAGGCCGACTGCCAGCAGTCGACCTTAGCCTTGGGGACTACACCCAGCGGGTGCACTCAGCGTGCCCCCGCTAACACGGAGTTTTAATCGACACACCCAGTGGGTGATTGCTATAGATTCCGGAAAGAAAGGTTTTGATAGCATATCCTAATAGAACAAGCGATGGTCGACTGACCTGAACATTGCTTTGAAGGGCGGAGCTGGCGTCATAAGCTGCCTGGCTCACATCCCGGATGGTCTTCACCTGCTCCATCATGATCCCCGCTTGGCGTATCGCTTGCTTAGTAGCACTGGCTTGGTCCTCTGGGACGTGGTGCGTCGTGAAGAGAGAAGGTGGTGCGACACTCGACGAAGCAGGATGAGCACTCGTCAACGGCACCGCGAAAGACATGGTGTGTCGAGTGGTGTTCTCCTCTTCTGCGACCAGAGTCTCGGACGCTGTCACATCCTGGGCCACCCTGCCGGCAGATGCTTTCCTACTCCTCTTGTGCTTCAGTGGTTCCTCATCTTCATCATCATCAGGGAGAGTGATAACGACATTGGATAGAGCTACAGAAAAGAATCAGAATTAGAGATCACGAGTCAGTCGACTAAAAACGGAATTAAGAGTATAGTACCAGGGTTTGAGGTTGCTGCGTCCTCCATCTCATGGTCGTCAGCCTTGCCCGACGTTTCAGAAGTAGCAGCACTGCAGTTCCGAAGAATCAGTCGGCTAATTCAAGTGTCAACCAGAGATAAAGCTTACACAAAACAAGAAGACTTAAGCAGCATGATTACCCTGATATGGTGGGGATGGACACTTTCATCTTTGGTCGGCTTTGACGGAGTCACCTTGGATTGCTTCGGCGCCTTTTCAGTCGGCGCCGGAGAAGTGGTCCGAGGGCGTTTGGTTGGCTGCGCGATAGTCGCAACCCCCTTGCCACGTTCAGTCGCAGGGTCATGGACAAGTTTCGACCGCCTTTCCAAGCGCGGTGGTGTGACCTCCTCCTCCTCCTCTTCTTCGTCCTCCTCTTCTTCGTCCTCCTCATCGTCGTCATCTTCGGCGGCGTCCGAGTCCCACTCCTCCTGGCTCTCGCCCCCGCTCGCTTCTCCCTCTTCAGTCGGAGCCTGTGCTCCATTGGGCATCGAGTACAGCTCAGTGAGGGCCTGGTAGACATCAAGACAAAGATCAATCAACCGATTCGCAGAGCAAACAGAAATAGACATGACAAGAATACAACGGAAGGTAGAGCAAACATACCTTGTCTGGGACGCTGTGATGGTCGAGCGGAGGAATTCTTCTGGACCCACGGGGATTATCCTTGTTCCCAGTGACCGCGGCCATCCACCTTTCCACCGTGGCGTCGTTGACTGCTTCCGGGTGGATCCGAGTCTCGTCTTCAGTTCATGATACAACCACATGCAATGGCTCCGGGCGAAGAGGCTGGATCGCCGCCTAAGAAAAACCTCCAAAAGGTCCATGCCAGTTACTCCGTCTCGGACCAACTGAACTACGCGCTCCATCAGCATCTTCACGTCGGCTTTCTCCTCCGGAATCACCTTCAGAGAGGAGGGCTTGTTCACTCGGTCCATGGTGAATTGAGGGAGTCCACTCGACTGCCCCGGCGTCGGCTCATTCCGGCAGTAGAACCAGGTCGACTGCCAGCCTCTGACCGACTCGGGAAACGTCATGGCTGGGAAAGTGCTCTTGTTGCTCACCTGGATCCCCAGGCCTCCACACATTTGGACAACTTGGGTTTTCACATCACCTGGGCTCGCCTCCTTCATGGTCTGAGAGTGACACGTGAATATGTGCTTAAACAAGCCCCAGTGCGGTCGACAGCCCAGAAAATTCTCACACATGGATACAAACGCAACAAGATAGGCGATAGAGTTCGGGGTGAAGTGGTGGAGTTGGGCTCCAAAGAAGTTCAAAAAACTACGGAAGAAAACACTCGGTGGCAAAGAAAATCTGCGGTCGACATGGGTGGCCAGAAGCACGCACTCACCCTCTTCCGGCTGGGGTTGCCACTCTTTCCCCGGAAGCCTTGCGGCTTCATGGGGGATCAGCCCGTCGTTGGCCATGTCGAGGAGATCCGTCTCCGTGATGGTCGACCGGATCCAATCTCCCTGGACCCAGCCTTTCGGCAGGCGAGATCTAGACGAAGACCCGCTGCGGTGGGTGGATCTCCCTTCGCCTTCTCCGTCGCCGGCGCCTTCTTTGCGCATTCAGCGCCGCCGTCTTCTCCTTGACCATGGCTGCGGCGAGATCTTGCGAAGAGAAGTTATCTTGAGGCGAGAGCGGCGCGCGTTAGGCGAGGGGACGAGGAGAGCAGAGAGGGAATGATGGGGCACTGTTCAAAAAACCCTCGCTGGGCGCATTTATAAGATCCCTTCCAAGTGGATGACAGGTGGGCCCGGTTGATCTAATCATATCCCGAAACAGTTGCATTGACGTGATACGTGGCGGAAAAAGCGGCACGGAGATCGAGGCGTCTATGCCCTATCCCATCCGAGCGCCGCAGTCCGCCCCGCTTCGCGCGCTTCCCCAAATTTCGTATCCCGTAGAATCCGCGAATGGCAGATCGGTCTATCAGACGCAGGATTTCCTGCGATCCGTCGCTCGGGAATCGGCAAAGTCCAAAAGATCATTCGACGAAGAAAAAGAATGGATCGAGTTGACTGAAGAAAAGTTGCTCGTTATCAACAAAGAGGTTCTTGATCCAAAACAACGCATGACCAGTATGCAGAAGTCAATCGGAAACAGCATCAACTCCTTCCTCACTCAAGCCTCAATCCATTCGGGGGCTAATGATGGATTCATGTACCTAGGGTAGGGTCATAGACCTGATCTGAGTACCCTACCCAAGGACACCCTTAGAAGAGATCACCTTCCATCGACCTCGAGGAACCCACTCGTGACTTGAAGGACTCGACCATGAAGACTCACTCGACCACCGAAGGTCAAGAGGCACTCTGTCTTACAACGGCCTGTAATTGAATAGACTTTATGGTAGTTAAGACACTTTATGTGGGCGTTACGATAATGCCCCGAGTTAATGTACTTTAAACCCTTCATTATTGTAATGGCGGGGTCTGGCGCACTCTATATAAGCCACCCCCTCCACAGTGAAGGGTTCACACCCACAGTAACTCATATACACATAATCCACTCGACCGCCTCGGGGCTCAGGGCGTGGGGCTTTTACTTCCTCAGAAAGGGCTGAACTCATTACATCGCTTGTGTTTACAACCTCTCCATAGCTAGGACCTTGCCTCTCCATACCTACCCCCACTCTACTGTCAGACTTAGAACCACGACAAGGGGCTTATTGTGTTTCCTCCCAACGTATTCACCTTTAGGTGATGTCAACAATAATAGCATATGCTAACTTACATCCAATTGGATATATATATCATGATCTTTCAAACACAAGGAGCTTGCCAAAGGATAAAATGAAAAGGGAATGGTGAGGATCACCTTGACTCAAGCATAAAGTAAAAACATAAAGTAAAAGATAGGCCCTTCGCAGAGGGAAGCAGAGGTTGTCATGCACGTTTAGGGTTGATGCACAAAATCTTAATGAAAAAGAACGTCACTTTATATTGTGGACCTTTATTATGCAGTCCGTCGCTTTTATTACGTCCACAACAAGTTCGTACAAAGCTTATTTCTCTACACTAATAAGTCATGCATATTTAGAGAGCAATTTTTATTGCTTGCACCGATGACGACTTACTTGAAGGATCTTACTCAATCCATAGGTAGATATGGTGGATCTCATGGAAAAACTGGTTTAAGGGTATTTGGAAGCACAAGTAGTATTTCTACTTGGTGCTGAGAATTTGGCTAGCATGAGGGGGAAAGGCAAGCTCAACATGTTTTGGAAGGTCAATGACAATATACTTTAACTGAGATGTCGGAAAACATAGACCATTACGTTGTCTTCCTTGTCCAACGTCAACTCTTTTAGCATGTCATACTTAATGAGTGCTTCACAATCATAAAAGATGTCTAAGATAATATATTTGTATGTGAACCTCTCTTTCCTTATTACTTCCTATTAATTGCAACGATGACCAAAACTACGTTTGCCAACTCTCAATAACTTTTATGCCTCATACTTTCTATGTGTGAAGTCATCACTAACCATGTTATAAGCATATGAACCATATAAAAATTCATATTTATGACATTCAATTCATTCCCCCATTTACTCATAGGATAAACATGAAGTAGAATGGTAAATGACAAACTACTCCAAAAGATATGAGTGAAGGACACTGAGTAGGCAAATAATTACTAACTAGCCATGGGAGGATTCTTTTCATTCAATATTTAAGATCCAATGATTTTATTCAAACAGCAAGCAAAACAAAATAAAATGACATTGCAAGGATAGCACAACTCATGTGAAGAAGCAAAAACTTAGGTTCAACTGATACTAACCGATAGTTGTTGAAGAAGAAAGGTGGGATGCCTAACGGGGCATCCCCAAGCTTAGATGCTTGAGACTTCTTGGAATATTATCTTGGGGTGCCTTGGGCATCCCCAAGCTTGAACTTTTATGCCCCCTTAATTCATCTCATATCACGGTTTCTCTTTTTATCAAAAGCTTCATCCACAACAAACTCAACAAGAACTCGTGAGATGGGTTAGTATAAACCAATGCAAAACCTTATCATTTTCTACTGTAACAAATCACTAGAATTATTATTCAACATTTCATACTAAATGCCTCTGCATATTTAATACTCCTATCCTCAAATAGAATCATTAAACAAGCAAACATATGCAAACAATGCAAACATAACAGCAATCTGTCAAAACAGTACAGCCTGTAAAGAATGCAAGACTAGCAATACTTCCCTAACTCCAAAAATTATGAGAGAAAATTCCCACTGTATTATATTTATCAGAGCTCATTATGCAAAAAGTTTCAACATTATATCATGCTCTGACTTTTCTAGGGAATTTTTGCTAACAGCGGTACACTTTCTGTTTTCAAACAGCAATATGTATACTAGCAAAATAAGCATGGTAAAGGCTATCCTTGACATTTTTATTGAAAATAAAGATGCAAAACACTATTATAAAAAGCAGCTAGCTAATACTAACAAAAGAAAATGACGCTCCAAGTAAAACACATATCATGTGACGAATAAAAATATAGCTCCGAGTAAGGTGTACCGATAGTTTTGAAGACGAAAGAGGGGATGCCTTCCGGGGCATCCCCAAGCTTAGGTGCTTGAGTCTTCCTTAAATATTACCTTGGGGTGCCTCGGGCATCCCCAAGCTTAGGGTCCTTCCACTCCTTATTCTCCTCATATCGATATCTCACCCAAAACTTGAAAACTTCAATCACACAAAACTCATCCAAACTTCGGGAGATAGGTTAGTATGATAAAGAGTAAACCATGCACTTGGGTACTGTCAAAGACAAGGTTCATAATTGTTATCACACAAAGCCTACTGTAACATATCATTTCTACAATTTATATTGAGAAATATAAGTCATAGAAACTAGAAAACAAGCAAACTATGCAATGAAAACAGAATCTGTCAGAAACAGAACTGTCTGTAATGATCTGAACAATAACCATACTTCTGCTACTCCAAAAATTATGAAATAAATTGGTGGACGTGAGGAATTTGTCTATTAATCTCCTGCAAAAATAATCAACTCAACATCACTCTTCTGTAAAAAATGACATCTATCCTCGTGAGCGCAAAGTTTCTGTTTTTTACAGCAAGATCACTTTAACCTTCACCCAAGTCTTCCCAAAGGTCTTACTTGGCACTTTATTGAAACAAAAGATATAAAACATGATTAATACAGTAGCTTAATCATGTAAACACACAAAAACAGTAAGGGTAAATATCAGGTTGTCTCCCAACAAGCGCTTTTCTTTAATGCCTTTTAGCTAGGCATGATGATTTCAATGATGCTCACTTAAAGATAGGAATTGAAACACAAAGAGAGCATCTTGAAGAATATGACTAGCGTATTTAAATCTAACACACTTCCTATGCCTAGGGATTTTGTGAGTACACAATTTATAGGAACAAGAATCAACTAGCATAGGAAGGCAAAACAAGTTTAACTTCAAAACTTTAAGCACATAGGGAGGAAACTTAATATTATTGCAACTCCTACAAGCCTGTATTCCTCCCTCATAATAATTTTCAGAGGCATCATGGATAACAACTTTGTTCTCATACTCAATTGGAACCTCTTCCGAATCCACTTTCGTAAATATCACACTATGATTCAACATCCTCCAAATAGTGGGATCACTAATTCCTAAAGTTGACACTCTTCCAAACCCACTTTAAATGATAGTATTATTCATACTCCAAAAGGTATAAGTTAAGTTCATGGAGCATTCTACAACTGACCAATATCCAAGCTCAAAATGTATAAGTGAAGCACATGAAGCATTCTATAAAACCATACTCAAAAGATTTAAGTGAAGCACAAAGAGCAATTCTATAAGATCATACTTAAAAGATTTAAGTGAAGCACATGAAGTATTCTATAAATAAATGAAGGGCTATCTCATGCTAGCATGGTTCTTGAAGAAAAGGAAAAACACAAAGGACACAAATCATGTGAACAAAAATGAAAACCGAGGTATACCGATATTTATTGAAGAAGAAAGATGGGATGCCAACCGGGGCATCCCCAAGCTTAAATGCTTGAGTATACTTTGAAATATTTACTTGGGGTGCCTTGGGCATCCCCAGGCTTGAACTCTTGCCTCTCTTTATTCTTCTCATATTGATAGCTCCTCGACCTTCGGACACTTCATCCACACAAAACTTTTAACAAAAACTTGTGAGATCCGTTAGTGTAATAAAGCAAATCACTACCTTTAGGTACTGTAATGAACTCATTCTTTATTTGTATGTGATGTTAAATCTACTGTATTCCAACTTCTCTATGGTTTACCCAACAATACTAGCCATAGATTCATCGAAATAAGCAAACAACACATGCAGAACAGAATCTGTTAAAAACAGAACAGTCTGTAGTAATCTGGAACTTTGGCGAACTTCTGTAACTCCAAAAATTATAAAATAAATTTGAAAATTTGAACAATTTGTACAGAAGTAATGTGAAAAAAGAATCAGAACCATTTGACTTTCCAGTTAAAAATGTAAATTCACGCACTACAGCCAAAGTTTCTGTTTTTGTTTTGCACAAAGCAAACAAGCAATCTAATCATCCTAAAACCAAAGCTTGGCATATTATTTTTATAATACAAGGAATATATACAATGGGACAATTATTTACAGAGAAACTTCCATGAAAAATTCTACATTGTTTCCATGAGCATGAGCACAAGTGCTCAAGGTCGACCCTCACTTCTTCAATGCAAAACCTTCCAATCACTTCTCTTTCTGAAAAACTTTTTAGGCATGAAAGGCAAGTAATAATTTTTTTGGCATTTTAATTTTTAAATTTTTTTTGTATGTTTCACCCACAACTAAACAGAAACAAAAAGGAAAAACAAAATTCACTTAGTGAAGGAAGCAAACAAGCACACACGAGAATATCAACCCCACGCTATTGCTCCCCGGCAACGGCGCCAGAAAAGAGCTTGATAATCCCCAAGTGCAAGGAATCATCGTAGCACTTTCCAAAGATGGAAGTGATAAGTATGGAGTGTCGAACCCACAAGGAGCTAAAGGTAAGACCAATATTCTCTCAAGCCCTATCTGCCACCGATACGACTCTACGTGCACCGAACGTTTACTTCCAACTAGAAACGAGAAAAAAAACTACGTTGTGGGTATGAAGATGATAACTTTGCATGATATCGGACAGCTAAAATATAAAAGTAGGTGTTGTTTCATAAAGTTAGAATATAATACTAAATATATAAATAGCGAGTGTGGAATAATGGTGGATCGGTGTGCGGAATTGTCCTAGGCAATTGTTAACATGACCGGTAATCACTATTGCAGTTTCATATGAGGGAGAGGCATAAGCTAACATACTTTCTCTACTTGGATCATATGCACTTATGATTGGAACTCTAGCAAGCATCCGCAACTACTAAAGATCATTAAGGTAAAACCCAACCATAGCATTAAAGCATCAAGTCCTCTTTATTCCCATACGCAACAATCCCTCTTACTCGGGTTTGTGTTTCAGTCACTCACCAACCCACTATAAGTGAATCATGAACGTATTGCAACACCCTACAGCGGGAACCCCTCACGCTTGCGCGACACGGAGGGCACCATAGGACAGCACCAAAGAAAAACATACAACTCATACCAATCTAGATCATCAATCAACCCATAGACAAAAGATATCTACTCAAAACATCATAGGATGGCAACCCATCATTGGATCATAATATGTGGCATAAAGCACCATGTTCAAGTAGGGATTACAGCGGGGTGCGGGAGAGTGGACCGCGTAAAAGAGATGAGGATGGTGATGATGATGGTGATTTTGATGAAGACGATCACCGTGGCGATGATTCCCCTCCCGATGGCACTCCGGCGCCACCGGAAGAGAGGAGGAGAGGTTCTCCCCCTTGTGCTTCCTCCTCCATGGCCTCCACCTTCTGGTTATTGGCCTTCATGGTGATGAAGACCCCTCCGGGATACTCCTCCATGGCCACCGGTGATGATGTCCCCCTCCGGCAGGGTGCCGGAGAGGGCCCCGATTGGTTTTTCGTGGCTCTGAGAGGCTTGCGGCGGAACTTGATCTAATCTCCGTTCGGAAGTTTTAGGGTGCGAGTATATATGGGTGTGGGGTGCGTTGGAGGAGCTCTGAGGGGCCCACGAGGCGGGGGCGCCCCCACCCTCGTGAGCACCTCCGTATCTCTGGCGTGCACTCCAAGTCCATCGGGTGGCTTTCCTTCCAAAAATAACTTCTCCAGTTGATTTCGTTCCGTTTTGGACTCCGTCGATATTCCTTTTCCTCGAAACACTGAAATAGGCATAAAACAGCAAATCTGGGTTGGGCCTCCGGTTAATAGGTTAGTCCCAAAAATAATATAGAAGTGGATAATAAAGCCCAATATTGCCCAAAACAGTAGATAAAATAGCATGGAGCAATCAAAAGTTATAGATACGTTGGAGACATATCAGGCCTCGACATCGTAGTATCAGCCGAAGCTTTGTCAGACGTCCAGTTCAGCATTGTGGCACACTCGGATCATGCTGGCCATCCGAGGCGGTGCTGGTATCCACCCTGCACACAACAACCCGGAGGGCTGCGGGCGATGGGCCCAAGACCCCAGAGTGCTTAGGATGTAGAGCGGCGGGGACCTCTCTCCTAAGCCTAGGTAGGGCTGCGACGTGTTGATCTTCCGAGGTCGGGCATTGACCCTAGAAAGGTGTGTCCGGCCAGAGTGATCGAGCGTGTTGGGTAACGTGGTGCACCCCTGCAGGGAAGACATATATTCAAATACCGTGTCCACGGTAATGGACGTTCAGACTTATATCTTGATCTTATATAACTAGAAATGGATACTTAAGATATGTGATGGATATGTGGCTCCGAGATTGCTTTCACGCAGGGATCGGGGAAGGATCTCTGGGCGTTGATGTCACAACATGCTTGTTAAATACTAAACTGCTATTCTTTACTCTTCTACATGCTGCAAGATGCTCAGAGCTGCTTGAAGATTCTAGTCTTCGTTTGGCTAGGCCTTCCCCCTCTATTCTGGCATTCTGCAGTTCGATCCACAGATACAACCCTTCCATTTGATACCAATGCATACTTAGTATAGATCTGATGCTTGTGAGTACTTTGGATGAGTACTCACGGTTGCTTTGCTACCCCTTTTCCCCCTTCTTTCTTCTTTCCGGTTGATGCAACCAGATGATGGATCCCTGTAACCAGATGCCACCACCGATGGATGCTACTACGTGGAGACTGCCGACGACCAGGAGTAGTTTAGGAGGTCCCAGGCAGGAGGCCTTGCCTCTTCGATTGTGTTGCTTTTGTGCTAGCCTTCTTAAGGCATCCTTGTTTAACTTATGTCTCTACACAGATATTGTTGCTTCCGCTGACTCTTGTGTATCGAGCTTGTATTTGAGCCCTCGAGGCCCCTGGCTTCTAATATGAAGCTTGTACTATTTTACTTGTGTCTAGAGTTGTGTTGTGATATGTTCCGGTGAGTCCCTGATCTTGATCGTACACATTTGCATGTATGATTAGTGTACGATTGAATCAGGGGCGTCACAAGTTGGTATCAGAGCCGACTGCCTGTAGGATCCCCCTTCCCAACTCCTTGGCCGAAGTTGAGTCTAGTCTTTGAAAAACTGTTTTACTAACATGGTTGTGTGGCTTACGGGCCCACGTCGCCATTGGGTGGTATTAGGATCTTTTACTCCTCGACCTTTACTCCGGGACTCTAATCTCTCTTCTATTCGGGTTAAATGATTTTGTTAAATCTAACTATAGGTTCTCGTAAATACTTTCTCCCGGAGAGCCCCTCACTCCAGATGATTGCTTGGTGCAATAGAAGATTTTAAAGATACTCTCCGCTGTTTTCCCGAGACCCTTATGCCATTCGCCGTTACGATCCCTACCACCGATAAATCCTTATGGGTAACTACCTACATTGCCATTCATACCTTCATCCCCAATTGCTCTTCTTATTACAAGATGCCCTGAATTACTCTCTGTTGTCCTGAGAATCCGTTGAGCCTACTACCTTGCAGTTCTTTGCCACATGAATATCCCCTAGGGATAATTACTCGCGCTTGCCAAGTATTCGTTCATTCACAATTGTTCATGTGATTCACAAGATACCTTGGAATACCATCCAATCTTCCGATAGTCCTCTCCAACTATTGCTCTATTAATATTTATCTGCTTGCAGTATGGTTAGTTCCATATGTCTAGCAATACTCATTAGCATCCTTTGTCATCATAATTTCGAGCATTTGATTCGATTCGTTCACGAATGCTCGCGAACATCGGTCCTATTTAAAATTCTCCCCTTGGTTCAGATGTCACTCCGGACATGAGCTGGTCTTCAGCGAATCAAGCCTTGATTGATTGTCGATCTATGTCTATTCAACTTACTTGTCTTTGATCAGAGCCTCTACTTCTGATCTCAAAATTTGGAAACCATAATTCCTTTGTATTTGAGCTTTGAATTAGTCAGTTGTTTCTATAACCTGACCTCCTTGCATTCTTTCTTCTTCTGGTTGAGTATCAATACTCACATCAGATCCATTGTGGACCTCCAGGTCCTTTGTTGGGTTTTATCCAATAGGGTCCTTCATATTCAGTAACCTTGTGAGCTTTTCCTCGGATACATAATGCCTTTGGTAGATTGTATCCCCTGCTTTTGTCAACCATGCTCTGCTTCCGAGCTTGAGTTATTTATTCCTAAAGTTTGTGGTATGTGTTCCTAAGAGGCCCCGATGGGTTGAACCTATGCCTTTCACAATCTGTGTGAACCCGGAAACTTCTACGGGTCATACTCTACTAGTGTTATGCTAGATAAAATCTGAACACTATGGCTTTGTCGAAAATGAGAAGTGAATGATAGGTTATGCACTGCTAAAGTGGGAGTCAACCTTGATCCTTTGTGTTCATGACCATGGACCCGATGTGGAACTTATCATGGAAGCTTCTTGAAATAATATTAATCCCCTTTTGATAAGTTCATCTTGTATCTATGTTTGGTCCTTTGCCATCGTGGTTCCGACCAGATTGTTCTTCTTTGATCTCATTTCTCGGACAAGTTAAAGTACTTGTCTTCTGCAGATCTTTTCTTCTGTCCAACCTCTATCCGGTTCTACCTTCGAGTATTACCCTCTAGTATCTCAAGAGTATCACATAACTACATAGCCTCTTATGAGTTCTTCATCAACTATTATTTCTTGCCGATTCCAATTTTCCATGGGTTCTGAGTTGTTAGACACTCGAGAACACCGGTAACTGATTCGAGCCCACACTTTTCCCTTCCATTGTTTTGTTTAATCTTTCTTGTAACCTAACAAATCTGAGCAGTGATAATTCCCTGCTTATGTAAACACCTCGGTGTACAAACTCTTTCAGTAAGACCTTGTTACTATTGTTGATGACATTCCGGTAACCAATGATGGACGAGAACTTTGCCTATTGGTCCGCCTCATCTGAACGAGCAGGAAAATGGTTCTCTTTGTCCCTCGCCCTTGGTGCCAACATTGTTCCCAACATAATTGACAGGTTGTCTTCTGATCTGCCTTGCTGTCATGACCGTGCAAATGTTAGCACCCTTCCTGATTTTAACCCACATGGTGGGCCCATAACCCACAGTTCCACAGGATCGAAACCTGACTCTCCTATACATCCCTGTTTTCAAAGTTATCCCTCATGCTTGGCTTCATATGTAATTCATGAGCCACCTTCCTTATGATTTGTTCTTGTATCAGACGCAATACTTATTCTCATTGCTCTAAACCCTTTTCATCCTCTGTTTCAGGCAACAAACGATTGCCTACCCGCTTGAAGCTTCTTATTGCTCCTCCTTACCTTGCTCTCGATGACTTTCTTGAATTCAACTCGAGAGATGCCTTTATGCCGCGTTCACCGAGATAGCCCCCAGGTACCTATCTTGTGTTGAGCTCCGTCCTTCCCGAGTCTTTCCCCCTTACTCCACCCCTTAAATCTCGGGACGAGATTTCTTGTAGTGGAGGAGATTTGTGACGCCCGGATAATTAAGCTACAGTAAATCTCTGCTAATGACGCCACGTCACCACTCTTACTGTTGATAAACTCGCATTGATTCAAATCCCCGTTCAAATTCAAATTGTAAAATAAAGTCAAATAAATTATTTCTTCAAGCAGAAAACTAAAATGTTCAAAGTGTGGCAAATATTCCATAACTAATTATGGTGGTGACCGAACACTTCTGCAAAGTGTTTAAATCCCCTTTTGTGAACATAACAGTGGCTTAAACAAATGCCTTTCCATTTATGAAAACATTTCAAAGAAACTCGAAAGCCTCCCAAACTTTTTGTGGCAGTGCTAGTAAATACAAGGTATTTATCTGGCCAAGTCCCACATTGTACAAAATACATTTGCTACCTAAAAGAAAAATGGAAAAAGAAAAGAAGCAAAAGAAAAAGAACCCCCCCCTAACTCCCACTGGGCCAAGCCCAGCTGACCGACCCAACCGGCCCACCTGCCCTTGCGCCCACCTCCCCTGTTCCACCGACCGCGTCACTACAGGGAAGGGGTCGCCCCCGACCACCTCGTCGACATCGTCGAGGAGGGGATGAGGATCCCCCTCCCCGACGCCTCGGTTCCCTCCTCCTCTGCCACTCCACCCACTCCTCTCTCCTTATTGCTCCGCCTCCCTACCCAGATCCCCTTCAACGAGCTCATTCGCTCGCTACATCACCGTGTCATCGCCGTTGTCGTGGCCACCAGCCACCTCGAGCGCTGCAAGGTTTCCCACGGGCCTCGCCTCGTCCTCTTCTTCCTCTACGACGAGCTACAAGGACACAGGCGCCCCGTGACGCCGCCCCGAGCCCTCCTTCCTCATCTGCTTCACCGTGTCCGACGCCAAATCAGGCGACCTCGAGCCCTGCCCGAGCCCACTTGTGCACACATGCAGGACCACGGTGAGCCCGCGGTCTTCCCCCCTCGCTCGCTAGCTCGATCCCGTGCCCATAGCTCACCCCCTCCGTCGTGCCCGAGCTCGTCGCCGCGTTTGCTTCACCGCCGCGGCCATCAAAGCCTAGCTGACGCCCGAAGCCCGTCGCCGTGCTCCTGGAATGCCAGGGAGGCGCGTGCACCCCCAGTTCGACTCGGATGAGCCCCTGGGCTCGATCCTGAGGCCTCCTTGCTCCTGTCGCCCGCGTCACACCCCGCTGCTCCAGAGCACCGACGCTCGTCGGTCGTCCCCTTCGCCCCATTATTGCCGGTGCTTGCAGCTCGTTCCGCCCGCGTGACTGATACGTCCATTTTGCATCATGCTTTTATATCGATATTTATTGCACTATGGGTTGTTATTACACATTATGTCACAATACTTATGGATATTCTCTCTTATTTTACAAGGTTTATCATGAAGAGGGAGAATACCGACAGCTGGAATTCTGGCTGGAAAAGGAGCAAATATTGGAAACCTATTCTGCACAGCTCCAAAAATCCTGAAACTCCACGGAAGTCACTTTGGAATTAATAAGAATTATTGAGCGAAGAAAATACCAGAGGGGGCCCACACACTAGCCAGGAGGGTGGGGGTGCCCCCCCTACTAGGCGCCCCCTATCTCCTGGGCCCCCTGGTGGCCCTCCGGTGCCTATCTTCTGCTATATGAAGCCTCTTACCCTGGAAAAAATCATAAGAAAGCTTATGGGACGAAACTCCGCCGCCACGAGGCGGAACCTTGGTGGAACCAATCTAGGGCTCCGGTGGAGCTGTTCTGTCGGGGAAACTTCCCTCCGGGAGGGGGAAATCATCACCAACGATCCTCTCATCGGGAGGGGGTCAATCTCCATTAGCATCATCACCAGCACCATCTTCTCTCAAAACCCTAGTTCATCTCTTGTATCCAATCTTGTATCAAAATCACAAATTGGTACCTGTGGGTTGCTAGTAGTGTTGATTACTCCTTGTAGTTGATGCTAATTGGTTTATTTGGTGGAAGATCATATGTTCAAATCCTTAATGCATATTAATACTCCTCTGATCATGAACGTGAATATGCTTTGTGAGTAGTTACGTTTGTTCCTGAGGACATGGGTGAAGTCTTGCTATTAGTAGTCATGTGAATTTGGTATTCGTTCGATATTTTGATGAGATGTATGTTGTCTCTCCTCTAGTGGTGTTATGTGAACGTCGACTACATGACACTTCACCATTATTTGGGCCTAGAGGAAGGCATTGGGAAGTAATAAGTAGATGATGGGTTGCTAGAGTGACAGAAGCTTAAACCCTAGTTTATGCGTTGCTTTGTAAGGGGCTGATTTCGATCCATTAGTTTCATGCTATGGTTAGGTTTACCTTAATACTTCTTTTGTAGTTGCGGATGCTTACAATAGGGGTTAATCATAAGTGGGATGCTTGTCCAAGAAAGGGCAGTACCCAAGCACCGGTCCACCCACATATCAAATTATCAAATTTATCAAAGTAACGAACGCGAATCATATGAGCGTGATGAAAAATAGCTTGACGATAATTCCCATGTGTCCTTGGGAGCGCTTTTCTCATTATAAGAAATTGTCCAGGCTTGTCCTTTGCTAGAAAAAAGGATTGGGCCACCTTTATGCACTTTATTTACTTTCATTGCTTGTTACCCGTTACAAATCATCTTATCACAAAACTATATGTTACCTACAATTTCAGTGCTTGCAGAGAATACCTTACTAAAAACCGCTTGTCATTTCCTTTTGCTCCTCGTTGGGTTCGACACTCTTACATATAGAAAGGACTACGATAGATCCCCTATACTTGTGGGTCATCAAGACTCTTTTTTGGTGCCGTTGTCGGGGAGTGAAGCGCCTTTGGTGAGTGGAACTTGGTAAGGAAACATTTATATAGTGTGCTGAAATTTTCTGTCACTTGTTACTATGGAAACTAATCCTTTGAGGGGCTTGTTCGGGGTATCTTCGCCCCGACCAGTAGAGGAAAGATTTGCTCCTCAACCTACTGAACCTACTGAAAATGTTTACTTTGAGATTCCTTCGGGTATGATAGAGAAATTGCTAGCTAATCCCTTTGCAGGAGATGGAACATTGCACCCCGATTTACACCTTATCTTTGTGGATGAAGTTTGTGGATTATTTAAGCTTGCAGGTATTCCCGATGATGTTGTCAAAAGGAAGGTATTCCCTTTATCTTTGAAGGGAGATGCATTGACATGGTATAGGCTATGTGATGATACGGGATCTTGGAACTATAAACGATTGAAGTTGGAATTTCACCAGAAGTTCTATCCTATGCATCTTGTTCATCGTGATCGTAATTACATATATAATTTTTGGCCTCGCGAAGGAGAAAGCATTGCTCAAGCTTGGGGGAGGCTTCATTCAATGTTATATTCATGCCCCAATCACGAGCTCTCAAGAGATATGATTATTCAAAAAATTATGCTCGGCTTTCTCTCAATGATCGCACCATGCTCGATACTTCTGTATTTGGTTCTTATATCTGAAGACTACTGAATTCAAGTGGGATTTATTGGAAAGAATTAAACGCAACTCTAAAGATTGGGGTTCCGATGATGGTAAGGAGTCAGGTATAACACCTAAGTTTGATTGTGTTAAATCTTTTATGGATACCGATGCTTTTCGTGGATTTAGCACTAAATATGGACTTGACTCTGAGATAGTAGCTGCTTTTTGTGAATCTTTTGCTACTCACGTTGATCTCCCTAAGGAGAAGTGTTTTAAATATAACCCTCCCACTGAAGTAAAGGTAGTTGCACCTATTACATAAGAAAATACTATCACTTATAATGATCCAATTGTTCCTACTACTTATGTTGAGAAACCACCTTTTCCTGTTAGGATAAAGGATCATGCTAAAGCTTCAACTGTTGTTCGTAAGAGTAATGCTAGAACTTATACACCCCCTGAGAAAATCAAAGTTGAACCTAGTATTGTTATGGTTAAAGATCTCTTGGACGATAATATAGATGGGCATGCTATTTACTTCTATGGTGAAACTGCTAATATTGCTAGACCAGATGCTAAGATACATAGACCTATTGTAGTCATGCCTGTTATTTCTGTTAAAATAGGAGATCATTGTTATCATGGCTTATGTGATATGGGTGCTAGTGCTAGTGCAATACCTATTTCCTTATATAAAGAAATTATGCATGATATCGCACCCGCTGAGTTGGAAGGTATTGGTGTTACTATTAAGCTTGCCAATAGAGATACTATTTCACCAGTTGGGATTGTTAGAGATGTCGAAGTCTTGTGTGGGAAAGTTAAATATCCTGCTAATTTTCTTGTTCTTGGTTCTCCACAAGATGATTTTTGTCCCATTATATTTGGTAGACCCTTCTCGAATACTGTTAATGCTAGGATTGATTGTGAAAAGGATATTGTTACAATTGGCTTAGGGGATATGTCTCATGAGTTTAATTTTGCTAAGTTTCGTAGACACCCCGTGATAAAGAAACACCTAGTAAGGATGACATTATTGGTCTTGCTTCTACTGCCGTGCCTCCTACTGATCCGTTAGAACAATATTTGCTAGACCATGAAAATGATATGTTTATGAATGAAAGAAGGGAGATAGATAAAGTATTCCTTCAACAGGGTCTTATTCTGAAACACAACTTACCTGTTGAAATCCTAGGGGATCCCCCTCCACCCAAGGGTGATCCTGTGTTTGAGCTCAAACCTTTACCTGATAATCTTAAATATGCTTATCTTGATGAAAAGAAGATATATCATGTTATTATTAGTGCTAATCTTCCAGAGAAAGAAGAGGAAAGATTATTGAAAACTCTGAAGAAGCACCGTGCTGCTATTGGATATACTCTGGATGACCTTAAGGGCATTAGTCCCACTCTATGCCAACATAAAATAAAATTGGAGAAAGATGCCAAACCAGTTAGAGATCCTCAATGACGGTTAAATCCTAAGATGAAAGAAGTGGTAAGAAAGGAGATACTAAAGCTCCTTGAGGCAGGTATAATTTATCCCGTTGCTGATAGTGACTGGGTAAGTCCTGTCCATTGCGTCCCTAAGAAGGGAGGTATTACTGTTGTTCCTAATGATAAAGATGAATTGATCCCGCAAAGAATTATTACATGTTATAGGATGGTAATTGATTTCCATAAATTAAATAAAGCTACCAAGAAATATTATTACCCTTTACCTTTTATTGATCAAATGCTAGAAAGACTATCCAAACATACATATTTCTACTTTCTAGATGGTTATTCTAGTTTCTCTCAAATACCTGTGCCAGCAGAGGATCAATCAAAAACTACTTTTACTTGCCCTTTCGGTACTTTTGCTTATAGACGTATGCCTTTTGGTTTATGTACTGCACCTGCTACCTTTCAAAGATGCATGATGGCTATATTCTCTAACTTTTGTGAAAAGATTTGTGAGGTATTCATGGATGATTTCTCCGTTTATGGATCCTCTTTTGATGATTGCTTGAGCAACTTTGATAGAGTTTTGCAGAGATGTGAAGACACTAGTCTCGTCTTGAATTGGGAAAAGTGCCACTTTATGGTTAATGAAGGCATTGTCTTGGGGCATAAGATTTCCAAGAGAGGTATTGAAGTTGATAGAGCTAAAGTCGATGCTATTGAAAAGATGCCATGTCCCAAGGACATTAAAGGTATAAGAAGTTTCCTTGGTCATGCCGGTTTTTATAGGAGATTCATTAAGGACTTTTCTAAAATCTCTAGGCCTCTAACTAATTTATTGCAAAAAGATATTCCTTTTGTCTTTGATGATGATTGTGTAGAAGCATTTGAAATACTTAAGAAAGCTTTGATCACTGCACCTATTGTTCAGCCACCTGATTGGAATTTACCCTTTGAAATTATGTGTGATGCTAGTGATTATGCTGTAGGTGCTATTCTAGGGCAAAGAGTTGATAAGAAATTGAATGTTATCCAGTATGCTAGTAAAACTCTTGAAACTGCCCAGAGAAATTATGCTACTACTGAAAAAGAGTTCTTAGCAGTTGTATTTGCTTGTGATGTTCAGACCTTATATTGTTGATTCTAAACTTACTATTCAAACTGATCATGCTGCTATTAAATATCTTATGAAAAAGAAAGATGCTAACCCTAGACTTATTAGATGGGTTCTCTTGCTCCAAGAATTTGATTTGCATATTATTGATAGAAAGGGAGCTGAGAACCCCGTTGCAAACAACTTGTCTATGTTAGAGAATGTTCTTGATGACCCACTACCTATTGATGGTAGCTTTCCTGATGAACAACTAACGGTCATTAATGCTTCTCGTACTGCTCCATGGTATGCTAATTATGCTAATTACATTGTTGCTAAATTTATACCACCTAGTTTCACATACCAGCAAAAGAAAAAGTTCTTTTATGATTTAAGACATTACTTCTGGGATGACCCACACCTTTACAAAGGAGTAGATTGTGTTATTAGACGTTGTGTACCTGAGCATGTACAGGAACAGATCCTACGCAAGTGTCACTCCGAACCATATGGAGGACACCACGCTGGAGATAGAACTGCACATAAGGTATTGCAATCCGGTTTTTATTGGCCTACTCTCTTCAAAGATGCTCGTAAGTCTTGTGATGAATGTCAAAGAATTGGTAATATTAGTAGACGTCAAGAAATGCCTATGAATTATTCTCTTGTTATTGAACCATTTAATGTTTGGGGCTTTGACTATATGAGACCTTTTCCTGCCTCTAATGGTTACACACATTTTTTAGTTGGTTTTGATTACATTACTAAGTGGGTAGAAGCTATTCCAACTAGTAGTGCTGATCATAACACCTCTATTAAGATGCTTAAAGAAGTTATTTTTCCGAGGTTTGGAGTCCCTAGATATCTTATGACTGATGGTGGTTCACATTTTATTCATGGTGATTTCCGTAAGATGCTTGCTAAGTATGATGTTAATCATATAATTGCATCTCCTTATCACCCGCGGTCTAGTGGTCAAGTAGAGTTGAGTAATAGAGAGATCAAATTAATTTTGCAAAAGACTGTCAATAGATCTAGAAAGAACTGGTCCAAAAAACTTGATGATGCATTGTGGGCCTATAGAACTGCATATAAAAATCCTATGGGTATGTCTGCGTATAAGATGGTTTATGGAAAAGCATGTCACTTACCTCTTGAACTTGAACATAAAGCATATTGGGCTATTAAAGAGCTCAACTATGACTTCAAACTTGCCGGTGAGAAGAGGTTATTTGATATTAGTTCACTTGATGAATGGAGAACCCAAGCCTATGAGAATGCCAAGTTGTTCAAAGAAAAAGTTAAAAGATGGCATGCCAAAAGGATACAAAAGCGTGAGTTTAACGTAGGTGATTATGTGTTTCTATTCAACTCTCGTTTAAGACTTTTTGTAGGAAAACTTCTCGCTAAGTGGGAAGGTCCTTACGTTATCGAGGAGGTCTATCATTCCGGTGCCATAAAAATCAACAACTTCAAAGGCACAAATCCGAAGGTGGTGAACGGTCAAAGAATCAAACATTATATCTCAGGTAATCCTATCAATGTTGAAACTAATATTATTGAAACTGTAACCCCAGAGGAATACATAAGGAACGCTTTCCAGAATGTTTCAGACTCCGAAAAGGAATAGGTGTGTTGTACGGTAAGTAAACCGACTCCAAAACAGTTCTAATGGCAATTTTTCTCCGTTTTGGAATATTTAAGAATTTTGGAAAGCAAGAAGTAATCCGGGAAGGACACGAGGCCTCCACGAGGGTGGAGGGCGCGCCCCCCTGTCTCGTGGGCACCTCGTGTGCCTCCCGGACTCCGTTTTCTTGCACGTTACTTCTTTTGGTCGGTAAAAATTCATTATATAATCTCCCGAAGGTTTTTACCACCGTATCATGCAAAAATCTTTTGTTTTTGTTTCGAGTTGTTTTTCTGACAGATCTAGAGCATCATGACGTCTCCAAGCGCTCCCAAGGATAAGTTTTTCGAGAGGGTTATCAACCCCTGTCTGGCGGAGGTGCTGCAACACCCTCAAACCATTGAGATGCATGAGGGGGTGCTGCACATCCACAATGTAGAGGGACCAAGGCATACCGGAAGCATGGAGACAAAGCTCGAAGCCATGGAGCAACAAGTTTTCAAGTGCCAAGGGATGGTGGAGCGTGGACTCAACGCCAACCAGATGATGATCGCGGAGTTCACCAACAACCACAAGCTGGATGCCAAGATCATTGGGGAGACCATTTTCAAGCTTCAAGAGAAAATCGAGCACCTCCAAGCCCAGATCTATGACCTGCAAAACCAAAACTGTGAGTATGAATATAGATTCAAGAGGATGAGTTTGGCTGCAGATTTTAGGATCCCGGAGACTCGATCATCCTTCTATGATGGTGAGCCTATGCCTTGGAAGATGGACGACAAGCCTACATCATCAACAACTCCTTCTTCACCACCTCTGAGGACATAATCACATGGGTATGGGCACTCCCCTTGGCAACTGCCAAGCATGGGGGAGGTGCCCCGGTATCGTATTACCATCACACTCCTATCTTTACCGTTTTACTTAGTTCGATCCTTTTAGTAATATCTTGATCTAGTAGATTGAAGTTTTGGTATGAATTAGTTTTGAGTTTTGCTTTGTGATCTCTTTATGTAATCGAGTCCGTGAGCTATCTATAATAAAGATTAGTGTTGAGTCAAGGGCTTTGCTATCTTGCTATGATTTTGAGAAAATAGAAAGAACAAAGAGAATAAAAGAGTTCATATTGATCTTATGGATAGTAATGACTTCACATATAAAGAGTATGAGGCATAAAAGTTGTTGGGAGTCGACAAACGTAGTTTTGGTCATCGTTGCAATTAATAGGAAGTAATAAAGAAAGAGAGGTTTTCACATATAAATATACTATCTTGACATCTTTTATAATTGTGAGCACTCATTAAGTATGACATGCTAAAGAGTTGATGTTGGACAAGGAAGACAACGTAATGGTTTATGTTTTCTCACATCTCAGTTAAAGTATATTGTCATGGATCTCCCGAACATGTTGAGCTTGCCTTTCCCCCTCATGCTAGCCAAATTCCTAGCACCAAGTAGAGATACTACTTGTGCTTCCAAATATCCTTAAACCCAGTTTTGCCATGAGAATCCACCATACCTACCTATGGATTGAGTAAGATCCTTCAAGTAAGTTGTCATGTTGCAAGCAATAAAAAATTGCTCTCTAAATATGTATGACTTATTAGTGCGGAGAAAATAAGCTTTATACGATCGTGTGATATGGAAGTAATAAAAGCGACAGACTGCATAATAAAAGTTCATATCACAAGTGGCAATATAAAGTGACGTTCTTTTGCATTAAGATTTTGTGCATCCAACCTTAAAAGCACATGACAACCTCTGCTTCCCTCTGCGACAGGCCTATCTTTTACTTTATGTCTTTACTTTATGCAAGAGTCAAGGTGATCTTCACCTTTCCCTTTTTCATTTTATCCTTTGGCAAGCACCTCATGTTGGAAAGATCATGATATATGTATAAAATTGAATGTAAGTTAGCATGAACTATTATTGTTGACATGTAACGCCCTCGATGCGGCTATATCTCCCACGTGTCGAAGCACGACTTAGAGGCATAACCGCATTGAAAGAAATGTCGCAAGTGAGGTAATCTTCACACAACCCATGTAATACATAAGGGAAGAGATACATAGTTGGCTTACAATTGCCACTTCACACAATTACATGAATAAAGCATAACATCATCCAGATACAATCAAGGTCCGACTACGGAACCAAAATAAAAGAAGAACCCCAAATGCGACAAAGGTCCCCGATCGACCCCAACTGGGCTCCACTACTGATCAACTAGAATGAAACAACACAAAGGACAAGATCTTCATCGAGCTCCTCCTTGAGCTTGGTTGCGTCACCTGCTCGGAAACATAGGCACCTGCAAACTGGTTTTGGAAGTATCTGTGAGCCACGAGGACTCAGCAATCCCATTACCATGGGTATCAAGACTAGCAAAGCTTAATGGGTAAGGAAGGGGTAAAGTGGTGAGGTTGCAGCAGCGGCTAAGCATGATATGGTGGCTAACATACGCAAATGAGAGCGAGAAGAGAAACAAGTGGAACGGTCATGAAGCTAACAATGATCAAGAGGTGATCCTGAACACCTACTTACGTCAAACATAACCCAAAGACCGTGTTCACTTCCCGAACTCCGCCGAGAAGAGACCATCACGGCTACACACGCGGTTGATGCATTTTAATTCGGATCTGGTGTCAAGTTATCTACAACCGGACATTAACAAATTCCCATCTGCCACATAACCGCGGGCACGGCTCTCGAAAGTTTATACCTGCAGGGTGTCCCAACAGCCCATGATAAGCTCTCGCGATCAACGAAGAATAGACCTTCTCCCAGAAGACCCGATCGGTCTCGGAATCCGGTTTACAAGACATTTCGACAATGGTAAAACAAGACCAGCAAAGCCGCCCGATCGCCGACAATCCCGATAGGAGCTGCACATATCTTGTTCTCGAGGCAACACCGGATAAGTCAAGCTACGAGTAAAACCGGACTTGAGTTGCCTGAGGTGGCCCCATGAAGTTGCTCGTTCGGACCAACACTTAGACAAGCACTGGCCTGGGTGGGGGGGGGGGGGGCTAAAATAAAGATGACCCTTGGGTTGGCCGACCCAAGGGAAAGGGATAGGTGGTGGTGAGGCAAATGGTAAGACCAAGGTTGGGCCTTGCTGGACAAGTTTTATTCAAAGCGAACTGTCAGGGGGGTCCCATAAATCACCCGACCGCGTTAGGAACGCAAAATCCGGGAACATAACACGGTATGGCGGAAACTAGGGCAGCAAGAGTGGAACAAAACACGGGCATAAGGCCGAGCCTTCCACCCTTTACCAAATATATAGATGCATTAATAATATAAGAGATATTGTGATATTCCAACATAAACCCTGTCCACCATGGAGCAATCTTCAACTTCACCTGCAACTAGCAACGCTATAAGAGGGGCTGAGCAAGGCGGTAACATAGCCAAGCAACGGTTTGCTAGGAATGGTGACAAAGGTTAGAGGTTCATGGCAATTTGGGGAGGCTTGAAGAGCACATGACAGGTAACGCAGCATAGCGATAGAATGAAGCAACTAGCATAGCAATGATAGTAGTGAGATCCAGGGTAGCGGTCATCTTGCCTGAAATCCCGCTAGGAAGAAGAACGAGTCCATGAAGAAGACAAATGGACGTAGTCGAACGAATCCTCTCAATCGCAGCATTACCGGGACTAAGAAGCAACACCGGAAAGAAACAAACAACATGGTAAACACACAAGCATAAATATGACATGATGCACAATCAAGTATGATGCATGTCCGGTTTAATGAGGCATGGCATGGCAAAGTGCAACACACAATACTACAAGTTAAGTGGAGCTCAATATGCAACGAGTTGCATATTGACAAAACACCACATCCGAGTTATTTAGTTCGCTCTCGCTTAGGCTACCAAGCAGTGTTAAATGTTGTTAAACATGGCAAGGGGTGAGGCATAAGTAAACTAACTATTTAGGCAAGTTTAAATGAGGCCGGAACAACAAACAACAATTCCGGAAAAACCTCATATGCAATTTATGAATTTGCTACTGTTCTGCCCTAAAACATATTTTAAAGTTGTTAAACAGGAAAATAAAGTGGACCATGTTAATCTAGGCATTTTTCCACCCCAAATACATATAAAGTTTGTTTAAAACCGAGCTACGGTTATTTAGTTATGAAATAAATCATTTTAACATGGCATTTAAGCAAATTTAAACAAACAACAAGTTAAACATATTTAACATGGATGAAAGTGGCAAATTATTAATCTACACAAAATTCTAAGCATTTTACATGTTTAAATTATTTACATATGATGCATAGTTTGTGAGTTATTATATGCATGAAGTTTAGGGTCCAAACTGAAAATATGCAGTTTTTAGGATAAATGGCAAAATTCGCAGGGCACGGAAAAAATATGTGTGGGCCGAATCTGGCTAGCCCAGCAGTGCCCAGGAGAGGGATTTGGAGGGGGCTGCTCACCCTGGGCCTTGGGTCGGTTCGGAGGGGAGGCTGCAGGAGGGCGCGCTGGGCCTGGAGGGAGCTGGCGAAGGAAGAAGCGCGGCTGGGACTCGGCGCCATCGTGGCCCACACGCGGGACGACGGAGTCAACAGGCTCGGGCGAGCGTTCTCCTGCTCGAATCTGAAGAACAGAAAGATAGATATTCAGAGAAGCAGAACAGAAAGGGGAAGAAGAGAGAAGGCGAGGGCGACGGGCGCGCGACCTGCAGGACTCCGGTGTCGCGGACGGGCATACGCGAGGAGGAGGCAGGAGTCGGGTCGAGGCAGGCCAAGGCGGGGCACTCCGGCGAGGAGGATGGGCGACGTGGGCTCTCAGGCATGGGGAGGCGATGAGGGAACTGACGGGAAGGAGCAGGCAAGGTGAGGTCCGGAGCTTGGACGGCGTCGAGGCGGTTGGTGCGATCAACGCAAGCGAGGCTTGGCGCTGGCGAAGCATGCGAGCAGAGGCGGGTCGAGGGACTTGGCGGGGCGATGGCTCCCTGGTGGTGACGGGCGTGGGGAACTCGATCGGTGGCGGTGGGGTCCCTGTGATCCACGGGAGAGAGACCATGAGAGGGGAAGGAGAAACGAGATGGGGAAAATGAAGGAGAGGGAAGGGCGGTCCTGCTCGCGGACGAGCTCCGGCGAGGTACGGTTGTCGATGGTGGTGGCGCGAGGGGATGAGGCCGAGCGCTCCTGCTCGGGCCTCGAGCAGCTACACGATCCAATCGGGATCGAGGGAAGAAGTGGCTTGCGCTGGTGGGGATCGAGCAAAGGAGGCAAGGCCTCGGGCTCGAGGAGGGAGGAGGGCGAGGGGATCTGAAGGTTGAGGTGGAGGCTGCTTGTTGGGGTGGAACTGAAAACGAGGAGCGGCGGCGGCTGCTCGGGATTTGGTGGATTGGACAGGTAGGGCTAGGGTTTGGTTACTTAAATAGGTAGGTTGGTTAGCTTAGGGGAAAACGGACCCTCTGATTAGAATCGAACGGTCGAAAATAAACAGGTTAGGGAGTCCAAATAAGAAAACGGAGATGTTTTGTAGACGTTAGGGGATGACCCGGACCCAACGGTAATGACTGCCCGGGTCGGGTTTAGGGGAGTTTTCGGACGCACGCAAGAGGGGTTTGACGAAACGCCATGGAGACAAAGGGTTTTGATGGGCTCAGAAAAGAGAGAGAAGAGAGCGGTCCGGTTGATCTGAGAGGGGTCAACAGAGACAAGGAAGAAGCGACAACTATGAGCGAATGAAAGTTTTATGAAAAACGATGCCGATGCAATGCGAATGATGCGATGATGAAATGCATGACATGAACAAAATGCAAAACGAAAGACAAAAACCCAACCACGGAGAAAATAATATATCGCATCTCCGGAAAAGGCAGGAGTTGGAGTTACGAATATGGAAAGCTACATCCGGGGCGTTACAACACTCCACCACTACGAGAGGATCTCGTTCCGAGATCTAGGATGGCACCGGAGGGAAAACGGAAGAGGAAGAGAAGAGGTAAAACTAAGTTGCTTCTTTGACAAATGAGTGAAACCAAAGAACCTTGAGAGGTTGAACAAATTGAAAGAAAGAAAACAACGGAGATGACCAAGATTGCAAACAATTCGTTGGACAAGAGGAACAAGGAATATGATGAGAACCAAGAGGTTTAGTGATAAGATAGATACTGAAACCACTCTGGTTAAAACTAGACAGAGGAGGAATAAGATTGATATAATTTGGGCAGCACTCCGACTGATAGATGAAGGAAAACTTGATAAGATGAAAAGAACTTGAAGAGAAGACACAACACCCCGGTTAAATGGACAATCATGAAAAGAACATGATCTTAGACAAACGAGATGATGGGTTGAGAAGAGCAACATTACAATACCTCCGAAACAAAAGAATAGAAGATAGATAATTGAAATAGAAGAATGGAGAAGAAAATGCCAACATCTGCCACCAACGGAAATAAATGATTGAATTGATATCAACAAGGAGACGAGAAACTTATTTCACCGGGAGGACAAATGAAGAACTTGGGTCATTTATAAGCACCATAAATAGCAACAATCCTTAGGGAAAGCTTTAGGTGAAATATAACCCAAGATAACTCCAATGAAGAGACTGATGGATTTAAAATACCTCATTCTTGACAACAATATGAATCATGAAACATGAAGGAAATTGTCAAGAGTGACATAACACCATCTCAAAAGATAAGATAGAAGGAATTGCACTTTGGAATGCAAGACGGAGAATACTTGAGCTTCTCAAAACAAAACAAGTGTTGGGCACCATGTTTATTTTAGAGTATAGCTTGGCGGATCTTAACTCCGAGAGAAATCTTGAAGAACAATTGAGGAATGAAAAGAATCCTTGATGAACCACCATGTAGAGCCTCCATTAAGAACTCCGGTAATAAAAAGATGATAAAAAGAAAGAGAAGTTGAAAACATAAGGTGAAGCCTTGCAATGATTTAGATGGAGCTTCGCGATTATATAACTGAGAGAACTTGGAACTCCGAAAAAGAAGGATGAGCAATTGAAACCAAGAATTTTTTGATGAACCTCCGGAATAAGGAATTGAATTTACTCGATGAAACAAGAATAAGAATTACATTATGCTTATCCCTCATCAATTAAATTGATGACCCACAATGGATTTGGCATGCCACTTATTCTCGTAGAAAGGATTAAGATAGATATGGCGCAAGCTTGGGAAGGTCTTCAACGAACCACCGGTAGGACTGGAAAGAACGAATGAATTAAATGATAACGAAAGAGGTGAAATCTTGAACGAACCACCGTAAGAATTGAAAATGAACGTAGCAAAGGCACAATTCACCGGGAAGAATTGGAAAACGAATGAAGATATTTGAGGGGATTTAGATACATGAGAACGAAGAGAACATGAACTGATTAGAGGATATTTGAACGAATCACCGGTAAGATTTAGAGAACGATAGCTACACGCTGAGAATGAAGAATTATGACATGATGGCCTTCAGAGGAAAGAAATGGAAACAACTCATGAAATGCTTCGGATGGGTGAAAAGAATTGTCACAATCAAAACAATTATGAGGATAGCATGAAGCTAGACCCATGAATCTTCAAGAGAACGGACAAGATTTAAGAGAAACTCTTCTTCGGTCTTCACATGTTGAGAATGATCATGAGAACCACCATGACAAGTGTTGAGGCACTCCGGAATGAAAATTGGAAAGGTTGAACCAACGATGAAAAGAATTTGAAAGATCTTGGAGAAAGACATATGACTAATGATAACCCATTCTTACGTCAAACTTTGAAAAGAATTTTAGAAGCTCCGGGAAAAATTAGAAGAGTCAGGTAAGATCCTGGGAAAAGACCTGTGGGTTAGGGCCCACTGAAAAGGAACACCGTTGAAAATGATTGAAAGGGGGAATTGCACCGGTTGAATTAGATGGCTTTAATGAGATAGCAACCTCGAAATATCTTGAACGGATTGAGAATGGAAACACAAGTCTTCTGAGATATCTTTAACACTCTGGAACAATTGAATAGCAAGAGGTGAGTGATTGAGAGGTGCACCGGCATGAGAAAGCATTAGAAACGAGGAAAGGAATATGATGAATATCGAAAGCTTGAATTGGATCCACCAGAGAAGCAAAAAGAACGGAGGATGATGGACTCAAAGCTCCGTTAGCATCTTTCTGAGAATCACCGGATAAGAACATTGACGGGAAAAGAGTGGAGAAACTTCACATGAATAAATGGAAGCTTGATTAAAAAAATCTAAGTCCTTGAAGAAAAAGGGTGGGAGGGTGGGGAAAAACAAAGACAACTTGGGAACGGATGAAACAAACACTGTTGAGAAGAATGATAATTGGTCTTGCTGATGTTGAAGTGATCAGATCCACTTGAAGAGAAACACGCCGGTTGAAAAGGATTGACATGACAATCTCGATTGTCGAGAAGGATTGGTATTCACATCGGAGTATGAGAACACCATTTAGAAAAGGTATGGAATCAACACTTGACATTGAAGCAACTCGAATACCACAACTCAAAACAAAAACAAAGGACCGGCTTGCGAGAATAAGCGGAACAAACATATGATAGAGATTTCGTCCAAGTTTTCGTGGTGGGGCCTACACGGCTCGATCGTACAACACCATCATGTACAAGGCAGTGCACATGACATACGAAGTGTCCCAGTCGGCATAGCCAAGGACTCTTTAAGACACAACGAGACCATGTAAAACCAACCGTGAATAGGCGGACCACTAGGCGTCGAACCCCAATTTCATATCATACATCCGTCGGAAAGATATCCTAAGAGCTACTTGAATTCCCACCTATGAAACTCCGAAATTCTCCGGTTATGCAATCAGGTGTTGGGGATACAGGAAGCAATATCTCACCCAAAACTAGCAAATCCTACATCCATTGTATCCATCCTTCAACACATAACCAAGAAACCTTCGAATCGTCTACCTCAACCTTGAAAAGCATCCGTTATACGAGTCATGGCAATACTCCGTACTCACCTCGATCTTGGGTTATCGGGTTATCTCACCAACAACTGCATAAAAGAGATTTTCGATGTCGGCGTACTAAACTCAGGTATTCCAGAACTGCAACGATAAAATTATGGCGACAACACCTCAGAGCTCAACTCCCCGAGACACTTCCACTAAACCCCTGACAGGAGGCACCAAGACAATGTTCTCATCATAAAACCATCGGAACGATTCCAAAATACCTGCGTGATCCTAAAAAAAATTAGTGAAATTTGAGAAGAGTAGAGTCAAAACTCTACGTCAGGATGCCTTACCAGAGCGATGAAGAGACTGGGGAGTAAAAAGAATTCCTAACTCTCCGATATATATAATCCTAAATGACTCAAAACATTTTTCTAGACACAACTCGGCCGCTAAAAACGATCAAGCAGTGGGGCTCCTAAGGTCGGGGAAGGCTCTGATACCAACTTGTAACGCCCTCGATGCGGCTATATCTCCCACGTGTCGAAGCACGACTTAGAGGCATAACCGCATTGAAAGCAATGTCGCAAGTGAGGTAATCTTCACACAACCCATGTAATACATAAGGGAAGAGATACATAGTTGGCTTACAATCGCCACTTCACACAATTACATGAATAAAGCATAACATCATCCAGATACAATCAAGGTCTGACTACGGAACCAAAATAAAAGAAGAACCCCAAATGCACAAAGGTCCCGATCGACCCCAACCTGGGCTCCACTCTTGATCAACTAGAGCGAAACAACACAAAGGACAAGATCTTCATCGAGCTCCTCCTTGAGCTTGGTTCGTCACCGCCGGAAACATAGGCACCGCAAACTGGTTTTGGAAGTATCTGTGAGCCACGAGGACTCAGCAATCCCATTACCATGGGTATCAAGACTAGCAAAGCTTAATGGGTAAGGAAGGGGTAAAGTGGTGAGGTTGCAGCAGCGGCTAAGCATGATATGGTGGCTAACATACGCAAATGAGAGCGAGAAGAGAAACAAGCGGAATGGTCGTGAAGCTAACAATGATCAAGAGGTGATCCTGAACACCTACTTACGTCAAACATAACCCAAAGACCGTGTTCACTTCCCGGACTCCACCGAGAAGAGACCATCACGGCTACACACGCGGTTGATGCGTTTTAATTCGGATCTGGTGTCAAGTTATCTACAACCGGACATTAACAAATTCCCATCTGCCACATAACCGCGACACGGCTCTCGAAAGTTTATACCTGCGGGGTGTCCCAACTTAGCCCATGATAAGCTCTCGCGATCAACGAAGGAATAGACCTTCTCCCAGGAAGACCCGATCAGTCTCGGAATCCCGGTTTACAAGACATTTCGACAATGGTAAAACAAGACCAGCAAAGCCGCCCGATGCGCCGACAATCCCGATAGGAGCTGCACATATCTTGTTCTCAGGGCAACACCGGATAAGTCAAGCTACGAGTAAAACCAGACTTCGAGTTGCCCTGAGGTGGCCCCGCAGGTTGCTCGTTTCGGACCAACACTTAGACAAGCACTGGCCCAGGGGGGCTAAAATAAAGATGACCCTTGGGTTGGCCGACCCAAGGGAAAGGGATAGGTGGTGGTGAGGCAAATGGTAAGACCAAGGTTGGGCCTTGCTGGACAAGTTTTATTCAAAGCGAACTGTCAGGGGGGTCCCATAAATCACCCGACCGCGTTAGGAACGCAAAATCCGGGAACATAACACCGGTATGACGGAAACTAGGGCAGCAAGAGTGGAACAAAACACCAGGCATAAGGCCGAGCCTTCCACCCTTTACCAAATATATAGATGCATTAATAATATAAGAGATATTGTGATATTCCAACATAAACCCTGTCCACCATGGAGCAATCTTCAACTTCACCTGCAACTAGCAACACTATAAGAGGGGCTGAGCAAGGCGGTAACATAGCCAAGCAACGGTTTGCTAGGAATGGTGACAAAGGTTAGAGGTTCATGGCAATTTGGGGAGGCTTGAAGAGCACATGACAGGTAACGCAGCATAGCGATAGAACGAAGCAACTAGCATAGCAATGATAGTAGTGAGATCCAGGGTAGCGGTCATCTTGCCTGAAATCCCGCTAGGAAGAAGAACGAGTCCATGAAGAAGACAAACGGACGTAGTCGAACGAATCCTCTCAATCGCAGCATTACCGGGACTAAGAAGCAACACCGGAAAGAAACAAACAACATGGTAAACACACAAGCATAAATATGACATGATGCACAATCAAGTATGATGCATGTCCGGTTTAATGAGGCATGGCATGGCAAAGTGCAACACACAATACTACAAGTTAAGTGGAGCTCAATATGCAACGAGTTGCATATTGACAAAACACCACATCCGAGTTATTTAGTTCGCTCTCGCTTAGGCTACCAAGCAGTGTTAAATGTTGTTAAACATGGCAAGGGGTGAGGCATAAGTAAACTAACTATTTAGGCAAGTTTAAATGAGGCCGGAACAACAAACAACAATTCCGGAAAAACCTCAAATGCAATTTATGAATTTGCTACTGTTCTGCCCTAAAACATATTTTAAAGTTGTTAAACAGGAAAATAAAGTGGACCATGTTAATCTAGGCATTTTTCCACCCCAAATACATATAAAGTTTGTTTAAAACCGAGCTACGGTTATTTAGTTATGAAATAAATCATTTTAACATGGCATTTAAGCAAACTTAAACAAACAACAAGTTAAACATATTTAACATGGATGAAAGTGGCAAATTATTAATCTACACAAAATTCTAAGCATTTTACATGTTTAAATTATTTACATATGATGCATAGTTTGTGAGTTATTATATGCATGAAGTTTAGGGTCCAAACTATAAATATGCAGTTTTTAGGATAAATGGCAAAATTCGCAGGGCATGGAAAAAATATGCGTGGGCCGAATCTGGCTAGCCCAGCAGTGCACAGGAGAGGGATCTGGAGGGGGCTGCTCACCCTGGGCCTTGGGTCGGTTCGGAGGGGAGGCTGCAGGAGGGCGCGCTGGGCCTGGAGGGAGCTAGCGAAGGAAGAAGCGCGGCTGGAACTCGGTGCCATCGTGGCCCACGCGCGGGACGACGGAGTCAACAGGCTCGGGCGAGCGTTCTCCTGCTCGAATCTGAAGAACAGAGAGATAGATATTCAGAGAAGCAGAACAGAAAGGGGAAGAAGAGAGAAGGCGAGGGCGACGGGCGCGCGACCTGCAGGACTCCGGTGTCGCGGTCGGGCATACGCGAGGAGGAGGCAGGAGTCGGGTCGAGGCAGGCCAAGGCGGGGCACTCCGGCGAGGAGGATGGCCGATGTGGGCTCTCAGGCATGGGGAGGCGATGAGGGAACTGACGGGGAGGAGCAGGCAAGGTGAGGTCCGGAGCTTGGACGGCGTCGAGGCGGTTGGTGCGGTCAACGCGAGCAAGGCTTGGCGCCGGCCAAGCTTATCTGCAGAGGCGGTCGAGGACTTGGTGGGCGATGGCTCCTGGTGGTGGCAGGCGTGGGGAACTCGATCGGTGGCGGCGGGGTCCCTGTGATCCATGGGAGAGAGACCATGAGAGGGGAAGGAGAAACGAGATGGGGAAAATGAAGGAGAGGGAAGGGCGGTCCTGCTCGCGGACAAGCTCCGGCGAGGTACGGTTGTCGATGGTGGTGGCGCGAGGGGATGAGGCCGAGCGCTCCTGCTTGGGCCTCGAGCAGCTACACGATCCAATCGGGATCGAGGGAAGAAGTGGCTTGCGCTGGTGGGGATCGAGCAAAAGAGGCAAGGCCTCGGGCTCGAGGAGGGAGGAGGGCGAGGGGATCTGGAGGTTGAGGTGGAGGCTGCTAGTTGGGGTGGAACTGAAAACAAGGAGCGGCGGCGGCTGCTCGGGATTTGGTGGATTGGACAGGTAGGGCTAGGGTTTGGTTACTTAAATAGGTAGGTTGGTTAGCTTAGGGGAAAACGGACCCTCCGATTAGAATCGAACGGTCGAAAATAAACAGGTTAGGGAGTCCAAATAAGAAGACGGAGATGTTTTGTAGATGTTAGGGGATGACCCGGACCCAACGGTAATGACCGCTGGTCGGGTTTAGGGAGTTTTGGACGCCGCAAGAGGGTTTGACGAAACGCCATGGAGACAAAGGGTTTTGATGGGCTCAGAAAAGAGAGAGAAGAGAGCGGTCCGGTTGATCTGAGAGGGGTCAACAGAGACAAGGAAGAAGCGACAACTACGAGCGAATGCAAGTTTTATGAAAAACGATGCCGATGCAATGCGAATGATGCGATGATGAAATGCATGACATGAACAAAATGCAAAACGAAAGACAAAAACCCAACCACGGAGAAAATAATATATCGCATCTCCGAAAAAGGCAGGAGTTGGAGTTACAAATATGGAAAGCTACATCCGGGGCGTTACATGACATCACCCAAAGGTGAATACGTTGCGAGGCAAAATTATAAGCCCATATCTTTCTCAGTGTTCGGTTGAAACTCCATAACCATAAGTATTGCGTGAGTGTTAGCAATTGTAGAAGACTATATGATAGTTGAGTATGTGGACTTGCTGAAAAGCTCTATTCTTGACTCTTTCTGACGTTATGATAAATTGCAATTGCTTCAATGACTAAGATTTTAGTTTGTTAATTCCCAATGTAGTTTATGATCCATACTCGACATTGTGAATAGATTGTTACTTGAGCATAAGAAATCATATGATAAAATCCTTATATGTTGTTGTTATAAGAATGATCATGATGCCCTCATGTCTGTATTTTATTTTTATCGACACCTCTATCTCTAAACATGTGGACATATTTTTCGATTTCGCCTTCCGCTTCAGGACAAGCGAGGTCTAAGCTTGGGGGAGTTGATACTTCCATTTTGCATCATGCTTTTATATCGATATTTATTGCATTATGGGCTATTATTACACATTATGTCACAATACTTATGGCTATTCTCGCTTATTTTACAAGGTTTATCATGAAGAGGAGAATGCTTAAATTTGGAATTCAGGCCGGAAAAGGAGCAAATATTGAAACCTATTCGCACAGCTCAAAAATCCTGAAACTCCATGGAAGTCACTTTTGGAATTAATAAGAATTATTGAGCGAAGAAAATACCAGAGGGGGCCCACACCTTGGCTAGGAGGGTGGGGCGCCCATCGGGCGCGCCCCCTGTCTCCTGGGCCCCCTAGTGGCCCTCCGGTGCCTATCTTCTGCTATATGAAGCCTCTTACCCTCGAAAAAATATAATCAAGCTTACGAGACGAAACTCCGCCGCCACGAGGCAGAACCTTGGCAGAACCAATCTAGGGCTCCGGCGGAGCTGTTCTGCCGGGGAAACTTCCCTCTGGGAGGGGGGAATCATCACCATCGTCATCACCAACGATCCTCTCATCGGGAGGGGGTCAATCTCCATCAACATCTTCACCAACACCATCTCCTCTCAAAACCCTAGTTCATC
The DNA here is from genome assembly GCA_021437245.1 of Aegilops speltoides. NCBI lineage: Eukaryota > Viridiplantae > Streptophyta > Magnoliopsida > Poales > Poaceae > Aegilops > Aegilops speltoides. The sequence goes on from CM038141.1 coordinate 135,270,127, forward strand.
TCTTGTATCCAATCTTGTATCAAAACCACAAATTGGTACCTGTGGGTTGCTAGTAGTGTTGATTACTCCTTGTAGTTGATGCTAATTGGTTTACTAGGTGGAAGACCATATGTTCAGATCCTTAATGCATATTAATACTCCTCTGATCATGAACATGAATATGCTTTGTGAGTAGTTACGTTTGTTCCTGAGGACATGAGTGAAGTCTTGCTATTAGTAGTCGTGTGAATTTGGTATTCGTTCGATATTTTGATGAGATGTATGTTATCTCTCCTCTAGTGGTGTTATGTGAACGTCGACTACATGACACTTCACCATTATTTGGGCCTAGAGGAAGGCATTGGGAAGTAATAAGTAGATGATGGGTTGCTAGAGTGACAGAAGCTTAAACCCTAGTTTATGTGTTGCTTCTAAGGGGCTGATTTGGATCCATTAGTTTCATGCTATGGTTAGGTTTACCTTAATACTTCTTTTGTAGTTGCGCATGCTTGCAATAGGGGTTAATCATAAGTGGGATGCTTGTCCAAGAAAGGGCAGTACCCAAGCACCGGTCCACCCACATATCAAATTATCAAAGTAACGAACGCGAATCATATGAGCATGATGAAAACTAGCTTGACGATAATTCCCATGTGTCCTCGGGAGCGCTTTTCTCATTACAAGAAATTGTCCAGCCTTGTCCTTTGCTACAAAAAGGATTGTGCCACCTTACTACACTTTATTTACTTTCATTGCTTGTTACCCGTTACAAATTATCTTATCACAAAACTATCTGTTACCTACAATTTCAGTGCTTGCAGAGAATACCTTACTTGTCATTTCCTTCTGCTCCTCGTTGGGTTTGACACTCTTACTTATCGAAAGGACTACGATAGATCCCCTATACTCGTGGGTCATCAGTGACCCCACGTCACCTGGAGCCGGCCGCCGCGGCCTGCCTTCCTCGCCGGTGCCCAGCCTCGCCCACTTTGGGGCGGGTTTGGCCTCTGCCGGAGCAAGACTCCGCCCGTTAATCGACCCACTCCGGTGGCCTAAAGGGCCAGCGAGCGATCAAGGCCCATCCTGATAAGTAAAAAAAGAATTAGAAAAATATATAAAATAAAAATAATACTAGTAATTAATTAATTAATTAAGCAAATAATTAATTTAATTAACTCTGTTTAATTAACCTAATTATATTTAGACTAATTTAACACTTTGATTAGCTGTTGTGAGAATGACATGCGGGCCCCTCTTACATAGTTGACCTTTTGACGGTCAGCGGTTCACCAAACCTTATCGGAGCAGTTGACCAGGCCCCACCACTCACCTCTGTCTGTATCTTTGGATACATTTTTGGGTACACCTAGCTTTTTATTTTCAAAATATTGTTTTTAACTTAGAAGATTCATTTATAATAAATCGTAGTCCGGGTGAAAAAGTTTTCTACATGAAAGTTGCTCAAAATGACGAGACGAAACCGAATACGCCCTCCGTTCGTCTATCACACATCCCTAGCATAGCAAACGTTGAACCTTTCCCCTCCGGTTCATCTGTCTGACAGACGTCCAGAACCGTGAAAACTTTCCCGAAAGTTTTCCCCCTTCGCCAGTATCGCCTAGCACCGCGTTCGAACACCTCTAGCCCCGCTTATTGCCTTGTTATGCTTATGTTTGAATGTATTTACTGTTTCTTCCCGCTCTTCTTCTCCGGTAGACCTCGAGACCGCTGTTGATGCCCCTGTGATCGAATACGTCGACGACGACCCTCCTCTTGTTTGAGCAACCAGGCAAGCCTCCCCCCCCCTTGATCATCCCGATATCGCCCATTCCATTCTCTCATGCTTGCATTAGATTTTGCTACTATATTTGATTGCTCCTATTCTGATGCATAGCCTGCTTTTGTAACCTGCTGTTGTACCTTACCTACTTATCCTAAACTGCTTAGTATAGGTTGGTTAGTGATCCATCAGTGACCCCCACCTTGTCCTTGTTGCCCCTGCTTCATCATTGACGACTCGATCAACGTGATCGACGACCAGAGCCCGACACCTCACATCACATCACGCCCCTTTAGTTGCTCGACTCTGCAGATTTACTATCGAGTGCCTAGGACGATCCCTCATAACGCACTCCTGATGATAATTCCGTAGTGTAGCTATTCGGTCGTGGTCAATGGGGGTGGTTCCTCTTTCACCATTTCTGATACGGCTCTGTCGTGCAACACCTCAAGTGTGAACCTCGAGGGTGGATCCTCTTACGTTCACCTTGATGATTACATCGAGTGGAATCCTCCGTGGGTGATTCCTCGGGTTTTCCCCTTGATGTTTGGACACACGGTTACCTTGACTTTACTTGAGACCATTGTTGAAGTCGGGTCGGCCCTGAGGGGTACCCGCGAGTTGATGTGAAAGTTAGGCGGGCCCGTAGAGCACCATGAGTTTTCCGTGGCGGGGCAGGCGATGCAGGCCCTTGCCGTAAGTCCACGAGACGGGCGACGGGTCACATTATCGTGAGTCTCTGCTCGTCTTTGCGAGCCCCAATGCACTAACAGTTTGGGTATTTGTTACGAGTTGGCCTCGCCTTACGCACTAACCACCACGCGAGAATAGATATGGGCCTCGGCGTCGCGATGTCGGCCAAGCTTTGTCGACGCCGATTAAGTATTGTGGCATGGTCGAATCGTCTTTGCCATCCGAGGCGGTCTTGGTATCCACCACACTACGACCGAGAGTGCTGCGGGCGATGGGCCCAAGACCCGGAGTGCTTAGGATGTAGACCGGCGGGACCTCTCTGCTGAGCCTAGGTAGGGCTGCGGCGTGTTGATCTTCCGAGGCGGGCATTGACCCCGAAGGTGTGTCCGACCAGAGTGATCGAGCGTGTTGGGTAACGTGGTGCACCCTTGCAGGGAAGACATATATTCGAATACCGTGTCCACGGTAATGGACGTTCAGACTTATATCCTGATCTTATATAACTAGAAATGGATACTTAAGATATGTGATGGATATGTGGCTCTGAGATTGCTTTCACGCAGGGAGTCGGGGAAGGATCTCTGGGTGTTGATGTTACAACATGCTTGTTAAATATTAAACTGCTATTCTTTACTCTTCCACATGCTGCAAGATGCTCGGAGCGGCTTGAAGATGCTAGTCTTCGTTAGGCTAGGCCTCCCCCCTCTATTCTGGCATTCTGCAGTTCTGTCCACGGATACAGCCCTTCCATTTGATACCAATGCATACATAGTATAGATATGATGCTTGTGAGTACTTTGGATGAGTACTCACGGTTGCTTTGCTACCCCTTTTCCACCTTCTTTCTTCTTGCCGGTTGATGCAACCAGATGATGGATCCCTGCAGCCAGATGCCACCACCGATGGATGCTACTACGTGGAGACCGCTGACGACCAGGAGTAGTTTAGGAGGTCTCAGCCAGGAGGCCTTACCTCTTCGATTGTGTTGCTTTTGTGCTAGCCTTCTTAAGGCATCCTTGTTTAACTTATGTCTCTACTCAGATATTGTTGCTTCCGCTGACTCTTGTGTATCGAGCTTGTATTCGAGCCCTCGAGGCCCCTGGCTTGTAATATGAAGCGTGTATTATTTTACTTGTGTCTAGAGTTGTGTGGTGATATCTTCCGGTGAGTCCCTGATCTTGATCGTACACATTTGCGTGTATGATTAGTGTACGATTGAATCAGGGGCGTCACAGTGTTCCTTCAAATTACAGGGACTCATTTGCAAATCTAGATAAATACATCATCTAACACCGTCTCGGCCGAGCCGTTATGCCATGCTGGCAAAATCTGGACCACCTGTCATAAACATACTTAAAGCGCTCTAATCCGCCAATCAGTGTTATTTGCAACAAAATTACACAAGACGTGATGTTTTCTACCAAAAAAATGTAACTTAGTTTTTCTGCAAACCTAACCTTCAAAGTGGTGGTTTCTTGCAATTTACTCAAAAAATTTCACTTCCCAGTTTTTTTTAGAACGAAGGCTCAAGAAGAGCCCGGCTTTGAATTGACAAAGCCATCAACCGGCCAGGATTACAAGTTCACCAACTTACAAGGAAAAGCAAGTAGAAAACAAGCGGCTGATACAAGGAGCAAAGCGAAACACACTCAAAGGCAGCAGCGATAGCAAGCAGAAACGCCATGCTGTAGCCATCACCCTACAGGACGACCTACACCAACCGGACAAACTACGGACTTGAGAGGATGCACCACCGCGCAAGCTTCATGATCGTAGCCGAACTCGAAGACAGTAATGGACCGACAGTCCTCTGGAACTACCGCTGCAAAGGGCCCCTGCCCTCTCATCCTGGCTCGAAAGATGCCGCACCGGCAGGCGGCAGCTCGGTTCACCCTAGAACCCAGAAGGAAGACGTCCAAGTTGCGCATGGAGAAGGAACTAGGAGCAGACCTGCAAGCTCAGAGCACACCACTCCGAGCACCGTCATCGTCCGCGGTTAAGCCACACCGAAGGGCTAGAGCTGTCGGCCACAGTCGTAGCAACAATGGTAACAACGATGACCACTGAAGAAAAGGCAGTGAAGCGCGGAGCCAAGCTGCCACCCGCCACCATCACACCCACAACCCGACTCTCTCGCCGCCCCTGTGATCCCCGCACTGCGCCTCCAAGAAGGAACACGACACGGATGTGCCGTCGCCGCCCGAATCAGGGGACCTAGGCTTTCACCTAGCAGGGGACGGAAGGAGGGGGAGAAGGATCCACACCACAGCCTCCAAGGAGGGGAACGGCGCCGAGGGCGTCGCCTACGGAGTGGCTGCGCCGGCCAGGGGTTTCCCCCGAATCCAACCCCACTCGACGAGATCCGCGCTGCGGCGCCCGAGAAGAACGGCCTAAGCCGTTGGGACCTCGGATCCGGTGAAGGAAGGAGCAGATCGGGGCGGAGAGGATGAGATGCAACTGGCGGCGGCAACTGCGCAGGGGAGGCCGCACACCGGTGACCAGGGAACGACGCCACCTCATCCCCCTCGTGACCGAGAGGCCGCCTCACTAGCTCCGGCAGGAATGGCCCACCGCCAGGGCCACCCCGCGCTCTCCGCCCAGGGCCGCCGCCCCGGATGCCGGGGCCCTCCACGCGACGTGGAGCCGCCGGATCCCCCGCCGGCACCTTCATCGGTGTCGAGCGCACGCCGGCACACGCCTCTGGCGGCGGCGGAGGGGAAGGAGGGGGGAAAGAGGGGTGCGGCAGCGGTGCTTAGGGTTCCCCCGAGTCGCCTCGGAGTAGACGACGCGGGGGCGGGGGGAGTACGCGACCTGGTGGTAGGTTTGGGTACGCGTCGTTGGATCACTTCCCACTAGCTGGATGACCATTTCAGAACGCTGTAGTACTACGTTATCTTATCATAGATTTTATCGGGCCGTGTCATGCGAGCCGCCCTTACCAGCAATAGAGTCGAATGGGAATATTTAAGGGCTATCATGATTAAACTAGGCTTCTCTGGAAGATGGGTGGATATAGTCATGGATTTAGTAACTATGGTGAAGTTTTCTGTACTATTCAATGGAAACAAATTGCAAGAGTTCATACCCACAAGGGGGATCAGACAGGGAGACCTAATATCTCCATACTTGTTCTTGTTGGCAGCAGAGGGCCTTTCGTGCCTCCTAAAATCCAAAGACGAGTCATCTAACTTGCATGGTTTACAGGTAGCTCCTACGGCTCCACCAGTGAATCATCTCCTATTTGCAGATGACAGCCTGCTGTTTTTCAAGGCCAATAGTGCGGGGGGAAATGAGGTCAACCAGATGCTGAACACTTATTGTCAGGCAACGGGACAGAGAATCAACTACTCCAAATCCTCTATCTTCTTCAGCAAAGGAGTGCCAGAGAATACGAGGGTGGAGATTAAGGAGTTGCTAAATGTCCCCAATGAAACACTCAATGAGAAATATCTTGGTATGCCCTCTGACATTGGAAATTCAAAGAATGGTGCTTTTAAATATCTAAAAGATCGTTTGTGGAGCAAAGTTCAAGGATGGATCGCTGAAACTATGTCATCGGCAGGCAAGGAGGTGCTAGTTAAAGCCGTTGCCCAAGCAGTGCCTGTTTTCTCGATGTCATGCTTTAAACTCCCACGTGGCTTGTGTGAACATTTGAATAAGCTGATAAGGAAGTTTTGGTGGGGTAGCAAGGAAGGCAAGAGAAAACCACATTGGGTTTCCTGGCAAGTAATGACCCAACCTAAAGGAATGGGGGGTCTGGGTTTCAAGGATTTTGAACTGTTTAATCTAGCCATGCTAGCCAGGCAAGCTTGGAGGTTACTTCAACATCCCAATACCCTCTGCGCCAGAATACTGAGAGGTATCTATCACCCGCAAATTGATATATTAGAAGCGCAGCTGGGAGGTCACCCTAGTCAAGTGTGGAGGGCTGTGATCGAAGGAAGAGATACACTGAAACAAGGATTGATTAGAAGGATCGGGAACGGAGAGACAACATATATCTGGAGGGACAACTGGATCCCGAGAGAGGAGATGCTTCGACCTTATGGGTGTTTGGCCACACATCCACTGCTCGAAGTTTCGAGCTAATTGATCACACATCTGCGTCCCGGGACCGGCGAGGTTGAAGCGACCTTTTGCCAATGGATAGTCGAGTTATTATGAGCATCCCACCGTGTCGCTAAACCCGCCTCGATTTTTGGGCTGGCACTATGAGAAGCATGGAGTTTTTCGGTGAAGTCGCCTACCGTATGATCGTGGCTACTGAAGCAACGAAGGGAAGCTTGGCTTGACGGCAACCCCTGCTCCTCAAATACTAACGTCAAGAAGGCTCATGGAAAACTTTATGGAAAACACCGTCCCCGCTAAAGTCTGAATGTTTTTGTGGCGTCGTCCAAACAATCTTTGCCCACAAATGATGTAAGAGCTCACGGACATATGACCGATTCAGCTAGTTGTGGATTTTGCGAGCACCGGACTCGTGGAGGCATTCGTTGTGGAATGTGCATCATCCCGATCGCGTATGGGCACCGATCGAGGATGATTTGGTGCATGAAATGATGTTGGTGGCGGAGCCTAATGCCAAACACCGGCTGTTTTCACTAATGGAGAAGTTAGACCATGATAAGTTTGTACTGCTCTCGGTCACTCTGTGGGCGATTTGGTCAGCAAGGAGGAAAGCAATACATGAAGGGATATTTCAGAGCCCACACTCTATCGAAGCTTTCATTAGACGTTTCCTCGATGATCTGCAGATAGTTTCAGCTCAACAGAACTCTACCCAGAGCGGGTTCTGCTCGATTACTCTGACGCCTAAGAGCTAGGGCGCCGCCAATGTGAGGTATGCCAAGATTCATGTCGATCTTTGGTGTCAGTCTGAACGAGGTGGAGCAGCGAGAGGCCGTCTGCAGAGATGAAGGAGGAAACTACTTGGGGAGTTCGGCGCTGGTTGTTTACGGCGTAAGCAATCCTACACTTCTGGAGGCAATGGCATGCAGGGAAGCTTTAAGCCGGCAGAGGACATGAACCTTACACATTGCGTGATCTCCAAATGATGAAGCGGTGGTGTCGATATCACCAAAGGAACACTAGGAGTGCATGGAGCTATCATTGCTGAGATTAGGGCTAAAGCGGAGTCACATGATTTTAAGTTTATTTTCGAGGGTCGTGCTGTTAATTATGAAGCACATAGGTTAGCTCGTTTTTCTACTTCTTTGGGCCTGGGTCGCCACGTGTGGTTTGACACCTCCCATGACCCTCGTTGTATCCCACAGCATGTGGAGTTCGGTGATGAATAAATGAATTTTTCACCCCTCAAAAAAAAGCAATAGAGTAGCCTAGCTCTGGCCTTCTAGATGATCATGAGAAAGATCATAGTGGTGCTACTGCTACTAGGAAAGCGGTGGGAGGTGCGTCCATGCGTGGTTATCTGTTCTTGTTCCGTCAGCAGTTTTTGGCCTTCCAGAAGGCGAACGTTGGTACTCTTGTGCGTGAAGTTTTCGTGCTTTATATTAGTTATAAACCATGAATTGATTGTATCTCATCTTAATAGATACAGTACTACTGATGTTGAGTGCTACTGGTAGTTGGCAATGGACGGTTGGGCTATCACCGTAATTAGATGCTCTCCCAAAACCGTTGCCATGTACGAAGCCCTCCAGACTCCAGTGTAAGCTTTCTAGTAGGATGCTTGGCAGCAGAGGAAAGACACGCACCGGTAAGCATCAATCACATTGATTCACGAATAGGACTACCGTTTGGAATAGAGTACGGCCAACCACTATCCCAACACTCGCTTTAGAATCATCCGGCGAGCAGGCTTTACATTACAGTGGCACATAAATTCGCTGGATCATCCGGCAAGCAGGATTCGCGTTACAAGCTGGCCGATGGATTCGAGACCGTCGAACAGAGAACGGTTTGTGGAATTAAACGAACGATGGTCATGTACGTATCAACCTGCCATGGTCGTTGCCTGTTGGTCACGGGAAGGTTCATCAGTTCATACGAATTCGATTCATCGAGACGTGTAGCCCACCCAATCGAACACAAGAAGTTTGTGCCTTTGTGGAGGTTGGTAGAGTAGTGGATTACAGCGAAGGATGCCCAGTGGGCCGTGGTACGTACGTTGATCTATAGCTGCGTCATTGTTAGGTAAGTTGATGGGGTCAGGCCAATTGTTGTTTAAGAAGACAGTGCTCTCAGATCCAGAATCAAACAATGGCGGGTCCTCGGTATTATCCCTAATATAGGACGACCAAATCAAATCAGCAAACGCATGGCTGCAAATCAGCAAGCTCAATGGTGTTCAGATCAAGAATTAACTGATATACGTACTATTGTTGAGATCCAGAATTAACTGATATTTAGGTTCAGATCCAACTGATTTTCAGATCCAGAATTAATTGATTTTCAGGTTCAGAGCTAACTGATATTCAGATCCAGAGCTAACTGGTGTTCAGATGTACGACGGCAGATCTGGCAAATGTAACTGCAGATCTCCAATGTGGCAACAAGAGACCGAACTGAATCAAAACATCTGATTCCGAGCTTGTACTCTAATTACAGTACAAAAGCAAAACAAGACCGGGGAGCATCGCGGTGGCCGGAGACGACGGGAAGGGACAAACCCTAAAACTAGATCCCCTCCTTCCTCTCCTCTGATCACTCCTCCCTCCATGACTAGAACATCAAGGACTCCCCACAACAACCACGGGGAGATCCAGAGCGGAAACACTATGTACATCGCGTCGGCGAGTTGGTTGGTTGGCGGCCGGATCTCCTAGGAGGAGCGGGCGAGGCGGGAGGCGATGGCGGAGTGGTACATGGCGTCGTGGAAGCTCTCCGTCTCCGACATCCGGGCCCGCAGCTGCCGCGCCTTCTCCTCCGTCAGGCCGCCCACGAAGGACCTCCCGGTCTTCTCCTCCTCGGCCACCACCGGCGCCGCGGCCTCGATGTAGTCGGCCTTCCCGGACCAGCCGACCAGCGGCGCCCACCACTTGCCTCCCTGGGGTGTCCCCGCGGGAACCCGCCCGGCTCCGGCCGAGGCGGCGCGTGGCCGGACCGTCGAGGGGCGGGCGGAGAAGGAGACGGCGGACGCGATCGGTGCCATGGCCATCAGTTAGCTCGGTCGGTACGCTACCGCTTCTGCTGTGTAACTTTGCTTTGCTTCGGCGAGAGACGAGACTTGTGAAATGCGACGAGATGGTGGGTGCATGAAAAGCTGTGGCTCTGGTGCTTGGGGTGGTGGGGAATTTATAACGGGGAGGAGCGGGGGAGGAGTGGATAAGGACGCCGCGTGGACACGTGGAGGGGATCCGGTGGGAAGGCGCGGGTTTCCGTTACGTGATACTCACTGAGTGACCGTTGCGTGGGGTGCTTTTACTGCCGGACGGTGATGGTGGCCGTGAAACCGTTGATGGTATCGGGCTATCGGCACACCGGAAAGGCGCGCTGGATGGGGGCAGCGGGCAATCGGGGCCCGTGGGCTGAGGGCGACGGTGATGTTTCTGATCTTGGATGAGCATCTAGAAGGGGATCTCGGATCTTTGTTGCAGCAATGTAGGAAGCCGCTCCAAAGCATACAGTAACAAACGTAATCCGTGTTTAAGCACACGAGAGATGCACCCGGTAGGCGTCCGTTCACGCTTCACACGGGGACAAAAGTTGCAGCCCACCAGCTGCATTCTATAGTTTTCTAACGATGAACGGACGGTGACTGCGTCGTCGAAGCATTTGTGACTTCCCCTAAAAAAACAAACATTTGTGACTTGGACTATTTCACTCCAAGCCTAGATTTAGATTACAACGCAACACACGTCAGTTCCCTCACCAAATAAGATATTTTCTATAGTATATATTTCTGTATTTGCGTTACAAGGCAAAAGGTGGCCTTTGACCCCTACTTTGGGTCTTATTACTCCATCCTTATCCCTGCCCTTGGAGATTCCGAAGGGGCTGCCCAGGGAATTTACGTAGATGTTTCTGGTAGCCGGCAGAAAGATCACAGTGAATACTAACACGTTTGCACAACACATGAGTAAAATTGCTGTATTTTACCGTATCCACGTCCTTGTCACCTTTGTGCTGGTTAGCTCGCTAGATGGCCCCTTTGCATTTCCCATAATTGTCACTTTCAACTTAGATGACCCTTCGCAGGTATCGAATAAATTTCTTATTATTGTATCTACTCGTACTACACCATATAGATGTAGTATGCATGTCATGAGAGCAGCATTTAGCACAATTACAGGAGTGGCCAAGCTTTCTAGATGTTCCCAAGAAAATCATGCCGCACGAGGAAAGAGACACGAGGTGTGCGGACGGTTATGTGCTCATGTAGTATTTGAGTGGTTCAATTCGGGACTTCCAGGGGCCATCTCAAATCGTTCTCAAACGTTCATGGACCAATGAGCACACGAAAGAGAGAAGAAAAAAAAATGACCTAACGGGACTCTTATATTATCCCTATGCATTTAGGCAGTCCCCGAATCCTCATATTGAGAATAATGTAGAGAGGATATGTGGGCTGGCGGATGCGTCCGGCCAGTCTATCACGTAGGATGTGGCCCACCACAGACAACATTTTCTTTTTTTATTTATTCTCTTTTTCTCTCTTTTCATCTCCACCAATCACATGCAAGTCACTGAATTATACGTCTCAAATATATGTATAATTTTTTATTGTTAAATATTATTATATTATCACCTTTGTATGTTTTTATGTTATTTTATATTATTTTTCTAGACTAGCCTATTAATTTAGTGCCCGGTGTTAGTTCATGTTCTTTTGCATGTTTTTATTTTTGCATGTTGTATCTACCAGAAACATCTATGTATATTATTTTTGCATGAATGATCATAATTATAATTTGCGCTATTCCGTCAAATGTCCAACAATAATTTGTCTACCTTGCCACTACAAGCTTTCGAGAGAGATGGCACTAATGAACCTATGCCCCTCGGGTCTATTTTCCATCAATACAAAAACTCCTACAATTGCTCAATTTTCTATTTTACTTTCTTGCCGCTTTGCCCTATCACTAGTTGATTTTAATCTTGTAACTACCAAGAACAAGGGGATTGACAACCCCTATCCTTTGTTGAGTGCAAGAAATTTACTTGTTTGTGTACAGGTACTACTAACGTTGTTAGCTTGGTGCCTCCTTCTAGTTCGATAAACCTTGGTTCTTAAGTGAGGAAAATACTTGTTGCTGCTATGCTACATCACCTTCCTCTTCGGGAAAATCCAACAACTCTATCTTGAGTAGCACCGGACATATAAGGTAAATGAGGTATGGTTGCATGGACGGAAAAATAGGGAGTGTATTTGCGAGCGTTTAGGGGGGGGGGGGGGAGTAGATTTGCTAAGCCCGATTGTAGATGCTCTTATGAGTGTTGGATCACATGAGGAGTCGAGCTAATAGACTACGTTTTATAATACCAAATTTAGCTTGTGGATGTTGAAAATATATGTAGTGTTTTAATTTCACATTTTATTAGGGATAAATATCAAAGAGTTAACGACGGGGCATTCGTAAGGAATTTTCATAAAGATTGATGTATAGGGATTTTTTTTAAAACTTATTCATGGGTAACTGGGTAGTGCATTTCTATGTAAGTTTTCTGGTTTTATTTCTTAAGGAAGATTTGCCCATATGTGTACCCATTATTTATCTCCATGTTTATAAAAGAGTTTATATTCTATGCTATAACTGTTATGATTTTGGAATATGTGATTCGGAGGAAAACTTATAAGCACGTGTGGAATGATAAACGGTAAAACCTAATTGCTAGTCTTGCCTCTAGGACTAGCTCAAGTGTTGTATGTTGATCATGTTTTTCGGATGTTGGATATTTTGTTAAATGTAACGATAATCCTAAAACAACATTGCGAGTATGATGTTAGAAGAACAATCATATTGAATTGACCGAACTTGTTCGTTATACTTCGAGATGTAATCGTCACAAGTCTATTGATATAACACGAACAGTTAACGTATGCTTTAGTTCCTTACACCATGAGAGTATTGTAGTCACTTCATACGAGATGACAGACTTTGGGGTTGCTCAGATGTCATCTGTAACATGGTGCTCATAACGGTAACTTTCAGGCTCATCGGAAAATGTGAAAGGGCTAGATAGCTCAAGAGTGGGATTTGCTCCTCCGACGTTGGAGTGATATTCTTAGGGCCCTCTCGGTGTGACGGCATCCATCATCGTCTAGCCAGACACAGGTAACTTAGTCACGGGGATGTCGGAACATGTAAAACGAGAAAGAAGAACGAAACCGCAATGAGGAGACCGATATAATGAGCACGAGAATTACTCTTGCGGATACGATATATCTCCCCTCAGAGTTTTTAAAGTATCCAAAGCAAAGGGAATATCATATGATAACCAAAGGTTCATTCAAGTATCATTTGTGTATTCATAGGGATCAATATGGATCTACATTTTTCTCTAAGAAATATCACTACTAGGGAAAACTTTATACACAGAACTTTAGCAGTAGCGCGGGTCAAAAGAGCACACTGGTGCTAAGTAGCAGTAGCGCGCTTGGGTAAACGTCGCTACAGATAAAGTTCTAGCAGTAGCGCGCCTGATGTTAAACGCGCTACTACTAAAATTCACACGGCTTAGCCGATAGGCTACACATAGTAGTAGCGATCTATATCGAATCGCGCTACCGCTACTTCCTTTGCAGCAGCGGGTTTACGCTGAAATGCGCTACTGCTAAAGGATATAAAATTAAATGAAAAGCAAATAGAAAAGTAAATGAAAATGAAAGAAATAGAAGAAGGTGAAAGGAAAAAAAATGTAAAGAAAAATAAATGAAAAGGGGGAAAAGAGAAAGGAGTAGTAGTAGCGCGTATCGCGGAATGCGTTGTAGCTAACTTAGCAGTAGCGCGCTTTCTAGAACGCGCTACTGCTGAAGGAAATATGCCCTAGAGGCAATAATAAAGTTATTATTTATTTCCTTATTTCATGATAAATGTTTATCATTCATGCTAGAATTGTATTAACCGGAAACATGATACATGTGTGAATGTATGAACAAACAACATGTCACTAGTATGCCTCTACTAGACTAGCTTGTTAATCAAAGATGGTTATGTTTCCTAGCCATGAACAAAGAGTTGTTATTTGATTAACAAGGTCACATCATTAGTAGAATGATCGATTGACATGACCCATTCCATTAGCTTAGCACTTTCGATCATTTAGTATGTTGCTCTTGCTTTTATCCATGACTTATACATGTTCCTGTAACTATGAGATTATGCAACTCCCGTTTACCGGAGGAACACTTTGGGTGCTACCAAACATCACAATGTAACTGGGTGATTATAAAGGAGTACTACAGGTGTCTCCAAAGGCAGATGTTGGGTTGGCGTATTTCGAGATTAGGTTTTGTCACTCCGATTGCTCTGGAGAGGTATCTCTGGGCCCTCTCGGTAATGCACATCACTTAAGCCTTGCAAGCATTTCAACTAATGAGTTAGTTGGGAGATGATGTATTACGGAGCGAGTAAAGAGACTTGCCGTAACGAGATTGAACTAGGTATTGGATACCGACGATCGAATCTCGCAAGTAACATACCGATGACAAAGGAACAAGCGTATGTTGTTATGCGGTCGACCGATAAAGATCTTCGTAGAATATGTAGGAGCCAATATGGGCATCCAGGTCCCGCTATTGGTTATTGATCGGAGACGTGTCTCGGTCATGTCTACATAGTTCTCGAACGCGTAGGGTCTGCACGCTTAACGTTTCGTTGACGATATAGTATTATATGAGTTATACATGTTGGTAACCGAATGTTGTTCGGAGTCCCAGATGAGATCATGGACATGACGAGGAACTTTGGAATGGTCCGGAGATAAAGTTTGATATATGGGATAATAGTGTTTGATCTCCGGAAGGGTTCCGGAATTCACCGAAAGGGGTTCCGGATGTTTCCCGAAATATTTGGGTACGAGAACACGTTATTTGGGCCTAAAGGAAAGCCCACAAGGTTTTGGAAAGCGCAAAGGAAGTTTTATGAGTCGAGGGGCCGACGCCAGGTCTCGGCGTCGGGTCGAGCGCCGAACCCTGGCGTCGCCCTGGAGTCCGAGAAGGACTCTTGCCTTCGGGTGAAACCGACTTTGTGGAGGCTTTTACTCCAAGTTTCGACCCCAAGGCTCAACATATAAATAGAGGGTAGGGCTAGCACCAAAGACACATAAAGAAACACCAAGCCGTGTGCCGCAACCCCGTCCCCTCTAGTTTATCCTCCGTCATAGTTTCCGTAGTGCTTAGGCGAAGCCTGCAGAGATTGTTCTTCACCAACACCGCTACCACGCCGTCGTCTTGCGGAACTCATCTACTACTTTGTCTTCTGCCGGATCGAGAAGGCGAGGACGTCATCGAGCTGAGCGTGTGCGTAACTTCGGAGGTGCCGTGCGTTCGGTACTTGGATCGGTCGGATCGTGAAGACGTGGGACTACATCAACGCGTTGATAAACGCTTCGCTTAGCGATCTTCAAGGGTATGAAGATACACTCCCTTCTCGTTGCTATACATCACCATGATCTTGCGTGTGCGTAGGAATTTTTTGAAATTACTGCGTTCCCCAACAATGGTATCGAGCCAGGTTTTTATGGTTTGATGTTTTGCACGAGTAGAACACAAGTGAGTTGTGGGCGATACAAGTCATACTACCTACCAAATGTCATACTTTGGTTCAGCGGTATTGTGAGATGAAGCGGCCGGACCGACATTACGCGTGCGCTTACGCGAGACTGGTTTCACCGTTCTGAGCACTCGTTGCTTAAAGGTGATGGCGGGTATCTGTCTCTCTCACTTTAGTTGAACCAAGTGTGGCTACGCCGGTCCTTGAGAAGGTTAAAACGAGTCTATTTGACGAAATATCGTTGTGGTTTTGATCGTGGGTGAGATTGGTTCTTGCTTAAGCCCGTAGCAGCCACGTAAAATTTGCAACAACAAAGTAGAGGACGTCTAACTTGTTTTTGCAGGGCATGTTGTGATGTGATATGGTCAAGACGTGATGCTATATTTTATTGTATGAGATGATCATGTTTTGTAACCGGTTATCGGCAATCGGCGAGAGCCATATGGTTGTCGCTTTATTGTATGCAATGCAATCGCTACAGTAATGCTTTACTTTATCACTAAGCGGTAGCGATAGTCGTAGAAGCATAAGTTTGGCGAGACGACAACGATGCTACGATGGAGATCAAGGTGTCGCGCGGTGACGATAGTGATCATGGTGGTGCTTCTTTGAGATGGAGATCACGAAGCACAAGATGATGATGACCATATCATATCACTTATATTGATTTGCATGTGATGTTTATCCTTTATGCATCTTATCTTGCTTTGATTGACGGTAGCTTTATAAGATGATCTCTCACTAAATTATCAAGAAGTGTTCTCCCAGTATGCACCGTTGCCAAAGTTAAATCGTGCCCGCACACCACGTGATGATCGGGTGTGATAAGCTCTCGTCCATCTACAACGGTGCAAGCCGTTTTGCACACGAGAATACTCGGGTTATACTTGACAAGCCTAGCATATGCGAGATATGGCCTCGAACACGGAGACCAAAAGGTCGGCGTGAATCATATAGTAGATATGATCAACATAAGATGTTCACCATTGAAAACTACTCCATTTCACGTGATGATCGGTTATGGTTTAGTTGATTTAGATCACGTGATCACTTAAGATGACTAGAGGATGTCTGTCTAAGTGGGAGTTCTTAAGTAATATGATTAATTGAACTTAAATTTATCATGAACTTAGTACCTAATAGTATCTTGCTTGTTTATGTTTGATTGTAGATAGATGGCTCGTCTTTGTTGTTCCGTTGAATTTTAATGCGTTCCTTGAGAAAGCAAAGTTGAAAGATGATGGTAGCAATTACACGGATCGGGTCCGTAACGAGGATCATCCTCATTGCTGCCTGTAAGAGTTACGTCTGGATGCACCGCTAGGTGCCAGACTCTTCTTTGGAGCAACACGGATGTTGTGAGCGTCTGGCGAGCAAAGTGATGACTACTCTATAGTTCGATTGTGCCATGCTTTACGGCTTAGAACCGGGACTTCAACGACGTTTTGAGCGTCATGGAGCATATGAGATGTTCCAGAGTTGAAGTTAATATTCCAACAGAATGCGGATTGAGAGATATGAAGTCTCCAATAAGTTCTATAGCTGCAAGATGGAGGAGAATAGTTACATTAGTGAGCACATACTCGTAATGTCCGGGTACTACAATCACTTGACGCAATTGGGAGTTAATCTTCCGGATGATTGTGTCATTGATGAAATTCTTCAATCAACGCCACCAAGCTACAAAGGCTTCGTGATGAACTATAATATGCAAGGGTTAGTAAAGACTATACCGAGCTCTTCGCAATGCTAAAGGCTGCGGAGGTAGAAATCAAGAAGGAGCATCAAGTGTTGATGGTCAATAAGACCACTAGTTTCAAGAAGAAAGGTAAAGGGAAGAAGAAAGGAACTTCAAGAAGAACAGACAAGCAAGTTCTTTGCTCAGAGAAGAAACCCAAGTCTGGACCTAAGCCTCAAATCGAGTGCTTCTCGCAAGCGACCGTCACCGGAAGCGGAACGCCCCAAGTATTTGGCGGATAAGAAGGATGGCAAGGTGAACAAAGGTATATGTGATATACATGTTATTGATGTGTACCTTACTAGAGCTCGTAGTAGCACTGGTATTTGATACTGGTTCATTGCTAATATTTGCAACTCGAAGCGAGGACTACTGGATTGCTTAACTCGCAAAGGACGAGGTGACGATCTTGCGTGGGAAATGGTTCCAAAGTCGATGTGATCGCGGTCGACACGCTACCTCTACATCTACCTTCGGATTAGTTTTAGACCTAAATAATTGTTATTTGGTGCTGCGTTGAGCATGAACATTATATCTGGATCTTGTTTGATGCGAGACGGTTATTCATTTAAATCGAGAGAATAATGGTTGTTCTATTTATATGAGTAATATCTTTTATGGTCATGCACCCTTGAAGAGTGGTCTATTTTGATGAATCTCGATAGTAGTGATACACATATTCATAATGTTGAAACCAAAAGATGCAGAGTTGATAATGATAGTGCAACTTATTTGTGGCACTTGCCGTTTAGGTCATATCGATTGTAAAGCGCATGAAGAAACTCCATCTTGATGGACTTTTGGAGTCACTTGATTATGAATCACTTGGCACTTATGAACCGTGCCTTATGGGCAAGATGACTAAAACCCGTTCTCGGTACTATGGAGAGAGCAACAGATTTGTTGGAAATCATACATACGGATGTATGTGGTCCGATGAATGTTGAGGCTCGTGGCGGATATCGTTATTTTCTCACCTTCACAGATGACTTAAGCGAGATATGGGTATATCTACTTAATGAAACATAAGTCTGAAACATTTGAAAAATTCAAAGAATTTCAGAGTGAAGTTGAAAATCATCGTAACAAGAAAATTAAGTTTCGCGATCGATCGTGGAGGTGAATATTTGAGTTACGAGTTTGGTCTACATTTGAAACAATGCGGAATAGTTTACGCAACTCACGCCACCCGAACACCACAACGTAATGGTGTGTCCGAACGTCAATGTCGCACTTTACTAGATATGGTGCGATCTATGATGTCTCTTCTTGATTTACCGCTATCGTTTTGGGGTTATGCTCTAGAGACGGCCGCATTCACATCTGAATAGAACACCGTCGAAATCCGTTGAGACGACACCTTATGAACTGTGGTTTAGCAAGAAACCAAAGTTGTCGTTTCTTAAAGTTTGGGGATGCGATGCTTATGTGAAAAAGCTTCAACCCGATAAGCTCGAACCCAAATCGGAAAATGTGTCTTCATAGGATACCCAAAGGAGACAGCTTGGGTACACCTTCTATCACAGATCCGAAGGCAAGACATTCGTTGCTAAGAATGGATCCTTTCTAGAGAAGGAGTTTCTCTCGAAAGAAGTGAGTGGGAGGAAAGTAGATCTTGATGAGGTAATTGTACCTTCTCCTTACTTGAGAGTAGTTAAATCGCAGAAACCGGTTTACGAGACATCTACACCAAGTAGTGAGGAAGTTGATGATGTTGATCATGAAACTTCAGATCAAGTTACTACGAAACCACGTAGATCAACCAGAGTAAGATCCGCACTGAGTGGTACGGTAATCCTGTTCGGAAATCATGCTACTAGATCATGATGAACCTACGAACTATGAAGAAGCGATGGTGAGCCCAGATTCCGCAAAATGGCTTGAGGCCATGAAATCGAGATGGGATCCATGTATGAAAACAAAGTGTGGACTTTGGTTGACTTGCCCGAGGGTAGGCAAGCAATAGAAAACAAGTGGATCTTCAAGAAGAAGACCGACGCCGACGGTAATGTTATCGTCTACAAAGCTCGACTTGTCGCAAAGGGTTTTCGACAAGTTCAAGGGATTGACTACGATGAGACCTTCTCACCCGTAGCGATGCTTAAGTCTGTCCGAATCATGTTAGCGATTGCGATTTTATGATTATGAAATTTGGCAAATGGATGTAAAGACCGCATTCTGAATGGATTTACGGAAGAAGAGTTGTATATGATGCAACCGAAGGTTTTATCGATCCAAAGGAGCTAACAAAGTGTGCAAGCTCCAATGATCCATTTATGGACTGGTGCAAGCATCTCGGAGTTGGAATAAACGCTTTGATAGTGTAATCAAAGCATTTGGGTTTATCTGAGACTTTTGGAGAAGCTTTGATTTACAAGAAAGTGAGTGGGAGCTCAGAGCATTTCGATATTATATGTAGATGACATATTGCTGATTGGAAATGATATAGAATTTCTGGATAGCATAAAGGGATACTTGAATAAGAGTTTTTCAATGAAAGACCTCGGTGAAGCTGCTTACATATTGGGCATTAAGATCTATAGAGATAGATCAAGACGCTTGATTGGACTTTCACAAAGCACATACCTTGACAAAATTTTGAAGAAGTTCAAAAGGATCAAGCAAAGAAAGGGTTCTTGCACGTGTTACAAGGTGTGAAGTTGAGTAAGACTCAATGCCCCCCACCGCAGAAGATAGAGAGAAATGAAAGATGTTCCTATGCTTCACCATAGGCTCTATCATGTATGCAATCTTGTGTACCGCACTGATGTGTGCCTTGCTATAAGCCTAGCAGGAGGTACCAAAGTAATCCAGAGTGGATCATCGGACAGCGGTCAAGAACATCTGAAATACCGAAAAGGACTAAGGATATGTTTCTCATATATGGAGGTGACAAAGAGCTCATCGTGGCGGTTACGTTGATGCAAGCTTTGACATCGATCCGAACGATTCTAAATCGCAGACCGGATCGTATTTACACTAAACGGAGGAGCTGTAAGTTGGTGCGATTTCTAAACAAAGCGTCGTGGCGGGATCTACATGTGAAGCGGAGTACATAGCAGCTTCGAAGCAGCTAATGAAGGAGTCTCGGATGAAGGAGTTCATATCCGATCTAGGTGTCATACCTAGTGCATCGGGTCCAATGAAAATCTTCTGTGACAATCTTCGAGCAATTGCCTTAGTGAAGGAATCCAGATTTCACAAGAGGACCAAGCACATCAAGAGACGCTTCAATTCCATCCGGACTTAGTCCGGTGGGAGACATAGAGATTTGCAAGATACATACGGATCTGAATGTTGCGCACCCATTGACTAAGCCTCTTCCACGAGCAAAACATGATCAACACCAAGACTCCATGGGTGTGAGAATCATTACTATGTAATCTAGATTATTGACTCTAGTGCAAGTGGGAGGCTCAAGGAAATATGCCCTAGAGGCAATAATAAAGTTATTATTTATTTCCTTATTTCATGATAAATGTTTATCATTCATGCTAGAATTGTATTAACCGGAAACATGATACATGTGTGAATGTATGAACAAACAACATGTCACTAGTATGCCTCTACTAGACTAGCTTGTTAATCAAAGATGGTTATGTTTCCTAGCCATGAACAAAGAGTTGTTATTTGATTAACAAGTTCACATCATTAGTAGAATGATCTGATTGACATGACCCATTCCATTAGCTTAGCACTCGATCGTTTAGTATGTTGCTACTGCTTTTATCCATGACTTATACATGTTCCTGTAACTATGAGATTATGCAACTCCGTTTACGGAGGAACACTTTGGTGCTACCAAACGTCACAACGTAATCGGGTGATTATAAAGGAGTACTACAGGTGTCTCCAAAGGCAGATGTTGGGTTGGCGTATTTCGAGATTAGGTTTAGTCACTCCGATTGTCGGAGAGGTATCTCTGGGCCCTCTCGGTAATGCACATCACTTAAGCCTTGCAAGCATTTCAACTAATGAGTTAGTTGGGAGATGATGTATTACGGAACGAGTAAAGAGACTTGCCGTAACGAGATTGAACTAGGTATTGGATACCGACGATCGAATCTCGGGCAAGTAACATACCGATGACAAAGGAACAAGCGTATGTTGTTATGCGGTCCGACCGATAAAGATCTTCGTAGAATATGTAGGAGCCAATATGGGCATCCAGTCCCGCTATTGGTTATTGATCGGAGACGTGTCTCGGTCATGTCTACATAGTTCTCGAACCCGTAGGGTCCGTGACGCTTAACGTTTCGCTTGACGGTATAGTATTATATGAGTTATACATGTTGGTAACCGAATGTTGTTCGAGTCCCGGATGAGATCATGGACATGACGAGGAACTTGGAATGGTCCGAGATAAAGTTTGATATATGGGATAATAGTGTTTGATCTCCTAAGGGTTCCGAATTCACCGGAAGGGGTTCGGATGTTTCCCAAAATGTTTGGGTGCGAGAACACGTTATTTGGGCCTAAAGGGAAAGCCCACAAGGTTTTGGAAAGCGCAAAGGAAGTTTTATGGTCTGGGGCCGACGCCAGGTCCTCGGCGTCAGGTCCGCACGCCGAACCCAAGGCGTCGCCCTGAGTCCGAGAAGGACTCTGCCTTCGGGTGAAACCGACTTTGTGGAGGCTTTTACTCCAAGTTTCAACCCCAAGGCTCAACATATAAATAGAGGGTAGGGCTAGCACCAAAGACACATCAAGAAACACCAAGCCGTGTGCCGCAACCCCGTCCCCTCTAGTTTATCCTCCGTCATAGTTTCCGTAGTGCTTAGGCGAAGCCTGCGCAGAGATTGTTCTTCACCAACACCGCTACCACGCCGTCGTGCTGCGGAACTCATCTACTACTTCGCTGTCTTCTTTGGATCGAGAAGGCGAGGACGTCATCGAGCTGAGCGTGTGCGTAACTCGGAGGTGCCGTGCGTTCGGTACTTGGATCGGTCGGATCGTGAAGACGTCGACTACATCAACCGCGTTGATAAACGCTTCCGCTTAGCGATCTTCAAGGGTATGAAGATACACTCCCCTTCTCGTTGCTATACATCACCATGATCTTGCGTGTGCGTAGGAAATTTTTTTGAAATTACTGCGTTCCCCAACAACTGCTACTTCTGACTTAACCACGGGGTTCGTTCTTCCCCACGGCCACTTCCCCCAAATCCAACTCCTCCGCTCTCGCCGCCCCGTTGGCTGGCGGCCGCCACGTGCTCTCCGCACACCCTCGACGCCACCCCGACCCCAGATTCGACGCCGCCCTCGCCCCCGATCTCGACGCCGCCCCCGACCCCGACCTCGACGCCGCCCTCCACCGCGCGCCCGAGCCTTGACCCCGACCTCGATGTCGTCTGCCCCTCCCTCGCCGCAGGCACCCGAGGTGAGCACGCCTTCTCCTCCCTCTCCACTACCTCTGCCTAGGATTCTTCAAATTTTAGTTGCATCAAATTAGTTAGGGTTCATGTAAGGGTGGAAACGAATCAAATGCGGATGTTATCGGATGCGGATGCGGCTCAAATTAGTTAGGGTTCATGTAAGGGCGAAAACGAATCAAATTTCTAAGATTAATCATAAAACGAGTAAAATTTGACCACTTATTTCACTTTTAAGTTGGATAATTGGAATGTCCGCTACCACTTTCCACCCCCTAGGTTCATCAAATTAGATGGTAATTAGGGCAGTAGTTCCTAGGTACTAATTAGTTAGTAAGAACTAGGTACTAATTAGGTACTAGTTTATTTTTATTCATAGTAAGTTTATTTTTAGTAAGAACTAGTTGAATTAATAGAACTAGTTCAAGATATCATATTTGTTGTTATTTTTTAGTTAAATATGATTTTTTTCCCGCATCGACGTCGACGATGCCTATCCCGCATCCTCGTCGTTGACTCGGTGGAGGACGCCTGCTTGACCAGATGGGCCATGTCCGGGACTGGGCTCTGTCGAGCTGGTACTGGGAGGCGCTACCTACACGGGGCGCACTTGGTGAGAATCAGCCGTCGTTGACCAACCTTCTTTGGTGTCGATCGTGTGGGCGATGACGGTCAAGAGGCTTGAGGACCCAGCGAGGTGGTACGTCACCGTGTCGTGAAGAGGACGCGCACGTCCGTCGCTACTTGTTTGCGCTGGAGCACATGTTCTCCAATACCTGGCAGGTTCTCCAGGGATCTCACTGGAGCTATGATCCTGTGATTGTTCCTTCTCTTTGGGTGTCCACTGCCCGCGCCGATACCCGTCGTTCGCTAGGGTTTTCATTGTATTAGTGATGTTATATGTATGATACTATTTGGGATGTATTAGTGATAATATTCGACGATGTACGGACGCAAGAGATGATTTAGTTTTGCTTATTGAATGCATGCTAATTTGAATACTTATTTATTTTACGATTTGGTTTTGCTTATTGAATGCTCATGTCAATATGAGTCCTATAAGATATTTTGAAATGTATATCTTGTGTTTGCTCAAATAGGATATGTGCTTGCCCAAGTGGCCAATCATGTTTGCAGGTTACACCTCCGAGTGGCCTATGTTTTGCCGGAGTGTAGATTCATTTCCGTTGCGGCAAATTTCAGGTGCTCGATATGTCCTATTTTAGCAAAGGTCATGCCAGATTTTTCCGTGAATTTTTGCATGACTTGTGCCAGAATATGTAGGAAATATCGAGTGCCCCTGATTTGTGTGTTGAGTATCCTGGTAGTTGTCTTCGATCGATTTTCAGTTAATGTTGCAACTATGAACATAGGAAATGTTTGACGACGAAAAGGTTTTCGGTATTTGCAAATACTGCAAAGACGAGCGTGGCCTGTGCGACAGAATCTTCCTAGATGATGATAGGCACTTCAGCATCAAGCTGGACGAGAACTTCGAAGTGGATACAGTAAGTCACAACGACAAGTCTTTTTCGTAATTAAGCATGACATCTGCTTCATTTGCTTCAACTTATAATTTAATTTTTTTTACTATTCCACTAGCGTATCCCCTGCCATGCAAGAGTTTTTGTCTTGGATAAGATAGGTTTCAGTCCTATGAAAACTACTATGGTGGTAAAGAGAGTTTATTTGAAGACCGAGCATGGTTGTACTTTCCACGCTAAATTATACAACGCAGACACCTACTCCTATTTTGGATGCAAAACTTGGCAAGCACTATGCAAGACTTATGCATTTGATCCTGATATGGTTATCACCTTTGATATTCGTCCGGAAGATGATATTGAAGGTAATATCGACATCTAGGTCGATGTGCGGACGCCTCTAGTTATACCATCATGTGAGTTTCTCAACCATATTTATGTCTTTGATATTGTTTATTCAAAAATAGTTGACAACTAATTTCTATTGACAGCTTATTTCCAATCAAGCAAACATGTCCAGTGCTTGGTAGACAGGACCTACTACTGTCCCGGGGCTAAACTAAACTGCGAGGAGATAAGTCATTATATTTCATGGCTTGAGGATCTTCATACTATCAAGACAAATTATTTTTCTGGACTTAAAAATCTTAGTACTCAAAACGTGTGACCAATAGTGTTCGTACTTAACTACGCTCACATCTATTTAGGAAAGATGGTAAGATTTTTTGCTATTTGTCCTCAGTGCATCTTTTGTTGGGGAACGTAGTAATTTCAAAAAAATTCCTACGCACACGCAAGATCATGGTGATGCATAGCAACGAGAGGGGAGAGTATTGTCCACGTACCCTCGTAGACCGTAAGCGGAAGCGTTATGACAATGCGGTTGATATAGTCGTACATCTTCACGATCCGACCGATCCAAGTACCAAACGTACGGCACCTTCGAGTTCAGCACACGTTCAGCTCGATGACGATCCCCGAACTCCGATCCAGCAAAGTGTCGGGGATGAGTTCCGTCAGCACGACGGCGTAGTGACGATGATGATGTTCTACCGGCAGGGCTTCGCCTAAACTCTGTGACGATATGACCGAGGTGGAATATGGTGGAGGGGGGCACCGCACATGGCTAAGGAACGATCTTGAATATCAACTTGTGTGTTATGGGGTGCCCCCTGCCCCCGTATATAAAGGAGGGAGGGGGGTGCGGCCGACCAAGGAGGGCGCGCCAAGGAGGAGTCCTACTCCCACTGGGAGTAGGATTCCCCCCTTCCAAGTAGTAGGAGTAGGAGTCAAGGAAAGGGGGAAGAGAAGAGAAGGAAGGAGGGGACGCAGCCCCTCCCTCTAGTCCAATTCGGACTAGGCCTTGGGGGGCGCCCAGCCTCTCCTCTCTCTTTCCCCTAAAGCCCAATAAGGCCCATATACTCCCCGGCGAATTCCTGTAACTCTCCGGTACTCCAAAAAATACCCGAATCACTCGGAACCTTTCCGAGCTCCGAATATAGTCGTCCATTATATCGATATTTACGTTTCGACCATTTCGTGACTCCTCGTCATGTCCCCGATCTCATCCGGGACTCCGAACTCCTTTGGTACATCAAAACTCATAAACTAATAATATAACTGTCATCGAAACCTTAAGCGTGCGGACCCTATGGGTTCGAGAACAATGTAGACATGACCGTGACACGTTTCCGGTCAATAACCAATAGCGGAACCTGGATGCTCATATTGGCTCCCACATATTCTACGAAGATCTTTATCGGTCAAACCGCATAACAACATACGTTGTTCCCTTTGTCATCGGTATGTTACTTGCCCGAGATTCGATCGTTGGTATCCAATACCTAGTTCAATCTCGTTACCGGCAAGTCTCTTTACTCGTTCCGTAATACATCATCCCGCAACTAACTCATTAGTTGCAATGCTTGCAAGGCTTAAGTGATGTGCATTACCGAGAGGGCCCAGAGATACCTCTCCGACAATCGGAGTGACAAATCCTAATCTCGAAATCGCCAACCCAACATGTACCTTTGGAGACACCAGAGCTCCTTTATAATCACCCAGATTACATTGTGACGTTTGGTAGCACACAAAGTGTTCCTCCGGTAAACGGGAGTTGCATAATCTCATAGTCATAGGAACATGTATAAGTCATGGAGAAAGCAATAGCAACATACTAAACGATCAAGTGCTAAGCTAACGGAATGGGTCAAGTCAATCACATCATTCTCCTAATGATGTGATCCCGTTAATCAAATGACAACTCATGTCTATGGCTAGGAAACTTAACCATCTTTGATTCAACGAGCTAGTCAAGTAGAGGCATACTAGTGACACTATGTTTGTCTATGTATTCACACATGTATTACGTTTCCGGTTAATACAATTCTAGCATGAATAATAAACATTTATCATGATATAAGGAAATAAATAATAACTTTATTATTGCCTGTAGGGCATATTTCCTTCATCTTTTGCATACATTATGTTTTAAGCTAAACTTCATTGCTAAGTATGTTACTATACGATGTTCTTCAACAGGGACTCTCGATGAATGTTGTGCCTCATTGGATCGAGACTAAAGGTTGCATGAGAATTGTTAGCTTACGACCAAGATATCCTACAATGCACTTTAGTGCATACATGATTTCTAACAGCGAGGAATGCTTAATAGTGAAAGACTGGAGCAAAGTTGTGAATGATCGCAGGGAAGTAATAGGGGCAACAATCAGAAGCGCAACCCACGATTAGGAGACAGGTTCATCTGCATGCTCCAACTTGATGAAGTAGGAGTGTTACACATGTTTTATGTTATTTTACCTGAGAGAGAGAGAGAGTAGCAGGAGTGATTAATTAGCTAGCTAGAAATGAGTTTGAAGATGATGATGTGCTACACTATGACTATGATGATTACATAGCTAGTGTTGATGGTAATGACTATGATGATTATTATTAGCTAGTGTTGGTGGTGATTAGATAGCTACCGCATCTAGTGTTGGTGGTGATTAGCTAGATAGAATGAGTTTGAAGATGATGATGTGCTACACTATGACTATGATTATTAAATAACTACTGTTGGTGGTAATGACTATGATGATGATTACATAGCTTGTGCTGGCGGATTAGATTCAAGTGGAGGCAACATGTGGTGCACATCGAAAGTATTAATAGTCCAAACTAGATCAAGTTTGTATTAGTAGTATACTTTTAACATGCACCACATATTGCCTTCACTTGAACCTAATCCACATTTATTTGACACACTGTTATGGACATAATGATATAAACCTCATAATTGGTATTGTACCAAAAATTGTATAACGGCGTACAAATACACTCAAAATAAAAAAAATATGAAAAAAGAATACTAGTAGCGATGGATAGGAAACACGCTGCTACTAGCTAGATTAGCAGCAGCGCGGGAAAGAACAAATGTTGCGGTTATGAGTCTTAGCAGTAGCGCACGTCGCACACACTACTGCTAAGTAATAGCTGTAGCGCCTTATTAGTAGCGCGGTTACCCGCGCTACTACTAGGGTTTTCCCTAGTAGTGTATGGATGCCTACGATCTCACTATTGATCAATGAACGAAAGGGACTTTCGTCCATGTCCATGTTTTACCGAACCTACAGGGTCACACGCTTAAGGGAATCATGGTCTATTGAGTGTTGGTGGAGTAAGAGTTATGGGAAAATATTCATTAAATAGTTTCGGGAATATTAGAAATAGTTTCGAGAGAAACCGGAAGCTTTCGTGGTTATCGAAGAGTTTCGGGGTTTACCGAGAATTGTATATATGAGAAAATGTTTCTAAAGATGTTTATTTTTTGAGAATTTCCAACAATTTATTGATCAATGTGGATGTTCATGGGAATACAAGAGGAGTCATGCAAAGAAATTAGCCATAAGTGGTGCCCCTGATCAAGCAAAGAAGAGTGTTTGGATGTTAAATAAATGATAAAAGGTTCTAATATTGATTAGAAGGCTTTTATAATATATTTAATATCAACGAGCTAAAGAAATACTGAGATGCCTACTGGTGGAGAGTTATTGGGCCCTAGGGCACAATAACAAAGGTGGCGACCACTTAGCCTTTTCGGAGGCCTAGGGGGAATTGGAGGCGGAGGACTCCTCCACCCTCTAGGGCCGGCGCAAGGGGGAGGAGTCCTCCTCCCCTTGTGGCACCTCTCTCTTTCCCCTCAACATATACTCCCTTTGTTTCTAAATATTTGTCTTTCTAGAGATTTCAATAAGTGACTACATACAGAGCAAAATGAGTGAATCTACACTCTAAAATATGTTTATATACATCTGTATATAGTAGTCCATTTGAAATCTCTAAAAAGACAAATATTTAAGAACGGGGGGAGTATATACTAGAGGGTTTTTGCCCCTCGAGCACACAAGTTTTGGAACCTCCTGTAGTACTTCCACGGCAACTCGAAGTTGGTAACGATCTGATCCAAAGCTCTTATGCATCTTCATAGTATTCCTGGAATCGTGATTGTAGGGCGATTTTTTCCTACTATGTTTCCCAACACAATGGGGCAAGCTGCGACTGCTGCACCATTCCACAAGCGCATCGTCATTGGACAAAATCTAACTTGGTCACCAAGGGCACTCCAAACGCCGTGCCAAACCGTCAGTGAGAAGTTGTAGCCAAGCATTATATGGTTGACCGTCTCCTCTTCTTGATCATAGAATGGATACACATGTTTGTGTGGGAGGCCTCCCTTCGCGACTCTATTCGACGTCCAAGATCGGTTCTTCATAGCTAGACACTCGAAAAAATGACACTAAAAGGGCACTTTGCTCTTCCAAACACATTCCTCATATGGAGCCACTATCCATCCGACAAACTTGGCGCCATATTTTCCATGTGGATTGCTTACTTTAATACCATTTCATGAACTATAATGACTTCCACAACATGAAATCAAAATCAAACCACATGACACAAGTTCATTCGAGAAAAAGCATGCAAAATCTAATGACAGACATAAGATTGTCCTCCGACAATGTGGAAGGAATATGCACGGGCGTCCCTTCTATCGTGTTGCATTTTGAGTATGTGTGATTTAACAATGGTCCGCAAAAAAGAGTGTGATTCGCCTTTCGCTTGTGTTACGAGTTAGAACGATGCTAGAGGGTAGAGATAGAAGAGCGTTCGTAAGAGCATCTACAGTGGCACTTGGCAAATCCGGCCCCTTATACGTCCGTGGACACGCTTGAGCATGCCCATGGACGCAGCCGGACGGCCCCCTCATATGTCGTGCCCGACATCCACATACCTCAAATTTAGACTCTCAAATACATGCACATTCATCATACACGCCAATGTCGCACGTAAATAACAAATCTTGGTACCCAAAAAACATAGCTCTTACATAACTTTTATTTTAAGTGCACAACTCAAATATTAGCTCTTTAGTTTCCATTGTGGGTCCACATATGCTCTACAAGATCACTGAGTAACTGTGTGTGCACCTGATGATCTCGAAGATTTTGATGCATCTTCATATGAAGTTCATAAGATGATTTGCTTCTTAATCTTCCGGGATTTGAACTTGTTTTTCAGGCGTTCAAATATAATTAGTTTGGACAAACCCATCACCCTCATCCATGACAATCATATTTTGCAAAATAACATAATATGTCATCAACTGCCACAAAGTTTCTGATTCCCACATCATCGTAGTTGCACGAACAATTCCCCGACAAGCTCGAAATACTTCAAATGCTCTCTCCACATCCTTCCTTGCTGCTTCCTGCATTGGTGCAAAGTGGCTTTTGTTTGTTGCCGTGTGGATCAGATATATTCTTCACAAACGCCGCTCCTTGAGGATAAATACCATTGTAAGATAGGATTCCATGTTGTAGTCACGGTCGTTAACAGTGTAGTTGCACGGCGGCGATTCCCATTACAAAGCCTCCTGAACACGAGAGATCATTGAAGCACGTTGATGTCGTTGTGAGAACCCGACATTCCAGAGAAAGCATGCCAAATCCATAAGTAATGTGATGCCATTGCATCCAGTATGATGGTGACTTCTTTGGTGTGACCTTGATACATTCCCCACAAACCTTTGGGGTAGTTCTCCTATTGCCAATGCATACAATCAATTGACCTGAGCATTCCTGAAGATCACCCTGTGGCCTCTCAAATAGCCAACAACTTTTCTATGTCCTACATATTTGGTTATCTTAAATACTCTACTCCAAACACCTGCACCATGGCGCGGGCAAACTTGACAACAGTCTTCAGGCATGTGCTCTCCCACATCCAGACCATCTCACTAATGGCATCTGCGGCAGTACCAAGTGCAAGCATCCTTAAAGTAGCCGTGCATTTCTGCTTAGCAGAGAAAGAAGTTGGCCGCATCAATTCCTTATGAGGTTGAAGTAGTCATCGTGTGTCGTCACTCCTTCCAAAATGCGCAAAACCAATGGTTTGTGCATCCAAAAACGGCGACGAAACCATGGATCATCCAAAAAACTGGGTTCGGAGCAAAGTAGTCCGTGTGCAGTAGCCATGCTGACCCCATCCCAATTGATCACTCTTTCGTTATTTGATTGAGCCCTTAAAGTCGAGAACGTGCTCCACCTGCTGGTTCATTTCCTCTGCATGCTCATAAGCATGATCATGTCCACTTCTTTGTTTGAATCTGACAAATTAAAGAACTCGACTTCAATCATTTTATCAATACTCCTCGTCGGACGAAGCATCAGAATTCATCGCTTTCTCTAGAAATAAATCACAAAGTTCGGGTCAAACAATGCGTCGAACACATAGAGCGCAAGGGGCAGCCCGATAGCTGCCGCATGTACCACGGTGATGTCCGCGCCGACGGCGATGTCTGCTGCGGTAAGCACGGAGAGAGGACTGTTGTGCCCGTGTCCGTATAATCCATGCGTGCCTTTGTTCGATCCGGTCGAAGTTGGGTCCACGGAGTAGGTGACTATGTGACTCGGATACGAGTCGGCCAGATTTGCGTGACCGTGCGTGCTTATCCTAACCATGACCCGGATCGATCCATCTCCGGCCTGTCGTACATGAATAAACAACGGGAGAAAAGGAAACCGCGTCGGCGTGGTTGTCAGAGAAACAAAACGGTGGAACGGTACGGACTGGAGAGATGGTCCAGCCGCGTCGACGTGCCTGCCGGCTCACGCCGGGACACGGCTGGTCACAGGCACGCACGCCCAAGCGCAGGCGCCAGGCACCCACCCGTGCCGTCCGCTGCTCATCTTGTCGACTCGCATATACGGTCTTTTTACGGTCAGCTACACGTTTTTTCTTCGATGCAAAAAAAAAGCTACACGTTTTCTCGCTTGTTTTTTACTACTTTGATTCTGGCCGCCTCTGTATAACTGTATTGCTTGTCTCTTCATTGTCTAAACTTACATTGCAAAATGAGATAAAATATCAAAGAAAATAATCTTCTTAAAACTTAGTTTGGATTGCTTACCACAAAAATTGATCTTTCTAATGTCTGTATGTTCGTGTAAGGAGAGATATTAGAATAAGTAGTGTGCACACTTGTTTCGCCAAAAACAAAAATTAGCATCCATACTTTTTTTTAACACAACACAGATGCAACTGCTCATACATACGCGCATACCCTCACCCTATGAACGCACAGACGCACATTCTACCCCTATGAGCACCTTCGAAAGACTGAACCGACATATCATCTTGAGATTTACAAAGTCATCATAGGCGCATTGTTGTCGACGGGAATGTCTGTTGGGAAACGTTGCATGGAAAACAAAAAAAATTCTTCGCACACGCAAGATCTTTTTTTTTCTTCTCGAATACGCATAAAGCGTATCATTTCATTGATAGGTAGGGGAGTTTACACGCGCATGACCAAGCAACACACTCGTGGCCGGGGCTACGCGAAGTTACAGAAATATGGTTCGATCAAGGTGGTTCGAAAATAAAAGAGCGCAGTCCTTTAGCGCCAGCCGTGGCCCACATTGCTGCCACGCAAGATCTATCCATGGAGATGCATAGCTACGAGAGGGGGAGAACATCTTCATACCCTTGAAGATTGCTAAGCGGAAGCGTTTATCAACGCGGTTGATGTAGTTGTACACCTTCACGATCCGTCCCGATCAAGTACCGAACGTACGGCACCTCCACGTTCAACACATGTTCAGCTCGATGACGTCCTCGTCTTCTTGATCCTGCAAGAGGGGCGAAGTAATAGATGAGTTCTAGCAGCACGACGGCATGGTGATGGTGTTGGTGAACAACAATTTCCGAAGGGCTTTGCTAAGCACAACAGAAACTACGACGGAGGATAAACTAGAGGGATGGAGTTGCCGGCACACAGCTTGGTGTATCTTAATGTGTTCCGGGTGCTAGCCCCGCCCCTCGATTTATATGTTGAGCTTTTGGGTCGAAACTTGGAGAAAGAGCCTCCTCAAAGTCGGTTTTGCCCGCAAGGAAGCGTCATTCTCAGACTTCGAGGACCAGACGCCAGGGTCTCCGGCGTTTGGACCCTGACCTCTGCAAAACATCCTTTTGCACCGACCTAAGGCCATGTGGGCCTTACCCCTTGGCTTAACCATATCATCCCATATATCAATATTTACCTCCGGACCATTCCGGAGCTCCTCGTCATGTCCGTGATCTCATCCGGGACTCCGAACAACATTCGGTCATCAACATACATAACTCATATAATACTATATCGTCAACGAACATTAAGCGTGCGGACCCTATGGGTTTCAGTAATATGTAGACACGACCGAGACGCCTCTCTAGTCAATAATCAATAGCAGAACCTGGACGCCCATATTAGCTCCTACATATTCTACGAAGATCTTTATCAGTCGAACCTTGTGAAAACATACGTAATTTCCTTTGTCTATCGGTATGTTACTTGCCCGAGATTCGATCGTCGATATCTCTATACCTAGTTCAATCTCGTTACCTGCAAGTCTCTTTACTCATTCCGTAATACATTATTCTGCAACTAACTCATTAGTCACTTTGCTTGCAAGGCTTCTTATGATGTGTATTACCGAGAGGGCCCAAAGATACCTCTCAGATACTCGGAGTGACAAATCCTAATCTCGATCTATGCCAAGTCAACAAACACCTTTGGAGATACATGTAGAGCATATTTATGGTCACCCAGTTAAGTTGTGATGTTTGATAGCACAAAAGGCATTCCTTCGGTACCCAGGAGTTCCATAATCTCATAGTCGAAGGAATATGTATTTGACATGAAGAAAGCAATAACAATAAACTGAACGATCATTATGCTAAGCTAACGGATGGGTCTTGTCCATCACATCATTGTCCTAATGATGTGATCCCGTTATTAAATGACAACTCATGTCCATGGTTAGGCAACTTTAACCATCTTTGATCAATGAGCTAGTCTAGTAGAGGCTTACTAGGGACACGGTATTTGCATATGTATTCACACATGTATTTAAGTTTCCGATCAATAAAATTCAAGCATGAATAATAGACCTTTATCATGAATAAGAAATATAAAATAACAACTTTATTGTTGCCTCTAGGGCACATTTCCTTTAGTCTCCCACTTGCAGTAGAGTCAATAATCTAGTTCACATCGCCATGTGATTAACACCAATAGTTCACATCGCCGTGTGATCAACACCCATAGTTCACATCGCCATTGTCGGATTTCGGGGTCCGGCAACCCGTGAGAGGTTCGAACACTGGGGTGCGTGCGGAGATCTCAACCTGACCAGCCTGCCTACTCGCGATCCTCCCTAGCCTAGCGTGTAGAGCTCACAGAGACACAAAGACACAGGGATTTATACTAGTTCGAGCCACCATTGTGGTGTAATACCCTACTCCAGTGTGGGGTGGTGGATTGCCTCGAGGGGCTGTGGACGAACTAGTACAAAGGATGAACAAGCCTCAGGAGGTGAGGTGTTCTTGAGCTGGTGTGGTGCTTGGGGTAGAATCGATCTCCTCCTACTATGGTGGTGTCTAAGTCCTATATATAGTGCCTTGGTCCTCCTCCCAAATATGAGCGGGAAGGGATTCCACAACAACGGGATTTGAAAGGGGACAAGTAGTACAGTCTATCCTGACAAAAGTAGTCTTCGCCTGCAAAAAGCCTCTGGTCCAGACGTCGCGGTGGGCTCGGCGATGACCTTCGTCCTGCCATCCTGGCGGTCTTGGTCTTGTTGCACTGGAATGGAAACCTTCGGCTGATTCCTCGGGACTCCGCACCTGTGGCTTGCCTCCCTTGCACCAAAGAGGAAACCTGCGCTCTGCGCCCGCCTGGTGCCCGCCTGGCCTTGGTCGTCATGGCGCACGTCAGCTGAGCCTCACGAGGTAGCTGCATAGATCTCTCCGCCCCTCAGGAGCCCTCCTGAGGAGGCCAACTCCTTCGGGGGTCTTGGCGTCGTCCGCCTCGCAAGGCTTGGCCCCTCGCGAGGGTCTTGTTGTGTTGTTGTTGAAGCTGGCCGCATTCAGCCGCCGATGAAGCCACGTGGTGGGCCGCAGCGGCGGGATCGATACCCCAAGTCCAGGACGCCGAGAGTAGCCCCCGGCCCCAAGGCACGCTCGGACTTGGCTTCCAGGCGAAGCCAAAGGGCAAGTGCGGAGCGCAGCGGGCCCTAACCGCCTGCGGCCTTGATGACGCATGGCGATTGATTGGACGTGGGCGACTCCACTTCCCCATGCTGCCTCGGCAACTGCTCCCATCTAACAAAAGGGGTGTTGCCTGCCGCCAGGCTTTCATTGCTCCTTCTTCGCCTTGCTCCAGATCCCCTTTTCCCCACAGTGAAAGAGCTCACCAGATCTGCCGATTCTCCACCAAATCCTCTGCCTGATGGCCGCCGAAAAGGCCACGGCTTCCTCCCCGGCCTCCTGCGCTGCCTGGTACGAGCCAGGGCTGATGGCGCCCTGCATGACCGGGGAGAAGCTCCAGACAACGCTCCTCCTGACGGCGAGCGACGAAAACGAGTGGGAGGAGACCTCGCTCCGGGTCGCCACCGCTGCCCCGGAGCCCGCAAGCAGCAACTTCTTCCCCTTCTTCATGCACAACATCTACTTCGGGCTGGTACCTCCATTCTTCCCTTTCTTCTTTGCTATCCTTCACCATTACGAACTCCAAGCGCTCCACATCCATGCCAACTCCATCCTCCTCCTGTCCCTCTTCGCCTTCTATTGCGAGGCGTTCATGGGTGTGCTACCCTCCGTTGCCCTGTTCCGCCATTTCTTCTATCTTTGCAAGACCGGCGACAATCCAGTTGGGTGCATCGGTTTCGTCGCGGCGCGGGTTGGTAATGCAATCTCCCGCGCTGGGAAGGTGGATGATGTCGTGAAGAGGTGGGTGTTGATGGATGCAAAGAGCTCCCAGAGCTCGCTGAAGCTGCCGGCCGCATTCCCCGTCTCCTACAAGTGGTGGAAATCCGAGAAGATCACCGACCCTGCCCTGACACCTTCTGTGAGGATGATGGACAAGGAGCTGAAGACGCGAAGCTGACGGGGGCTATGCTCATCAGGGAGTTCCTGAAGTAGCGCTTTGCGCCGCTTCAAGACCGCTCCCGCCCCTTGTGGAAGCTTGGTGGCGACGACAACAAGATCCGCCTGCGCCGAGATCCCCTTCCCGAGGAGGAGCTGAACAAGGTGTTGCTCTACCTGACGGGAAGGGATCTGAGCAATCCTCAGGAGGGCTGGCTCCTGCTGTACGACCGTGACGACGCGGAGGAGGTCGTCGCGGCCATGCCTGTCTTCGACGAGCTCGGGTTTGTGCGGCTGGGGTCTTCCTTGCCGCCTACTACCTTGGTGCTCCTCTCCTCCGACGGCCAATCCTCCGAGGCCACCGAGGATGAGGTCGCGGACGAATCCTCTGCGCCAGAGCAAAGGAAGCTTCTGTGTGACCTGCTAGACGACGATGATGATGGTGAGCCCCCGGTGGTGGAGGTATCGCGCCCTCCAGGAGTCACCACGAGGTCTACGGTGGCCTCCCTGAAGAAGCACACGTGAGCAGTTGTAAAGAAGAGCAGGTCCGTGGTGATTTCTCTGGACAGCAGCCCACCTTCGCCAACACCGTACCATGCGGCGCCAACCGCAAGCTCTGCTGCTCCCAAGGGCTCGGCGCCAGCTGCTCCGCCTTAGCGCCCGCTGCTGAGCATGAAGATGCGCTACGCCTTCGTCGACCAGTAAGTTTCTCCCTTATCCTTGCTTGTTGATTCTTGAAGTGGTGCTGAACGCATTCTCCTGTCGCCAGGCAGCAGGCGTCAAAGAAACAGAAGGAGGGTACGGAGATCGCCGCGATCGCAGGCGACGGGGCGGCTTCCGCGGGCCTGGTGAGGAAGAGTGCCACTGCCTCCGCCACCCCAGAGGTGACGCCGTCTCCAGAGAACTTGGATGTCCGTCCTCAGGAGGCGCCGGTGCCCTCGGCAGGCCTGACCCCTCCAGCACCCGGCCTGGTCGCGGCTGCTGGGGGCAATCAGCCTCCGGAGCCACCGGTCCTTCATGGGGCTAAGATTTCTTCTGCCTTGGCGCCAGGGCGTCTCCTCCTTTGCCCAGCGCGTGGCCGAGCCATGGTGCTTCTGCTCCCTCCGGGACCCTAGAAGAGGCAAGGGCGACGCTGGAGCTCCTCCAAGGTGAGCTTCAGGGCCCGGATTGTCGTTCGGCGCGAGGACGCCTGTGGTTGATCTCTGGTTGGCTCGGGACTGATGCGTCTGTTTGCGCGGCCTGGGACTCTGCGGAGGAGGCCCAGAAGGCGCTTGGGGTGGCCGCCATGGCGTGCGACTTGGCGCGGAAGGAGGCCACGGAAACTGAGAATCGGTGCCGTGCGGCGGTGGCTAATCTGAAGACTCTCCAGGACCAGCAGGCCACCCAGGCCAGCCAGCTCTAGGAGCGCGAGGAGAAGCTGAAAGCCCAAGAGGCTGCCGTCGCTTGCTGGGACGTCGAGGTGAAGAAAACGGACTTAGAGCAGGCTGGGGAGCGCGATCGCCTAGTGAAGCTGAGGAAGGAGGCGGAGGCAGCCCAAGCGTCCCTGTCTGAGGCCAAGAAGGTGGCCACCATGGAGCGCGACACCCTCTCCTCCCTCGAGGCGCGTTTCCACAAGGCCTAGAAGGCACTTTTTGGAGATGGTCCCTCGGGAAAGGCGGTGGTGACAACCCTGAGGGAGAGCCGTGCTGCTCTGCTTCCTGAAGTCGTGGCGGTGCTCAAAGATGCTGTCGATGGGTTTACATCCCTGGTGGAAGGCGAGGGACGCTCACTTTCTTCCTCGGCTTTGACGTGCATCTTTAGCCATCTTTATCTCCAGGATGCCAGATTCAACCTCTCCCCTTCCTTGCTCTGGTGGACGCCGACTCCTGGGATGCTGCTGCTGCCATCGTGAAGAGCTTGTGGACGCCATGCTGGACAAGTACATGGTGGTTGGTTCTCCAAGTGAAGCCGGTGGGACAAGCGACGCGCCTGGCGATGAGGTTCCACTGGCGAACGATGGTGATGCCCAAGTCTGAAGAGGTGGCTTGGAGATTCTGCTTTCACCTTTTTATCCTGCACCATGCGACATGCCTCGGGGAGGCGTTTAGAAACTATTTGCTTGGAACAATGTGTCTTGTAATAACTAGATTATGCTTCTTCAGCTTTTCCGTTTGCTTTATTGTTTTGCATCGGCAGAGCCCGGCCCCGCGTGTACCTCAGCTATTGTTGGGTCGTCCGGATCACCAGGACGAGCCCAAGAAGTGAGGGGCTACGCGACCAGTTAGGCTCCTGAGTTGCGATGCTCAGGAGTCCTCCTTGATGTACGAACAGCTTAGGAAAGGATGCAGGGGGCAAGCCTTGAGGTTCTGCATCGGCAGGGCCCGGCCCTGCACGTACCTCACCCGTCGCTGGGTCGTCCGGATAACCAGGACGAGCCCAAGAGGTGAGGGGCTACGGGACCAGTTAGGCTCCTAAGTCGCGATGCTCAGGAGTCCCCCTTGACGTACGAACGACTTGGAGGAGAAGGGTGACAACCAGGTCTTGGCGTTCTGCGTCGGTAGGGCCCGGCGCCGCGCATACCTCAGCCGTCGTTGGGTCGTCCGGATCACTAGGACGAGCCTAAGAGGTGAGGGCTCTTGAGACGGTTTGGCTCTGAGTCGCGATGCTCGAGAGCCCCCTTGACGCATTTAATGACCATCCTACCTTTTCCTCGCCGAGCTCTCGCTTGGGAGGGGTGCGCGAAGACCAGGCCCGTGAGGCTTGGCAAGGTGGGGTACGCCAGGTGTGACCTGAGCGTAGCTCCCGTGCCTCTGCGTCGGCAGGGCCCGGCCCCGCGCGTACCTCAGCCGTTGTTGGGTCGTCCGGATCACCAGGACGAGCCCAAAAGGTGAGGGGCTATGGGACTAGTTAGGCTCCTGAGTCGTGATGCTCAGGAGTCCCCCTTGATGTACGAACGGCTTGAAGGAGAAGGGTGACAACCAGGCCTTGGCATTCTGCGTCGGCAGGGCCCGGCCCCGCGCATACCTCAGCCGTCGTTGGGTTGTCCGGATCACCAGGACTAGCCCAAGAGGTGAGGGGCTACATGACCAGTTAGGCTCCTGAGTCGCAATGCTCAGGAGTTCCCCTTGACGTACGAACAGACCAACCTACCTTTTCCTTGCCGAGCTCTCGTTTGGGAGGGGTGCGCGAAGACCAAGCCTGTGAGGCCTGGCAAGGTGGGGGTATGCCAGGCGTGACCTGAGCGTAGCCCCCGTGCCCAGCCCCCTCGCGCTACCTTCCCGAGGGAGAGCAGTGCGGTGAGGCTAGTAATTGAGCCCGGAGGCTCCCTAAGGTTAATGCGCTGTGAGGCCACCCCCAGTTGTTTATCACTAGCGCGGAGCATAGAGCTTTTGCTGGTGCGTGGGAGGGGGCTCCCTATGAGGAGAGCCCCCGGGGCATTTACAGCCCCGCCCTGGCATGTGGCTTGCATGGCAGGGCTGGAGGAGGTGTATATGGGCACCCGTGAGCCATCGCGGGACTCACGAGCCCTACCTCAAGGCGGGTTGCGCTTGGTCTTGGTTGGGGATGCTTGAGTTGGTCCCGCGAGATGGTTAGGCAGCCTGCGATGAATGAGTTTTGTGAGGCTATTGCATGAGAAGGCCAGACACCAACGACCCCAGGAGGTGACGTGAGCGGGGCCGGCCTGCCAGACAGAGCTCAGCCGCTGGATTTATCGACGCTGCAGGGACGGACCTGAGCACGGACGCCGTGCCCAGTCTTCTCATGCAAATATCCTGAAGAAAAACAGCCAGCGCGTGGTTCCCGTGGCCACGGGGCACCAGGTCGCACACCCTTGCTTACCCATCACGATTAGCTCATGCCAGAACAAGGCACCAAGAGCCATGGGAGGTGACGTACACGGGACCGGTCCGTGAGCCAGAGCTCAGCTGCTGGTGTTTAGCGATCTGCAGGGACGAAGACGAGCACAGACACCGTGCGAGTCCTTAATCATGAGGCGGTCGCGGGAGGGCTTGCAAGGGCGCGAGACGTTCTTAGCGATGAAGCGCCGGTCAGGCAGTCGGTAATTCGAAAGTAGTTTGCAAAGGATTGTAACTGGCTTTGATAAAGTGCAAAAGGGATACACGCCGTAGGGACAGATCCACACGGCCTGGGGATGATGCAGCTCGAGGGGCGCCCCCAAACTGAACGAACTAGGGAGATGTCACCTGGTACCGTTGCCGAAGAGTTGTTGAGGTAGCCAAAAAACGCGCGTTGCTGAAGCGTTCCTCATGAGCCGCTCCGGTGTCGGGCCTCGGGAGGCTCGAACGGACCAGAAGGCTCCTGTAGGTGCTCCTCCATCTCCGCCAGGATCGCCTAGTGCCTGGCTTTGCAGGCCGCCTGAGTGTCCCTCATGCAGCGCTGGAACGCCTCAGCCGCGCCCGCCAGGCCGAAAGGCATGCAGACGTAGCTGTGGGGCGGTCCCTCGTATCGGCCGACATGAGACGGCCACATGAGCTGCCAAGACGTGGCCCTGTTGAGCCCAGGGATGTCGATCCAGACGTGGAACTCCTTACCCTCGCTAGGGCAGCGAGCTCCGCCTCGCGGCAGGCAACGATCGCCTTGAAGAACCTTCCTTCTTGAATCTCCTCGATCGCCTCGCTGATGAACTCCTGAACGTCTGGTGCCTCACGCCTGCTGCCTTCTCCTGGGAAGCATGCTCTGAAGAGCGCCTCCACATGGTGCTCGAGCGCCACTCTCGTGACATGGGCTAGGTCTGAGGCCCTCCAGAGGAGAGCCCCCGAGCCCAACCTGAGAGGGGCATCGGGCGCGCCTTCCTATGCGATGGGTGACGGCGCCACGTTCGGAGACGCGAGGCTTAGCACTGCATCCTCGGGTGATACTTCCTCACGAGACCCCTGGCCCAGCTGCAGCTTCTTCGTCTTGGGGGCGACCTCAAGAGGGAGGGCGCTGTCTTCGTCTTCTAGGTTCTCAACTGCCACAGCCTGGAAAGCGCGCTCGAGGGAGCACACCGCATCCTTCTCCTGACAGGCGACCGTGATGATGCCGCTGCTTCCTGGCATCCTGAGGATGTTGTAGCCATGGTGCATGGCCGCCATGAACTTGGCCAGTGCTGGGTACCCTAGGATGGCGTTGTAGGGAAGATGAATGTCGGCGACGTCGAAGTCGATGAGCTCGGTGCGGTAGTTGTTGCGCTCGCCGAAGGTGAGAGGGAGGCGAACCTACCCGATCGGGTGCGTTGATCCGTCGGTCACTCCTAAGAATGGCTTGGTGGGGTGTAGCTGGTAGTACGTCACCTGGAGTTTGTCTAATGTCTGGACGGAGAGAACATTGAGCCACGCTCTGCCATCAATGAGAGTCTTAGTGACGGTTACGTTGCTGATGACGGGGGAGCAGAGCATGCGGAGCACTCCAGCGGTGGCCGTGCACTTGAGCCGGTCTGTGGAGTTGAAGGTGATGGCGCACTTGGACCACTTGAGAGGGCGAGTTGCCTCAAGCCCGGGAAGCGCCGCATTGACCTCGCGCGCAAATTGCTTGAAGACACGGTGAGAAGCTGGGGCTTGTGAGCCGCCCAAGATGCAGGCGATGGCCCGCGGCTCCTGGAAGCCCCCAACCCCCTCGTCCTGATGGTGATCTTCGTTCCTTCTTGGTGGTGGAGGCAGAGGAGGCAAAGCTGCATTGCCCTGAGGGCAATCCTCACGAGGCTGCTCCCTCCAGTTGTTCCCGCGAGGCTGCTCCTGCCAGCGGTCCTCACGAGGCTGGTCACGCCACTGTTGACGGCGGTCGCGTCCATCCCAGCGTCCTCCACCTCGGCCACCTCCACGATCGTAGCCCCGATCATTGCGCTCGTGGCGTCGATCGAGGCGCCCGTTGCGGAGATCCCTGAGCTCCTGTCAGTCATTGATGTTGTGGCTGTAGATGTTGTGGAAGGCGCAGAACAACCGTTTGCCCTTGGATGACTCGGGGTGGTCGCAACCGCGCTTGGTCTCTGGCTCTG
Source organism: Aegilops speltoides (assembly GCA_021437245.1). Classification (NCBI taxonomy): domain Eukaryota; kingdom Viridiplantae; phylum Streptophyta; class Magnoliopsida; order Poales; family Poaceae; genus Aegilops; species Aegilops speltoides. The sequence goes on from CM038141.1 coordinate 135,311,281, forward strand.
TCGCAAGCACGGCTGGCCCCTTCCGCTTCGTGTCCTTGGTCTTGGCCTTCTTGTTTTCTGGATCAGCATCGGGGAGCTCGAGGAGGGAGAGGCGTCCCCCTCAGCCCTCGCACACTTGTTCGCCATGTTGAACATGTCCAGAGCAGTGCAGAGGTCCTCGTGGATGGCGAGCTCCTCCTTCATCTTGACGTCGCGGGCGCCGTCGGTGAATGCAGAGATGATGGCCACGTCCGACACCTTGGGAATCTTGAGGTGGATGTTGTTGAAGCGCTGGATGTACTTATGCAGGGTCTCCCCAGGCTGCTGCTTGACGCGGCGCAGGTGGCCCACGGCTGGCAGACGGTCGCGAGTGCCTTGGAAGTTGGCGATGAAGCGGCTGTGCATCTCCTCCCAGGAAGAAACCGACCCCTCGGTCAGGTTCAGGAGCCAAGAACGCGCGCCATCGTTGAGGGCCATCGGAAACCAGTTTGCCATGATCTTCTAAATCGCCGTTGGCGCCTCGATGCTCAGCTCAGAGAGCTGCAGGAACTCGTGGGGTTGCGGTGCCGTCAGAAGCGTGGAGGCAGTCGACTTAAACTTGCTCAGCCGCATAACATTGCGGAGCTCACAGAACGCGGCGACATCTCGCCGTGGCCACCGGAGGTCGTCGAGGGGGTGTGATGTGGTCCTGGTGCATGCGCAGCGCCACCTCCTGTGGCGGCTCGCGAGCCTGGTGCTCGGGCGCTGGAAGCACGCACGCTTCTCCTTGGGGACGTTGAACCACCTGGCAGCTCACGTCGTCCCAAGCCGGCGCCAGGCGCTGCGGGTCGCGCCGTGGAGCCATACGCCTTGGCTTGACGATGGTGCCCCGGGCCTGAGGCGGAGGAGGAGCCCCATGCGCGACGTCGCCCGCTGTAGGTGGTTGCTGAGGCAGTGAGCGAGCCGGCCCGTCAGAGCCCCCGTGCGCGACGCTGATGAGCTCGGCGATGCGCTCGAGCCACTCCTCGTAGAGATCTCCCACGGGACGGTAGCGAAGAAGCTCCCGCGTCGTGAGCAGAGCAGCCTATGCGTCCACCTGGCCGCGGCGCGCGTGGGATGACGAAGCTGCTGGGGTGAGCGATGGAGTAGCGGTGCAGCCATCACGGCGCACCGACAGGTGCAGCGAGGAAGCTTGCTGCTCGTGGCCAGCAGGGCCCGTGGCGGCGTTGGCCACCGGAGAAGGAGCGCGGCGGGCGCAGCCATCACCCGCCGGAGCCGTTTGGGCGACGCGGGCGGCGATCGCAGCCTGATGCTCGGCGCGAGCCCTGTGCGCGTCGGCCATGGAGATGTCGGAGCGGTGGCGGATCAAACGACGGAAGAGAGGATCCGACGCACCCCTACTTGGCACGCCAAATGTCGGATTTCGGGGTCCGGCAACCCGTGAGAGGTTCGAACACTGGGGTGCGTGCGGAGATCTCAACCTATCCAGCCTGCCTACTCGCAATCCTCCCTAGCTTAGCGCGTAGATCTCACAGAGACACAAAGACACAGGGATTTATACTGGTTCGGGCCACCGTTGGGGTGTAATACCCTACTCCAGTGTGGGATGGTGGATTGCCTCGAGGGGCTATGGATGAACTAGTACAAAGGATGAACAAGCCTCAGGAGGTGAGGTGTTCTTGAGCTAGTGTGGTGCTCGGGGTGGAATCGATCTCCTCCTACTATGGTGGTGGCTAAGTCCTATATAGAGTGCCTTGGTCCTCCTCCCAAATATGAGTGGGAATGGATTCCACAACGACAGGATTTGAAAGGGGACAAGTAGTACAGTCTATCTTGACAAAAGTAGTCTTCGCCTGCGGAAAGCCTCTGGTCGTGACGTCATGGTGGGCTTGGCGATGACCTCCGTCCTGCCGTCTTGGCGGTCTTGGTCTTGTTGCACCGGAATGGAAACCTTTGGCTGATTCCTTGGGACTCCACGCCTGTGGTTTGCCTCCCTTGCACCAAAGAGGAAACCTGTGCTTTGCGCCCGTCTGTTCTTGGTCATCATGGCGCACGTCAGTTGAGCATCACGAGGTAGCTGCATTGATCTCTCCGCCCCTCAGGAGCCCTCCTGAGGAGGCCAACTCCTTCAGGGGTCTTAGCGTCGTCCGCCTCGCGAGGCTTGGCCCCTCGTGAGGGTCTTGTTGTGTTGTTGTTGAAGCTGGGCCATACCAGGCCGTCGATGAAGCCACGTGGTGGGCCGCAGGCAGGCAGGGCTGGATACCCCCAAGTCCAGGACGCCGACAGCCATGTGACCAACACTCAAAGAGTTCACTAGAGTCAATAATCTAGTTCATACCGCCATGTGATTAACACCCAAAGAGTACTACGGTGTGATCATGTTTTGCTTGTGAGAGAGGTTTAGTTAATGGGTTTGTCAAATACAAATCCGTATGTATTTTGCAAATTTTCTATGTCTACAATCCTCTGCATGTAGCTACTCTAGCTAATTGCTCCCACTTCCAATATGTATCCAGATTGAGAATTAGAGTCATCTGGATCAGTGTCAAAGCATGCATCGACGTAACCCTTTACGACGAACTCTTTATCACCTCCGTAACCGAGAAATATTTCCTTAGTACTCTTAGGTAACTAAGGATAATTTTGATTGCTGTCCAGTGATCTATACCTGGATCACTATTGTACCCCTTGCCAAACTCATGGCAAGGTACACAATACGTCTGGTACATAGTATGGCATGCTTTATAGAACCTATGGCTGAGGCATAGGCAATGACCTTCATTCTCTCTCTATCTTCTGCTGTGGTCGGGATTTGAGTCTTACTCAACTTCACACCTTACAATACAGGCTAGAACTCCTTCTTTGACTGATCCATTTTGAACTCCTTCAAATCTTGTCAAGGGATGTACTCATTGAAAAATCTTATCAAGATGTCGGGGGACACCTATGGGGCCGGAGAGGCCCCTTTCGTGAGTGCGGTACGAGGGCGGAGGAGGCACAGAGAGCAGATCGAGGCGGTGCGCGCGGGCGCGGGGGATTTTTACCCAGCTTCGGGCCGCGATGGACGCGTAAAACCCTACTGCTGCTTTGTGTTCGTATTCGATCTTGCTCAAGAACGCGAGCGTATGGTGGTGTTGTGTTGGGTGAGTCGAACCAGCCGAACCTCCTCTACGTTGTGCATGGGCCTCCTTTTATAGTGCCAAGGGGTCACCAACAGGTGTCAACGTAGGAGAAAGGGGTAAAAATGTAAAAGAGGTGGTAGTTGGAACAGTCTTGGAACAAAGTGCAGCCATAAAGGTTTGAACAAAGGCCTCTACCTACTTTTTGACAGAGGGGACAAGGGCATTTAATGCCCGTCGCCGTCGACCTCAAAAGTTCCCGCCTCTGCGTCTCCGCTTGCCACGGCAATGGATCCACCACCGTGGAGTGCCACCGCACCCCCATGTTTGACAGCCATCCGCCACGCGTCTCGGAGAGGGCTTAAGGCGACGTGGGGCGATGAGCTGAGTGCGGGCACACAGCAGTAGCTCCCGGCAAGCGCCTTTGCCGGGTCTTGATCTTGCCGGGCCCGGAGCTTGTCGGGCTCAGAATTGCCGCTCCCGGGCCCTCGCCGACGCCATAGCGCCGGGCGTGTCCTCTGTGATATAATCTTCTAGTCTCCCCGGCGAGCTCCTCTCGCCAGGACCTTGCGTGGGTGGTGTAGTCTTGAGCCTGGAATGGCCTTCCCGGCAAGCTCCTCTTGCCGGGGTCTCGATCTTCTATCTTGTACACTTTGTTCTTGAATGGCTTGATATGGAGCAGGAATGGTCTCCGGCAAGCACATGGTAGATCCAGCCGCGGGGAGCTGCGACTGCCCGTGCACAAGTTGGGGTACTGAGGTACCCCTACCTTAGTACACCGACAGAGCCCCGGCTCTGGCCACACACGGTGCCGAAGCGCTGTTGGGCCAGCCCAAAAAGCAGCACGGCACTCGCGCTCCACGGCCTGGCGTCGAATCTGCTTCAGATCCGCCGCCTCCCCTCCCATAGCAGACGCTGCCGATTGCGCGCCTTGGGAGACGGGCGGCGATGCGTCTTTAAGGCATCCACCCCGTGATCGTGGTGCAGAGTGAGGTCGCCACACCGCCGCTCCGGCTCCGCTTTTTACGCTGCCCTCATGCACGGGGTCGTGGGCGAAGGTGGGAGACCGAGCCGCCACGGGCGGAGAAGGCGAGTCGGCCCCGCCTCCGCCTCCTCGCTTCGATTGGCCGAAGGGCGGTTGAGCCCCACCGCCCCTTTAAAAGGGGCGGAAGGGGAGCACAATGGCCACACTCATCCTCTTCTCCCTTCGTCTTCATCTTCTGTTCTCCTTTCCGCCATGGAAGGGGGAAATCCCAGCTCTTCGACGGTGGCGGCGAGGGTCGCCTCTAGGTAGCGCACCTCTCCCTATCCCGCTCCCGTGGCAGCGGAGCCGGCCGCGAGAGGGAGAGGGAGGGGGCGTGGCCGCGGACGAGGCCGAGGGCGTGGCCGAGGCGCCCGGGGGAGAGGCGGTCGTGGCGATGCGCCTCCCCCGTCTCCCCCGACGTCTCCTATCCACGATGCGGTCCACACTGGAGATGACCCCTGGGAGTTCTTCATCAAGCTTCGTCGAGCACCCGTCGTCGCCTCCGGCTGCCGCCCTGCTCATGGACGCGATGGGACCGGATCCACCCGACGTGATGGAGTTAAGCATGAGGGGTGTGGGATCACGCACTCGGGTGAGTGTCGTGTCCCCAGCCCCGCATGATGTTCTTCGACCGAGGGTGGAAGACATTCGCCCGATCCATAGCTTGACGGCGGGTTCACCCTCCATTTCAAGTTAATGGATGGTGACCTTCGCCGTCAAGGTCTTCGCGACTCACGGACCCGGGTGAGATGCTGTGGACAGCTCCTCGGATAAGGCCCCTCCTCGAGTGAGAGGACGAGGAGGGAGCGACAAATGACGACGGGGGATGGCGGGCCCGACTAGGTGTCGGACGCTGCTGCTCACAGCCACCGCAACCCCATCTTCTGGTCGCCGGCCTCCTGAACTCCCCGGGCCGCCTCCTTGGGCGGCCGGCGAGGGAGGCTGCGGAAGAGGAAGAGGGGTGGCGGCAAGGTCACAAATCGAGTACGAGGGCGAGGAGTCCTCGACAGCGGCCGACGCCCCACCACCCCGCCTTCAAGCTCGCCTCCGACGCCTGCCTCGCCAAGCTCCCGGCCGGCCCCGGTGTTCTCTTGGTGTCTTCGCGCCCAGAGCCTCCCGGGCGCTCCTCCACGCCCGTCACCTTGCGCAGCCTGGGCACGGCGGCGCCACCGCCACGCCTCCTAGGCGCCTGCCCCCCCCGGCAAGCTCCTCTTGCGGGGCCTCCTTCCCAAGCAGTTTATCTTGCCGGAGCTCCTTGACCTACCTCCCAACTCCCGAACAGAGAAACAGGAGAGGGATCACGGCACCTTATCTTTTAATTTGTAAGCCTTCGGGCGTTAGCTGTATTTAAAAACTTGTAATCCTCTCTATCATGTTTTTCATCCTCTATGGACTTGTATTAAGCTAGGATGTTTTTAATGAAAAGAGGGGAAAGCTTGCCGGATCGAGTCTTCTACTTGACTTCGTGCCTTGTATGTTCTTACGCTATCGGGGAGCTTGCCGGGGCGAACACGCTTGCCGAGTGCGGGACAGCCCGCTGGCGGTGTCGCTTCCTCGCAAACAACCTTGCCGGCGATTATGACGCTTAACTTGCCGAAAGCAGGCTCGAAAGCAAGGTAAGGGTGCAGCAAAGACACTTGTGTTTGTTGAGCGGACTCGAAACAAAACAAATCGCGAATCGGGTCCACGACTTGGTTCCTCCGCGACGGGTTTTACAAGACACGCCGTTCAAGACGCAGCCCCGCTTTCCTGGTCCATAAGAGGATGCATGACGAGGGATGAAAACTTATTCGATATCGCAGCCCCAAAGAACTCGCTTGCCGAGTCGAATCTTGGCGCCAGAGTTTCCAGCGACGCTGGCTCGCCGAAGACGAATCTTGGCGCTCGCAGCCCCCATCGACGCTGGCTCGCCAGAAACCAAGTGCTTGTGCGCTCTCCCGGTTTCTCCTTGTTGCTGTGATTTCAACCATGAAAACAGCTGAGATAGATCTGCAACAGCTTCATCATGTACATGTATATGTATATATAAATCTTGATTGTGCTATGCGATGCCGTGGCGTTGCCCTTCGTATGTTTGTACTTCACGCCTGGGGAGCTTGCCGGGACGAACACGCTGCGGGGACAGCCCACCGGCGGTGTTGCTTCCGCAAACAACCTTGCCGGGCGGCTATGACGCTTAACTTGTCGAAAGCAGGCTCGAAAGCAAGGTAAGGGTGCAGCAGCACACTTGTGTTTGTTGAGCGGACTCGGAAACAAAACAAGTACGCAACTGGACCACGACTTGGCTCCTCTCGCGCTCAAGCCTCTCATACGAAGGACATCTCGCGGCAAGGCTTGCTACGTTACACCCTCTACTTTACATCCTTTGTGCGCTTTCACCCTACGCTTCTAGGGAACTTGCCGGCGCTCAACACACTTGCTGAGTGCGGAACATCAGCAGCCTGCTGGCTGGTGTTGTTACCGGCAAGCAACCTTGCCGCGTCTAGTCGCGACACGCTTAACTTGCTGAGCGGACTCGAACGAAACAAGGGCGCGCTGTTGGTCAGCTCACTTTTAACTCGTTGAGTGTGCTCAAGCAAAGTAAGGGTGCGGCTATCCACGGCAGTGCTCCTCCGCGCACGTGCTTTGCGATAAAGGACTTAACGACGAGGGATATAACATACAAAAACATGGAACTAAAGGAGTGCTCTGCAAAAAAGCTCGAGCAACTTAGCTTTTCTTTTTCTTGCTTCCTCGCACTCGTCGGTGGAGCTCGATGGCGCGTCCTCGACGGCAACGCAGCACTCCGGGGAGATGCGTTTGCCGGAACGAGCACCAGAGCTGTCCTCGCCGGGCTTAGAGCGTTCCGAGGAGCTACGCTTGTCGGAGTGAGCACCAGAGCCGTCCTTGCCGGACTTAGAGCTCGATGGCGCGTCCTCGACGGCAGCGCAGCGTTCCAGGGAGACGCACTTGCCGTTTTGGAGGGTAGCGGGGGCGAGCGGCGCGAGGAACAGGATATGCTCGGACTCCTAGTAGCGATAGGAGGAGCAGGGTCCTGCCCCGGCACTTTCGCTTTGCTCGTGCATGGACAGCGGTCCGGAGCATCCCGCGAGCCTCCGGCACGTTCTTGCCCTAGCATGCGAGTACCACCTCCCGTGGCATGGTGCCGCTGGGTCGTCGTGCGCCGAGATGGACGTGGATCCATGGAGACCGAGGCGCGGTCATCCGTCCTGTCCCTGGATCTGGTGGCGCCGCGAGTGCCCTCGCCGGTGTCCACCCTTCATTGGCGCTCCTCCGCCACCGCTGGCTCCGGTGGCAGCGGTGAGACGCAGACGGTTCAGAACCCTCGAGGCCCTCGCTCGGGCCATGGCGCAATTGTCGGCGAAGGTTCTTTTAAATTGGAGAGGTTGATGAAGAACGCGGCCGCGCGAACGCCGGATCAGGTCCGCACAACCTCGACGCCCCCTACCTGGCGCGCCATAGATGTCGGGGGACACCTATGGGGCCGGAGAGGCCCCTTTCGTGAGTGTGGTACGAGGGCGGAGGAGGCACAGAGAGCAGATCGAGGCGGTGCGCGCGGGCGCGGGGGATTTTTACCCAGCTTCGGGCCGCGATGGACGCGTAAAACCCTACTGCTGCTTTGTGTTCGTATTCGATCTTGCTCAAGAACGCGAGCGATGGTGGTGTTGTGTTGGGTGAGTCGAACCAGCGAACCTCCCCACGCAGTGCATGGGCCTCCTTTTATAGTGCCAAGGGGTCACCAAGGTGTCAACGAGGAGAAAGGGGTAAAATGTAAAAGAGGTGGTAGTTGGAACAGTCAAGGGAACAAAGGCAGCACAAAGGTTTGAACAGTGGCCTCTACCTACTTTTTGACAGAGGGGACAAGGGCATTTAATGCCCGTCGCCGTCGACCTCAAAAGTTCCCGCTTATGTCTCCGTTTGCCACGGCGATGGATCCACCACTGTGGAGTGCCACCGCACCCCCATGTTGCACAGACCATCCGCCACGCGTCTCGAGAGGGCTTAAGGCGACGCGGGCGGATGAGCCGGAGTGCGGCACACAACAGTAGCTCTCCCGGCAAGCACCTTGCCGGGTCTTGATCTTGCTTGCCCGGAGCTTGTCGGGCTCAGAATCTTGCCGCCTCGGGCCCCTCGCCGACGCGATAAGCGCCGGGCGTGTCCTCTGTGATATAATCTTCTAGTCTCCCCGGCGAGCTCCTCTCGCCAGGACCTTGCGTGGGTGGTGTAGTCTTGAGCCTGGAACGGCCTTCCCGGCAAGCTCCTCTTGCCGGGGTCTCGATCTTCTATCTTGTACACTTTGTTCTTGAATGGCTTGATATGGAGCAGAATGGTCTCCGGCAAGCACATGGTAGATCCACCAGGAGTTGCGATCATTGCACAAGTTGGGGTACTGAGGTACCCCTACCTTAGTACACCGACACAAGTGTTTGGATCTATCTCTATAGATCTTGATGCCTAATATGTAAGTAGCTTCACCGAGGTCTTTCATTGAAAAATTCTTATTCAAGTATCCTTTTATGCTATCCAGAAATTCTATATCATTTCCGATCAATAATATGTCATGCACATATAATATCAGAATTGCTACAGAGCTCCCACTCACTTTCTTGTAAATACAGGCTTCACCATAAGTCTGTGTAAAAACATATGCTTTGATCACTTCGTCAAAGCGTATATTCCAACTCCGAGATGCTTGCACGAGTCCATAGATGGATCATTGGAGTTTGCACACTTTGTTAGCACCTTTAGGAACGACAAAACCTTCTGGTTGCATCATATACAACTCTTCTTTAGAAATCCATTAAGGAATGCAGTTTTGACGTCCACTTGCCAGATTTCATAATTATAAAATGCGGCATTTGCTAACATGATTTGTACTGACTTAAGCATCGCTACCAGTGAGAAAGTCTCATTGTAGTCAACCCCTTGAACTTGTCGAAAACCTTTCACAACAAATTGAGCTTTGTAGACAATAACATTACCGTCAGCTTCAGTCTTTTTCTTGAAGATCCATTTACTTTCTATGGCTTGTCGATCATCGGGCAAGTCCACCAAATTCCACACTTTGTTCTCATACACGGATCCTATCTCAGATTTCATGGCCTCATGCCATTTTTCGGAATCTGGGCTCATCATAGCTTCTTCATAGTTCGTAGGTTCACTGTTGTCCAACAATATGACTTCCAGGACAGGATTGCCATACCACCCTGGTGCGGAACATGTTCTGGTCGACCTACGAGCTTCAGTAGTAACTTGATCTGAAGTTTCATGATCATCATCATTTGCTTCCTCTCTGGTTGGTGTAGGCATCACGTGAACGGCTTTCTATGATGTACTACTTTCCAATTCAAGAGAAGGTACAACTACCTCATCAAGTTCTACTTCCCTCCCACTCACTTCTTTCGAGAGAAACTCCTTCTCTAGAAAGGACACATTCTTAGCAATAAAGATCTTGCCTTCGGATATGTGGTAGAAGGTGTACCCAATAGTTTCTTTAGGGTATCCTATGAAGACGAACTTCTCCGATTTAGGTTCGAGCTTATCAAGCTGAAGCCTTTTGACATAAGTGTCGCATCCCCAAACTTTAAGAAACGACAGCTTAGGTTTCTTGCCGAACCACAATTCATACGGTGTCGTCTCAATGGATTTAGACGGTGCCCTATTTAACGTGAATGCGGCTGTCTCGAATGCATAATCCCCAAAACGATAGTGGTAACTCGGTAAGAGACATCATAGAACACACCATAGCCTATAAAGTATGGTTACGACGTTCCGACACACCATTACCCTGTGGTGTTCCAGGTGGTGTGAGTTGTGAAACAATTCCACATTGTTTTAAATGAAGGCTAAACTCGTAACTCAAATATTCGTCTCCGTGATCAGATCATAGAAACTTTATTTTCTTGTTACGATGATTCTCCACTTCACTCTAAAATTCTTTGAATTTTTCAAATGTTTCAGACTTGTGTTTCATCAAGTAGATATACCCATACCTACTCAAATCATCTGTGAAGGTCAGAAAATAATGATACACAATGCATGCTTTAGCACTCATTGGACTGCATACATCGGTATTTATTATATCCAATAAGTCATCAGCTCGCTCCATTGTTCCAGAGAACAGAGTTTTAGTCATCTTGCCCATGAGGCATGGTTCGCAAGTATCAAATGATTCATAATCAAGTGATTCCAAAAGTCCATCTGCATGGAATTTCTTCATGCGCTTTACACTAATATGACCAAAATGGTAATGCCACAAATATGTTGCACTATGATTATCAACTTTGCATCTTTTGGCATCAATATTATGAATATGTGTATCACCATAATCGAGATTTAACAGAAATAGACCACTCTTCAAGGGTGCATGACCATAAAAGATATTACTCATATAAATAGAACAACCATTATGCTCTGATTTAAATGAATAACCGTCTCACACTAAACAAGATCCAGATATAATGTTCATGCTCAACGATGGCACCAAATAACAATTATTCAGGTCTAAAACTAATCCCGAAGGTAGATGTAGAGGTAGCGAGCCGATGGCGATCACATCGACCTTGGAACCATTCCTGACACGCATCGTTACCTCGTCCTTAGCCAATATTCATTTAATCCGTAGCTCTTGTGTCGAGTTACAAATATGAGCAATCGAACCAGTATCAAATACCCAGGCGCTACTACGAGCATTAGTAACGTACACATCAATAACATGTATATCAAATATACCTTTGTTCACTTTGCCATCCTTCTTAGCTGCCAAATACTTGGGGCAGTTCTGTCGTGGAAGTGTCTCGACAGATGCCCTAGCAAGTGGACTTAGGTGTGGAGCCATCGCAGCGTAGTTAGCTTGAAGGCCTTAAACGGGACAAAGGACATAGAGAGTTTTTACCTAGGTTCGGCCCCTCTCAACGAGGTAAAGGCCTACTCCTGCTTTAGGTTGTGCTTGGGTTTCGATTACCAGGGAGTGAATACGCTTGACCTAGTTCTTGACTCGTTGTTTCTTGCCCTAACCCGCCGCCGGGTCACCCCTTTATATACACAGGTTGATGTCAGGCGACTTACGGAGTCCCGACCGGCTCATACACAACATGTCTGGCTCGGTGACCATACTAAACTTTCCTTAACATACAACTTAAACATATGGCGGTTTATGCCCGTGGGCCTCAAGTCACATTCGGGTCTTGGGCCTTCAGTAAGCTTGGTTCATGAACCGCCATCTTCAACATCTTGGGCCTTCTCATCATGAATCATCAGTGGTATGACCCGGCCCCTCCTGGGTGGGTCATACCCAATAGTTATATCCCCAACATTAGGCCCCAGGTTGATGTGAATTTGTTCATATCAATCTTCAATACTTGACTTAGAAAAAATCCTTCACCGTCCTTATGAAATCTTATAACCTGCCATGACGTCAGCTCACAGAATTGTGCTAACCCGCCATGACGTCATCATGCATTAGTATTGCACGAGGTCCAAAACATCTCAGTATATCTTCATTTTTAATGAACCTCCTAAAAATTGAGGCATCCGTGCTGTCACATAATTATTTTTCGGCCTCCTCGATTCTCGCTCATGCCATCTGTCCACTGCCTTATAAATAGGGACAGGGGCCCCTGTTTTCACTTTTACCCCCTACCGCTGCCTCTTCTTCTTCCTTCCTCCCGAAGCCAACACGCCCGAGCTCCGTCGCCGTCGACCTCGCGCACTGCCTCAACCCCGACCGCTGCATCAACCTGAATGAACCAGAGCACCGCGGCGCGCCTTCACTATCCATCACCCCCGGTAAGTTCTCTTTTTCTCATCACAGATCTCCATTAGGGTTTGCTCAAGCTCATCGGAGTTCATTTCCGTTCCTCCCTAGATCGTGTAGTTTTTGATCTGAGTATGGTACCAATCTTGTGTGGTGGCAGTTTAGCACTCGTTTTTAACATCTGAACGCCTCCCCTCCATAGGAGATCTCATCTGATCACATGAACTGTCCTACTGCCGCCACCTTAGGTTTAGAATATTTCTTCATTTTCTGAACTACTGCAGATCCAAAACTATAATACCAATTTGTGAAAATTGTTTGTCCAACACTTAGCAATCTTTCACTTATAGATCTGAAAACTAACCACTGTTTGGGCGGGTTAACTGATAAGACCATAATCTGCCATATACCATTAGTCCCCTTTTAAGCCGCCAGTAAATATCTCTGCATAACTCTGCTATCCTCCGGCTTAACACATTGCCTATTTATAGTTCGTACCTTTGAATCGATGGCTGGTTTACAATATAATCTTAAACCGGCAACATTTCCTTTTCAGACCTTCATCCTCAACAATGACTAAGACCTTCACTTCATGTAACTGGGTGGCTTCCCGGGTTACCGAGGAAGACTTGAACAATTTTGTGCAGACATGCGTCTTAGCTAAAAAAGATGTCATCCATTGGAGGGTCCCGGGCACTGAAAATCCTCCTGATCCCAAATAAGGCAAAGTAATCGTTTTTACTGATCATATGATCCGGGGGTTACCCCGCCCGGTTCAAAATTCTTCTGAGACGTGCTACACTTTTTTCAGCTCCATCCTCAAGATATTGGGCCCAATTCCGTCTCCAACATCTGCAACTTCCAAGTTTTTTGCGAAGCTTATCTTCAACAAGAGCCTGCTGTCGAGCTGTTCAGGGAATATTACTTGAATCAGCAGACTGAATTCACAGACGGTCCCAGCTTGGAGCTAGGTGGAGTTTCAATTTAGAAGCGGAAAGGAGCCAGCTTCCCATATGCCAAGCTGCCCAGTCATCCTAAGGACTAGAACCAGACTTGGTTTATTGCCAAGATACATCTCTAGAGGGTGAAAATCCCTTGCCGGGTTATCGTGAACACCAGCTTAGCAACAAACTTCCACTCCCAGAGCGGATCAACACAGAGGAATGAGCCAAATATGCGCCCATTTTTTCAAAAATTAGAGCCTTTATGGCTAACGGCTTAACCGACATCGACCTGGTTCGGTGCTGGGTCGCCTAGAGAATTCTGCCTTTAAGCCGCCGCCCCGGCTTAATGTGCGAGTACACCGGCGACTTAAAAGATCCACAATGCCACTACAGGATCCAGTTGACTGATGAAGGTATCAATGATGCGACCAAGGCTTTATTGAACGAGAGCTTGACAGATTGCAGCAAAGCCGGACTCAATCCTTTCTGCACTCTCAACAAGCCGCCAACTGTAAGCTTTGCACATAATTTTTCAGTCAAATCATGTTTTCATTAACACTATCCTCTTATAATCATCTAACTTCCACATGCCAATTCTCCTTTTTGGAAGAAGAAGCTGCAGGATAAGCCGGCCAAGAAGACCCGGACAAAGACCAAGGCTAATAAACATGCCAAGAAGAAGACCGACCCCTCTGAGTTACTTAACTTGGATGACGATGATGATGATGATGAGTCGGAGGTAGAACTTGATTCTTTTGGCTCATTTTTTGTACATCTCATTGACAACGACTATTATCAGGATGACGCAGAAGCCAGTCGTGCGGGTGATGAAGAGGTAATTGTTCTTTCCTCCGGCTCAGAACCTCTGCCAAAACAGAAATCTCGACAAGCAAGCCGGAAAGTAAGGTTTTCTCATCCTTTATCTTATTTGGATCCCAACTTTATTTTGAAGAAGCAGCAACATAAAGCTCGCCGCACAACTCGGAATAGCGTTGGCGGGACCCTTTCCTTCGACTTACCAAACACACCAGCTCCCCGCAAGCGTCGTCTAGAGGTTTCACCAATTTCCGACTTAACTTATCCCAAGGCGGGTCTTTTTCAACAACCCCTTAATCCTTCCAACTCCAATTACCAGGGAATATCTCAGTCCTCCTCTGGCGACTCAACGGGGACTCACGTCCCAGTCTTCAAGATGTGCCTGGGTAAGAATGTTAAATCTTTGCTTTCAATCATGTATCAATTGTTGTGTTAACCTCATCTGGTGCTTCATTTTCAGAGCTATGGAAAAGCGCAGCAGGAAGTTGAGGGTGTCAAAAACAACTGAAAACCCTCCTGAACCGGAGAAGCAGTCAACTGAAACTTCCCTCCATGCCACTGAGGCCACAGCTGATGAGCCGCCATTGGAAGAGCACAACGTCACCATAGATCATATGGGTGTTGACCCAACCATCATCAAGCCGCCAAGTCCCATCAAGCCTACTGAAATAAAGGCTGCTGATGTTATCATTACTGGGCTTGGTTATGCAGCATCAGGCAACCCCACTGTCTTGTCAAAGCACAGTGCCAAAGAAGAAATATCTGTTGCTGACAAAGGCAACTGGTCAGTGAAATTAGAGAGCTATGCCCAATATAGAGCTCAAGAGATCCACTCTGGATATCTAAACCGTCTGCACACAAGCCGCGACTTTGAAGCCGGCTTAGTTAACTTGATGAAGGAGCATTCTGAGGTAAACACTACAACCTTCTTCATATAAGTGTACTTCTATCAGCCGCCAAGTCTACGGGATATGATAGAATTGAATATAATGTAGACTTAAGATAGCCTTGTAGATCAACACAAGTAGCCCCCAAGGGCTGGCTTAAACTGTCAAGATAAGCCGGAACTTCAAATAATAGTGAGCAACTTTGCACATGTATCCCCCAAGGGCCGGCCTAATCAGCATGGATAAGCTGAGACCTCAAATAGTAATGATTCAATTTTGCACCCGTAGCCCCCAAGGACCGGCTTAAACTGTCAAGATAAGCCGGGGCTCATTACCATAGTTGTCAATAAAATCCAAATATATATCCCCCATGAGTCGGCTATAGTCACAATAGTATAGCCGAGCCATCATGAAATTATCTTTAAAAAGAGCAATGTGCATTAGCCCCAAAGTGCCAAGTAAAATACTTGTATTGTGCTTGGGACTTTAAACAAGATGATTTTATTAACACCTGTCGTTTGCATACTGCAGGCTGAACTCAATGCAAAAGAATCCCATGTCGTTAACCTTCAAGAAAGTATCAAGTCTCAACAATCTGAAACTTCCAAGGCCAAACCAGAATTGACAACCGCCTTGGAAGAGATGGAGAAGTTGAAAAAGGACTTCAAAGCTGACAAGACAAGCTGGGAATCTGACAAAGCAGCTCTGTTGAAAAGAGCAGAAGAAGCGGAGGCGGCCCTTAAGCCGGTGGCTGAAGAGATTTCCGGTTTAAAACATCAAATTAACACCATGACAGCCACTGTCTTTGGTAAGTAACATTATTCCAATCTGTCACCATACATGTAGTTGAATAATCATTCATCCGGCTTATCAATTTGTTTAGTAATGCAGGCTCCAGAATCGCCCATCTTGGTGCAGACATTCGCATGAAGCTGAAAGCCGCCTATACTCTTATAGAGCAGTTGTATACTGGCGCACAACAAGCTATCTCTGCAGCTTCTCATAAAAACAACCACCAACTCTTATCAAAGACACGCTGGAAAAGTTGTCTGTACTACCCCAAGGAGTTGAGGATCTGAAGCGATCAGCTACTAGAGCCGATGCAATCACCGCGCTAACCCGGGCAAAGGCGTGGCAAACAGATCTTGACCCAGAAGACTTGGCCAATGGCTGCCCAAGTGTAAAGGAGGACATGTCGCCCTTTAGTGCTGAGGACTTTGCTGCAATAGCAAGAGAAATGTGCCCTTTAGCAAGCAAACTGGCTGAAGATACCGATCTGCCTCATTACCAGGCGGTTTATGATGCTGACAACAAGAAGGTTAAAGCGCCGGTTCATGAATCCCAGGACCTTATTTCTCCAATTCGTAAGCACACTTTTGCCCCTGATATTGACCCGTCTACACTTATTGATGACGAATCTGTGTTCAAAGCTTTGACTGGGATCAATTGGGACACCTCTGACTTCAAGTCAACGGGTGAAGAAGAAGCTGATGAACCGGCGCAAGATGACCCGGAGTCCTCTACCCGCCAAGGCCAAGAACATTAATCCAAAGGCCGGCTTATCTTCTGCCACTTGGGATACTGTGTGCATCAAAACAATTATTCTTTTGGGCCATCTGACGCCTTGTAATAGGCTAGTTTGAAAACAATGATCTGCTATGTCATCGCGCATATTGATTTGCATGACACTTATGACCCGTTTGATCTTATATGACGATCCACTATTTATGCTCATAATCATTGTTATGTTTGCTAATCATGTTGCCTTAAACCCTGCATACAAACAAAGAACAAGTGCCTTGGCGGTTTACCCCAAGGCGGGTCATAATGCCCCATATGAAAACCACTGGTGACTGCATCGTCCATAAACAGGGCTGGTTTATCAAAACTTCATATAATCATAACAAAGTAAATATCATACCTGTGATATTTATTTATACTGCCAGCTTATAAAGCCGCTTGTAGTAAGGGTAACAGCCCAAAGCCTCGGAGCACAACACTCTGTGCAATTTATTCATACTACCGGCTTATAACGCCATAGACAGCAAAGGGTAACATCCCAAAAACTTAAGAGTACAAAATCATCACACCCTGGCGACTTAACATTCAAAGCCAGGCCGGGTTATCAAAACACCGGATATTTTCAAATATGAATCATAAAGATCAAGTCAACATGGCCCGAATCAACTTTCATATGCCAATATGGTACAAACAGAAATCGCCAAAAATATTCAAAATCCATATAAACCAGAAAAACAAGGCATTCAAAGGCTGCCAAGCCTCAACATCAAGTGCTATTCAAGGGCTACACAACCACTGAGTTACTCCTTAATTGAAACCTGTAAGCCGGGCCTCACATGAGCAATCGTCGTTTTAACTTTGACAAGTTCAGGGTCTTTATAAGATTGACTGTCAAGAGTACGACGAGTCATTCCAGGATTACCTAGTCGGAGTGGCAAGCATACAAAAGTAGGATAACCCGGATTTTTGGTGAATACACCTGGCGTCCAAGCCTATTACAAGGGTCAACAAAGCTCTGTTCATTTAACAAGGAGCCCCCAAGTAATATTTCGATCCAGGCATACAAGCCGGACCAATATGGTAGTGACAGCTATGCTCAATGAGCAGGAAGTCCCCAAGTAATTTGAAATCAAGGCGTACAAGCTGGATCAAAAGGGTAGTCATAGCTATGCTTGATGAGCAGGAAGCCCCCAAGTGACCTTATGAAGTGACAATAAAGACTCAGATTCTCAGAAATGAAACGATAGAGGCCCTGAATCATCAAGGATGCCGGCTTTATTATACTAATCATAATATATACATTGGTAAAAGTATGTACATCACAAGAGCCGGTGGGTCAGGTGTAATAAGACCGAAGATGAGCAATATTGCATGGCCGGTGGGTCTCCTACTCCGACATGCGTGAGTCCTTGTGGTCTCAAACATCGATAAGGTAGTATGACCCATTGTTTAGATTTTTACTGGCCACAAAGGGCCCTTCCCAAGGTGGGGATAGCTTGTGCATACCAGTTTGATCATGGATGAGCCAGAGCACCAAATCTCCTTCTGGAAAGGTCTTGGCTTTAACCCGGCGGCTGTGATAACGACATAGATCTTGCTGGTAAATTGCCGAACGAGCCGCCGCAAGGTCACGCTCCTCATCCAAAAGTTCAATAGCATACTAACGTGCTTTCTTATTATTAGCTTCAACATAAGCCGCCACACGGGGCGAGTCATGACCTATGTCACTAGGGAGAACCGCCTCTACTCCGTAAACCATGAGGAAAGGCGTGTAACCCGTAGATCTGTTTGGGGTGGTATTGATACTCCAAAGCACTAAGGGAAATTCTTCCATCCAACAACCCAACGTCCTTTGCAAAGGGACCATAAGCCGGGGTTTGATACCTCTCAAGATTTCTTGATTGGTTCTTTCAGCTTGACCATTAGACTGGGGGTGAGCCACCGACGACACATCAAGTCAGATATGCTCTTGTTGACATAATTCTTTCATTGCACCCTTAGACAGATTAGTACCATTATCAGTAATGATACTATGAGGGTATCCAAAATGAAAGATCACCTTTTTGATGAATTGAACCGCCATTGCTGCATCACATTTGCTGACCGGCTCATCTTCAACGCACTTTGTAAACTTGTCAACGGATAACAGGAGATGAGTCTTTTTGTCCTTGGACCTTTTAAAAGGCCCAACCATATCCAGCCCCCAGACTGCAAACAACCAAGTAATTAGAATCATCCTCAATTCTTGAGCCGGCACATGAGCTCGTCTTGAAAATTTCTGACAACCATCACATTTACTGACCAGATCTTCCACATCAGCATGAGCTGTCAGCCAATAAAACCCATGACAAAAAGCTTTAGCAACTAGAAACTTAGAACCGACATGATGGTCGCAATCTCCTTCATGAGTCTCCCTTAAAATTTCATGGCCCTCCTCAGGAGAAATGCATCATTGAAACACCCCTGTAACACTGCATCTATGTAGCTCACCATTGACAATAGCCATTGAATTAGACCTCCGGGTTATTTGCTTGGCCAAGGTTTCATCCTCAGGTAACTCACCCCGGGTCATATAAGCCAAATAAGGAACAATCCAATCAGGAATAACATGATGAGCCGCCACCAATTGTGCCTCCGGGACGGGAATTCCAAGATCCTCCTCCGTGGGCAACTTAACTGATGGATTATGCAAAACATCGAGGAAAACATTACGGGGTACCGGCATACACTGAGATCCCAGCCGGCTTAAAGCATCAGCGGCTTCATTTTTCCTACGATCAATATGCTCCACTTGATAACCTTTGAAGTGACCAGCAATAGTATCAAACTCTCGGCGATAAGCCACCATGAGTGGATCCTTTGAATCCCAAGTTCCTGACACTTTCTAAGCCACCAAGTCTGAGTTGCCAAAACACCTTAACCAGCTTCATACTCAGCATTGTTAGTACAAGAGAACATGAACCTTAAAACATAACAAAATTTATCACCTCGCGGGGAAGTCAATATAACTCCAGCCCCGAGCCCTCTAATTACTTGGATCCATCAAAATGAATAGTCCAATATGTGCTATCCGGCTTATCCTGAGGCATCTGCAGTTCTTTCCAATCATTGATGAAATCCACAAGTGCTTGATACTTGATAGCCGTCCTAGGCATATACTTCAAACCATGAGGTCCAAGCTCAATAGCCCACTTGGCTACCCGACCTGTGGCTTATCTGTTTTGAATAATATCCCACAAGGGAGCAGAACTAACCACAGTGATGGGATGACCAAGGAAATATTGTTTCAACTTATGGCTAGCCATGAACACGCCACAAACCAATTTCTGCCAATGTGGGTACCTCTACTTAGACTCAATGAGCACCTCACTGACATAATAAACCAGCTGTTGGGGATATAACTATTAGGTATGACCCGCCCAGGAGGGGACAGGTTATACCTATGGCGGTTCATTAATATGAAGCTCATGAGGATATAGAAGATGGAGGTTCACGAAGCAAGCGCCCAAGGGCGACTTAAGGCCCATAGGGGCAAACCACCATGTATGTATGACTTATATTGTAAGGCAAGTATAATTACTCACCAAGCCGGACACGTTGTCTATGAGCCAGCCGGGACTCCCTGAGCCGCTGGGCGTCAGCCTGTGTATATAAAGGGATGACCCGGCGGTGGTTCAGGGCAGGAAACAAGAGATCGAAAGCTAGCTCAAGCGTATTCGCTCCCTAGTAATCAAGACATAAGCAATACCACCCCAAACTGGATTAGGCCTTTACCTTCACCGCAAGAGGACGAACCAGTATAAACTCATGTGTCCTTTGTCCCGTTTAACCCCTTTAAACTAACCTAGTTGCGATGGCTCCACGACTAAGTCCTCACACTAGGACATCTGTTGTGACTATTCCACGACAGTTGGCGCCCACCATGGAGCCAGCACACAGTGGTTTCGAGTTCTTAAAGGGAAACTTTGAAGGGATCAAGGGATACGATGTGGGTCGGATGAACAAGAGTCGTCCTAGCAAGCTCTACATCGATGATGCAGGCCAGGGCCCCGAGGCTGGCTCAATTGAGTACGGGTACCGGGCCCCCTTCGACGGAATTCACGTCTTCATCGGCAAGATCGGCGAGCCGGGCCCTAAGCCGGACATCTGCACCGACATCATCGAGACGGCTCAGCGTGCATGACCCGCCCGAGCTCAGCCCGCCATGAAACGTGCCTTCGTGGGATTCATCCATGGGGTGGAATTTGGTGAAGGATGCATGTCTGGTGGTGAGATGGCCATCTGTTCTGACGGTGAGTCGTCCACGGGTGAGACTACTTCATTGTATCAACTGCAAGACGGCGGGCTTGGGGGCTGTTCCGATGGCGACAGTATTCCGGACCCCTATGAGCCACCGAACAGGGTCGCAATCTTCATGACCGGTACACAGCCTGGGCAGAATTCTTCGACTGGAGCAGTAATGATCTCTGGGTAAGCAGCGGCAATGGCGACCGGGGCAGGAGGCCCTATGCGCCTGCCGTCTCAGGTTTTGAGGGATTTGCTGGATAAGCTGAAAACCTTGTTAACAGCAGAGGTTAGCCCAGCGAACCAAGCTCAGCATAACACAGAAATTGCAAAACTGCGTGACGAGGTAACACAAGCAAAGGAAGACCTGGTGGCGAAGGATGTTAGGATGACAGCGGAGCGAGCTGTTCTGGATGCTCATGCACAACGGATTCAGGCTAGTTCCTTCCGGCTCTCATTGGATCAGAACACTTTAAATGAAATCATTAGAAGGAGGCACCGGAGTCGTCTACCGCTAGTTTACGAGGCAAGGAATCTCTTATGCACGCCTAGAACGGGGACCAGTTACCAACCAAAGATAAACCGGGTCGTAGCGCCTGGGGCTGAAGTGTCGGCTCAACCGCGCACGACGGAGCCACCTCGTCTGAATAATATGCTGCCCCAGTATGTGCCGACACCACCGGGTCCTTTTTCTAACCCTTTGGATAATATGATCGCTGCGGCAACACGATTGGTGGCTCTCCCATTTAAAGGTGATTCTCGAGCGATGGTTGAAACACGGAGGGCTAGAGAGTTTCTTCAAACTGCATTAGTGCAGTAGGAGGCATATTCTTACTGTTGAGAAAGGATTCATTCGACCCCTCGCCCAAGCCGGAGTTATAGCAGACACATGGATTCACCGGCCGTTTCAAGCAATGACCAACTCCATAACCAGGCGCGTGGGCATGACCCGGCGTGTGATGGTGCTCATGGTTTGGTCGACCAGGACAGGGCATGTCGAGAAGCTGAGCAGGCGGCTCAGTAGGCGGCTCATCAACATCTTCCGGTTTATCCGGTGGCTTCGGTGGAGGCAAGAGTGACCTATAGAACCACATGTATACCATGTTCAGTGCCGGCTCTGCGTAATGAATGTCTGCCCAAGGATTTCAAAGGACCTCATAAGGTGCCTAACTACACGGCCGATTTACCCCCTAATGCATGGACTGAGAGTTATGAGATGGCCATGGAGTTGTTGGAGGTCAGAGATGCTGCGTGTGCCAAATACTTCATCATGATGCTGGATGGGACAACCCGTACTTGGTTAAAAGGGCTGGCTGCCAACTCCATCGGGTCATGGGATCAGCTAAAAGCCCGGTTTATCCAGAACTTCAAAGATACGTGCAATCAGCCCATGTCGATTGTGGATTTGGATGCTTGCACCCAAGAAGAGGGTGAGTCAACAACCCATTGGGTGCGCCGGGTCAAGGCTATCCTGCACTCATCGGATAACATCAATGCCGGCTCAGCAGTTCTAATGTTAGAGAAGAACTGCCGTTTTTTGCCTCTCAAGCAGAAGCTAGGGCGGCTCAAGCGCGATTGCAATGATATGGGGCAACTAATGGCGGCTCTAGTTAAATATTCCGACTCTGATAATACCAAGGACCCCGAGTCTGATGATGAAAAGCCGGGAAAGGGAAAGAAGAGTGGCAACATAAAGGGTCCGCAGCATAATCGGGCGAGTCAGGGGGGCAACGGTAAGTGCAAGGCTGATAGTAATTCAGATTTTGTGGTTAATACCAATACGCAGAACAATGGTCAGTGTCGTAAGGGGAGGCCACCTCCTCGGACAGGTGGATCAGGTCCCAATCTTGAGCAGTTACTGAATTAGCCCTGCCCAAAGCATGACACGAAGGAAAGGCCGTACAGTCATCTTTGGAAAGATTGTCAAATTATGAGGGATTTCAATAATTCTGATTTATTCCAGAACAATCATGGGCCGGGTGTCGGTGTCAAAACCGGCAGATCTCGGGTAGGGGGTCCCGAACTGTGCGTCTAAGGCTAATGGTAATAGGAGGTGGGGGACACGATGTTTACCCAGGTTCGGGCCCTCTCTATGGAGGTAATACCCTACTTCCTGCTTGATTGATCTTGATGATACGAGTATTACAAGAGTTGATCTACCGTGAGATCGTAGAGGCTAACCCTAGAAGCTAGCCCATGATTATGATTGTTGTTGTCCTACGGACTAAACCCTCCGGTTTATATAGACACCGGAGGGGGCTAGGGTCACATAGAGACGGTTACAGAGAATGGAATCTACATATCTGAATTGCCAAGCTTGCCTTCCACGCAAAGGATAATCCCACCCGGACACAGGACAAAGTCTTCAATCTTGTATCTTCATAGTCCAATAGTCCGGCATAAGCATATAGTCCGGCTGTCCGAGGACCCCCTAATCCAGGACTCACTCAGTAGCCCCTGAACTAGGCTTCAATGACGATGAGTCCGGCATGCAGATTGTCTTTAGCATTGCAAGGCGGGTTCCTTCTCCGAATACTCCAAAGTAGATCTTGAACACAAGAATCGTGTCTGGCTCTGCAAAACAAATTCCACATACCACCGTAGAGAGTACAATATTCCACGAGTCTAATCTGCTGACAACTTTTCCATAGCGTGACATTATGCCATGGCCCGGTCATTATTCGAACTGTTTTCTCAACCTGCTACTACACATCTTGCGAGGCGGTTTTATTGGCACGTCTTGTCGAAGCAGAGATCGTGTCCCCTTATCACGGGATTCTCATCAATACGGGCGTGGGTAACCCAACCGCGCCATTACCATGGCGCTTGGGGAATAAGCGAGTTTCTAGGGCAAGTGGGGAGGCGCATGATCCCTGCTACCTTTATAAGGAGACAAGGATTCCCCTTTTTTCACCCACGCCTTCTTCTTCCTCTGCTCATCCATTCTCGAGCTCCAACGCCCAAGCTTTCACCTTCTCTGCAAAAACATTCCAAACATGTCCGGAGCGGGAGGCAAGTGGATGGCCTCCTCCATTAAGAAGGAGGAGATCACGAAGCTTTGGGAGATCGGATACTTGTCCCAAGACATCGCGCATCGGCTTTCGGCCGAAGGGCAGATCATCCCTACCCTGAAACCCCAGGAAAGGGTAGTATTCCTCTCCCACTTCGTCCGCGGACTGGGATTCCCCCTCCACCCGTTCATCCGCGGACTAATGTTCTATTATGGGCTGGACTTACATGATTTGGCCCCCAATTCCATCCTCAACATCTCGGTGTTTATCATCGTGTTCGAGGCCTTCCTCCGCATTACACCCCACTTAGGCCTATGGCTGAAGACCTTCAACGTGAAGCCAAATGTGGTGAGCGGCCAACAAGCAAAGTGCGGAGGTGCCATGGTGGGCAAGATGCCCAATGTCACCTGGCCCAATGGATCCTTTGTGGAGACTGTGAAGGGGTGGCAATTGGGGTGGTTCTACATCACCGAGCCGCACGATGCCAACTGGGCGGCGACCCTCGAATTCCGATCCGGCGTCCCCATGCGGCTCACCTCCTCGCAAGAGAAGGGCGTAGCCTGGGGCTCAGTGGAAGAACTGACTGGTCTTTAGACATGCGTCCAAAATATGATAAGCAAGAAAATCAAGCTCGTCAACGTGGTCCAAGTTATGCTCCTCCGCCGGATTCTTCCGTGTCAGAGACGGATTTGCAATCTGTGGGAGTTCGACCTGGCCGAACACCAGACGCTCCGAGAGCTCTTTGGCACGACGCACGAAGATGCCTGGAAGGTGCTCTTCAAGGCCAACGAGGTACCACCGCCCACAACCGAAGATCATGGGCTCAGCGCAAAACGCCGAGCCATTCCGGTAAGTTTTCATGTTTGCAAGATATGCCTTTTACTAGCACATCCGTGGGAGGAATCTAAGCCTCCATGCCAATCTTACAAGCCTGGGTAGCGATAGCGGAGCAGATTAACTGTCCGGCTCCGCTACCTGAAGATCGAGAATCGCCTCTTCTAACGAAGATGCTGTTTCTGGCGCCCTATGAGGTGCCGGAGAAGAAGGCCAAGAAGGCGGCCGCGGGGACCAGAGATGGTCTCCGGCGCAAGGTTGCACCGGACAGGATGTCCGAAGACACCAAGACGCACTCCTCCACCGAAGACAACGATGAGGAGGAGGAAATCCATCCCCCCCCTACTGGGGGGAGAAAGAAGAGGAAGGCCACCACGCATGGGGAGGCCGAGGTGTCCAAGAAGGGAAAAACCTTCATTACGGACTATTCTGCCGCAGCCACCAGCAGCGGCGAGGAGTGGGAACCCAGGGTCAAGCCCCTGGCTAAGTCGTAAGTATCCGGACACAATAGTATTTCCAGTATGTTTGCTTTATCGCTTCTTAACGTGCCAGACGTGCACCTGCAGTCCGGCCAAATCCAACATCGAGATATCCTCCTCTTCGGAGGGATCGCTGGACCCATTGGCGAGGAACAACGATTCTCTTCTGACGGCCTCCTCCCCAAGGATGCGGACGACACTGAGGTGTTGTCTCGAAGGATACCAGGCCAAGGGGAGAAAGTTCCGGAGACGCCTCCAGGCAAAACCTCAGTCGCCGGACACATGGGGGGAAAGACCCCCACGGACTCCGATAATGGGGGTCGCAGCCAGTTTCGCCCCCAGCCGAATATGGCTCCAGAAACCCAAGTGGTTCCAGATTCAGGCAGGCGGCCTCTCCCTAAGGAAGGCGAGCCGCCTATACCGATGACCTCTGTCCATCCAGAGGCACCGGACAGCTTGCTGGAAACGCTTCGTGGTGCTTCCATTGATGAAGAACACCGTACTCTTATGAGTACGGTGATTGAGAAGGTCCGGTCCGCCAAAAGCGGATTGACCAAAGCCTGTGCTAGCCTTCTAACAGGCTTTGAGGTAAGTAATAAAATTGTGAGAAAATATCACAGTGTAGACAGTAGCCCCTGATGCTCTGTTTGGTGTTCGGAAAGAAAAGCCGAACAGAGGATCAAATAATATTCGCAGGAGTCTAACATAAGATGTATATGTAAATAAGCAGGAGTCGCTGCTCGCTGCTGCCGCTCGTACTGCAGAGGTCTCTGGACTAAAGCAGGACCTGGAGCGGACCGAGGGAGAGCTCATCCTCATGAAGAGGCAGCCGGAGGAAAGTTAAGGTACATAATAGCCTGCCTGTATACTTATGAAGGATAAATGGTTTCTGCTGATAAAAGTGTCATGAACTTTTATAGGGGCCACGACCGAAATGGCGACCCTTAAGAAGGCGCTAGCTGAGGCCGAAGACAAAGCAGCCAAGGAACGCGCCGCGTGCGAGAAGCAAGAGGCCCGAGTCAGTGAGGTCCTGCAAGAGCTCCAGGATTTCATCCAGAAGTACGAGTCCTTGGAGCGTGACTCTAAGACTCAAGAGTCCGAGCTTGCCAAGGCCCTCCAGAGCGCACAAGACGCCAAAGCAGAAGCCCAGAAGGCCCTCCAGGAGATCCAATCGACCAAGAAGATTGCGGAGGGTAAGGCATTTGTTATGCAAAGCATGCATGTGAAGGAGACATTCTTTTTACTTACCCGAATTTGGAGTCCTCCAGGAGCGTTTGCGGATCTGCCGTGCAGCATATCAGATGCCATAGAGTTCTATCGAGCCAAAGAAGGGAGCTCAAGGGAGAAGTTGTTCTGGTCTCAATATCTTGGGACAGAACATCCGATGCCCTTGAGCGACTAGCTGAAGCAACTGGTTGAGCTGCACAAGGCAGCCGAACTGGCCATGAAGGACCTCATAGTCCGGCTATGGCCTGTCGAGCCTATGCCCAATAGCTACTTCGGACTCGTGAAGCGGCTTGTGAGTGCCTGCCCACGACTTGAAGTCATAAAGTGGTCGGTTTGCATTGAAGGTGTGCGGATGGCCTTTGCCCGTGCAAAGATGCATTGTGCGAAGATGGACGCCACGGTGTTGATGACCAAGGGGCCATCGAAGGGCAAGGAGCATCGCCGACCCAAAAAATATTATGACAGTGTCCTGAAGGGATCCTGTCTGGTGGCGGAGCAATGTACAAAGGATGTAATTTTTGCATGAATGCATTCATTTTATCCTGTAATATGAAACAAGTTCATTTGCGCAATGCTTGTTGATTTAAAATTTTACCTCCTGTGCAACCGTTTATAAAATCTAAGAGTTGGCCAGTCGTCGGCTTCTGCCCCCATGTAACTAGTACAGGGGTGTTCGGGATAAATCTAAACACTCTTTATCCAAGTTTTTGGTCCTTTAAGGAGGTGTCTAGCGCAACGAACAAGGCAATCAGACTATACAACTTTATCACCCTCACTTATCCATAGAAGTTCTATAATTTTAAATTTCGGCGTAGCCCCTGGTATTCGGAAGGACAAACTTGGGGCGCTATACACGCCTAAATCGGACAAAGACCAATTCCTTGCATAAAGCGGAAAAAATCTTTAAGGATTTGAAACCTCTCGAACAACGACCAGCTCTAGCCACATCATGACAGTCAGTTTTCGGCTTTCTCTACTGAGGTGCTTGTCTGGAAGAACCGGGACACAATATAGTAGTTCTCCCTTTACTACCCTAGCCGATATAGCGAAACATAGGGTAGCAAGCACAGGAGCCGGGCAACCCAACTATTGACCCAAGACATGATTCGGAGCTGATGCATATAATGCTATAAGTTCTGGGTGCCGCACTGTCAAAAGTGTTCGGACTTTCTTGCCGTGTTATGGGGTACACTGAAGCCCCTGGCGAACTGAATGTACCAGAATGTACGGGTGCGATTTGTAATAAATAAATAGTCAAGGAAAAAATAATGAAGTAATAAGCTGACGCTGCCAATTATTTTTTATTTGAGTAATACGTCAAGGCGTATGTATACAAGTAGTGCGATAAGAAAACAGGGCTATTTGACATGCCCTAACCAAGAGCGAGCTGCGTGTGTGTATGTAAAACAGGTATAGCGATTGTTAGCAGAGACCACCTGGGGATTCCCTTGTACGTCAAAGCTCCTTGCTTCCTTGGTGTATCCGTCCCATGATGGGTCCGATGATCAGATTATCGGAAGAGCCACCAGAAGAGAGGAACCTGAAAGAAAGAAAAAGGTGAAGGTATGCGGATCCCGGGGCGGTTGAGCCGCATTTTGGACCGCGGTCTAGCTGTGCCTTCGTCTATGCCCATGGTATTTTAAGTGCGTAATTATGTACGTGCGGCACGAATTTTGCCGCTTGATTGGGACTAGGACGGAGGCCAAATTGCTAGGCAAGCTCTAAACAGGCCGGACGATCCTGTTGCAGAGTAGTTCAGACTCGCTTGACGGTGTTCGAGGGCTTTGTTGCCGATTTGAGGGTCTGCCTGAGGAGGCTGCTCTGTACTTCTGCTGCGAGGGCCGCGGTGTGCTCCTCCATACGGAGGGAGCACTCTGTGTTTCCATTGACTGTTATAACACTGCGAGGGCCGGGCATCTTGAGCTTGAGGTAGGCATAGTGTGGCACCGCATTGAATCGAGCGAATGCAGTTTGTCCAAGCAGTGCATGATAACCACTGCGGAAGGGGACGATACCAAAGATTAACTCCTCACTCTGGAAGTTGTCCGGGGGTCTGAAGACCACTTCCAGTGTGATTAAGACTGTACAACAGGTCTCTACACCTGGTACGACACCTTTGAAGGTGGTTTTGGTGGGTTTGATCCTTGAGGGATCGATGCCCATTTTGCGCACTGTATCCTAATAAAGCAGGTTCTGGCTACTGCCACCGTCCATGAGGACTCGTGTGAGGTGGAATCCATCAATAATGGGGTCAAGGACCAGTGCGGCTGAGCCTCCATGACGAATACTGGTCAGATGGTCCCTGCGATCAAAGGTGATCGGACAGGAAGACCATGGGTTGAACTTTGGGGCGACTGGCTCCATCGCATAGACGCCCCTTAGTGCGCGCTTTCGCTCCCGCTTGGGGATATGGGTGGAATATATCATATTTACCGTTTTGACTTGGGGGGGGGATTTCTTCTGTCCCCCTGTGTTCGGTGGTCGGGGCTCCTTGTCGTCATCACTATGCGACCCCTTTTCCTTGTTTTCGGCATTTAGTTTGCCGGCCTGTATAAATACCCAACATTCTTTGTTGGTGTGGTTGGCTGGTTTATCGGGGGTGCCATGGCTTTGACATGGACGATCGAGTATGCGGTCCGGACTGGACGGGCCTGGATTGTTTCTTTTAAATGGCTTTTTCCGTTGACTGGACTAGGAGCCACTGAATTCGGCATTGACCACCGTGTCTTCAGCATTATCGCCATTATTGCGACGCTTGTGTCTGTTGCATCGAGGCTTGCCGTTGCTATCTCTAGCGTCTGAAGTGCCAGGGATGTGTTGTTGCTACAAGACAACCAGCTATCCTCGCCCGTGCAAAAGCAGGTCATGAGTGTCGTAAGGGCTGCCATGGACTTCGGTTTCTCTTGGCCGAGGTCTCGGGCGAGCCACTCATCATGGATGTTATGCTTAAAGGCCGCTAGGGCTTCGACATCGGAATAGTCAACGATTTGGTTCTTTTGAGTTAAGAACCGAGTCCAGAATTTCCTGGTTGACTCTCCTGGCTGTTGGGTTATGTGACTTAAGTCATCAGCGTCCGGTGGTCGCACATAAGTGCCCTGAAAGTTGTCAAGGAATGCGTCTTCCAGGTTCTCCCAATTGCCAGTGTAGTTTCCTGGCAGACTATTCAGCCAGTGCCGAGCTGGTCCCTTGAGTTTTAGTGGGAGGTACTTGATGGCATGGAGATCATCGTCACGGGCCATGTGAATGTGGAGAAGGAAATCTTCAAACCATACCGCGGGGTTTGTTGTCCCATCATATGGTTCGATGTTTACGGGTTTAAACCCTTCTAGGAATTCATGCTCCATTACTTCGTCAGTGAAGCATAGGGGGTGTGCGGTGCCTCTATGCCGGGCTACATCGCGATGCAGTTCGGATGAATCTGGTCTGCTGTATTCGGCCCGGACGGATTTGTATTTAGTATATCCGGCGTGGCGGTCATTGTCACCTGTTGGGGGGCGCCCCCGCGATCCGTAGATCGATCTTGACTATCCTGCTTTGTTTTCCAGTTCGTCTCGTAGGTCATGCATGTAGCCCCGGGCCTTCGTGTTTCTATTTGTTCGGCGACGGGGTGCGGGCTGGTGTTCGGACTGATACGCTGCTTTCTCTCGGCCGCGAGGTGGTCGGTCAGCCGCATCCTGTGCTGGTAGTATAGGCTCTAGTGCCTCGTCCTCGAATTGAGGTAACAACCTGTGCCTCGGGTAACTTTTGGTTGGGTGCTCGAGTCCGTATTCGTCGGCCACCAGGACCTCAGTCCATCTATCAGTGAGCAGATCTTGATCAGCTTGAAGCTGCTGCTATTTTTTCTTCAGGCTCTTTGAAGTGGCTATAAGCCGGCGCTTGAAGCGCTCCTGCTTGACGGGATCCTCAGGCACCGTAAATTCTTTGTTGCCGAGGCTCACCTCGTCTTTGGAGAGGGGCATGTAATTGTCATCCTTCGAGTCTTGATTCATGGCCTGTTCATCGGGGCTAGCTTGCACGTCCTCCTGTCCGGCCTATTCGAAGCTTGGCTGGGCGGGATTGTTTTCGTCTCCGGCATCATCCGCAATGCTATTATTTCTTGTTTCGGTATCGCTGTTTCTACCCTGGCGTGGTTTAGAGCGGCGCCGCTGACGTCGGCGCTTCGGCTGCTTCTCAAGAGGATTATCCTCTGTTGCATCCTTTTGATCTTTGCCTTTGTTTTCTTTGGGTGAGTCCACCATATATATGTCGTATGATGAGGTGGCTATCCAGCGCCCTGTGGGTGGTGGTTCCTGTTCTTCTCCAGCCTCGTCAACCATACCGTCGATGTCTTCGGAGTCGAAATCAAGCATGTCGGTTAAGTCGTCGACAGTGGTTATTAAGTGGGTGGTGGGTGGGTAATGAATTCCATCGTTGTCCGCTTCCCACTCAAGCCGGACATAGTTCGGCCAAGAGTCTCCCGACAAGGAGAAAGATTTTAATGAGTTTAGCAAGATGTTCACGGAGCTGAACTCCAAGATCGGTGCCCAGTTAGATTCGATGGACGTGGATACACGCGGTTCGGAGCCTATAGCCAGAGACGAGTCCAAGGGTCCGATGACACATACCTCATTGGAAGTGACATCTGTGTTTGGCTCTATCGCCATTGAGTGTGCGGCTTCCGTGGCGGGGTCCATCCTCCCGTCCTCGGATGGCATGATCTGCACTGGATCTAAAGCCAGGGCAGCTGCAGGTGAGACCTCCTGAACACCGTCCGATGGCAGATCTAGGTCGTGATCATCGTGGTCGGTGGGTGTACCTGTCATGGGCTTGAATCCGTCGAAGATCAAGTCTCCATGGATGTCGGCAGTGTAGTTCAGGCTTCCAAACCTGACCTGATGGCCAGGGGCGTAGCTATCGTTCTGCTCCAGATGGCCAAGCGAGTTGGCCCGTAGTGCGAAGCCGCCGAATACGAAGATCTGTCTAGGGAGGAAAACCTCACCCTGGACCGCGTCATTGTAGATGATTGAAGGAGCCATCAAGCCTTATGGTGACGACATAGTGGAACTCTCAATGAAAGCACCAATGTCGGTGTCAAAACCGGCGGATCTCGTGTAGGGGGTCCCGAACTGTGCGTCTAAGGCTAATGGTAACAGGAGGCGGGGGACACGATGTTTACCCAGGTTCGGGCCCTCTCTATGGAGGTAATACCCTACTTCCTGCTTGATTGATCTTAATGATACGAGTATTACAAGAGTTGATCTACCATGAGATCATAGAGGCTAACCCTAGAAGCTAGCCTATGATTATGATTGTTGTTGTCCTATGGACTATATATAGACATCAGAGGGGGATAGGGTTACGCGGAGTTGGTTACAGAGAAGGGAATCTACATATCCAAATTGCCAAGATTGCGTTCCATGCAAAGGAGAGTCCCACCCGGACACGGGACGAAGTCTTCAGTCTTGTATCTTCATAGTCCAATAGTCTGGCATAAGCATATAGTCCGGCTGTCCGAGGACCCCCTAATCCAGGACTCCCTCATCGGGCGGCGGCCCAGGTTCTGGCGGCGGCGGTTCTCATGGCCCAGGTTACGGTGGTGGCGGTTCTAGTTCTGGCTTCCAGGGTCACCAAAAACTATCAAGGTAATCAGGGTGGTTACAATCAACAATCCGGTCGGGGTCAAGAAGCAGCACCGACCCGTATATCAAAGTCATCCGGCGGTTGAATAGTTGGCGATTACCGCCTTCACCACAAGTTTATGCAAGAGGGACCAGAAGCTCCATAAAAGGGCTGTGAACACCGTTGAGCCGGTAGTTCCCCATTACTTACGATGGTCTGAGAAACACATTATGTGGAGTCGAGAGGATCACCTGCCCCGGGTTGATAATCCGGGTCACTTGGTGCTGGTGGTGGCGCCTCAAGTTGGTGGATACAAATTCACTAAGGTACTCATGGATGGGGGTAGTAGTATTAATATCCTTTACTATGATACTTTCCATCGCATGGGGTTAACTGACAAAAATCTTAAGCCGTCCAATACTGTTTTCCCTGGAGTGGTGCCTGGTAAGTCGGCGTACCCTGTAGGCAAGATTGAGCTGGAAGTAGCCTTTGGGGGTGAGCATGATTCCAGGGCCGAGAAGTTAACCTTTGAAGTGGTTAAGATTATAAGCCCGTACCACACTTTGTTTGGACGGCCAGCTTATGCCAAGTTAATGGCACGGCCTTGTTATGTTTATCTGTAGCTTAAGATGCCGGGTTACAAGGGGACCATCACAGTGCATGGAAGTCGGAAAATAGCTTTGGAGTGTGAAGAAGGTGACACTGCTTATGCTGAATCTGTCTGTGCAACAGAGGAGTTGAAGTTCTATAAAGACAATGTTGATCCGGCAGATATGGCATCTTTGAAAAAGCCAACCACAGATCATGATCCGGTGTTGAAGTTTAAGTCGGCCGATGACACCAAGCTAGTTGACTTTGTTCCTGACGATTCATCCAAGCAGTTCAGTATTAGTGCTAATCTGGATCCAAAATAGGAAAACGCGCTCATCGAGTTCATCCATGAGAACCGGGACATCTTTGCATGGAAACCTTCTGACATGCCGGGTGTACCGAGGGAACTCGCTGAGCACACTCTTAATATTGATCCGAAGTTTAAGTCGGTCAAGCAATTCCTTCGTCGCTTCAATGAGGAGAGGCGTAAGGCCATCGATGAAGAAGTGGCCCGGCTCTTGGCGGCTGGGTTCATTGTTGGAGTCTTTCATCCTCAGTGGTTGGCAAATCCAGTGCTGGTGCTTAAGAAGAATGGCACTTGGCGTATGTGTGTGGACTAAATGGACTTAAACAAGGCTTGTCCGGCTGATCCTTTTGCTCTCCCTCGTATTGATTAAATCATTGATGCTGCGGCTGGTTGTGAGCGTTTGAGTTTTTTGGATGGTTATTCTGGTTATCATCAGATCAAGATGGCAGTTAAGGACCAGGAGAAGACAACTTTTATCACTCCTCTTGGAGCCTTCTGCTATATGTCAATGCCTTTTGGGCTCAAGAGTGCCCATGCAACTTACCAGTGATGTGTGCAGAATTGTCTTCACAGTCAGATTAGGCACAATGTTCATGCTTATTGGATGATATTGTGGTGAAATCCAGAGAGAAGGACACTTTCATAGATGATTTGAAGGAGACCTTCAACAATCTCCGGGTCTACAAGATGATGCTTAACCCGGCCAAGTACGTTTTTGGTGTGCCAGCGGGCAAGCTTTTGGGTTTTCTGGTTTCTAACAGAGGCATTGAGGCTAATCCGGAGAAGATCAAGGCCATTACCTCCCTCGCAAAGTCGGTGTGTATCAATAATGTTCAACATCTGGCGAGTAGTATTGCTGCCTTAAGCCGGTTCATAAGCCGGTTGGGTGAGAAGGCCATACCACTGTACCAGATGATGAAGAAAGCAGATAACTTTATCTGGAGTTATGCTGCTAATGACGCGTTTGAAGCTTTGAAGAAATAGCTAGCTGAGCCGCTAGTCCTTGCTGCTCCTATTGATAAGGAGACGTTGTTATTATATGTGGCTGCTAACGCCCGGGCTGTCAGTGTCACTGTTGTGGTGGAACGGAAGGAAGCAGGCAAGGAATATCCGGTTCAACGGTCGGTTTACTATATCAGTGAAGTGCTTATTGAGTCCAAGTAGAGATATCCGCACTAGCAGAAGCTTGTATATGGGGTGTTCATGGCCAGTCGGAAGCTTAAGCAATAATTTTTGGGTCATCCCATCACTGTGGTTAGTTCTGCTCCCTTAGGGGATATTATCCAAAACAGAGAAGCTACAGGCCGAGTAGCCAAGTGGGCCATTGAGCTTGGACCTCATGGTTTGAAGTATATGCCTCGCACGGCCAACAAGTCTCAAGCACTTGTGGATTTCATCAATGACTTGACAGAGCTGCATATGCATGTAGAGAAGCCAGATAACACATATTGGACTATTCACTTTGATGGGTCCGGGCAATTGGAAGGCTCGAGGGCTGGAGTTGTCTTAGCTTCCCCTCGAGGTGACAAGTTTTGTTATGTTCTAAGGTTGATGTTTCCCTGCACTAACAATGCAGCTGAGTATGAAGCCTTGCTCCATGCTCTTAGAATGTCTAAGGAGATGAATTTAAGCTAGGTGAGATGTTTCGGCGACTCAGACTTAGTGGCTCGGCAAGTTTCGGGCAAATGGGATTCTAAGGATCCTCTCATGGCGGCTTATCGCCACGAAGTTGACGCTATTGCTCGCCACTTCAAGGGTTATCAAGTGGAACACATTGATCGCAGGAAAAATGAGGCGGCTGATGCCTTAAGCCGATTAGGGTCCCAGCATAAGCCGGTGCCACCTAACACTTTCTTGGATATTCTGCATAACCCTTCTGTCAAATTGCCTACAAAGGAAGATCTGGCTATTCCAGACCCGGAAGCACGATTGGTGGCGGATCTTCACGCTATCCCTGATTGGACAGTTCCATATTTGGCTTATATGACCCGGGGCGAGTTACCTGAGGATGAAACTTTGGCCAGGCACATAACCCGTAGGTCTAAGTCAATGACAATTGCTAACGGAGAGTTACACCATCGCAGTGTCACTGGGGCGTTTCAACGTTGTGTTTCTCCTGGAGAGGGTCGTGAAATTCTTCGTGAGATTCATGAAGGAGATTGTGGTCATCATGCCGGCTCTGAATCTCTCATGGCCAAAGCTTTTCTTCATGGATTTTATTGGCTGACAGCTCATGCTGATGCAGAGGATTTGGTCAGTAAATGTGATGGTTGTCAGAAATTTGCACGGCGAGCTCATGTGCCGGCTCAAGAGTTGAGGATGATTCCAATTACTTGGCCATTTGCAGTTTGGGGGCTTGATATGGTTGGGCCTTTTAAAAGGTCCAACGACAAAAAGACCCATCTTTTGGTGGCGGTTGACAAATTCACAAAGTGGGTCGAAGCAGAACCGGTCAGTAAGTGTGACGCGGCAACAATGGTTCAATTCATCAAAAAGGTGGTCTTTCGCTTTGGTTTTCCCTGCAACATTATAACTTATAATGGCACTAATCTGTCCAAGGGTGCTATGAAAGAGTTCTGTCAACATGAGCATATTTTACTTGATGTGTCATCAGTAGCTCACCCTCAATCCAATGGTCAAGCTGAAAGAGCCAACCAAGAAATTTTGAGAGGCATCAAGCCCCGGATTATGGTTCCTTTAAAGAGGACGCCGGGTTGTTGGGTGGAGGAGTTACCTTTAGTGCTATGGAGTATCAATACTACTCCCAACAGACCTACGGGTTACATGCCTTTCTTCATGGTGTATGGAGCAGAGGCAGTTCTTCCTAGTGACATCTGTCATGACTCGCCCCGCATGGCGGCTTACGTTGAAGCTGATAATGAAAAAGCACGTCAGGATGCACTTGACCTGTTAGATGAGGAGCGTGACCTTGCGGCGGCTAATAACCCACAAGTGTAGGGGATCGCAACAGCTTTCGAGGGTAAAGTATTCAACCCAAATTTATTGATTCGACACAAGGGGAGCCAAAGAATATTCTTGAGTATTAGCAGTTGAGTTGTCAATTCAACCACACCTGGATAACTTAATATCTGCAACAAAGTATTTAGTAGCAAAAGTAGTATGATAATAAAGGCAACGATAGCAAAAGTAAAGATAATAGTTTTTGGGTTTTCGTAGTAGTTGTAACAGTAGCAACGGAAAAGTAAATAAGCGAAGAACAATATGTGAAAAGCTCGTAGGCAATGGATCAGCGATGGATAATTATGCCGGATGCGATTCCTCATGTAATAGTTATAACATAGGGTGACACAGAACTAGCTCCAATTCATCAATGTAATGTAGGCATGTATTCCGTAAATAGTCATATGTGCTTATGGAAAAGAACTTGCATGTCATCTTTTGTCCTACCCTCCGTGGCGGCGGTCCTAGCGAAACTAAGGGATATTAAGGCCTCCTTTTAATAGAGAACCGGAACAAAGCATTAGCACATAGTGAATACATGAACTCCTCAAACTATGGTCATCACCGAGAAGTATCCCGATTATTCTCACTTCGGGGTTATCGGATCATAACACATAATAGGTGACTATAGACTTGCAAGATAGGATCAAGAACACACATATATTCATGAAAACATAATAGGTTCAGATCTGAAATCATGGCACTCTGGCCCTAGTGACAAGCATTAAGCATAGCAAAGTCATAGCAACATCAATCTCAGAACATAGTGGATACTAGGGATCAAACCATAACAAAACTAAGTTGATTACATGGTAAATCTCATCCAACCCATCACCGTCCAGCAAGCCTACGATGGAATTACTCACGCACGGCGGTGAGCATCATGAAATTGGTGATGGAGGATGGTTGATGATGACGACGACGATGAATCCCCCTCTCTGGAGCCCCGAACGGACTCCAAATCAGCCCTCCCGAGAGAGATTAGGGCTTGGCGGCGGCTTCGTGTCGTAAAACACGATGAAACTTTCTCTCTGATTTTTTTCTCCCCGAACGTGAATATATGGAGTTGGAGTTGAGGTCGGTGGAGGTCCAGGGGGCCCACGAGATAGGGGGGCGCGCCCAGGAGGAGGGGGCGCACCCCCTATCTCGTGGACAGGGTGTGGCCCCCCTGGTCTTGATTCTTTCGCCAATATTTTTTATATTTTCCGAAAAGTGCCTCCGTGGATTTTCAGGACATTGCAAGAACTTTTCTTTTCTACACATAAAATAACATCATGGCAGTTCTGCTGAAAACAGCGTCAGTATGGATTAGTTTCATTCAAATCATGCAAGTTAGAGTCCAAAACAAGGGCAAAAGTGTTTGGAAAAGTAGATACGTTGGAGACGTACCAACTCCCCCAAGCTTAGACCTTTGCTTGTCCTCAAGCAATTCAGTTGATAAACTTAAAGTGATAAAGAAAAACTTTTACAAACTCTGTTTGCTCTTGTTGTTGTAAACATGCAAAGCCATCATTCAGGTTTCAGCAAATATCATGAACTAACCATACTCACAATAACACTTAGGTCTCACAATTACTCATATCAATAGCATAATCAGCTAGCGAGCAATAATAATAAAACTCGGATGACAACACTTTCTCAAAACAATCATAACATGACATAACAAAATGGTATCTCGCTAGCCCTTTCTGAGACTGCAAAACGTAAATATAGAGCACCTTTAAAGATCAAGGACTGACTAAACATTGTAATTCATGGTAAAAGAGATCCAGTCAAGTCATACCCAATATAAACCAATTGTAATGAATGCAAATGACAGAGTGCTCTACGGTAGGTGTTTTTTAATAAGAAGGGTGATGACTCAACATAAAAGTAAGTAGATTGGCCCTTCGCAGAGGGAAGCAGGGATTTGTAGAGGTGCCAGAGCTCGATTTTAACATAGAGATTGAATAACATTTTGAGCGGCATACTTTTGCTGTCAACGCAACAACTATGAGATGTCTGTATCTTCCATACTACATGCATTATAGGCAGTTCCCAAACAGAATGGTAAAGGTTTATACTCCCCCAACCACTAACAAGCATCAATCCATGGCTTGCTCAAAACAACGAGTGCCTCCAACTAACAACAGCCCTGGGGGAGTTTTGTTTAATTATTTTGATTTGCTTTGATCTTTTTGGATCATGAGACTGGGCATCCCGGTTAATGAGGAGCGGAGTCCACTCCTCTTGAGAATAACCCACCTACCATGGAGGATATAGGCAGCCCTAGTTGAAACATGAGCTACGCGAGCATACAAAACAGAATTTCATTTGAAGGTTTGGAGTTTGGCACATACAAATTTACTTGGAACGGCAGGTAAATACCGCATATAGGAAGGTATAACGGACTCATATGGAACAACTTTGGGGTTTAAGGAGTTTGGATGCACTAGCAGTATTCCCGCTTAGTACAGATGAAGGCTAGCAAAAGACTAGGAAGCGACCAATTGAGAGAGCGACAACAGTCATAAACATGCATTAAAATTAATTTACACCGAGTACAAGCATGAGTAGGATATAATCTACCATGAACATAAATATCATGAAGGCTATGTTGATTTTTTTCAACTACATGCGTGAACATGTGCCAAGTCGAGTCACTCAATTCATTCAAAGGAGGATACCATCCCATCATACGACATCATAATCATTCTAATAGCATGTTGGCACGCAAGGTAAACCATTATAACTCATAGCTAATCAAGCATGGCACAAGCAACTATAATCTCTAAATGTCATTGCAAATATGTTTACTTCATAATAAGCTGAATCAGAAACGATGAACTCATCATATTTACAAAAACAAGAGAGGTCGAGTTCATACCAGCTTTTCTCATCCCAATAAGTCCATCATATATCGTCATTATTGCCTTTCACTTGCACGACCGAACAATGTGTATAATAATAAGAGTGTATGTGCATTGGACTAAGCTGGAATCTGCAAGAATTCAACTCAAGAGAGAAGACAAGTAATATGGGCTCTAAGTAAAATAAACAATCATGTATATGAGAGCAACTAAACATTTTCAATATGGTCTTCTCGACCCCCAAGGGAAAGAAAAGAAAAGAAAAATATTTACACGGGAAAGCTCCCAACAAGTAAAAGAAGAATAAGAAATCTTTTTGGGTTTTAATTTTAATTTCTACTACAGCCAAAGAAATTAAACTAACTATTTTTTTGGTTTTTTCTTAAGGTTTCTCAAACACACAAGAAGAAAGCGAGAAGGAAAATTAAACTAACATGGATAATACAATGAAAGAGTATGAGCATCGACGACTAGTGTGTGAACATGAATGTAAAGTCGGTGAGAAATACGTACTCCCCCAAGCTTAGGCTTTTGGCCTAAGTTGGTCTAATACCAAGGACCGCATGGCTGATATCCATAGTTGTTGCTGGGATCGTACTGCGTTGCAGCAGCAACTGCCTCCTGAGCTACGGCATGTTGGCGAGCCGCCTCCGCTCTCCCCTTGTGTTCAGCTGCTTCCTCCCTGGTAACAACATATCTTCCTTTTGCCTGATAATCAAAAAGGAGAGGAGCAGGAAGAGTAACATGGACAACGTTGCGTCTGTTATAGATTAGTCGATATTGGAGGAATTGTTCATTCCTCCTAAGAAGTTGATGATTGATCATAGCTTCTTTATCCAAATAAAAAGGAGGTAATACCATATCCACCTCTCGTGGGGCTATATTAAGAAAATTAGCGACACGGGTTGCATAAATTCCTCCAAATTTTTTCCCTTTCTACTATTATTCTACAACCTACGTGCAACTATTGCCCCCAAGTTATAACCTTTATAACCTAACACAGCACTCTTGGGGACACATAGATCAGGGACACACATGTGACATGCTTCATCTTTACCGCTAATGCATCTACCAATGAAGAGAGCAAAATAATGTATAGCAGGAAAATGAATGCTCCCTATGGTAGCTTGTGCTATGTCCCTGGATTCTCCCATAGTAACACTAGCGAGGAAATCTCTAAATTCAGATTTGTGAGGATCATTAATATTACCCCACTGCGGGAGTTTGCAAGTAGTTGTAAAATCCTCTAATTATATGGTATAAGATGTATCATAAATATCAAATAGGACACTAGGAGAATTACGCGTACAGTTATAATAAACCTACACACAAAGGAATCAATCATTTGATAGTACTGAGGACACTTATCTTGTAAGAAGTCCTCCAGCTCAGCATTACGCACATATGCGTCAAATTCCTCCTTAAAGCCTGCTTCGACCATAAAATCATCGGATGGCCACTCACAAGCTCGTACATCCACGTCCCTCGGTAATTCAACATCTTGTTCACGTATAGCAATCCTGGGCCCTTTCTTCACCGAGGAACCACCTTGGTACATTCTCCTAGACATATTTATTTTCTGAAAAAATTCTTAAATTTTAGTAACTTCAAAATAAAAGTGAATAAAACTAAACAAGATTGATAGCAACTACTCCAACAAGTGCCTAGAGCCTATATCATGCATTGGAATTGCTTGGGACCTCAAAAATTTAACATGCAAGCTCAAGAACATGGTCACCTAGGCAGCAAATATTTGCAATGAATAAATCACTAGAATAAAAACTAATTGGAGCAATGGAGGAGTCACATACCAAGCAACAATCTCCCAAAGCAGTTTTGTGAATGGAGCTTTGAGCAAGGAGATCGAAAATAGCAGCAAAATGAGCTAGAACTCGTGCTTGAGCTGGATGGGGATTTTTTTGGGTAGAAGATGAAGTGTGTGGGTGCTGGCATAAGTGGAGGGGGGCCACCAGGGGCCCACGAGACAGGGGGCACACCTAGGGGGGTGGGCGCGCCCTCCACTCTTGTGGCCTGGTGCTTGCCCCTCCCGCAGTGTTTTCAGTGCCTAA
This sequence comes from Aegilops speltoides, assembly GCA_021437245.1. Lineage (NCBI taxonomy): Eukaryota > Viridiplantae > Streptophyta > Magnoliopsida > Poales > Poaceae > Aegilops > Aegilops speltoides. Next base: position 135,351,516 of record CM038141.1, read on the forward strand.
AATCCTCAAATATTCCATAAAAAATCATACTAATTTTGCAGGGCATTTGGAGCACTGATGTCTACTACACAACCTTCTTCTTGTAGATGTTGTTGGGCCTGCAAGTGCACAGGTTTGTAGGACAGTAGCAAATTTCCCTCAAGTGGATGACCTAAGGTTTATCAATCCGTAGGAGGCGTAGGATGAAGATGGTCTCTCTCAAACAACCCTGCAACCAAATAACAAAGAGTCTCTTGTGTCCCCAACACACCCAATATAATGCCAAATTGTATAGGTGCACTAGTTCGGCGAAGAGATGGTGATACAAGTGCAATATGGATAGTAGATATAGGTTTTTGTAATCTGAAATAATAAAAACAGCAAGGTAACTAATGATAAAAGTGAGCACAAACGGTATTGCAATGATAGGAAACAAGGCATAGGGTTCATACTTTCACTAGTGCAAGTTCTCTCAACAATAATAACATAGATAGATCATATAACAAGCCCTCAACATGCAACAAAGAGTCACTCCAAAGACACTAATAGCGGAGAACAAACGTAGAGATTATGGTAGGGTACGAAACCACCTCAAAGTTATTCTTTCGGATCAATCTATAAAAGAGTTCGTACTAGAATAACACCTTAAGACACAAATCAACCAAAACCCTAATGTCACCTAGATACTCCATTGTCACCTCAAGTATCCGTGGGCATGATTATACGATATGCATCACACAATCTTAGATTCATCCAACCAACATAAAAGTACTTCAAAGAGTGCCCCAAAGTTTCTACCGGAGAGTCAAGAACGTGTGCCAACCCTTATGCATAGGTTCATGGGCGGAACCCGCAAGTTGGTCACCAAAACATACATCAAGTGGCACATGATATCCCATTGTCATCACAGATAAGCACGGCAAGACATACATCAAGTGTTCTCATAAAAGACTCAATCTGATAAGATAACTTCAAAGGGGAAACTCAATTCATCACAAGAGAGTAGAGGGGGAGAAACATCATAAGATCCAACTACAATAGAAAAGCTCGGGATACATCAAGATCGTGCCATAGAGGGAACACGAGAGAGAACACGAGAGAGAACACGAGAGAGAGAGAGATCAAACACATAGCTATTGGTACATACCCTCAACCCCGAGGGTGAACTACTCCCTCCTCGTCATGGAGAGTGTCGGGATGATGAAGATGGCCACCGGTGATGGGTTCCCCCTCCGGCAGGGCACCAGAACAGACTCCCGAGAGGTTTTTGGTGGCTACAGAGGCTTGCGGCGGCGGAACTCCCGATCTATCTTGATTTGTGATGATTTTAGGGTACGTAGGGTTATATAGGCAAAAGAAGTCGGTCGGGGGGTGCTCGAGGGGTCCACGAGACAGGGGGGCATCCCCCTATCTCTTGGGCTCCTCGAGGGTCTTCTGACTTGATTTCCAAGCCTCCAGGATGATATTCTTCCAAAAAATTATGATTCTGAAGGTTTCATTCCGTTTGGACTCTGTTTGATATTCCTTTTCTTCAAATACTAAAACAGGCAATAAAACAGCAATATGGGCTAGGCCTCCGGTTAGTAGGTTAGTCCAAAAAATGATATAAATGTGTAAAATAAAGCCCATAAACATCCAAAAGGGGTAATATAATAGCATGGAACAATAAAAATTATAGATACGTTGTAGACGTATCAAGCATCCCCAAGCTTAATTCCTGCTCGTCCTCGAGTAGGTAAATGATAAAAACAAAAATTTTGATGTGGAATGCTACCTAGCATAATTCTCAATGTAATTTTCTTTATTGTGGCATGAATGTTCAGATCCAAATGATACAAAATAAAAGTTCATATTAACATGAAAAAATGGTGATACTTCAAGCATACTAATCAAAGTAATTATGTCTCCTCAAAATAACATGGCCAAAGAAAGTTATTCCTACAAAATCATATAGTCTGGCTATTGCTCTATCTTTATCACACAAAGTATTTAATCATGCACAACCCCGATGACAAGCCAAGCAATTGTTTCACACTTTAGTAATCTCAAACTTTTTCAACTTTCACGCAATACATGAGCGTGAGCCATGGACATAGCACTATATGTGGAATAGAATGGTGGTTGTGGAGAAGACAAAAAAAGGAGAAGATAGTCTCACATCAACTAGGCATATCAACGGGCTATGGAGATGCCCATTAATAGATATCAATGTGAGTGAGTAGGGATTGCCATGCAACGGATGCACTAGAGCTATAAATATATGAAGGCTCAACAAAATAAACTAAGTGGGTGTGCATCCAACTTGCTTGCTCAAGAAGACCTAGGGCACTTTGAGGAAGCCCATCATTCGAATATACAAGCCAAGTTCTATAATGAAAAATTCCCACTAGTATATGAAAGTGACAACATATGAGACTCTCTATCATGAAGATCATGGTGCTACTTTGAAGCACAAGTGTGGAAAAAGAGATAGTAGCATTGTCCCTTCTCTCTTTTTCTCTCATTTTATTTTTTCTTCCTTTTATTTATTTTCTTTATTTCTTTTTTTTTCTTTGGCCTTTCTTTTTTTTTGGCCTTTTCTCTCTTTTTTTTGTAAAGTCCGAAGTCTCATCCCGACTTGTGGGGGAATCATAGTCTTCATCATCCTTTCCTCACTAGGACAATGCTCTAATAATGAAAATCATCACACTTTTATGGATTTACAACTCAAAGCTAGAACAAGATATGACTCTATATGAATGCCTCTGGCGGTGTACCGGGATATGCAATGAGTCAAGAGCGACATGTATGAAGATTATGAAGCTCGCCTTGCCACAAATACAATGTCAACTACATGATCATGCAAAAAGCAATATGACAAAAGTAATGCGTGTCATATGAACAAAACGGTGGAAAGTCGCATGGCAATATATCTCGGAATGGCTAGGAAATGCCATAATTGGTAGGTATGGTGGCTGTTTTGAGGAAGGTATATGTTACCGGCGAAAGTTGCACGGTACAAGAGAGGCTAGCAATGATGGAAAGGTGAAAGGGTGCGTATAATCCATGGAATCAACATTAATCAAAAGAACTCATATACTTGTTGCAAAAATTTCGAAGTCATCAAAAACCAAAGTACTACGCGCATGCTCCTAGGGGGATAGATTGGTAGGAAAATACCATCGCTCGTCCCCGACCGCCACTCATAAGGAAGACAATCAATAAATAAAATTGTGCTCCAACTTCATCACAAAGCGGTTCACCATACATGCATGCTACGGGAATCACAAACTTCAACTCAAGAATTCTTTAAATTCATAATCACCCAACTAGCATGACTTTAATATCACTACCTCCATATCTCAAAACAATTATCAAGCATCAAGTTGATCATAGCATCCAATTCACTTTCTATGATAGTTTTTATTATACCCAACTTGGATGCTCATCATTCTAGGACCAACTTTAAAACCATAGAAAATACCATGCTGCTCTAAAAGACTCTCAAAATAATATAAGTGAAGCATGAGAGACTAGCAATTTCTACAAAATATAACCACCGCCGTGCTCTAAAAAATATAAGAGATGCACTAGAGCAAATGACAAACTACTCCGAAAGATATAAGTGAAGATCAATGAGTAGTCGAATAATTGTGCAACTATGCGAAGACTCTCTAACATTAAGGAATTTCATATCTTGGTATTGTATTCAAACAGCAAGCAAAACAAAATAAAATGACAATGCAAGGATAGCACAACTCAAGTGAAGAAGCAAAAACTTAGGCTCAACCGATACTAACCGATAGTTGTTGAAGAAGAAAGGTGGGATGCCTACCGGGGTATCCCCAAGCTTAGATGCTTGAGAATTCTTGGAATATTATCTTGGGGTGCCTTGGGAATCCCCAAGCTTGAGCTTTTGTTTCTCCTTAATTCCTCTCATATCATGGTTTCTCTATTTCTCAAAAAGCTTCATCCACAACAAACTCAACAAGAACTCGTGAGATAGGTTAGTATAAACCAATGCAAAACCTTATCATTTTCTACTGTAACAAATCACTAAAATTATTATCAACATTGCATACTAAATGCCTCTGCATATTTAACACTCCTATCCCCAAATAGAATAATTAAAAAAGCGAACATATGCAAACAATGCAAACATAACAGCAATCTTTCAAAACAGTACAGTTTGTAAAGAATGCAAGATTCATGAAATAAAATTATGAAATAAAATTCCCACTGTAGGAAATTTATCAGAGCTCAAAATTCAAAAAGTTTCAACATTATATCATTCTCTGACTTTTCTAGGGAATTTTTGTAACAGCGGTAAACTTTCTGTTTTTAAACAGCAACATGTATACTAGCAAAATAAGCATGGTTAAGGCTATCCTTGACATTTTTATTGAAACTAAAGATGAAAAACATTATTCTAAATAACAGAAAGCAAATACTATCAAAAGAAAATGATGCTCCAAGGAAAACACATATCATGTGGTGAATAAAAATGTAGCTCCAAGTAAAGTTACCGATGAACGAAGACGAAAGAGGGGATGCCATCCGGGGCATCCCCAAGCTTAGGCTCTTGGTTATACTTGAATATTACCTTGGGGTGCTTTGGGCATCCCCAAGATTAGGCTCTTGCCACTCCTTATTCCATAGTCCATCGAATATTTACCCAAAACTTGAAAACTCCACAACACAAAACTCAACAGAAAACTCGTAAGCTCCGTTAGTATAAGAAAATAAAACCACCCCTTAGGTACTGTAATGAACTCATTATAAATTCATATTGGTGTAATATCTAATGTACTCCAACTTATCTATGGTTCATACCCTTCGATACTACTCATAGATTCATCAAAATAATCAAACAACACATAGAAAACAGAATCTGTCAAAAACAGAACAGTCTGTAGTAATCTGTAACAAACGTATACTTCTAGAACTCAAACAATTCTACCAAATTAGGAATTCCTAAGAAATTCATGTAATAATCCAGGAAACAATAATCAGATCAGAAGCACGTTTCTGTGAATTAACAAAACTAATTTACTGGGTGCAAAAGTTTCTGATTTTCAGCAGGATCAACACAACTATCACCGTAAGCTATCCTAAAGGTCTTACTTGGCACTTTATTGAAACAAAAGCTATAAAACATGATTACTACAGTACCATAATCATGTGAACACACAAAAACAGTAAGGATAAATATTGGGTTATCTCCCAACAAGCGCTTTTCTTTAATGCCTTTCTAGCTAGGCATGATGATAGCAATGATGCTCACATAAAAGATAAGAATTGAAACATAACGGGAGCATCATGAAGCATATTACTAGCACATTTAATCCTAACCCACTTCCTATGCATAGGGATGTTGTGAGCAAACAACTTATGGGGATAATAATCAACAAGCATAGGAAGGTAAAACAAGCATAACTTCAAAACTTGAAGCACATAGAGAGGAAACTTGACATTATTGCAATTCCTACAAGCATATGTTCCTCACTCATAATAATTTTTAGTAGAATCATGAATGAATTCAACAATATAACCAGCACTTAAATCATTCTTTCCATGATCTACTAGCATAGAAAATTTACTACTCTCCACATAAGCAAAATTCTTCTCATGAATAGTAGTGGGAGCAAACTCAACAAAATAATTATCATGTGAGGCATAATCCAATTGAAAACTAAAATCATGATGACAAGTTTCATGGTTATCATTATTCTTAATAGCATACAAGTCATCACAATAATCATCATATATAGCAACTTTGTTCTCATAATCAATTGGAACCTCTTCCGTAATAGTGGAATCATCACTAAATAAAGTTGACACTCTTCCAAATCCACTTTCATATTCATCACAATAAAATTCAATTGGATCACTACTTCCTAAAGTTAACACTCTTCCAAACCCACTTTCACTAGTGCAAGTTCTCTCAATAATAATAACATAGATAGATCATATAACAAGCCCTCAACATGCAACAAAGAGTCACTCCAAAGCCACTAATAGCGAGAACAAATGTAGAGATTATGGTAGGGTACGAAACCACCTCAAAGTTATTCTTTCGGATCAATCTATAAAAGAGTTCGTACTAGAATAACACCTTAAGACACAAATCAACCAAAACCCTAATGTCACCTAGATACTCCATTGTCACCTCAAGTATCCGTGGGCATGATTATACGATATGCATCACACAATCTTAGATTCATCCAACCAACATAAAAGTACTTCAAAGAGTGCCCCAAAGTTTCTACCGGAGAGTCAAGAACGTGTGCCAACCCTTATGCATAGGTTCATGGGCGGAACCCGCAAGTTGGTCACCAAAACATACATCAAGTGGCACATGATATCCCATTGTCACCACAGATAAGCACGGCAAGACATACATCAAGTGTTCTCATAAAAGACTCAATTCGATAAGATAACTTCAAAGGGGAAACTCAATTCATCACAAGAGAGTAGAGGGGGAGAAACATCATAAGATCCAACTACAATAGCAAAGCTCAGGATACAACAAGATTGTGCCATAGAGGGAACACGAGAGAGAACACGAAAGAGAGAGAGATCAAACAGATAGCTACTGGTACATGCCCTCAGCCCCGAGGGTGAACTACTCCCTCCTCATCATGGAGAGCACCGGGATGATGGAGATGGCCACCGGTGATGGGTTCCCCCTCCGGCAGGGCATCAGAACGGACTCCCGGGAGGTTTTTGGTGGCCACAGAGGCTTGCAGCGGCGGAACTCCCGATCTATCTTGATTTCTGATGATTTTAGGGTACGTAGGGTTATATAGGTGAAAGAAGTCGGTCGGGGGTGTTCGAGGGGTCCACGAGACAGGGGGCCGCGCCCTGTAGGGGGGTGCGCCCCCTATCTCCTGGGCTCCTCGAGGCTCTTCTGACTTGATCTCCAAGCCTCCAGGATGATATTCTTCCAAAAAATCATGATTCCGGAGGTTTCATTCCGTTTGGACTCCGTTTGATATTCCTTTTCTTCGAAATACTGAAACAGGCAATAAAACAACAATATGGGCTAGGCCTCCGGTTAGTAGGTTAGTCCCAAAAATGATATAAATGTGTAAAATAAAGCCCATCAACATCCAAAAGGGGTAATATAATAGCATGGAACAATAAAAATTATAGATACGTTGGATACGTTTCAGCACTTCTATTTTCGGGATATTTTTTATTGCACGGAAAATTCAGAAAACAGACAGATAATACTATTTTTGCTCTATTTATTACAAATAACCGAAAGCAAAAAGAGGGTACAGAAGGTTGTGCCTTCTAGTTTCATCCATCTCATGATCATCAAAATGAATCCACCAACAATGTTGATCAAGTCTTGTTAACAAACTCATTCCGAATAACACGGAACCGGAGAAGTTTCGAATAACACTAAGTTACCTCAACGGGGATATGAAAATCCCCAACAATAAGAATATCATACTTTTTCTTGATAGTACGTAGAGGAAATTCAAAACCTCCAATAATAATAGTTGGAACTTTTCCAATAGAATTGATGTTATGAACTTGAGATTGTTTCCTCGCAAAGTGTTCCGTATGCTCATTACCATTAACATGAAAAGTGACATTGCCTTTGTTGCAATCAATAACAGCCCCTGCAGTATTCAGAAAAGGTCTACCAAGGATAATAGACATAATATCGTCCTCAAGAATATCAAGAATAACAAAGTCCGTTAAGATAGTGACATTTGCAACCACAACAGGCACATCCTCACAAATACCGACAGGTATAGCAGTTGATTTATCGGCCATTTGCAAAGACATTTCAGTAGGTGTCAACTTATTCGATTCAAGTCTACGATATAAAGAGAGAGACATAACACGAACACCGGCTCCAAGATCACATAGAGCAGTTCTAACATAATTTCTTTTAATGGAGCATGGTATAGTTGGCACACACGGATCTCCAAGTTTCTTTGGTATTCCACCTTTAAAAGTGTAATTAGCAAGCATGGTGGAAATTTCAGCTTCCGGTATCTTTCTTTTATTTGTGATGATATCCTTCATATACTTAGCATAAGGATTTACTTTAAGCATATCAGTTAAGCGCATACGTAAGAAAATAGGTCTAATCATTTCAGCAAAGCGCTCAAAATCCTCATCATCCTTTGTCTTGGATGGTTTAGGAGGAAAGGGCATGGGTTTCTGAACCCATGGTTCTCTTTCTCTACCGTGTTTCCAAGCAACAAAATCTCTCTTATCATAAAGTTGATTCTTTGATTGTGGGTTATCAAGATCAACAACAGGTTCAATCTCTACATCATTGTTTTTGCTAGGTTGAGCATCAACATGAACATTATTATTAACATTATCACTAAGTTCATGTTCATCACCTGATTGTGTTTCAGCATCAGAAATAGAAATATTATTGGGATTCTCAGGTGTGTCTACAGTAGGTTCACTAGAAGCATGCAAAGTCCTATCGTTTTTCTTTTTCTTCTTTTTAGAAGAACTAGGTGCCTCTAAATTGTTTCTCTGAGAATCTTGCTCGATTCTCTTAGGGTGGCCTTCAGGATACAAAGGTTCCTGAGTCATTCTACTAGTTCTAGTAGCCACTGTAACAACATAGTGATTTTTATTATTTAATTCATCAAGCAAATCATTTTGAGCTTTGAGTACTTGCTCAGCTTGAGTAGCAACCATAGAAGCATATTTGCTAATGAGTTTGAGTTCACCTTTAACTCTAGCCATATTATCGCTTACGCGTCCTATCTCGAAAGCATTATTCTTTAACTCTCTACCAACATAAGCGTTAAAACTTTCTTGCCTAGCCATAAAGTCATCAAATTCATCTAAGCATGGGCTATGAAATTTAGTAGAGGTGGTTTCAACTTTATCATATCTATAGAGAGAATTTACCTTTACTACCTGTGTCGGGTTATCAAGACAATATGGTTCTTCAACAAGCCGTATATTAAGACCATGTATTTCTTCAATAGGAGGTAAATTCTTAACATCTTCAGCTTTAATACCTTTTTCTTTCATTGATTTCTTTGCCTCTTGCATACCTTCAGGACTGAGAAATAAAACACCTCTCTTCTTTGGAGTGGGTTTAGGAATAGGCTCAGAAGTTGGGTCAATTGGTTCAGGAATTGCCTCAGGAATTGGCTCAGGAAGAGTCCAATTATTTTCATTAGTCAACATATTATTCAATAGTAATTCAGCTTCTTCGACTGTTCTTTCCCTGAAAACACAACCAGCACAACTTCCAAGTAGTCCTTGGAAGCATCGGTTAGTCCATTATAAAAGATATCAAGTATTTCATTTTTCTTAAGAGGATGATCAGGCAAAGCATTGAGTAATCGGAGAAGCCTCCCCCAAGCTTGTGGGAGACTCTCTTCTTTGATTTGCACAAAATTATATATTTCCTGCAAGGCAGCTTGTTTCTTATGAGCAGGGAAATATTTAGCAGAGAGGTAATAAATCATATCCTGGGGACTACGCACACAACCAGGAGCAAGATAATTATACCAAGTCTTAGCATCACCCTTTAATGAGAATGGAAATATCTTAAGGATATAAAAATAGCGAGACTTCTCATCATTAGTAAACAGGGTGGCTATATCATTCAACTTGGTAAGATGTGCCACAACAGTTTCAGATACAAGGCCATAAAAAGGATCAGATTCAACCAAAGTAATAATTTCAGGATCAACAGAGGATTCATAATCCTTATCGGTAACACAAATAGGTGAAGTAGCAAAAGCAGGGTCAGGTTTCATTCTAGCATTAAGAGACTGTTGCTTCCATTTAGCTAATAATTTCTTAAGATCATATCTATCATTGCAAGCAAATATAGCTCTAGCTACTTCTTCATTCATAACATAATCCTCAGGAACAACGGGCAATTCATAATCATTAGGGAACCTTCATCATCACTATCATCAATAATAGCATCTTCAATAATTTCATTCCCCCTAACTCTAGCAAGTTGTTCATCAAGAAATTCACCTAATGGCAAACTAGTATCACGCACAGAAGTAGTTTCATCATAAGTATCATGCAAAGCAGAAGTGGCATCATCAATAACATGCGACATATCAGAGTTCATAGCAGTAGTAGGTTTAGGTGTCGCAAGCTTACTAATAACGGAAGGAGAATCTAGTGCAGAGCTAGATGGCAGTTCCTTACCTCCCCTCGTAGTTGAGGGCAAAATCTTGGTTCTGTCATCTTTCAAGTTCTTCATAGTGATCAACAGATATAAATCCCAACTGACTCAAAGAATAGAGCTATGCTCCCCAGCAATGGCGCCAGAAATTAGTCTTGATAACCCACAAGTGAAGGGGATCGCAACAACTTTCAAGGGTAAAGTATTCAACCCAAATTTATTGATTCGACACAAGGGGAGCCAAAGAATATTCTTGAGTATTAGCAGTTGAGTTGTCAATTCAACCACACCTGGATAACTTAATATCTGCAGCAAAGTATTTAGTAGCAAAAGTAGTATGATAATAAAGGTAACGATAGCAAAAGTAAAGATAATAGTTTTTGGGTTTTCGTAGTAGTTGTAACAGTAGCAACGGAAAAGTAAATAAGCGAAGAACAATATGTGAAAAGCTCGTAGGCAATGGATCAGTGGTGGATAATTATGCCGGATGCGATTCCTCATGTAATAGTTATAACATAGGGTGACACAGAACTAGCTCCAATTCATCGATGTAATGTAGGCATGTATTCCGTAAATAGTCATACGTGCTTATGGAAAAGAACTTGCATGACATCTTTTGTCCTACCCTCCCGTGGCAGCGGGGTTCTAGCGGAAACTAAGGGATATTAAGGCCTCCTTTTAATAGAGAACCGGAACAAAGCATTAGCACATAGTGAATTCATGAACTCCTCAAACTATGGTCATCACCGAGAAGTATCCCGATTATTGTCACTTTGGGGTTGTCGGATCATAACGCATAATAGGTGACTATAGACTTGCAAGATAGGATCAAGAACAGACATATATTCATGAAAACATAATAGGTTCAGATCTGAAATCATGGCACTCTGGCCCTAGTGACAAGCATTAAGCATAGCAAAGTCATAGCAACATCAATCTCAGAACATAGTGGATACTAGGGATCAAACCCTAACAAAACTAAGTTGATTACATGGTAAATCTCATCCAACCCAACAAGCCTACAATGGAATTACTCACGCACGACGGTGAGCATCATGAAATTGGTGATGGGGGATGGTTGATGATGACGACGACGATGAATCCCCCTCTCCGGATCCCCGAACGGACTCCAGATCAGCCCTCCCGAGAGAGATTAGGGCTTGGTGGCAGCTCCGTGTCGTAAAACGCGATGAAACTTTCTCTCTGATTGTTTTCTCCCCGAACGTGAATATATGGAGTTGGAGTTGAGGTTGATGGAGGTCCAAGGGGCCCACGAGATAGGGGGGCGCGCCCAGGAGGAGGGGGCGCCCCCTGTCTCGTGGACAGGGTGTGGGCCCCCTGGTCTTGATTCTTTCGCCAATATTTTTATATTTTCCGAAAAGTGCCTCCGTGGATTTTCAGGACATTCCGAGAACTTTTCTTTTCTACACATAAAACAACATCATGGCAGTTCTGCTCAAAACAGCATGAGTCCGGATTAGTTTCATTCAAATCATGAAAGTTAGAGTCCGAAACAAGGGCAAAAGTGTTTGGAAAAGTAGATATGTTGGAGACGTATCAGCGGCTCGTTCGGCAATTTACCAACAAGATTTACGCCGTTATCACAACCGCCGGGTTAAGACTAGAACCTTTCAAGAAGGTGACTTGGTGCCCCGGCTTATCCAGGATCAGACTAATGTGCACAAGCTATCCCCACCTTGGGAAGGACCCTTTGTGGTTAGCAAGAATTTGAACCACGGGTCATACTACCTTATCGATATTCGAGACCACAAGGACTCACGTCAGTCGGAGGAGGAGATCCGCCGGCCATGGAATATTGCTCATCTTCGGCCTTACTACACTTGAGCCACCGGCTCTTATGATGTACATATTTTGACAATATATATATTATGATGATTATAATAAAGCCGACATCCTTGATAAAGCAGGGCCTCTATCGTTTCATCTCCAAGAATAATGAGTCTTTTTTCATCATAATTTCAATGGTCATTTAGGGGCTTCCTGATCGTATTCGAATCATAGCTGTGAATATCCCTCTTGATCGGCGCAATGCCAAAACTTATGGTCACTCGGGGGCTTCCTGGTCGTATTCAAATCATAGATGTGAATATCCCTCTTGATCGCCACAATGCCAAAACTTATGGTCACTTGGGGGCTTCCTGAACGTATTCGAATCATAGCTGTGAATATCCCTCTTGATCGGTGCAATGCCAAAACTTATGGTCACTTGGGGGCTTCATGCTCATATTCGAAGCATAGCTGTGAATATCTCTCTTGATCGGCTCAAGGCCACAAACCACTTGGGGGCTTCTTGCTTGTATTCGAAGCATAGCTATAAACTAACCCTTTTGGTCCTGCTCGTATTCGAAGCATAATTGTGAATTAACCCTTTTGGTCCCGCTAGTATTCGAAGCATAACTATGAACTAACCCTATTGGTCCGGCTCATACGCCATGATTACAAAGCATGAGTGGGCTTCCTGTTCAAACATAGGTGTATTCACCAAAGAGAACATAGCGTTACTACCCTCGTGAGCTGGCTTTGGACGTTAAGTCGCTAGTATATAATGATTTTATGTGCTTAGACCGTTGTGCTCTAAGATTTGGGATATTACCCCTTGCTGCAGGTGGCGTGATAAGCCAACTATACAAATCAATTGAATAGGGCATTTTGTTCTCACTCTTTGGGTTGTAACCCTTACTGCATTGGTATCTTAAGCCAACAGTACGATTCAATATCACAAGTATGTTATTTTGTATAACTATACATGATTATGTTTAAAACGGCCCTGGTCATGAACTATTTTAGTCACCAGTGGCTTTATATGGGTATTATGACCCGCCCTACGGTAAACCACCAGGGCTCTTGTGATCTACTTGTGTGCAGGATAATTCTAAGTTTCATCTGCAGAAATCAAATGTCATGATAAGTGTAAAAGGATAATTATCAAGTGGCGGCTCAAACAACATTGGGCAAAACATAAACGTGCACGATGGCATGACAGAGCAAAGTTTTTGCTAGCCTATTACATGACTCAAGGAGCCAAAATGATTAAGTGTTTTTCAGAAGATCAAATATATGAACCGCCTAGTAGATCAATCTTCTTGGCCCTGATGCCTTGAAGCTTCTGGATCATCCTTCTCCACTTCTTCATCCTCCTCTGCTGCCTGGAAGTTTGGTGATGACCAGTCAATGCCATTCAAGGTTTGGAATTCAGCTCCATCATCAATAAGCTTGGACGGGTCAACTTCAGGAGCAAAAGTGTGCTTACGGATTGGGGGAATTAGATACATCACTTTATAAGCCGGCGTAGGCAGCTTCTGGTTTTCCATGTCATGAGTCAGTTGATATCTTGAAAGATCTGTTTCATTGGCAATCAGGCTAGCAAGGGGACGTATCTCCTTCATGCAGGCGGAAAAGTCTTTCTTATCAAAAGGAGTGCCATCTTCTTTCAAGCTTGGATACTCGGTAGATATATCGGCCGGGTCTAGCTCTGGTAGCCATGCTTTGGCCTGGCTCAAGGCTGTCACAGCACCGGCGCAGATGATCGCTTCATCTCAGTAAACCTCTCAGGCAGAACAGAAATCTTCTTCAAGACATCAATCAAGAGAGTAGGTTCTTGATTAGCCGGAGAAATTGTGGCCAGTGCGTGCTGAGTCATAATATATAGCTATTCAACAAGTGTGTAAACAACCTTGAGCTTCACAAGCATCTCCTGGCTAAGATTGCTGCTCCTGGGACCTAAATAATAATCATAGATTGGTTAGAGGCGGATTATACAGTCAAGGAAGAGATTCAAATTTGATACTAGCAAGGCGACTCACCAAAGATAGCAAAAACCATCTGAGACACATGGCGTTTTAAGTCGGTAAGCTCAGTGGTCACCTCCTGAAGAGCCGCCTCCGCCTTCTCAGCCCACTGTATCAAGGCAGTTTTTTCTTCAGCCCAGGTGTTTCTTTCAACCTCAAAGCTGGTCTTTAGTTTTTCCGTTTCAGCCACGCTAAATTGGAATTTTGAGTCGGCCTTCCGGGTCTCAGATTCTTGGTACTCCAGCCAAGTCCTCACGTCAGTCAATTCTGATTGAAGTTGAGTAGTGGTGGCCTGTACATACACCGGTTCAAAATCATGCTCAGATTTGGATTACAGAAATGAAGTCCCAAGCCTTTTGCAAGCAACAACACTTGGCACTTGGGGGCTAATGCCTGCTGAAAAAAGTCATTCATACACCGGCTTATGTGAATAAGTCCCAAGCACTTTGCAAGCAAGAGTACTGGGCACTTGGGGGCTAATGCATATTGCTTGTCTTTTTCCTACTTTATGATGACCCGGTTGTGCTGCAAACGGTCACAGCCGGCTCATGGGGGCTACACAAATAAAGTTCTACTTTATACACAAGGATAGAAAGGACCGGCTCATTCATGCTGATTAAACCGGCCCTTGGGGGCTACCAATTCAGTGTTAATCATTATAGATCTGCTTTAACCCGGAATGTGTAAGCCGGATTTTTGAAGGTTTCTATCAAAGGGTATTATTTAGACTCATGGTTAATCTAAGTATACAACATATTCAATTCCATCATAAATAGTAGACTTGGGGGCTGACAGGATGTGCATAATTCAATTGACAAGGAGTTCATACCTCAAATTTTTGATGCATCTGCCTCACCATGTCGACTTCAAGATCACGGATGGTGTGCACTTGATTGAGATAGCCAGAATATACTTCACCAATGCCGAGTTGAGAGTAGTTGGCAACATCAAATCTCACTTTTCGCTGTTGAACGTGTTCTTCCTTAGCGGAGTGCTTCGCCAAGACAGTAGGTCTTCCCGGCTCTCTAAAGCCGGTGCTGGTAATCACCACATCATCATCATGTGTCTCAGCCGTTTTGAATGGGCTTGAGGATTTAGTATTCAGTGGAATGTTCTTCGTCTGGTCAATGGAAGAGTCAGAAATTTCTGGTGGAACATCAAGAACAGGTTCTTCTTGTTTTGGTGCAGAGGTGTCAGACGCAGGAATCAGTTGCTCCGGTTCATTGACTTTGGGGTCTTCAGCCGGCTTGGTCACCCTTGCCTTCTTGCTAGGCTTGGACTTTCCACTACATGGGTCATGAGAGGCCAGTGTAAATATAAAGGAGCATAAGAAGCAAATAATAAGTATTTGCTATTGTTGGAAATATGCCCTAGAGGCAATAATAAAATGGTTATTATTATATTTCCTCGTTCATGATAATTGTCTTTTATTCATTCTATAATTGTGTTATCCGGAAATCGTAATACATGTGTGAATAAATAGACCACAACATGTCCCTAGTGAGCCTCTAGTTGACTAGCTCATTTATCAATAGATGGTCACGGTTTCCTGACCATGGACATTGGATGTCATTGATGACGGGATCACATCATTGGAAGAATGATGTGATGAACGAGACCCAATCCTAAGCATAGCACAAGATCGTGTAGTTCGTTTGCTAGAGCTTTTCCAATGTCAAGTATCATTTCCTTAGACCATGAGATCGTGTAACTCCCGGATGCCGTAGGAGTGCTTTGGGTGTACCAAACATCACAACGTAACTGGGTGACTATAAAGGTATACTACAGGTATCCCCGAAAGTGTCTGTTGGGTTGACATGGATCGAGATTGGGATTTGTCACTCTGTATGACGAAGAGGTATCTCTGGGCCCACTCGGTAATGCATCATCATAATGAGCTCAAAGTGACTAAGTGGTTGGTCACGGGATCATGCATTACGGTACGAGTAAAGTGACTTGCCGGTAACGAGATTGAACGAGGTATTAGGATACCGACGATCGAATCTCGGGCAAGTAATGTACCGATTGACAAAGGGAATTGTATACGGGATTACTTGAATCCTCGACATCGTGGCTCATTCGATGAGATCATCGTGGAACATGTGGGAGCCAACATGGGTATCCAGATCCCGCTGTTGGTTATTGGACGGAGAGTCGTCTCGGTCATGTCTGCATGTCTCCCGAACCCGTAGGGTCTACACACTTAAGGTTCGGTGACGCTAGGGTTGCAGAGATACTAGTATGAGGTAACCCAAAAGTTGTTCGGAGTCCCGGATGAGATCCCGGACGTCACGAGGAGTTCCGGAATGGTCCGGAGGTGAAGAATTATATATAGGAAGTCCAGTTTCGTTCACCGGGTGGGGCCACCTATCCCGGAGGGCCCCATGGGCTGTAGTGGGAGGGGAACCAGCCCCTGGTGGGCTAGTGCGCCCCCCTTGGGCCCCCCCTTGGCTTGGGGGGCAAGACACCCCCTTTGGCCGCCCCCCTTGAGATGGGATCTCCAAGGGGGCCGGCGCCCCCTGGCCCCTATATAAAGAGGGGGGTGGGTGGGCAGCCGCACCCAAGTCCCTGGCGCCTCCCTCTCATAGAGCTTGGCGAAGCCCTGCCGAGATCGCCGCTGCTTCCACCACCACGCCGTCGTGCTGCTAGATCTCCATCAACTTCTCCCTCCACCTTGCTGGATCAAGAAAGAGGTGACGTCTTCCCCAACCGTACGTGTGTTGAACGCGGAGGTGCCGTCCGTTAGGCACTAGGATCATCGGTGATTTGGATCATGACGAGTATGACTCCCTCAACCCAGTTCTCTTGAATGCTTCCGCACGATCTACAAGGGTATGTAGATGCACTCCTCTCTCTCGTTGCTATATGACTCCATAGATTGATCTTGGTGAAGCGTAGAATTTTTTTATTTTCTGCAACGTTCCCCAACAGTGGCATCATGAGCTAGGTCTATGCATAGTTTCTATGCACGAGTAGAACACAAACTTGTTGTGGGCGTAGATGTTGTCAATTTTCTTGCCACTACTAGTCTTATCTTGCTTCGGCGGCATCGTGGGATGAAGCGGCCCGGACTGACGTTACACGTACGCTAAAGTGAGACAGGTTCCACCGACTGACATGCACTAGTTGCATAAGGTGGCTAGCGGGTGTCTGTCTCTCCCACTTTAGTTGGAGCGGATTCGATGAAAAGGGTCCTTATGAAGGGTAAATAGAAATTGGCATATCACGTTGTGGTTTTACGTAGGTAAGAAATGTTCTTGCTAGAAACCTATAGAAGCCACGTAAAAACATGCAACAACAATTAGAGGACGTCTAACTTGTTTTTGCAACATATGCCTTGTGATGTGATATGGCCAAAAGGATGTGATGAATGAAATATATGTGATGTATGAGATTGATCATGTTCTTGTAATAGGAATCACGACTTGCATGTCGATGAGTATGACAACCGGCAGGAGCCATAGGAGTTGTCTTTATTTTTTGTATGACCTGTGTTTCATTGAATAATGCCATGTAAATTACTTTACTGTATTGCTAAACACGTTAGCCATAGAAGTAGAAGTAATCGTTGGCGTGACAACTTCATGAAGACACGATGATGGAGATCATGATGATGGAGATCATGGTGTCATGCCGGTGACGAAGATGATCATGGCGCCCCGAAGATGGAGATCAAAGGAGCAATATGATATTGGCCATATCATGTCACTATTTGATTGCATGTGATGTTTATCATGTTTTGCTTCTTATTTGCTTAGTACGACGGTAGTAAATAAGATGATCCCTTATAACAATTTCAAGAAAGTGTTCCCCTAACTGTCTTGCATTCTATGAAAGTTCGTTGTTTGAAGCACCACATGATGATCGGTGTGATAGATTCTAACATTCACATACAACGGGTGTAAGACAGATTTACACATGCAAAACACTTAGGCTGACTTGACGAGCCTAGCATGTACAGACATGGCCTCGGAACACAAGAGGCCGAAAGGTCGAACATGAGTCGTATGGAAGATACGATCAACATGGAGATGTTCACCGATGAAGACTAGTCCGTCTCACGTGATGATCGGACACGGGCTAGTCGAGTCAGATCATGTATCACTTGGATGACTAGAGGGATGTCTAATCTGAGTGGAAGTTCATTAAATAATTTTATTAGATGAACTTAATTATCATGAACTTAGTCTAAAAACCTTTGCAAAATGTCTTGTAGATCAAATGGCCAACACTCATGTCAACCTCAACTTCAACGCGTTCCTAGAGAAAACCAAGCTGAAAGATGATGGCAGCAACTATTGGATTGGGTCCGTAACACGAGGATCATCCTCATAGCTGCCAAGAAAGCATATGTCCTAGAAGGACCGCTAGGTGAAGCACCCATGCCGAGAACCAAGGCGTTATGAGCGCTTGCCACCACATGCTTGATGATTACTCCCTCGTTCAGTGCGGCATGCTTTACAGCTTAGAACCGGGGCTCCAAAAGCGTTTTGAGCTACACGGAGCATATGAGATGTTCGAAGAGCTGAAAATGGTTTTCCAAGCTCATGCCCGGGTTGAGAGATATGAAGTCTTCGACAAGTTCTACAGTTGTAAGATGGAGGAAAATAGTTGTGTCAGTGAGCACATACTCAAAATGTCTGGGTTGCACAACCGCTTGTCCTAGCTGGAGATTAACCTCCCGGACGAGGCGGTCATTGACAGAATCCTTCAGTCGCTCCCACCTAGCTACAAGAGCTTTGTGATGAACTACAATATGCAGGGGATGGTGAAAACTATTCCTGAAGTATTTTCAATGCTGAAATCAGCAGAGGTGGAAATCAAAAAGGAACATCAAGTGTTGATGGTCAATAAAACCACTAGTTTCAAGAAAGGCAAGGGTAAGAAGAACTTCAAGGACGGCAAGGGAGTTGCCGCGCCCGGTAAGCTAGTTGCCGGGAAGAAGCCAAAGAATGGACCCAAACCTGAGACTGAGTGCTTTTATTGCAAGGGAAAGGGACGCTGGAAGCAGAACTGCCCCAAATACTAAGCAGACAAGAGGCCGGTAACACCAAAGGTATATGTGATATACATGTAATTGATGTGTACCTTACCAGTACTCGTACTAGCTCCTGGGTATTTGATACCGGTGCGGTTTCTCATATTTGTAACTCAAAGCAGGAGTTGTGGAATAAGCAGAGACTAGCGAAGGACGAGGTGACGATGCGCGTCGGGAATGGTTCCAAGGTTGATGTGATCGCCGTCGGCACGCAACCTCTACATTTACCTACGGGATTAGTTTTAAACCTCAATAATTGTTATTTAGTGCCAGTTTTGAGCATGAACATTGTATCTGGATCTCGTTTAATGCGAGATGGCTACTCATTTAAATACGAGAATAATGGTTGTTCTGTTTATATGAGAGATATGTTTTATGGTCATGCCTCACTGGTCAATGGTTTATTCTTAATGAATCTTGAACGCGATGTTACACATATTCTTAGTGTGAATACCAAAAGATGTAAAGTTGATAACGATAGTCCCACATACTTGTGGCACTGCCACCTTGGTCACATTGGTGTCAAACGCATGAAGAAGCTCCATGCTGATGGACTTTTGGAGTCTCTTGATTATGAATCATTTGACACGTGGGAACCATGCCTTATGGGCAAAATGACCAAGACTCCGTTCTCCGGAACAATGGAGCGAGCAACCAACTTATTGGAAATCATACATACTGATGTGTGCGGTCCAATGAGCGTTGAGGCTCACGGAGGATATCGTTATGTTCTCACTCTCACTAACAACTTGAGTAGATATGGGTATGTCTACTTGATGAAACACAAGTCCGAGACCTTTGAAAAGTTCAAGGAATTTCAGAATGAGGTAGAGAATCAACGTGACCGAAAGATAAAGTTCTTACGATCAGATCGTGGGGGAGAATATTTAAGTCACGAATTTGGTACGCACTGAAGGAAATGTGGAATCATTTCACAACTCATGCTGCTGAACACCTCGGTAGAATAAAGGTGTCCGAACGTCGTAATCGCACTCTATTGGATATGGTGCGTACTATGATGTCACTCACCGATTTACCACTATCATTTTGGGGATACGCTCTAGAGACAGCTACATTCACTTTAAATAGGGCACCGTCTAAATCCGTTGAGACGACACCGTATGAAATATGGTTTGGGAAGAAACCTAAGCTGTCGTTTCTAAAAGTTTGGGGATGCGATGCTTATATCAAGAAGCTTCAACCTGAAAAGCTCGAACCCAAGTCGGAAAAATGTGTCTTCATAGGATACCGTAAGGAAACCATTGGGTATACCTTCTACCTAAGATCCGAAGGCAAGATCTTTGTTGCCAAGAACGGGTCTTTTTTGGAGAAAGAGTTTCTCTCGAAAGAATTAAGTGGGAGGAAAGTGGAACTTGATGAAGTACTACCTCTTGAAAGTAGCGCAGCTCAGGAAGATGTTCCTGTGGTGCCTGCACTGACTAGAGATGAAACTAATGATGATGATCAAGTGTAACGCCCTTGATGCGGCTATATCTCCCACGTGTCGAAGCACGACTTAGAGGCATAACCGCATTGAAAGCAATGTCGCAAGTGAGGTAATCTTCGCACAACCCATGTAATACATAAGGGAAAAAGATACATAGTTGGCTTACAATCGCCACTTCACACAATTACATAAATAAAGCATTACATCATCCAGATACAATCAAGGTCCGACTACGGAACCAAAATAAAAGAAGAACCCCAAATGCGACAAAGGTCCCCGATCGACCCCAACCGGGCTCCACTCTTGATCAACTAGAACAAAACAACACAAAGGGCAAGATCTTCATCGAGCTCCTCCTTGAGCTTGGTTGCGTCACCGCTTTCGGTAACATAGGCACCGCAAACTGGTTTTGAAGTATCCGGTGAGCCACGAGGACTCAGCAATCCCATTACCATGGGTATCAAGACTAGCAAAGCTTAATGGGAAAGGAAGGGGTAAAGTGGTGAGGTTGCAGCAGCGACTAGGCATGATATGGTGGCTAACATACGCAAATGAGAGCGAGAAGAGAAACAAGCGGAACGGTAGTGAAGCTAGCAATGATCAAGAGGTGATCCTGAACACCTACTTACGTCAAACATAACACAGAAACCGTGTTCACTTCCCGGACTCCGCCGAGAAGAGACCATCACGGCTACACACGCGGTTGATGTGTTTTAGTTCGGATCTGGTGTCAAGTTATCTACAACCGGACATTAACAAATTCCCATCTGCCACATAACCGCGGGCACGGCTCTCGAAAGTTTATACCTGCAGGGTGTCCCAACAAGCCCATGACAAGATCTCGCGATCATTGAAGGAATAGACCTTCACCCGGGACACTCCGATCAGACTCGGTATCCCGGTACATCAAGACATTTTGACAATGGTAAAACAAGACCAGCAAGACCTCCCGGCGTGCCGACATCCTGATAGTAGCCGCGCGTATCTCGTCTCAGGCCACGACCGGATGAGCAGTACGTACGGCAACCGACGATACCCCAAGTTGCCTAGGGGCGGCACCGCAAGTGGCTCTAGTTTGGGCCAACACTTAGACAAGCATTGGCCCGGGGGGGCTGAAATAAAGATGACCCTTGGGTTAATTACTCCCAAGGGAAAAGTAGGTGGTGGTGAGGCAAATGGTAAAAGGCAATGTTGGGCCTTGCTGGACAAGTTTTATTCAAAGCGAACTGTCAGGGGGGTCCCATAAATCACCCGACCGCGTTAGGAAAGCAAAATCCGGGAACATAACACCGGTATGACGGAAACTAGGGCGGCAAGAGTGGAACAAAACACCAGGCATAAGGCCGAGCCTTCCACCCTTTACCAAGTATATAGATGCATTAATAATATAAGAGATATTGTGATATCCCAACCAAAATCCTGTCCACCATGGAGAAATCTTCAACTTCACCTGCAACTAGCAACGCTATAAGAGGGGCTGAGCAAAGCGGTAACACAGACAAATAACGGTTTGCTAGGAATGGTGTCAAAGGTTAGAGGTTCATGGCAATATGGGATGGCTTGACAAACAGGTAATAGGTAGCGCAGCATAGCGAAAGAACAAGGCAACTAGCATAGCAATGATAGTAGTGAGATCCAGGGTAGCGGTCATCTTGCCTGAAATCCCGCAAGGAAGAAGAACGAGTCCATGAAGAAGACAAACGGGGGTAGTCGAACAATCCTCGCAACTCCGAAACGAAACCGAAGCTAACGAGAGAAGCAAACCGGAAAGAAACAAACAACATAGTAAACAACCATCGCATAATCATGGCATGATGCACAATCAAGTATGATGCATGTCCGGTTTAATGAGGCATGGCATGGCAAAGTGCAACAAACAATGCTACAAGTTAAGTGGAGCTCAATATGCAACGAGTTGCATATTGACGGAACACCACATCAATTATTTAGTTCTCTCTTGTTTAAGCTACCCAACAATATTAAATGTTGATTAACATGGCAAGGGGTGGAGCATAACAAAACTACCTACCTAGGCAAGTTTAAATGAGGCCGGAAACAACGAACAACATTTCCGGAAAATCCCCATAAGCAATATTCGAATTTGGTACTTTTCTGACCTAAACCATATTTTAAGGTTGTTAAACAGGAAAATAAAGTGGACCATGTTAATCTAGGCATTTTTCCACCCCATTTACATATAAAGTTTATTTAAAACGGAGCAACGGTTATTTAGTTATGAAATAAATCATTTTAGCATGGCATTTGAGCAAATTAATGCAAACAGCAATTTAAACATTTTAAACATGGATGAAAGTGGCAACTAGACAATTTTCTGAGCATTTTACATGTATAAATCATTTTAAACCGATGCACGGTTTGTGAGTTATTAAATGCATGAAGCACAGGGGGTTTCCTGCAAATCTGTAAATCATTGGATAAAAGGAAATTCGCAGGATCAGGAAAAAAAATGAACGGGCCGAATCTGGTGGGCGCAAGCTACCATGTGGTGCGCTGGGGCGAGGGATAGGCTGGAGACTCACCATGGGCTTCGGCCCAGGAAGGAAGAGGAGGCAGGCCAGGGCTGGTGCGTGGGCCGGGGCGCTGCTGGGGCCGGCCCACGAGCCACGATGGATGCGGAAGGGCGCCGACCCGAGCTGTGCCACGGCGGGCGGCGGCGGCTGCCGCTCCCGGCGACGAAGCGGCCGGGCGGCGAGATGGACGGATCCGGCGCTCTGCCGGATCTGGTCCGAGGCGGGCCGGGCGGCGAAGCTAGGCGGCGGCGAACGGAGGCGCAAGGGGCCGGGCGGGCGAGGCCGAGGCGGCGGCGCGCGCTCCGGAAGGGTCGCCGGAACGCGGGCTCAGGCAGCTGCTGGCGTGGCAAAGCGGCGAAGGTCGGCGGCGCAGGCGAGGCGCGGGCGCGGAGGGACGGCGACGGCGAGGGCGGCACGAACCGCGGCGGGGTCGACCGGCAGGTCCGGTCTGGCGATGCTGTGCTGGCTCGTCCGGGCCCGATGGGCTCAGGCGGGCCCCGATCTGAGCAGGAGGGCAGCCGCGCGGAGAGATGGCGGGGGGTGACGTGGAGGCGTGTGATTGGTCGAGGGGGCGGCGGCGGACATGTCCGGCGGGAAGAAACGTCCGTGCGCGAGGAAAAATTAGGGTTTCGGGGGGAAATGATCCGAAATTTGGAAGGGGAGGGCCTATTTATAGGTAGAGGGAGCTAGGAGAGTCCAAATGAGGTGCGGTTTTCGGCCACGCGATCGTGATCGAACGACCGAGAGCATGGAGGGAGTTTGGTGGGTTTTAGGCCACTTTGGAAGGGTGTTGGGCTGCAACAAAGAGGGCTTTACTTTGCCTTGTTAACTGTTGGAGTATCAAACGACCTCCAAATGACACGAAACTTGACAAGCGGTCTACCGGTGTTATACCAAGGCCGCTTGGCAAACCTCGGGCCATTCTGAGAATGTTTAATACCCGCTCACAACAGAAGACAAAAGGGGACGCCGGATGACATAGGAGTGCCGGATTGCAAAACGGACAACGGGGAAAAGGCTCGGATGCATGAGATGAACATGTATGCCAATGCGATGCACATGATGACATGATAAAATGCAAATGATGTCATGGCAACGTGCAACACGCAAGCAAATGACATGGCAATGATGGCGGATAACTGGCGGACACCTGGCGTAACGAATCCGGGGCATTACAACACTCCACCACTACGAGAGGATCTCGTCCTGAGATCTAGGATGGCACCGGAGGGAAAAGGAAGAGGAAGAGAGAAGGTAAAACTAAGTTGCTTCTTTGATGAACGAGTGAAAACCATGAACCTTGAGAGGTTGAGCAAAATGAAATGAAGAAAACAACGAAGATGAGCAAAGTTGAAAACACTCCGTTAGAAAAAAGGAGCAAGGGATACAACGAGAACCAAGAGGTTTAGTGATAAGATAGATATTGAAACCACTCCGGTTAAAACTAGATAGAGGAGGAATAAGATTGATATAATTTGGGCAGCACTCCGACTGAAAGAAGAAGGAAAACTTGATAAGATGAAAAGAACTTGAAGAGATGACACAACACTCCGGTTAAATGGATAAGCAAGAAAAGAACACGATCCTCACCATCGGGATGATGAGTGAAAAGAGCAACATCACAATGCCTCCGTAAGAAAGAATAGAAGTAGATCACAGGAATAACAGAATGTAGGAGAAAATGCCAACTTCTGCCACAAATGTGCTTGGAAATCATCCTTGCAAAGAAGGATCGAACGGAGTTGTTGGAAAATCAACAACGAGAAGCACAAGCTTGTTGTGGGCTTATGTAAACATCTCAAAACTTGAGGTGAAATTCTGCCACTATCAAAATCAATTGCTTGCTTGAGATCAATGAAGAGATGAAAACTGCTTCACCAAGATGATAGAGATATAACTTGGATCATTGATAAGCACCACAAATAGCAATATTCCTTAGGGAAGGCTTTAGGTGAAATCTATAACAAGATAACTCCAAAGAAGAGATTGATGGATTTAAAATACCTCATTCTTGACAACAATATGAATCATGAACCATGAAGGAAATTGTCAAGAGTGACATAACACCACTCAAAAGATAAGGTAGAAAGAATTGCACTTTGGAATGCAAGATCAAGAATGCTTGAACTCCTCAAAACAAGACATGTGTTGAACACCATGTTAATTTTTAGAGTATAGCTTGGCTGATCTTAACTTCAAGAGAAATCTTGAAGAACAATTGAAGAATGAAAAGAATCCTTGACGAACCCCCATGTAGAGCCTCCATGAAGAACTCCGGTAAAAAAGGATGATACAAAGAAAGAGAAGTTGAAAACACAAGGTGAAGCCTTGCAATGATTTAGATGGGTCTTCGCGACGAGATAATGCGGAAAAGTTGAAACTCCGGAAAAGAAAAGAATTGAATCACCTCAAGGAAATAAGAATAAGATTTATTGTATGCTTATCCTTCATCAAATTAAATTGATGACAAGCAACGGATTTGGCATACTACTTATTCCCGTAGAAAGGATTAAGAGGGATATATCAAAACTTGAGAAGGTCTTCAACGAACCACCGGTAGGATTGGAACAACAAATGAATTGATATGATAACAAAGGAAAAGAATCTGAAGGAACCACCGATGGGATTTGGAAACAACGAGTGAATTAAAATGATAACAAAGGGAGTGAAATCTTGAACGAACCACCATAAGAATTGAAAATGAACGTAGCAAAGGCACAATTCACCGGGAAGAATTGGAAAACGAATGAAGATATTTGAGGGGATTTAGATACATGAGAACGAAGAGATCATGAGCTGATTAGAGGATATTTGAATGATGCACCGGTAAGATTTGGAGAACGAGAGCTGAAAGCTTGAATGAATAATACTGAGATGATGGGCTTCAAAGAATGAAACTGAAAAGACTCCTAAAATGCTCTGGATGGGTGAAAAAGATTCTCACAATCGAAAACAATTATGAGAGGATGGCAACAAGCTAGCATCATGAATTTTGAAGAGAATGGACCAAGATTTAAGAGAAATCCTTCTTCGGTCTTCAAATGATGAGAATGACAACGAGAAACACCACCAAGAATTATTGAGGCACACCAGAAGAATCAAAAGCGAAAAGGTTGAGCCAACTATGAAAAGAATTTGAAAGATCTTGGAGAAAAGCATTTGACTGATGATAACTCATTCTTACGTCAAACTTGGAGAAGAATTTTAGGATAGCTCTGGGAAAATAGAAGAGTGAGGTAAGATCCTGGGAAAAGACCTGTGGGTTAGGGCCCACTCAAAAGAACACCGTTGGAAATGATTTAAAGAGAGATTGCACCGGTTGAATTAAATGGCTTGAATGAGATAACAATCTCCAAATGGCTTGAATGGATTAAGAATGGAAACACAAATCTTCCAAGATATCTTGAGCACTCCGGAATAACAAATAGCGAAAAGTAGAATGATAATGAGGTGCACCGGTATGAGAAGACATTGAAATGAGGAAAAAGGTATGATCGACAAAACTTGACTTGAATCCACCGGAGAAGAGAAAGGAATGAGGAATGACGAACTAGAAACTTTTGAGCATCTTCATGGGAAATCACCGGATAAGAACATTGATTGAAAAGAGCGAAGAGACTTCACATGAATAAATGGATACTTGGTAACGAAATCTGAGTCCTTGAGGAAAAGGGTGGGAGGGTGGCAAAAACAAAGGCAACTTGGGACGGTTGAAACAAACACCGTTGAGAAAATCTTAGAATTGATCTCACAAATGTTGAAATGATCGGATCCACTTGAAGAGAAGCACACCGGTTGGAAAGGAGTTAACATGACAACCTCAATGATCAAAAGGATTAGTATTCACATAGCAATATGAGAACACCGTTTAGGAAAAAGGTATGGATTCAACATTTGACATCGAAGCAACTCGAATACCACAAATAAAACAAAACAAAGGATTGGCTACCAGAATAAGCCGGAAACAGACATATGATAGAGATTTACCCAATCCCATATCATGCGTCTGTCGGAAAGATATCCTAAGCGCTACTTGAATTCCCACCTATAAAACTCCCGAAACTTTCTGGTTATGCAATCTGGTGTTGGGGATACAGGGGAAGCAATATATCTCACCCAAACTAACAATACCTACATCCAAGCTGTATCCATCCGTCAACACATAACCAAGAAACCTTCGGAAATCGTCTACCTCAACCTTCAAAAAGCATCCGTTATACAAGTCATGGCAATACTCCGTACTCACCTCGATCTTTGGGTTATTGGGGTTATCTCACCAACAAGCGCATAAAAGAGATTTTCGATGTCGGCGTACTAAACTCAGGTATTCCAGAACTGCAACGATAAAATTATGACGACAACACCTCAGAGCTCAACTCCCCGGGACACCTCCACTAAAAAAAACCCCTGCTAACGGGAGGCACCAAGACAATGTTGTCATCATAAAACCATCGGAACGATTCTAAGATACCCGCGTGATCCTAAAATTTTTTTTTAGTGAAATTTGAGAAGAGAAGAGTCAAGACTCTATGTCAGGAGACCTCACCAGAGCGACGAAGGAACTGAGGAGTAAAAAGAATTCCTAACTCACCGATATATATAATCCTAAATGACTCAAAACATTTTTCTAGACACAACTCGGCCGCTAAAAACGATCAAGCAGTGGGGCTCCTAAGGTCGGGGAAGGCTCTGATTACCAACTTGTAACGCCCTCGATGCGGCTATATCTCCCACGTGTCGAAGCACGACTTAGAGGCATAACCGCATTGAAAGCAATGTCGCAAGTGAGGTAATCTTCGCACAACCCATGTAATACATAAGGGAAAAAGATACATAGTTGGCTTACAATCGCCACTTCACACAATTACATAAATAAAGCATTACATCATCCAGATACAATCAAGGTCCGACTACGGAACCAAAATAAAAGAAGAACCCCAAATGCGACAAAGGTCCCCGATCGACCCCAACTGGGCTCCACTACTAATCAACTAGAACAAAACAACACAAAGGGCAAGATCTTCATCGAGCTCCTCCTTGAGCTTGGTTGCGTCACCGCCATAACATAGGCACCGCAAACTGGTTTTGGAAGTATCTAGTGAGCCACGAGGACTCAGCAATCCCGTTACCATGGGTATCAAGACTAGCAAAGCTTAATGGGAAAGGAAGGGGTAAAGTGGTGA
This sequence comes from Aegilops speltoides, assembly GCA_021437245.1. NCBI lineage: Eukaryota > Viridiplantae > Streptophyta > Magnoliopsida > Poales > Poaceae > Aegilops > Aegilops speltoides. Next base: position 135,379,629 of record CM038141.1, read on the forward strand.
GGTTGCAGCAGCGACTAGGCATGATATGGTGGCTAACATACGCAAATGAGAGCGAGAAGAGAAACAAGCGGAACGGTCGTGAAGCTAGCAATGATCAAGAGGTGATCCTGAACACCTACTTACGTCAAACATAACACAGAAACCATGTTCACTTCCCGGACTCCGCCGAGAAGAGACCATCACGGCTACACACGCGGTTGATGTGTTTTAGTTCGGATCTAGTGTCAAGTTATCTACAACCGGACATTAACAAATTCCCATCTGCCACATAACCACGGGCACGGCTCTCGAAAGTTTGTACCCTGCAGGGGTGTCCCAACTTAGCCCATGACAAGCTCTCGCGATCATTGAAGGCATAGACCTTCACCCGAGACACTCCGATCAGACTCGGTATCCCGGTACATCAAGACATTTCGAAAATGGTAAAACAAGACCAGCAAGACCTCCAGGCGTGCCGACATCCTGATAGTATCCGCGCGTATCTCGTCTCAGGCCACGACCGGATGAGCAGCGACGTCTGACAACCGACGATACCCCAAGTTGCCTAGGGGCGGCACCGCAAGTGGCTCTAGTTTGGGCCAACACTTAGACAAGCATTGGCCGGGGCTGAAATAAAGATGACCCTTTGGTTAATTACTCCCAAGGGAAAAGTAGGTGGTGGTGAGGCAAATGGTAAAAGGCAATGTTGGGCCTTCTGGACAAGTTTTATTCAAAGCGAACCGTCGGGGGTCCCATAAATCACCCGACCGCGTTAGGACGCAAAATCCGGGAACATAACCCCGTATGACGGAAACTAGGGCGGCAAGAGTGGAACAAAACACCGTGCATAAGGCCGAGCCTTCCACCCTTTACCAAGTATATAGATGCATTAATAATATAAGAGATATTGTGATATCCCAACAAAATCCTGTCCACCATGGAGAAATCTTCAACTTCACCGCAACTAGCAACGCTATAAGAGGGCTGAGCAAAGCGGTAACATAGCCAAACAACGGTTTGCTAGGAATGGTGTCAAAGGTTAGAGGTTCATGGCAATATGGGATGGCTTGACAAACAGGTAATAGGTAGCGCAGCATAGCGAAAGAACAAGGCAACTAGCATAGCAATGATAGTAGTGAGATCCAGGGTAGCGGTCATCTTGCCTGAAATCCCGCAAGGAAGAAGAACGAGTCCATGAAGAAGACAAACGGTAGTAGTCGAACAATCCTCACAACTCCGGAACGAAACCGAAGCTAACAAGAGAAGCAAACCGGAAAGAAACAAACAACATAGTAAACAACCATCGCATAATCATGGCATGATGCACAATCAAGTATGATGCATGTCCGGTTTAATGAGGCATGGCATGGCAAAGTGCAACAAACAATGCTACAAGTTAAGTGGAGCTCAATATGCAACGAGTTGCATATTGACGGAACACCACATCAATTATTTAGTTCTCTCTTGTTTAAGCTACCCAACAATATTAAATGTTGATTAACATGGCAAGGGGTGGAGCATAACAAAACCACCTACCTAGGCAAGTTTAAATGAGGCCGGAAACAACGAACAACATTTCCGGAAAATCCCCATAAGCAATATTCGAATTTGGTACTTTTCTGACCTAAACCATATTTTAAGGTTGTTAAACAGGAAAATAAAGTGGACCATGTTAATCTAGGCATTTTTCCACCCCATTTACATATAAAGTTTATTTAAAACGGAGCAACGGTTATTTAGTTATGAAATAAATCACTTTAGCATGGCATTTGAGCAAATTAATGCAAACAACAATTTAAAAATTTTAAACATGGATGAAAGTGGCAAAATATTAAACTAGACAATTTTCTGAGCATTTTACATGTATAAATCATTTTAAACCGATGCACAGTTTGTGAGTTATTAAATGCATGAAGCACAGGGGGTTTTCTGCAAATCTGTAAATCACTGGATAAAAGGAAATTCGCAGGATCAGGAAAAAAAATGAACGGGCCGAATCTGGTGGGCGCAAGCTAACATGTGGTGCGCTGGGGCGAGGGATAGGCTGGAGACTCACCATGGGCTTCGGCCCAGGAAGGAGGAGGAGGCAGGCCAGGGCTGGTGCGTGGGCCGGGGCGCTGCTGGGCCGAGGCCCACGCGGGCACGATGGAGGCGAGTGGGGCGCTCGACCCGAGCCGTGCACAGCGGCGCGGCGGCTGCTGCCGCTCCGGCGACGAGCGGGCCGGGCGGCGAGGGAGATGGACGGATCCGGCGCTCTGCCGGATCTAGTCCGAGGCGGGCCGGGCGGCGAAGCTAGGCGGCGGCGAACGGAGGCGGCGGCTCCGGGAAGGGTCGCCGGAACGCGGGCTCTCGCGACAGCAGCCGGGCGGCGCAGCAAAGCGGCGAAGGTCGGCGGCGTGGCGAGGCGCGGCGCGGGCGAGGGGACGGCGACGGCGAGGCGGCACCGTGGCGGCGGGTCGGCCGGCAGGTCCGGTCTTGTGCGCGCTGCTGAACTCGTCCGGGCCCGATGGGCTCAGGCGGGCCCGATCTGAGCGATGAGGGCCCGCAGTGGAGACGGCGGCGGGATGACGTGGCGGCGTCACGATTACACCAAGGGGCGGCGGTGGACATGTCCGTCGCGGGGGAAGAAACGTCCGTGGCGCGAGGAAAAATTAGGGTTTCGGGGGGAAATGATCCGAAATTTGGAAGGGAAGGGCCTATTTATAGGTAGAGGGAGCTAGGAGAGTCCAAATGAGGTGCGGTTTTCGGCCACGCGATCGTGATCGAACGACCGAGAGCATGGAGGGAGTTTGGTGGGTTTTGGGCCACTTTGGAAGGGTGTTGGGCTGCAACAAAGAGGGCTTTACTTTACCTTGTTAACCGTTGGAGTATCAAACGACCTCCAAATGGCACGAAACTTGACAGGCGGTCTACCGGTGTTATACCAAGGCTGCTTGGCAAACCTCGGGCCATTCCGAGAATGTTTAATACCCGCTCACAACAGAAGACAAAAGGGGACGCCGGATGACATAGGAGTGCCGGATTGCAAAACGGACAATGGGGAAAAGGCTCGGATGCATGAGACGAACATGTATGCCAATGCGATGCACATGATGACATGATAAAATGCAAATGATGTCATGGCAACGTGCAACATGCAAGCAAATGACATGGCAATGACGGCGGATAACTGGCGGACACCTGGCGCAACGAATCCGGGGCGTTACATCAAGGTACTTCAGATCAAGTTACTACTGAACTTCGTAGGTCCACAAGGACACGTTCCACACCAGAGTGGTATGGCAACCCTGTCCTGGAAATCATGTTGTTAGACAACGGTGAACCTTCGAACTATGAAGAAGCAATGGCGGGCCTAGATTCCAACAAATGGCTTGAAGCCATGCAATCCAAGATAGGATCCATGTATGAAAACAAAGTATGGACTTTGACAGACTTGCCCGATGATCGGCGAGCGATAGAAAACAAATGGATCTTTAAGAAGAAGATGGACGTGGATGGTAATGTTACCATCTATAAAGCTCGACTTGTTGCTAAGGGTTATAAACAAGTTCAAGGGGTTGACTACGATGAGTCTTTCTCTCCCGTAGCAAAGCTGAAGTCCGTCCGAATCATGTTAGCAATTGCCGCATACTATGATTATGAGATATGGCAAATGGACGTCAAAACGGCATTCCTTAATGGCCATCTTAAGGAAGAACTATATATGATGCAGCCAAACGGTTTTGTCGATCCTAAGAATGCTAACAAGGTATGCAAGCTCCAGCGCTCCATCTATGGTCTGGTGCAAGCATCTCGGAGTTGGAACATTCGCTTTAATGAAATGATCAAAGCGTTTGGGTTTATGCAGACTTATGGAGAAGCCTGCGTTTACAAGAAAGTGAGTGGGAGCTCTGTAGCATTTCTCGTATTATATGTGGATGACATAATTTTGATGGGAAATGATATAGAACTTTAGGACAACATTAAGGCCTACTTGAATAAGTGTTTTTCAATGAAGGACCTTGGAGAAGCTGCTTACATATTAGGCATCAAGATCTATAGAGATAGATTGAGGCGCCTCATAGGTCTTTCACAAAGCACATACCTTGATAAGATATTGAAGAAGTTCAATATGGATCAGTCCAAGAAGGGGTTCTTGCACATGTTGCAAGGTGTGAAATTGAGCTCGGCTCAATGTCCCACCACGGCAGAAGATAGAGAAAAGATGAGTGTCGCCCCTATGCCTCAGCCATAGGGTCTATCATGTATGCCATCTTGTGTACCGGACTGATGTAAACCTTGCCGTAAGTTTGGTAGGAAGGTACCAAAGTAATCCCGCATGGAACACCGGACAGCGATCAAGAACATCTGAAGTACCGAAAAGGACTAAGGATATGTTTCTCGATATGGAGGTGACAAAGAGCTCGTCAGTAAGGGTTATGTCGGCGCTTAGCTTCGACCACGATCTGATGACTCTAAGTCACAAACCGGATCGTGTATATTTTGAATGGTGGGGCGATGGTAGTGCGATTGCAAGAAAAGCGTCATGGCGGGATCTACATGTGAAGCGGAGTACATGGCAGCCTCGGAGGCAGCACATGAAGCAATATGGGTGAAGGAGTTCGTCACCGACCTAGGAGTCATACCCAATGCGTCGGGGCCGATCACACTCTTCTGTGACAATACTAGAGCTATTGCCCTTGCCAAGGAGCCCAGGTTTCACAAGAAGACCAGACACATCAAGCGTCGCTTCAACTCCATTCGTGAAAATGTTCAAGATGGAGACATAGATATTTGCAAAGTGCACACGGATCTGAATGTCGCAGATCCATTGACTAAACCTCTTCCGCGAGCAAAACATGATCAACACCAGAACTCTATGGGTGTTCGATTCATCACAATGTAACTAGAATATTGACTCTAGTGCAAGTGGGAGACTGTTGGAAATATGCCCTAGAGGCAATAATAAAATGGTTATTATTATATTTCCTCGTTCATGATAATTGTCTTTTAATCACGCTATAATTGTGTTATCCGGAAATCGTAATACATGTGTGAATAAATAGACCACAACATGTCCCTAGTGAGCCTCTAGTTTACTAGCTCGTTTATCAATAGATGGTCACAGTTTCCTGACCATGGACATTGGATGTCATTGATGACGGGATCACATCATTGGAAGAATGATGTGATGGACGAGACCCAATCCTAAGCATAGCACAAGATTGTGTAGTTCGTTTGCTAGAGCTTTTCCAATGTCAAGTATCATTTCCTTAGACCATGAGACCGTGTAACTCCCGGATGCCGTAGGAGTGCTTTCGGTGTACCAAACGTCACAACGTAACTGGGTGACTATAAAGGTTTACTACAGGTATCCCCGAAAGTGTCTGTTGGGTTGACACGAATCGAGACTGGGATTTGTCACTCCGTATGACGGAGAGGTATCTCTGGGCCCACTCGGTAATGCATCATCATAATGAGCTCAAAGTGACTAAGTGGTTGGTCATGGGATCATGCATTACGGATGCAGTCTGATGACTTGCGATAACGAGATTGAACGAGGTATTAGGATACCGATGATCGAATCTCGGGCAAGTAACGTACCGATTGACAAAGGGAATTGTATATGGGATTACTTGAATCCTCGACATCGTGGTTCATTCGATGAGATCATCGTGGAACATGTGGGAGCCAACATGGATATCTAGATCCCACTATTGGTTATTGGCCGGAGAGTCGTCTCGGTCATGTCTGCATGTCTCCTGAACCCGTAGGGTCTACACACTTAAGGTTCGGTGACGCTAGGGTTGTAGAGATACTAGTATGCGGTAACACGAAAGTTGTTCGGAGTCCCGGATGAGATCCCGGACATCACGAGGTGTTCCGTAATGGTCCGGAGGTGAAGAATTATATATAGGAAGTCCAGTTTCGGCCATCGGGAAAGTTTCGGGGGTCACCGGTATGGTACCGGGACCACCGGAAGGGTCCCGGGAGTCCACCGGGTGGGGCCACCTATCTCGGAGGGCCCCATGGGCTGAAGTGGGAGGGGAGCCAGCCCCTGGTGGGCTGGTGATCCCCCCTTGGCCCCCCTGTGCCTAGGGTTGGAAACCCTAGGGGTGGGGGCGCCCCACTTGGCTTGGGGGGCAAGCCACCCCCCTTGGCCACCGCCCCCCTTGAGATGGGATCTCCAAGGGGGCCGGCTCCCCCCTGCCCCCTACATAAAGAGGGGGGAGGTAGGGCAGCCGCACCCAAGTCCCTAGCGCCTCCCTCTCCCTCTACAACACCTCTCCCTCTCGTAGAGCTTGGCGAAGCCCTGCCGAGATCGCCGCTGCTTCCACCACCATGCCGTCGTGCTACTGGATCTCCATCAACCTCTCCCTCCCCCTTGCTGGATCAAGAAGGAGGTGATGTCTTCCCCAACCGCACGTGTGTTGAATGCGGAGGTGCCGTCCGTTCGGCACTAGGATCATCGGTGATTTGGATCACGATGAGTACAACTCCCTCAAACCCGTTCTCTTGAACACTTCTGGGCGATCTACAAGGGTATGTAGATGCACTCCTCTATCTCGTTGCTAGATGACTCCGTAGATTGATCTTGGTGAAGCGTAGAATTTTTTTTATTTTCTGCAACATTCCCCAGCAGTTATTACCCAGGAGCAGTTTTGAAAGCCGACAGCTGGGACTGGGATGAGTCACCGGAAGAGGGGCGAGAAGTTTCCTGATAATTTGAATCGTAAGAATCAAGTGGCTGGCGAATGAGACCCATCAAAGGATAAAAAGAGTTTAAATTTGGGATGACCTTGTTTCGACGTTTCCTTGGAGTGTTCGGTAAGCCGAAAGATAATTCTTCACCTTCGCTGGTACGAGTCTGTCATCGGCTCTCGTGCTGCTGTTGCTTCAAAAGAAAGTGAGGATCCATATGAGCCAAGGGATGTGAAAAGCTTACTTTCTGGGTTACTCTTCGAGTTTTCTGTCTTGGCAAAGGCTTGGAGTCAAAGGAAATAATAGTTACCTCTTCCTCGATTGCTTGACTGGCCCCCGTGTCGTCCTGATGATAATCAATGTCAATAAGATGGTTGAAAAAGGAGCCAAGAGAATTAAGAGCTACCTCCGACTCAGAGCTGTCGTTCAGTTCAAATAGCTCGGAAGTATTGGATTTCTTCTTATTCCTCTTGGCGGTTTTCTTGGCGGCTTTCTTGGCAGCCCTGGCCTTTTTGGCAGCTTCATGGTCGTATTTCTTCTTCCAAAAATCATCTTCAGCCTGTGAAAGTCATCAAAGTTGAGTTAACAGAGTATTTGAAGGACGAAGATAAAAGTAAATAATCTAAAGACCCACATCTGGTGGTGGGTTAAGTGTGCAGAAAGGGTTTAGACCCACTTTGCTGCAGTCGTCCGAGTCTTCATTCAGAAGGCTCTTCATCATTTCATTGATGGCAGCATCAGTTAAGCGCACAGAGTTGTGGCATAGTGGATCCTTTTTACCACCCGTGTAAGTACACATTAAGCCAGTTCGGCGACTCAAGGGTATGATCCGCCAAGCAACCCAGCATCGTACCAAGTCAATGCCAGTTAAACCGTTTCCCAATAGAGCCTTGACCTTTGCAATGGTGGGGGCGAGTTTTTTATGTTCAGCAGCGGTCAGCTTATCAGGAAGATGATGTTTTGAGTCAAGACGCTGGGCACGATAGCCTGGCAATGGGGTCTCGTCAGCCGGAGAGGTATCCATGCAATAGAACCATGCCTGGTTCCAATCTTTGGGATGACTCGGCAAGCGAGCATAGGGGAAGATATCATCTCTTCTCCGTTGAATTGAGATTCCGCAAAGTTCCAAGTTGGGTCCGTTCGAAAAGTCGTTTTGGCTGTTCAGATAAAAATATTCCCTAAACAATTCAACATTGGGCTCCTCTTGAAGGTATACTTTGCAGAAAACATGAAAATTGCAGATGTTTGACATGGAATTGGGTCCGATGTCTTGAGGACTGAGGGAGTCCTGGATTAGGGGGTATCCGGACAGCCGAACTATATGCTTCGTCCGAACTATTGGAGCGTGAAGATACAAGACTCAAGACTCCGTCCCGTGTCCGGATGGGACTCTCCTTTGCGTGGAAAACAAGCTTGGCGATCCGGATATTATATTTCCTTCCTTGTAACCGACTCCATGTAAACCCTAGCCCTCTCCGGTGTCTATATAAACCGGAGAGGTTGGTCCTTAGAGGGACGATCACAATCATAATCAGCATAGGCTAGCTTCTAGGGTTTAGCCTCTACAATCTCGTGGTAGATCTACTCTTGTACTACTCATATCATCAATATCAATCAAGCGGAAGTAGGGTTTACCTCCATCGAGAGGGCCCGAACACAGGTAAACATTGTGTCCCTTGCCTCTGTTACGATTAGCCTAAGACGCACAGATCGGGACCCCCTACCCGAGATCCGCCGGTTTTGAACCGACATTGGTGCTTTCATTGAGAGTTCCTCTGTGTCGTCCCTGCAAAGGCTTGATGGCTCCTTCAATTGTCAACAACACGGTCCAGGGTGAGACTTTTCTCCCCGGACAGATCTTCTTGTTCGGTGACTTCGCGACCGCGGGCAATTAAACAGCCAACTGGAGCAGATCGACAGCTCGCCCTAGCCACGTGCCAGTTGAAGCTTTGAACTCCACGACAGATATCCGCGGAGACTTGATCTTCAACGGAATCGGGCCTGTGCCAGGAGCGCCGGACAGTCACGATGAGCACGGCTTAGACCTGCTGTCGGACAATGCTTGGGATATCACCCCTGCAATAGCCCCGGACCTAAATTTGGGGTAGACTGCGTTGCCCAAGGACGGGTGGATGGACCCCGCCCCCATGCCGCACACTCATCGGCGGTAGAGCCGAACACATGCCTCACCCCTAAAGAAGCCTGTGACGCCGGACCCCCAGACTCGTATCCGGCTGGAGGTTCCAGTCCGCGCGCTCCCAAGGCCGCCGAGCCTGGTTGGGCTCCGGTAATGGAGTTCACCGCTGCGGATATCTTCCAGCACTCACCCCCTGGCGATGTGCTAAATTCGTTAAAGTCTCTCTCTTTGTCAGGAGACTCATGGCCGAACTATGTCTGGCTCGAGTGGGAAGTAGGCGACGAAGGAATTCGTTTCCCACCCACCACGCACTTCATTGCCATGGTCCATGATTTAACCAACGTGCTTGACTTCGACTCCGAAGGCATCGACGGTATGGACGACGATGCAGGAGAAGAACAGGAACCACCGCTCACGGGGCGGTGGACAACCACCTCCTCATATGATATATATGGTGGACACTCCGAAGGAAACCAATGGCGACAAGGCAACGGAGGATAACCCCTCAGGGAAGAAAGCAAAGCATGGGCGTCGTCGGCGCCGCTCCAAGCCCCGCCACAACAATACCGGCTCAGGAGACGAAAACAATCCGGATGGTGCCGAAGAGGAATACAACCCTGATCAGCCTGCCTTCGAGCAGGCCGAGCAGGAAGACGGGCAGGTCAGCCCAGAAGAACATGCGACGGATGGATATCCGGAGGAGGACAACTACATGCCCCTCTCTGAAGACGAGGTTAGCCTTGGCGACGATGTGTTTGGCGTGCCTGAGGACCCGGTGGAGCAGGAGCACTTTAAGCGCCGGCTCATGGCCACTGCGAGGAGCCTAAAAAAGAAGCAGCAGCAGCTCCAAGCTGATCAAGACCTGCTCACAGACAGATGGACTGATGTCCTGGCAGCCGAGGAATATGGACTCGAGCGCCACACGGCTGACCGGCCACCTCGTGGCCGGGATAAAACGGCATATCAACCCGAATACCAGCCCCCACCCCGACACCAATACACTACGGCCGGGGGCAATAGGTAACACCTGCAAGATATACTGGAAAACAAAGCAGGACAGCCAAGATCGATCTACGGATCGCGGGGGCGTGCCCCAACACGCGATGATGACCGTCACGCCGAATACACTATCAACAAGTCCTGCCGGGCCGAATACAGCCACCCAGACCCATTCGAACTGCGTAGCCACATAGCCCGGCACAGAGGCGCCGCACACCCCCTCTGCTTCACTAACGAAGTGATGGATCATGAATTCCCAAAAGGGTTCAAACCCGTAAACATCGAATCAGATGATGGCACAACAGACCCCGCAGTATGGATCGAAGATTTCCTTCTCCACATTCACATGGCCCACGGAGACGATCTACACGCCATCAAGTATCTTCCCCTTAAGCTCAAAGTACCGGCCCGGCACTGGCTAAACAGCCTGGCCGCAAATTCCATTGGCAGTTGGGAAAACCTGGAAGATGCGTTCTCGACAACTTCAGTGGCACATCGCGACGACCACCGGCCCGATGACTTGAGCCACATTACTCAACAGCCGGAGAGTCAGCCAGAAATTCGGACTCGGTTCCTAACTAAAAGAACCAAATAGTCGATTGCGCGGACGCCGAAGCCCTGGCGGCCTTTAAGCATAATATCCGTGACGAGTGGCTCGCCGGACACCTCGGTCAGGAAAAGCCCAAGTCCATGGCAGCACTCACAACACTAATGACCCGCTTTTGTGCGGGCGAAGACAGCAGGTTGGCTCGCAGTAGCACCACGCCACATTCCGGCACCTCGGATGTCCGCGACAATAACGGCAAGCCACGATGCAACAGACATAAGCGACGGAACAATGGCGACAACGCTGAAGACACGGCAGCGTCAATGCGGATTCAGCGGATCCAAATCGGTCGTGGAAAAAGCCGTTCAAAAAAACAATCGAGGACCATCCATCGGACCGCATCTTTCGAACGCTCGTGCCAAATTCATGGCACCCCGGACAAGCCAGCAAACCACACTAATAGAGACTGCTGGGTGTTCAAACAGGCCGGTAAAATAAAAGCCAAAAACAAGGACAAGGGGCTGCACAGCAACGATGACGAGGAGCCCCGGCGTCCGAACACGGGGGGACAGAAGAAGTTTCCCCCTCGGGTAAAAACAGTCAACATGATCTACGCCACGCACATTCCCAAAAGGGAACGGAAGTGAGCACTACGGGACTATGTGATGGAGCCAGTCGCCCAAAATTCAACCCATGGTCAGCCTGTCCGATCACCTTAGATCGTAGGGATCACCCTACCAGCATCCGTCATGGCGGTTCAGCCGCATTGGTCCTAGACCCAATCATCGACGGATTCCACCTCACGCGAGTCCTTATGGACGGCGGCAGCAGCCTGAACCTACTTTATCAGGACACAGTGCACAAAATGGTCATCGACCCTTCAAGGATCAAGCCCACCAAAACCACCTTTAAAGGTGTAATTCTAGGAGTAGAGGCCCATTGCACGGGCTCTATAACATTGGAAGTGGTCTTCGGATCTCCGGATAACTTCCGAAGCGAAGAGTTAATCTTCGATATCGTCCCTTTCCGTAGTGGTTACCACACACTGCTTGGACGAACCGCATTCACTAGATTCAATGCGGTACCACACTATGCATTCCTCAAGCTCAAGATGCGAGGACCTCGCGGGGTCATAACAGTCAACAGAAACATGGACCGCTCTCTCCGTACAGAAGAACATACTGTAGCCCTCGCGGCGGAAGTACAATGCGGCCTTCTCCGACAAACCACCAATCCGGTGACGATAACCTCGAACACCGTCAAGCGAGTCCAGAGCACCCCGCAACAGGATCGCCAGGCACGCCAAGAGCGCAACTAGCTGTCCGGCCTCCGCTCAAGCCCCATCAAAGCAGCATTCGTGCCACGCGTACACAATTACGCACTCAAAATACCATGGGCGTAGGCGGAGGCGCAACAGTGACTCAGTCAACAGTGCGGTATAACCACAACATACCTTAATAACCCATCCCACCTTTTTATCTTCTAGGACACTGCTTTAGGGCAGCCTCTTCAGAAGATCCGGATTGTCGGACTTACACAAGAGAGAAAACCAAGGAGGCAACAGGCTTTGTGCACAAAGGAAATACCCAGGTGGAATCTGTTCACGATTGTTTTACCTGTTTTATATACCTACATGCAGCCTGACCTTGCATAGGACATGTTAAATAGTCATATTTACTTCTGCTTAAACGCACTCATTGTAAACATACACTTAAACGTATTATTCATCAATGGGAGATAATATATAGCGTCAGCTTATTATTCCTATTTGCGCATTTTTTATAAATGTTTATTTAATATTGCATCCGTACACCTTGGTACGTTCAGCTTGCCAGGGGCTTCTTATGGCGCCCCATAATACGGCAAGACAAGTCCGAACACTTTCAATAGTGCGGCACCCGAACTTATAGCACTATATGCATCGACTTGAATCATGTCTTGGGTCAATAGTTGCGTTTGCCTGCTCCTTGTTTTGGTACCTTACGTTCATTATATCGGCTAAGGTAGCGCAGGAGAACTCTGCGATTATGTCCCGTTCTTCGTCTGAGCACATCGAGAGAAAAGCCGAAAACTGACTGGCATGATGCGGCGAGAGCTGGTCGCTGTTCGAGAGGTCTTAAAATCCTTAAAGATTTTTTCCGCTTTAGGCAAGGAATCGGCTTCTTCTGATTTAGGTGTATATAGCGCCCCAATTCGGCTTTCCGAATTCTAGGGGCTTCGCCGAAATTTAAAATTGTAGACTTCTATGGCTAAGTGAAAGTTATAAAGCCGCATAGTCCTATTGCCTTGTTCGATGTGCCAGATACCTCCTTAAGGGACCAAAATTTGGATAAAGAGTGTCCGAGTTTTTCCAGGAACACCCCGGTACTAGTTACGTGGGGGCGGAAGCCGACGACTGGCCTACTTTCAGAATTCTATAAACAGCCGCACAGAAGGTAATATTTTAAATCAAAAAGCGCTATATAGCGCAAGTAACTTCGTCTTTATATTACAACAATGACAGAGGTACATTTACTCAAGGATCGTGTCCTTGGTACATTCATCGGCCACAAGACGAGCGCCTTTCATCACGCCATCATAATATTTTTCGGGACATCGATGCGCCTTGCCCTCTGGCGGCCCGTCCTTCACCAGCTTCTCTGCATCCAGCTTACCCCAATGCACCTTCGCACGGGCAAAGGCCCGGCGGGAACCCTCAATGCAAACTGACCGCTTGATCACCTCTAGCCGCGGACAGGCATTTACCATCCGCTTTATCAGGCCAAAGTAGCTGGCAGGCAAGGGCTCACCAGGCCACATCCGGACTATGAAATTTTTCATAGCCACTTCGGCCGCCCTCTGGAGTTGCACCAACTGCTTCAGCTGGTCACTCAGAGGCACCGGGTGTTCGGCTCCAGCATACTGGGACTAGAACAGCTTCTCCGTTGAGCTCCCCTCCTCGGCACGGTAGAACTGCGCAGCATCAGATACGCTGCGTGGCAGATCTGCGAATGCCCCTGGAGAGCTCCGAATCCGGGTAAGTAAAAGAAATGTCTCCTCCACATGCTTGCTTTGCATAAATAATGTCTTACCTGCCGCTATCTTCTTGGCCTCCTAGATTTCCTGCTGTGCCTTTTCGGCTTCGGCCTTGGCATCTTTCACACTCGCAAGGGCCTTCGCAAGCTCCGTCTGTTTCATCTTAAGATCATGCTCCAAGGACTCGAACTTATTGCCAAGCTCCTGGAGCTCTAGCTGTACCTCGCCCACTCTAGCACCTTGCTTTTCGCACTCCTTGCGCTCCAGGGCCGCCTTGTCTTAGGCGTCGGACAACACTTTCTTCAGAGACACCACTTCGGCGGTGGTCCCTATCAAGGTCATGAGGCTTTGTCATCAGAATCACCAATTTTTGTCTATTCTTTACAAATATGCGAACGGGGTACCACTAACCTTTGTTCTCTTCGAGCTGCCTCTTCGCGAGGCCGAGCTCTCCCTGTGCCTGCTCCAGGTCCCGTTTAAGTTCCGCGACCTCGGCCGTGCGGGCAACAGCGGCAAGCAACACCGCCTGCTTAGTCACATACAAAATTACTATTAGACTTGTGCGGATTTAAATTGACCATCTGTTTGGCTTTTCTTTCCGAACACCAAACAAAGTATCAGGGGCTACTACCTATCGGGTGGTAATTTCACACATTTTCGATTACTCACATCAAAGCCTGTCAGGAGGCTGGTGCACGCTTCGGTTTGTCCGCTCTTGGCGGACAAAACCTTCTGAATCATCGCACTCATAACAGTACGGTGCTTTTCATCCATGGAAGCGCCGCGAAGCGCTTCCAGCAGACTATCCGACGCCTTGGGCGTAACGGAAGTCCTCGGCACGGACAGCTCACCCTCCCTAGTGAGGGGCTGCCTGCCCGAATCCAGAACCATTGGAGGTTCCGGCTCAATGTCCAGCTGAGAGCCTAGCTTGCTGCGGCTCACGTCGACATGATCCACGGGGATCTTATACCCCGTGTGCCCGGCGTCTAGAATTCTGCCTTGGGGTGTCTCCAGGGTCACCTCCCACTGCTCTGGTAGCCTTTGGGACAACATCTCTGCGTCATCCGCAGGCCGAGGAGTCGTGGCCGTCAGGAGCGAGTTCACCGCTGAATCACTCAAGGACCCATCTAAAGATGATACCTCGGGATGGACCCTGGCCGGACTGCATATATGTTCGGCGTTATAACAAGACTATGAAGCAGAGTCGCACTAAAGCATAACAGAGTGCGGAGACTTATGATCTTGCTAGGGGCTCCCCCCTGGGCAGCCACTCTTCCTCGCTGTGAGCAGCCGTGGTGGAGTAGTCCGGAAGGGACGCCTTTCCCTTCTTGGACGTCCTAGCCTCCCCCTCCAGGGTGGCTTTCCTCTTCTTCTCCTCCCCAGTGCGGGGAGGCAGAATTTCTTCGTGTTTCCCCCCGCCTCCGCGAGAGGAATCGGCCTCGTCGTCTTCGGACGACGAGGTATGATGGCCTTGCGCCGGGGGCCTTTTCCGGCCCCCTGGTCCGCCTTCTTAGGCCCCCCATCCTCTTCGGATGGAGCGGCCCTTTCCTCTTCTTCCTTCCCTTCGGGGGAGGAGTGTGCCTCGTCGTCTTCGGATGAGGCGTCCGGTATGACCTTACGTCGGAGACCCTTCCTGGTCCCCAGGGCCTTCTTTTCCGGCGCCTTGTAGGGCGCCAGGACTAGCATCTCCATCAGGAGAGCATCGGCTGGACCTTCTGGCAGCGGAGCCGGACAGTCAATCCGCTCCGCTGTCTCCACATACTCCTGATCAAATATACACAATGACTTAAGACTCCCCCATGAATATATTGGGAAAAACTGAATCCGGTTGTAGTCAGAAAACTCACCGGATGGGGGGGGCATGAAGTCCATGGTCCTCGGATGTGGGAGGAGGTACTTCAGAGGCCTTGAACAACGCCTTCCATGCATCTTTGTGCGTCATGCCGTAGAGCTTTTGAAGCGTCTGGTGTTCAGCCGAGACGAACTCCCACAGATTAAATACCCGTCTTTGGCACGGAAGAATCAGGCGGACAAGCATGACCTGGACCACGTTGACAATCTTGATTTTCTTGTCCTTCATGTTCTTGATGTAGTTTTGAAGACCGGTCAGCTCCGCAGGCTCGTCCTAGGCCAGGCCCTTCTTTTCCCAGGAGGTGAGCCGCATGGGGATTCCAGATCGGAATTCGGGGGCCGCTGCCTAGTTGGCGTCGCGCGTCTCAGTGATAGAGAACCACCCCGATTTCCACCCTTTCACGGTCTCCGCGAAGCAGCCATCAAGCCAATTGACGTTGGGCATTTTGCCCACCATGGCACCTCCGCACTCCGCTTGCTGGCCGCTCACGATCTTCCGCTTCACGCAGAAGATTTGTAGCCACAAGCCAAAGTGAGGTTTGATGCGGAGGAAGGCCTCGCACACGACGATGAACGCCGAGATGTTGAGGACGAAATTTGGGGCTAGATCATGGAAATCTAGCCCGTAGTAGAACATGAGCCCGCGGACGAAGGGATGAAGTGGAAGTCCTAGTCCACGGACGAAGTGGGCGAGAAACACGACCCTTTCATGGGGTTCCGGAGTTGGAATGATCTGCCTGTCATACGATAGCCGGTGCATGATGTCTGTAGCCAAGTATCCGGCCGCCTGAAGATTCGCGATATGCTTCTCCTTCACGATGGAGGCCACCCACTTGCCTCCTGCTCCGGACATGTTTAGTTGTGCGGGGAAGACTTGGGCTAGGGTGCTGGAGCTCGAGGAGGCAAGGATGAGCAAAGGAGGAAGAAGGTGTGGGTAAAAATGGGAAACCCTTATCCCTTTATAAAGGCGACAAAAGCGGTGCGCCTCCTCACTTGCCCATTGAGAATCGCCTACTTCCCAAGTGCCACGATTGATGGCACGGTTGGATTACCCATACCCGTATTGATGAGAATCCCGTGATAAGGGGACACGATCTCTGCCTCGACAAGTCGTGTCAAGGAAACCGCCTCGCAATATGCGCTGTGGCTGGTTGTGGGAAAACGGTTCGAATAATGACCCGACCGTAGTGACATGTCATGTTGTCTAAGAAAGTTGTCAGCAGATTACATTTGTGAAGTATCATTCTCTCTGCGGTGGTGTGTGAAGATCATCTTGCAGATCCGGACACGGATTAAGTGTTCGATAATTACTTTGGAGTATTCGGAGATGAAACCCGCCTTGCAATGCTGAAGACAAGACAGCGCGCCGGACTCATCGTCATTGAAGCCTGGTTCAGGGGCTACTGAGGGAGTCTTGGATTAGGGGGTATCCGGACAGCCGGACTATATGCTTCGTCCGAACTATTGGAGCGTGAAGATACAAGACTCAAGACTCCATCCCGTGTCCGGATGGGACTCTCCTTTGTGTGGAAGACAAGCTTGGCGATCCGGATATTATATTTCCTTCCTTGTAACTGACTCCGTGTAAACCCTAGCCCTCTCTTGTGTCTATATAAACCAGAGAGGTTGGTCCTTAGAGGGACGATCACAATCAAGAGGGCCTGAACCTGGGTAAACATTGTGTCCCTTGCCTCCTGTTACCATTAGCCTAAGACGCACAGATCGGGACCCCCTACCCGAGATCCGCCGGTTTTGACACCGACAAGGATGAAGCTCAAAGAAGTGCAGAACATCTCAGAAAAATTTAGAACCGGACGGTGAACAGCCCCGATTCATGTGGTCAGTAAAGACAATGACTTCATCATCCTTTGCCTGAGGTTTATCTTCTTCTGGATCGGGGGCGCGATAATGCATGACAGTCTTTTCTGGTAAATAGCCGATTTTCACAAAATCCTTAAGTGTGTCCTCAGTGACAATGGAGGGAACCCAGTTACATGAAGTGGATGTCTTCGGCGGCATTGTGAAGAAAGAAGCCTAAAAGAAAGAATAATTTTGGCGGTTTAAGCTAATTAATTAAGCCAGAGGTAAAACACTACAGTACATATTCAGAATGGCGGCTTAAAAGGGGCCTAATGATATATGACTAGCTGCAACTAGTGATGTAAGCCGCAATAACCAGACTGACATCTATCAAGAGTGAAATTTGCTAAGTGTTTAATCAGGCTGCAACTCGTGATGTAGGCCGCGATAATCATATGGATATCTATCAAGGGTGAAATCAGCTATGTGTTGAATAAACATGTTTTATAAAATGGAGCAGATGATTTGGATCTAGCGCAGTGTGAAAAAAGAAAATAATTCAAAACCTAAATATTACGGCAACAGAGGAACTAGCACAAGGGCAAGATTTCTGCATTTGTGAAACAAGTTTTGAGACAACAGAAGGAATGGAAATAGGTTCCGCACGTCTTAAGGGATATATTTGGATCTAAAGTAAGGGCTAACTAGAAGTACAATGAAGAACGACGAAGAACTCGAAGAACTGCAGAAACCCTAATGGAGATCTACGGTGGAGAGGATAAGGTTCTTACTGGATCCGAAGAGCGGCGAGGAGGTGCTGCAGTTTCTCTGGTCCCGTTCAGGTCGATGCAGCGGCCAAGGACGAGGAAGACGGTGAGCCTCACGGCGGCGGCTGCGCTCAGGTGTACGGATGTGTCGCGGAGAGAGGTAGAAGACAAGAAGGAGAAAAGGGGAGAATGAAAGAAGGGATGTTCGACCCTATTTATAAGGAAAAGGTTAGCAGGTGGGCATGAAAAACGAGGAGGCCAAAGAATGATTATCCAGCGGTTTAGACGCCTCGATTTTCAGGATGGTCATTAAAGATAAGGATCTGTTAAGATATGTTGGATACTATATAAAATTAAATGGCAGATGACATCATGGCGGGTTACCACAATCGCAGGAGATGACGTCATGGCGGGTTATGAGATCTCGCACAAATGAAGAAGGAAAGATTTTTTCTATGTGTTGAAGATTGATATGAACAAATTCAAATCAATATAGGGCCTAATGTTGGGGATATAACTATTAGGTATGACCCGCCAGGGAGGGGCCGGATTATACCTATGGCGGTTCATTAATATGAAGCCCATGAGGATATTGAAGATAGCGGTTCACGAAGCAAGGTCCCAAGGCCCAAGGGCGACTTAAGGCCCATAGGGGTAAACCGCCATGTATGTATGACTTATATTGTAAGCCAAGTATAGTTAGTCACCGAGTCGGACACGTTGTCTATGAGCCGGTCGGGACTCCATGAGCCGCTGGGCGTCAGCCTGTGTATATAAAGGGACGACATGGCGGCGGTTCAGGGCAAGAAACAAGAGATCGAAATCTAGGTCAAGCGTATTCGCTCCCTGGTAATCGAGACTGGATTAGGCCTTTACCTTCACCGCAAGGGGCCGAACTAGTATAAAGTCCTGTGTCCTTTGTACAGTTTTAACCCCTTTAAGCTAACCTAGTTGCAATGGCTCCACGACTAAGTCCTCACACTAGGACATCTCCATGACTATTCCACGACACCGGCCTTTGACTCGGATATTCCTTGCCTGACTCTTTCCTTTCAACCACAACTGCCACACTGACAGCTCTGTTGTTTGCAGCCACATATAAAAGCAAGGGCTCCTTCTCAATAGGAGCTGCCAGAACCGGCAGTTCAGCCAGCTGTCTTTTAAGTGCCTCAAACGCCTCATTAGCAACATCTCTCCAGACAAAGTTATCTGTCTTCTTCATCATTTGATACAAAGGGATAGCCTTCTCTCCCAGGTGGCTTATAAACCGGCTCAAAGGCAATACGACCCGCCAACCGCTGGACGTCATTGATACATGTCGGCTTAGCCAAGGAAGTGATAGCCTTGATTTTCTCTGGGTTAGCCTCAATGCCTCTTTCAGAGACCAAAAAACCCAATAGTTTGCCTGCTGGCACGCGAAAGACACACTTGGCCGGGTTAAGCATCATCTTATAAACCCGGAGATTGTCAAAGGTCTCTTTCAAATCATCTATCAAAGTCTCCTTCTTCCTGGATTTCACAACAATATCATCTACATAGGCGTGAACATTGCGTCCAATCTGGTCATGGAGGCAATTCTGAATGCACCGCTAATAAGTCGCCTGGGCACTCTTGAGCCCAAAGGGCATAGACACATAGCAGAAGGCTCCAAAGGGAGTGATGAAAGATGTCTTCTCCTGGTCCTTAACTCTTGATCTGATGATAAGCAGAATAAGCATCCAAAAAGCTCAAATGCTCACAACCCGCTGTAGCATCAATAATCTGATCAATACGAGGGAGAGTAAAAGGGTCAGCCGGACAGGCCTTATTAAGGTATGTGTAATCCACACACATACGCCAAGTGCCATTTTTCTTAAGCACCAGCACCGGGTTAGCCAACCACTCAGGATGAAAAACTTCAATGATGAACCCAGCCGCCAAGAGCCAGGCCACCTCTTCACTAATGCCCTTTCGCCTTTATTCATTGAAGCGACAAAGAAACTGCTTGACCGGCTTAAACTTTGGATCAACATTAAGAGTGTGCTCAGCAAGTTCCCTCAGTACACCTGGCATGTCATAAGGTTTCCATGCAAAGATGTCCCAGTTCTCACGGATGAACTCGATGAGCGCGCTTTCCTATTTCGGATCCATATTAGCACTGATGCTGAACTGCTTGGACGAGTCACCGGGAACAAAATTGACCAACTTAGTGTCATCTGCCGATTTAAACTTCAACAAGGGGTCATTCTCTGTAGTTGGCTTCTTCAAAGGTGTCATATCCGCGAGGTCAACATTATCTTTATAAAACTTTAACTCCTCGGTGGCACATGCCGACTCAGCATACGCAACATCACCCTCTTCGCAATCCAGAGCAATCTTCCTATCACCATGCACCGTGATGGTGCCCATAAGACCAACCATTTTAAGCTGAAAATAAACATAACAAGGCCGTGCCATGAACTTAGCATAAATCGGCCGCCCGAACAAAGCGTGATACGGGCTTTTGATCTTGATCACCATAAAGGTCAATTTCTCAGCTCTGGAATCATGGTCATTTCGAAAGGCCGCCTTCAAGGTTATGTTACCCACTGGATACACTGACTTACCAGGCACCACCCCATGGAAAACAGTAGAAGATGTCTTAAGATCTTTGTCAGTCAAATTCATACAACGAAAGGTCTCATAGTAAGGGATATTGATACTACTGCCCCCATCCATGAGCACCTTCGTAAGCTTATATCCTCCTACCCGAGGAGCAACCACCAATGACAGTTGACCCGGATTGTCAACCTGGGGCGGGTGATCCTCACGGCTCCATACAATAGGCTTCTCAGACAACCTCAAATAACAAGGTGCTGCCGGCTAAACTGAGTTCACCACCCACTTATGGATTTTCTGGTCTCGTTTGCACAGACTTGTGGTGAACACATGATATTGACCACTATTCAATTGCTTTGATTACCAGACTACTACTGCTGATTCCCATGGCTAGGTTGTTGATTAAAACCGCCTTGATTGCCTTGGCCCTGAAAACCAGAACTTGAACCGCCACCTCCAAACCCAGGTCCATGAGAGCCGGATCCTGAACCGCTATGCGGGCCATGATTATTCTAGAAAAAATAGAGTTTCTATACTCCCTCATGATGAAAGAATCCTTCCACAGATGACTGGTCGGCTTCTCCTGGGTTCCATGCTTTGGGCAAGGCTGATTCATCATGGCCTCAAGGTTGAATTTTGGCCCTCCAAACCGAGGTGCTGATGTCTTCCCCTTACAACAATGATTATTACTCTGCGTATTGGTGTTAGCCACAAAGTCTAAACTGCCGCCCGCCTTGCGCTTACGACTGCCATCTTGACCCGCCGATTTATGCTGTCCTTTTGCACTACCACTCTTTTTCCCTTTGCTAGTTTTCTCCTCATCAGACTCGGGGTCTTTAGTATTACCAGAGTCGACATATTTTACTAGAGCCACCATGAGATCCCCCATATCATTGCAGTTGCGCTTAAGCCGCCCCAGTTTCTGCTAAAGGGGAAGAAAACGACAATTCTTCTCCAACATCAGGACTGATGAACCGGCATTAATGCTATCTGATGAGTGTATAACGGCCGAGATCCGGCGCACCCAATTGGTTGTTGACTCGCCCTCACCTTGGATGGAAGAGTCCAAATCCAGAATCGACTTAGGTTGCTTGCATGTGTCTTTAATTTTTTGAATAAATCACTTTTTCAACTCCGCCCATGAACCCAATGGAGTTAGCGAGCAGCCCTTTCAACCAAGTACGAGCCGGCCCATCCAACATCATGGTGAAATACTTGGCACATGTAGCATCACTAACATCCAACATCTCCATAGCCATCTCATAGCTCTCAATCCAAGCCTCTGGGGGTTCATCCGCCGTGTAGTTAGGCACCTTGCGGGGGCCCTTGAAATCCTTAGGCAAGCGCTCGTTGCATAGAGCTGGCACTAAACATGGCACACCCAAGGTTCTAGAGGTCACTCCTACCTCCACAAACGTTGATGGATAAACCGGAGATTGCTGTTGAGCCTCCAACTGAGCCGCTAGCTCCGCCTCATGCTGCGCTCTGCCCTGGTCCACCAAAGCCTGAGCATCATTACTAGCACAGGGTGGGTTGGGCCTACGAGGCTGATTGCGGTGCCGCTCACTACTCAACACGACCGGTTCATCAATGTGTCTACTATAACTCCGACTTGGACGCGGGGTCGAGTGAATCCGTTCACGACTATATGAATAAGCCGCCTGTTGAGCTATAGCCGTCTGAAGAAGTTCTCTGGCTCGCCATATTTCCATCACAGCTGGTGACTCATCGTAAACCGGGAGAGCCGCCAATTGAGTAGCCACAGCTAATATCCATAGGATTAGAATAGTGACCCGGGGGCGTCGGAACATGCTAAGGAGGGGTCAAATTCAAACGTGGGGGTTCTGCAGCATGTGGCCGAACCGGTGCTCCAGCCGCTGGCGCCTCAATGGCCCGATCCACAACAAGCGGGTTATTGGTTCCTACCCCAGGCGTGTTGAAAAGATTTCTCGCATCATAAACCGGGGGTAAACAACTTGCATGCCTCCTATTAAAGATATCGTTTGATGCGTTCTGGTCCAAGCTCAAGCAAAAAATTTCTGCTTGAAGCCATTCTGCCTCCCTCTCCAAAGCGGCTCCCTCCATCGCCATCCGGGCGTTCTCAGCGTTTAGATCTTCCTTGGCTTGAGCTATCTCATCACGTAACTTTGCAATGTCCACATTATGTTGCGCTTGGTTCATCGGGGTCACCTCCGCCGTTAAGAATGTTGCTAGAGCCTCCAACAACTCAGATAAAAGTTGAGCCGGCGGGCACACAGGGCCTCCTGCCCCGGCTGCCGTACCAGTTGCTGAATCGGAGACCATTGCTTCCATAGTTGAAGCATTCTGCCCTGGCTGCGTACCGGCCATGAAGATCGCAACCCGGATCGGCGGCTCATAACGGTCCGGAATATTGTCGCCATCGGAATAGCCCCCAAGCCTACCATCCTGCACTTGATACATGGAGTTGGTCTTGCCGGTTGAGGACTCCTCGCTTGAATAGACGATCATCTCTCCACCGGACGCAGACCCTCCTTCAAGATCCACTCCTTGAATACAGCCAACAAAGACGCGCTTCAGGGCGGTTTGAACCTTGGCGGCTCATGCGTGCTGAGCCGTCTTGACGATGTCGGCACAGGTGTCCGGCTCAGCATCCGACTCACCAATCTTGCCGATGAAGACATTAATCTCGCCAAAGGGGACCCGCTACCCGTACTCGATTGAGCCGGCCTCGGGCCCCAGCCGGCGTCATCAATGTAGAGCTTGCCGCGATGACTCTTAGTCATCCGGCCCATGGCGTATCCCTTGAGCCCTACGAAGTTTCCCTTCAAGAACTCGAAACCACCATGCACTGGCCCCATGGTGGGCGCCAACTGTCGTGGAATTGTCACAGCAGATGCCCTAGCAAGAGGACTTAGGTGTGGAGCCATCGCAGCGTAGTTAGCTTGAAGGGGTTAAACGGAACAAAGGACACAGAGAGTTTTTACCCAGGTTCGGCCCCTCTCAATGAGGCAAAGGCCTACTCCTGCTTTAGGTTTTATTGCTTGGGCTTCGATTACCAGGGAGCGAATACGCTTGACCTAGTTCTTGAATTGTTGTTTCTTGCCTGACCTGCCACCGGATCACCCCTTTATATACACAAGTTGATGCCCAATAACTTACAAAGTCCCGGGCGGCTCATATAAAACGTGTCTGGCTTGGTGACCAAGCTAAACTTTCCTTAACATACAAGCTAAACATATGGCGGTTTATGCCCGTGGGCCTCTAGTCGCATCCGGGTCTTGGGCCTTCAGTAAGCTTGCTTCATGAACCACCATCTTCAACATCTTGGGCCTTCTCATCATGAATCACGAGTGGTATGACCCAGCCCCTCCTCGGCGGGTCATACTCAATAGTTATATCCCCAACAAGTTTCGCTTCCAGTAACCAGTCTCTTTGCAGTAGAAGCTCTCAGTTTCAGGCTTGGGTCCAGGTTTGGGTTTCTTCCCTGGGAGTGGCAACTTTCTTGCCATTCTTCTTGAAGTTCCCTTTCTTTCCATTGCCCTTTTCTTGAAACTAGTTCTCTTGTTAACCATCAACACTTTATGCTCCTTTTTCATTTCTACCTCCGCGGCCTTAAGCATTGTGAAGAGCTCAGGAATTGTCTTGTTCATCCCTTGCATATTATAGTTCATCACGAAGCCTTTATAGCTTGGTGGCAGTATTTGAAGGACTTTGTCAGTAACACAATCAAATGAAAGATCAATTCCCAGCTGAGTCAAGTGATTATAATACCCAGACATTTTGAGTATGTGTTCACTGACAGAACTGTTCTCCCCCATCTTGCAGCTTTAGAACTTGTTAGAGACTTCATATCTCTCAACCCGGGCATTTGCTTGAAACATTAACTTCAACTCTTGGAACTTCTCATATGCTCCATGACGTTCAAAATGTCTATGAATTCCTGGTTCTAAGCCGTAAAGCATGGCACATTGAACTATAGAGTAGTCATCAGATTGAGCTTGCCAGACGTTCTTCAGATCCTCTAGCAGGCCTTTCACCTAGTGGTGCATCAAGGAAATAATTCTTCTCTGCAGCAATGAGGATAATCCTCAAGTTACAGACCAAGTCCGTGTAGTTGCGACCATCATCTTTCAACTTAGCTTTCTCAAGGAACACATTAAAATTAAGGGGAACGGTAGCTCGGGCCATTGATCTACAACATAGATATGCAAAACTATTAGACTAAGTTCATGATAAATTAAGTTCAATTAATCATATTACTAAAGAACACCACTTAAATAGACATCCCTCAAGTCATCTAAGTGATACGTGATCCAAATCAACTAGCCCATGTCCGATCATCACGTGAGATGGGGTAGTCATCAATGGTGAACATCTCTATGTTGATCATATCTACTATATGATTCACGTTCGACCTTTCGGTCTCCAGTGTTTCGAGGCCATGTCTCTACATGATAGGCTCGTCAAGTTTAACCTAAGTATTCCGCATGTGCAAAAATGTCTTGCACCCGTTGTATGTGAACGTAGAGTCTATCACACCCGATCATCACGTGGTGTCTTGAAACGACGAACTATAGCAATGGTGCATACTCAGGGAGAACACTTTTATATTAAAATTTAGTGTAGGGATCATCTTATAATGCTACCGACGTTCTAAGAAAAATAAGATTTAAATAAGATAAACTTCACATGCAATCAAAATATGTGACATGATATGGCCATCATCATCATGTGCTTTTGATCTCCATCTCCAAAGCATCGTAATGATCACCATCGTCACCGGCTTGACACCTTGATCTCCATCGTAACGTCATGGTCGTCTCGCCAACTATTGCTTCTACAACTATCGCTAACTCATAGTGATAATGTAAATCAATTACATGGCATTTGCATTTCATACAATAAAGAGACAACCATAAGGCTCTTGCCGGTTGCCGATAACTTACAAAACATGATCATCTCATATAATAACGTTTATCACATCATGTCTTGACCATGTCACATCACAACATGCCCTGCAAAAACAAGTTAGACGTCCTCTACTTTCTTGTTGCAAGTTTTACGTGGATGCTACGGGCTTCTAGCAAGAACCATTCTTAGCTACACATAAAACCACAACGTTGTTTCGTCATGTTTGGTGTTTTAACCTTCTTCAAGGACCGGCCGCTGTCAAATTCGATTCAACTAAAGTAGAAGAAACAGACACCCGCCAGCCACCTTTATGCAAAACTAGTTGCATGTCATTCGGTGGAACCTGTCTCATGTGCGTGGACATGGAAGGTTGGTCCGGGCGGCTTCATCCCACAATACCGCCGGAAAAAAAAGATGTTGGTGATAAGCAGTTTGACTATCACTGTCCATAACTCTTTGTGTTCTACTCGTGCATATCATCTACGCATAGACCTGGCTTGGATGCCACTGTTGGGAAACGTTGCATGGAAAACAAAAAAAATTCTATGCACACGCAAGATCTATCCATGAAGATGCACAGCTACGAGAGGGGGAGAGCATCTTTATACCCTTTAATACCACTAAGCAGAAGCGTTTATCAACATGGTTGATGTAGTCGTACACCTTCACGATCCGTCCCGATCAAGTACCGAACGTACGACACCTCCGCGTTCAACACACATTCGGCTTGATGACGTCCTGGACTTCTTGATCCAGAAAGAGGGGCGAAGTAGTAGATGAGTTCCAGCAGCACAATGGCATGGTGACGGTATTGGCGAAGAACAATATCCGCAGGGCTTTGCTAAGCACAATGAAACTATGATGGAGGATAAACTAGAGGGACGGGGTTGCCGGCACACGGCTTGGTTCCGGGTGCTAGCATTACCCCTCTATTTATATGTTGAGCCCTGGGGTCGAAACTTGGAGAAAGAGCCTCCTCAAAGTTAGTTTTGCCCTCAAGGAAGAGTCCTTCTCGGACTTCTAGGACCAAACGCCATAGTCCTTGGCGTATGGCCCAGACGCCATGGGCCTCAGTGTTGGGAAATGTTGCAAGGAAACAAAAACTTTTCTACGCACACACAATGATCTATCCATGGAGATGCATAGCAACAAGGGGGAGAGTGTGTCTACATACCCTCGTAGACCGTAAGTGGAAGCGTTAAACAACATGCTTGATGTAGTCGAACTTCTTCGCGCTTCAATCGCTCAAGTACCAAACGCATGGCACCTCCGTGTTCTGCACACGTTCAGCTCGGTTATGTCCCTCGCCTTCTTGATCCAGCAAGACATCGAGGTATTAGATGAGTTCTGTTAGCACGACGGCATGGTGACGGTGATGGTGAAGAGATCCTCGCAGGGCTTCGCCTAAGCATTATGAAAATATGACCGAGGGTGTAAACAGTGGAGGGGGGCGTCGCACACGGCTAAGCAATTTTCAGTGGTGTGCTAGGGGCGTCCCCCATATATATATATATATATATATATATATATATATATATATATATATATATATATATATATATATGTTACTATTCATCACCTAGGGTGCAAAATAAGTTATTCTTCACCGAGGTAATCTTACAATCATTTCATAATTAAATTACGTTTGGAATTCAAATAGTTACATTCCTATCGATTCACGATGTAAAATTTGACATAAGAAAATAAAAATATAGGTCATAAGACAAGAAAATTTACGATTTATGTGTATTTTACACTATGTTTTTAAATTTGTAATTTTACATAACATAAAATATTTTTTCCGAGCGATTATATATTTTCTTACGGTCTCTTTTACTTCAGAAATAAGGCAAAATTTACGGGCGTAAAATTACAGTCCATTGATAGTAAAATAGAGGGGTGAAGAACTATATATATATATATATATATATATATATATATATATATATATAGGTGGGAAGGGAAGGGGAGAGGCCAAGAGGCGCCCCAAGTAGGACCGAATCCTACTTGGGTTCCTCCTTGGCCGGCCGCCCCCAATTCCTTATTTATCGGAGGGGGAAGGAAAGAGGAGGAAGGAGGGAAGGAAGGGGAGGCTGAATCCCCCCTTTCCTTCTCCCTTCCCCTCTTTCCTTCTCCTCAGGTTTGCCCATATGGGGGGTGCACCAGCCCCTGGTGGCTGGTGTGTTTCCCCTCATGGCCCATAAGGCCAATATCTTTTGTCGGGGTTGGCCGGAACCCCTTCCGGTGACTCGATATGTACCCGGTACCCCCCAGAACACTTCCAGTGTCTGAATACTATCGTCCTATATATCAATCTTTACCTCTAGACCAGTTTGAGACTCCTTGTCATGTCCGTGATCTCATCCGGGACTCCGAACAACATTCGGTCACCAAATCACATAACTCATATAATAGCATATCGGCATCAAACGTTAAGCGTGCGGACCCTACGGGTCCGAGAAATATGTAGACATGACCGAGACACCTCTCCGGCTAATAACCAATGGTGGAACCTGGATGCCCATATTGGCTCCTACATATTGTACGAAGATCTTTATAGGTCGAACTATTATGACAACATACGATGTTCCCTTTGTGTGTCGATATGTTACTTGCCCGAGACTCGATAGTCGGTATCTTCATACCTAGTTCAATCTCATTACCAACAAGTCTCTTTACTCATTCTGTAATACATCATCCTGCAACTAACTCATTAGTCACTTTGGTTGCAAGGCTCTTCTTATGATGTGCATTACCGAGAGGGCCCAGAGATACCTCTCCCATACTTGGAATGACAAATCCTAATCTCGATCTATGCAAACTCAACAAACACCTTCGGAGATACCTGTAGAGCATATTTATAATCACCCAGTTACGTTGTGACGTTTGATAGCACACAAGGCATTCCTCCAGTATCCAGGAGTTGCATAATCTCATAGTCGAAGGAATATGTATTTGACATGAAGGAAGCAATAGCAATAAAACTGAACGATCATTATGCTAAGCTAACAGATGGGTCTTGTCCATCACATCATTCTCCTAATGATGTGATACCGTTATCAAATGACAACTCATGTCCATGGTTAGGAAACCTTAACCATCTTTGATCAACAAGCTAGTCAAGTAGAGGCTCACTAGGGACACGGTGTTTGTTTATGTATTCACACATGTAATAAGGTTTCCGGTCAATACAATTCTAGCATGAATAATAAACCTTTATCATGAATAAGGAAATATAAAATAACAACTTTATTATTGCCTCTAGGGCATATTTCCTTCAGTCTCCCACTTGCACTAGAGTCAATAATCTAGATTACATAGTAATGAATCTAACACCCATGGACTCTTGGTGCTGATCAGGTTTTGCTCATGGAAGAGGCTTAGTCAATGGGTCTGCTACATTTAGATCCATATGTATTTTGGAAATTTCTATGTCTCCCTCCTTGACTTGATCATGGATAGAGTTGAAGCGTATTTTGATGTGCTTGGTTTTTTTTGTGAAATCTAGATTCCTTCGTCAAGGCAATTGCTCTATTATTGTCACAAAAGATTTTCATTGGACCCGATGCACTAGGTATTACACCTAGATCGGATATGAACTCCTTCATCTAGACTCCTTCATTTGCTGCTTCCGAAGTAGCTATGTACTCCAGTTCACACGTAGATCCCGCTCGATGCTCTGTTGGAGTTGCACCAACTGACGGCTCCACCATTCAATAAAAATATGTATCCGGTTTGTGACTTAGAGTCATCTGGATCAGTGTCAAAGGTAGCATCGACGTAACCTTTTACGACGAACTCTTTGTCACCTCCATAAACGAGAAACATATCTTTGGTCCTTTTCAGGTACTTCAGGATATTTTTGACCGCTGTCCAGTGATCCACTCATGTATTACTTTGATACCTCCCTGCCAGACTTATGGCAAGGCACACATCAGGTCTGGTACACAGCATAGCATACATGATAGAACCTATGGCCGAGGCATAGGGAATGACTTTCATTTTCTCTATATCTTCTGCAGTGGTCGGGCTTTGAGTCTAACTCAACTTCACACCTTGCAATACATGCAAGAAACCTATCTTTGATTGATCCATTTTGAACTTCTTCAAAATTTTGTCAAGGTATGTGCTTTGTGAAAGTCCTATTAAGCGTCTTGATCTATCTCTATAGATCTTGATGCCCAATATATAAGCAGCTTCACCGAGGTCTTTCATTGAAAAACTCTTATTCAAGTATCCTTTTATTCTATCCAAAAATTCTATAACATTTCCAATCAACAATATGTCATCCACATATAATATTAGAAATGCTACAGAGCTCCCACTCACTTTCTTGTAAATACAGGCTTATCTGAAAGTGTGCATAAAACCATATGCTTTGATCACTTCATCAAAGCGTATATTCTAACTCTGAGATGCTTGCACCAGTCCATAGATGGATCGCTGGAGCTTGTACACTTTGTTAGCACCTTTAGGATCGACAAAGCCTTCTGGTTGCATCATATACAACTCTTCTTTAAGAAATCCATTAAGGAATGCAGTTTTGACGTCCATTTGCTAGATTTCATAATCTTAAAATGCGGCAATTGCTAACATGATTCATACATACTTAAGCATCGCTACGGGTGAACTTGTCGAAAATCTTTTGCGACAAGTCAAGCTTTGTAGACAGTAACATTACCATCAGCGCCAGTCTTCTTCTTGAAGATCCATTTATTCTCTATGGCTCACCGATCATCGGGCAAGTCCACCAAAGTCCACACTCTGTTCTCATACATGTGTCCTATCTCAGATTTCATGGCCTCAAGCCATTTATTGGAATCTGGGCTCATCAGACACTACAAAAAAATACACTTCCGTGATGATACGTGTTTGTCACAGTAGGACGCGTTTTATGTCATGCATGTACATCCATGACGATTTTATGACAGAATCAAGATAGTCATACAATCTTTGTCGTAGAAGTGTTCCATGACATTACCAAAATTATCATCACAGAAGTGTCCACTTCCATGACGATAAATCGCGCGTCATAGAAGTGCGTTCGTCAAGGGTGACTAACATGTGGTATCCACCATAACGGAACACCGTTAAGCTACGGGTTCCAGTTTTGGATCCGATAACCCATTAAAACCCCGGACCAATGGGGATTTTCCACGTGTAAAATCATCATTGGCTGGAGGAAACACGTGTCAGCTCCGCGTTGGCACATGTGTCACTCATCTAGTGGGCGAGATGCACCTATGATATGTTGACACGTGGACTGGCCCAAAAGTGGCCCATAAAGTTTAAATGGGCCGGCCCAACTAAAGGCCCACAAGATTTTGCGGTCCATAATGGGCCAGCCCAGCTAAAGGCCCATGAGATTTTGCAGACCATAATGGGCCGGCCCAGCTAAAGGCCCACAAGATTTTGCAGGCCATTGTGGGCCGGCCCAGCTAAAGGCCCACGAGATTTTGCGGACCATAATGGGCCGGCCCAGCTAAAGATCCACAAGATTTTGCGGACCATAATGGGCCGGCCCAGCTAAAGGCCCACGACATTTAAATGAACCATAATGGGCGGCCAGGTGAAAACCCACAACATTTGATGACACTAGTAGGCCGACCCATTAACGAGTGCCATGTTTTGGGCCAAATGCGCCCATATTTGATCGATCCATTAACGATGCCTTGCGTTACGGGCCTAATAAAGGCCCATATGAGATCTGGCCCGTTAAAAGCCTACCACGTTCTGGGCCAAATTACGGCCCATATCAGGTCCGGCCTTTTGAGAGGCTTTGGGCTAAATTATGGCCCATATCAGATTTGGCCCGTCAACTAGACGCTATGCTTTTGGGCCCACTTGATAAAGGCCCATTTAGTAATTCGGCCTGGTATTAGTTTCAGCCTGTTAAAGGCTCGTTTAACATTTCGTCCCTATATTTATTTCGGCCTATTAAAAGCCCTTCATCTAGTTGGGCCTAACTACGGCCCGGTTTGCATCTGGCCTGCTCACAGCCGATAATCTGATTGGGCCAAACAAGGACCAAGATAATTTGAGCCTGTTACAAGCCCATGATTTGATTGGCACAATCATGGGCCGGGGTCTATTTCGGCCTACTACCGGCCCGTGAGTTGTTCGGCATGTTTCAGGCCCAACCTACTTTTCAGCCTCCTAAAAGCCCATTGAGTTTTCTTGCGAAAATAGGGTCGGCGGTTTACTCAGCCTATTGAAGGCCCGAATGTCGGTGTACTAAGGTAGGGGTACCTCAGTACCCCAACTTGTGCAGCAGCGATCGTAACTCCCAGCATTGGATCTACCATGTGCTTGCGGAGACCATCTCTGCTCCATATCAAGCCATTCAAGAACAGAGTATACAAGATAGAAGATCGAGACCCCGGCAAGAGGAGCTTGCGGGAAGGCCGTTCGAGCTCAAGACTACATCACCCACGCAAGGTCTGGCGAGAGGAGCTCATGGGAGACTAGAAGATTATATCACGAGAAGACACGCCCGGCGCTATCGCGTCGGCGAGGACCGAGGCGGCAAGTTCTGAGCCGACAAGCTCCGGGCCGGCAAGATCAAGACCCGACAAGGTACTTGCGGGAGAGATCTGTTGTGTGCCGCCTCCAGCTCATCGCCCAGCGTCGTCTTAAGCCCTCTCGAGAGGCGTGGCGGATGGCTGTGCAGCATGGGGGTGCGGTGGCACTCCACGGTGGTGGATCCATCGCCCGTGGCAAGCGGAGAGCATAGAGCGGGAACTTTTTAGGTCGGCGGCGGGCATTAAATGCCCTTGTCCCCTCTCAAAAAGTAGGTAGAATCCTTTGTTCAAACCTTTGTAGCTGCCTTTGTTCCTTGTGTTCCAACTACCACCTCTTTTACATTTTACCCCTTTCTCCTCGTTGACACCTGTTGGTGACCCCTTAGCACTATAAAAGGAGGCCCATGCACAACGTAGGGAGGGTTCGGTTCATTCGCCAGGGGTTCGGTTCATTCGCTAGGAGAGGTTCGGCTGGTTCGACTCACCCAACACAACACCACCATACGCTCGTGTTCTTGAGCAAGATCAAATACCAACACAAAGCAGCAGTAGGGTTTTACGCGTCCATCGCGGCCCGAAGCTGGGTAAAGATCGCCCGCGCCCGCGCGCACCGCCTCGATCTGCTCTCTGTGCCTCCTCCGCCCTCGTACCGCACTCACGAAAGGGGCCTCTCCGGCCCCATAGGTGTCGTCCCCCGACATCTTTGGCGCGCCGGGTAGGGGGCGTCGAGGTTGTGCGGATCTGATCCGGCGTTCGCGCGGCCGCGTTCTTCTTCAACCTCTCGGTTTAAATCGAACTTCGCCGACAACGGCGCCATGGCCCCGAGCGAGGGCCTCGAGGTTCTGAGACCGTCTGCGTCTCACCGCCGCCACCGGAGCCAGCGGTGGGCGGAGGAGACGCCAGCGGAAGGGTGGACACCGGCGAGGGCACTCGCGGTGCCACCAGATCCAGGGGCAGGACGGATGACCGCGCCTCGGTCTCTGTGGATCCACGTCCATCTCAACGCATGACGACCCAGCGGTACCGTGCCACGGGAGGTGGTACTCGCATGCTAGGGCAAGAACGTGCCGGAGGCTCGCGGGATGCTCCGGACCGCTGTCCATGCACGAGCAAAGCGAAAGTGCCGGGGCAGGACCCTGCTCCTCCTATCGCTACTAGGAGTCCGAGCATATCCTGTTCCTCGCGCCGCTCGCCCCCGCTACCCTCCAAAACGGCAAGCGCGTCCCCCTGGAGCACTACGCCGTCGTCGAGGATGCGCCATCGAGCTCTGAGTCCGGCAGGGACGGCTCTGGTGCTCACTCCGGCGAGCGTAGCTCCTCGGAACGCTCTAAGCCCGGCGAGGGCAGCTCTGGTGCTCGTTCCGGCAAACACATCTCTCCGGAGTGCTGCGCTGCCGTCGAGGACGCGCCATCGAGCTCCACCGGCAAGTGCAAGGAAACGAGAAAAAGAAAAGCTAAGTTGCTCGAGCTTTTGTGCGAGCACTCTTTAGTTCCATGCTCTTTTATGTTATATCCCTCGTGCGTTAGTCCTTTGTGCATAAAACACATGTCTTGTGGAGGAGCACTGCTTCGTGGGTAGCCGCACCCTTACTTTGCTTCAAGCACACTCAGCGAGTTAAAAGTGAGCGCGACCAGCCGCGCCCTTGTTTCGTTTGAGTCGCTCGGCAAGTTAAGTCGCGTCGCGACTAGGCAGCAAGGTTGCTTCTTGGAGCGACACCAGCCGGCGGGCTGCTGATGTTCCGCACTCAGCAAGTGTGTTAAGCGCCCGGCAAGTTCCCTAGAAGCGTGGGGTAAGCGTAAAGGATGTAAAATAGAGGGTGTAGCGTGGCAGGCCACTGTCGTGAGATGTCGCCGTATGAGAGGCTTGTGCGCGAGAGGAGCCAAGTCGTGGTCGATTCGCGTACTTGTTTTGTTTCGAGTCCGCTCAACAAACACAAGTGTCTTCTGCTGCACCTTACCTTAGCCCTTTCTCGCAAGTTAAGCGTCATAAGCCCCGGCAAGGTTGTTTGCGGAAGCAACACCGCCAATGAGCTGTCCCTTTTCGGCAAGCGTGTTCGCCTCGGCAAGCTCCCGAGGCGTGAAGTACAAACATCTGAAGGGCAAAGCGCGACATCGTATTGCACAATCAAGATTTATATACATATACATGTACATGATAAAGCTGTTGCGAGTCTATCTCAGCTGTTTTCATGGCGAAATTACAGCAACCGGGAGAAAGCGGAAGGC
The DNA here is from genome assembly GCA_021437245.1 of Aegilops speltoides. Classification (NCBI taxonomy): domain Eukaryota; kingdom Viridiplantae; phylum Streptophyta; class Magnoliopsida; order Poales; family Poaceae; genus Aegilops; species Aegilops speltoides. The sequence goes on from CM038141.1 coordinate 135,413,621, forward strand.
GTGCGGCACTTGGGTTACGCCAAGCCAAGCATAAGCGGGGCTGCGGCGCCAAGGTTCGTCTCCGTGAGCCAGCGTCGTGAGGGCTGTGGCGCCAAGATTCGTCTCCGGCAAGCGAGTTCTTTGGGGCTGCGATATCGAATAAGTTTTCATCCCTCGTCATGCATCCTCTTATGGACCGGGAAAGCGGGGCTGCGTCTTTGAGCGAGCGTGTCTTGTGAAAACCGTGCAGCGGAGGAACCAAGTCGTGGCCCGATTGCGTGCTTGTTTTGTTTCGAGTCCGCTCAACAAACACAAGTGTGCTGCTGCACCTTATCTTGCTTCGAGCACCTTTCGACAAGTTAAGCGTCATAGCCCGGCCCGGCAAGGTTGTTTGCGGAAGCAACACCGCCCGGTGAACTGTCCCTTTTCGGCAAGCGTGTTCGCCCGGCAAACTCCCGATAAGCGTAAGAACATACAAGGCCGCGAAGTCAAGTAAAAGACTCGGTCCGGCAAGCTTTCCCTCTTTTCATTAAAAACATCCTAGTTTAATACAAGTCCATAGAGGATGAAAAACATGATAGAGAGGATTACAAGTTTTAAATACAGCTAAGGCCGAGGGCTTACAAATTAAAAGATAAGGTGCCCGTGATCCTCTCTGTTTCTCTGTTCGGGAGTTTAGGAGGTAGGTCAAGGAGCTCCCGGCAAGATAAACTGCCGGGAGGAGGCCCGGCAGAGGAGCTTCTTGGGAGGCGAGGCGCCTAGGAGGCGTGGCGGTGGCGCCGCCGTGCCCGAGGCTGCGCAAGGTGGCCAGGCGTGGAGGCGCGCCCCCGGAGGCTACTGGCGCGAAGATACCAAGAGAACACCACAGGGGCCGGCCGGGAGCTTGGCGAGGCAGGCGTCGGGGCGAGCTTGAAGGCAGGGTGGTGGGGCGTCGGCCTGCTGTCGAGGCTCCTCGCCCTCGTACTCGATTGTGGCCTTGCCGCCACCCCTCTTCCTCTTCCGCAGCCTCCCTCGCCCGGCCGCCCAAGGAGGCGGCCCGGGGAGTTCGGAGGCAGCGACCGAAGATGGGGTCGCCGGTGGCCTTGAGGCAGCGGTGTCCGGCGCCTGGTCGGGCCCGCCATCCCCTCGTCGCCGCTGTCGCTCTCCTCCTCGTCACTCTCGCTCGAGGAGGAGCCTTCGCTATCGAGGAGCTGTCCGCGCAGCATCTCACCCGGGTCCCGTAGTCCCGAAGACCTTGGCGGCGAAAGGTCGCCCTCCATTAACAAAATGGAGGTAAACCCGCCGTCAAGCTGTGGATCGAGGCGACGTCTTCCACCCTCGGTCGAAGAACATCACGCCGGGGGCTGGGGACCGACACTCACTTTCGAGTGCCGCTGATCCGCAGCCCCTCATCGCATAACTCCATCACGTCGGGTGGATCCGGTCCCATCGCGTCATAAGCGGGGCGGCGGCCGGAAACGCCCGGCGAGGTGCTCGGCGCAGCTTGATGAAGAACTCCGGGGTCATCTCTAGTGTGGACGCGCCGTGGATAGGAGGCGTCGGGGAGGCGGGAGGCGCATCACCGACCGCCTCTCCCCGACCGCCTCGGCCACGCCCTCGGCCTCGTCATGACCCGCCCCCTCTCTCCCTCTCATGGCGGCTCCGCCTGCAGGGGCGGATAGGGAGAGATTCTTGCTGCCGAGGCGACCCTCGCTGCCACCGTCGAAGAACCAGGATTTCCCCCTTCCATGGCGGAAAGAAGAACGAAGATGAAGGCGAAGGAGAAGAGGATGAGTGTGGCCATTCGTTCCCCTTCCGCCCTTTTAAAGGGCGAGGTGAAACTCAACCGCCTGCTCGACCAATCGGGAGGCGAGGAGGCGGAGGCGCGGGCCGACTCACCTTCTCCGCCCGTGGCGGCTCGGTCTCAACCTTCGCCGCCCGACCCCGTGCATGAGGGCAGCGTGGCGAAAAAGTGGAACCGGGCGGCGGGTGAAGCGACCTCGCTCTGCACCACGATCACGGGTGGATGCCTTAAAGACTGCATCGCCGCCCGTCTCCCACGGCCGCAATCGGCGCGTGCCGTTCTTGGGGAGGGCGGCGGAATCTGGCGATTCGACGCGCCGTGGGCGCGAGTGCCGTGCTGTTTTTGGGCTGGCCCAACAGCGCTTCGGCACGTGTATGGCCCGGCCGGGGCTCTGTCGGTGTACTAAGGTAGGGGTACCTCAGTACCCCAACTTGTGCACGGGCAGTCGTAGCTCCCCGCGGCTGGATCTACCATGTGCTTGCCGGAGACCATCTCTGCTCCATATCAAGCCATTCAAGAACAGAGTATACAAGATAGAAGATCGAGACCCCGGCAAGAGGAGCTTGCCGGGAAGGCCGTTCCAGGCTCAAGACTACATCACCCACGCAAGGTCCTGGCGAGAGGAGCTCGCCGGGGAGACTAGAAGATTATATCACAGAAGACACGCCCCGGCGCTATACGCATCCCGGCGAGGACCCGGGGAGCGGCAAGTTCTGAGCCCGACAAGCTCCGGGCCCGGCAAGATCAAGACCCGGCAAGGTACTTGCCGGAGAGATCTTGTTGTGTGCCGCCTCCAGCTCATCGCCCAGCGTCGTCTTAAGCCCTCTCGAGGCAGCGTGGCGGATGGTGTGCAGCATGGGGGTGCGGTGGCACTCCACGGTGGTGGATCCATCGCCCGTGGCAAGCGGAGCATAAGGCGGGAACTTTTTAGGTCGGCGGCGACGGGCATTAAATGCCCTTGTCCCCTCTGTCAAAAGTAGGTAGAATCCTTTGTTCAAGCCTTTGTAGCTGCCTTTGTTCCCTTGTTCCAACTACCACCTCTTTTACATTTTACCCCTTTCTCCTCGTTGACACTGTTGGTGACCCCTTAGCACTATAAAGGAGGCCCATACTGCGTAGGGAGGTTGATTCATTCGCCGGTTCGGTTCATTCGCTAGGAGAGGTTCGGCTGGTTCGACTCACCCAACACAACACCACCATACGCTCGTGTTCTTGAGCAAGATCAAATACCAACACAAAGCAGCAGTAGGGTTTTACGCGTCCATCGCGGCCCGAAGCTGGGTAAAGATCGCCCGCGTGCATCGCCTCGATCTGCTCTCTGTGCCTCCTCCGCCCTCGTACCGCACTCACGAAAGGGGCCTCTCCGGCCCCATAGGTGTCGTCCCCCGACACCGAATCTACTAGTGGGATAGTTTACATTTAGGCCTGTTAACGGACCTAGATGACAGGGCCCATGATGCGGATCATACATAGTGATTTGCATGACGGCCCGATTATGTACCATAATTTTACGGTTTGGCCGGTTTACTGCGAAGACAGGATATATATGCAGTAAAATAACTGCAGCATCGTGAATAAGAAAAAAACCTAGACTACAATAAAGAAATTACGGCATATTACATCCACTAGGCATCAAAGATCGCCACTAGTATATTAAAGCACAAGAAGACAGCAGATTACATACACTGGGCATCAAAGATCGCCACCAGTGCAAATAAACACGCCGACAAAATAATATACAAGACCGACAACACTTCAATAGAGTTCAAGAAAGGTTAGCCCTGCTTTCGGCTGCGTGAGCGGTGAGCAAGCTGATTAGACTGCGCTTGTTTGACACTTATATCCTCCTCACTATGAAAGATAAACAAGCAGACAGATGATAGGTTTTGCACATATAAGTATCAGTGCTGATAATTCATCACATTTCTTACTGGCGAATAAAGTGACACAGTATAAAATAGCATTAACACAATATGGTATTGTTCGAGGTCAAGACATGGTAGGAAATGACCTTGTGAAGGAGTTAGCGACTTCACGACACCCTTGGATGACGGATCAAGAACTCATAAGTATTAATGGTTAGTGTCTTTGTCAATTTATCCCATTCAGATTGGCAAATAAAGAGGCGGTTTAAATAATAGTAGAATGATATGACATTGTTGATAGTTAAGACATTGCAGAATATGACATTGTCTTTGTAGTGGGTAGGTTCACCACACCCTTTGGATTACGGATCAAACGAAGCATACATGCAGTGCAAAAGAAGATCACTTGCTCTGTATAGTTTAACTTACATGGTATGAAGAAGGAACTTGGTTGTACAACTGAAAACTTAAATTGAGAAGGACAAACTTTTGTTTATGAACTACATAATAAACTTTAAACATGCAATTTGATGCATACACCAAAAATAAACAACTGTTGCAGTCATGCCTAGCCAAATATACGCAACAAAGTTTGAAGGTTTGAGAAGGACAAACTTACATTATTGGTGAAAATAGGCTCTATAAAGCCCTTGTCCATGCTGATGGGGGGGGCAATTCAAGAAGTTTACCACAGAATCTTCTTCATAAGCATTGCCTTTATTCTACATTTTGTTAAGAGTAAATATAGATGTGACAATATAAGAAAAAATGGAGAATATTTAAGATAAGATGAAGAGTGATGCTACATAACCAAGTAGCTATAAATGTAAGTACATCGATACAGGCAAAAGGTACAGCCAAGAGCAATGCAGAGCTAAACTCCTTCAGTACCATCGGTGTTATCCAACCTTTTGGTAAGAGTAAATATAGATCTGATGTGTAGAAAATGGAGGGCAAAGGAAAATAAGATGCAGAGTGATGGTACATGAACAACTACATCAATATAAGTACAGCGATAAAGGACAATAGGTACTTACAAGAACAATGCGAGCTAAAAAATTCATTGGCATTGGATATATTCTACACTAATGTAACCATTCATACAAATCGAGATAATTTGGGCGAACAATTGATAAGCGAGCTATCATGCCTCTCTGCTGTCACATCATGAACCGGTATGTATGCAAATGCGGTGATACATGACAACGGTACTAACAAGAGCAAAGCGGCGGGCGACATATTTGCGATATCATGTCGTTCTTTGCAAACCGAATTCTTCTTGAGCAGATTTCACGCAAAAAAGTTACATAAGGCACATGTGGAAAAGTAGAAGTTCAAATTGTCATGCGATATCATATCTGATACCTCGTCACAGGAACAAGACCAGTGCATAACAAGGTTTTTCCATTCAATGTCTTCTAAATTTAGCACAGGAGACTTCACCAAAAATTCGTTTATAGACTTGCCATCAAAGTGTGATTTCCTTAGGTAACACCAATACTGCTGCAATGCTTCCTTGAAAAGCGCAAGCAAGCTTTGCTCGTCATGACTATCCAGATTGACCCTCGCCTACTTAGAACAATGTAATGTAAATCATTGATGTGTTCAATCAGCAGAAAACAGGAAAATATTCACCATGAATAATAGCACTTACACGTGAGTGGGACAGGAAGATGTGAAAATGGTGTTTGTCTTCACTATAATCTTCCCATGATGTGAATATATGGACGTAGTCCCTAACAATATTGAAAACATTGTCTTTTAAACTGGGAATAACTGGAATGGGGTTCCAATCTGTAGGAATTGGCCGTCTCTGCAGTTGGGATAGGTCTTCGGTCGGCGGACTTGCTGTAGTTTTTGCTGGAGTGGGATTTTTCTATGGTACGGCTGGTGCTATGGCAACTCAAATCGGCATACCTTTTGCTGGAGTTCAGGTCCTGTGTGGTGGGGCTAGTGGTGTAGCCAGTGAAGTATGGGTACAATCTACTGGAGTCGGTCCTATGTTTTGTGTCACTGGTTGTACAGCCAATATAAGTGGGGTGCTGTCTGATTGCTCTGGCACAACCACGTTTTTCAAGGACTTTGCTGGTGCTCCTTCAGGTTCAGCAATCACCATCTTCCTTTTTGATGTCTGATGCACAAGAATACATTTGAGTGTAAAAACATGGTATGATGATAGATGGAATATGTATTGATAATGGATGGGCATGGCATCTCGACATATATGATGAATAAACTAAGCAGATGGCGGTGCAACAAAGTAGAAGAAAATCAAGACAACATATGCAAGATAAGCGTAATCAATAAAACCTTGCCAAATTAGAACATGCACCTTGATGGGTGAACAGGACATGCCATTCGCCTTTGACTCCTCGAGGTTAGAATAGCCATTAGGATCATATTTTGAACAAGAATCTACAGGTGGGGAGCGTATGAGTTTCATTGCATCCAAAACGGAACTCAATACCTTGGTGCCAATTTTGTAAGTCACTGTAGTGTTTAGCTTCAAGAGTGGACTGCTGCTAGTGCGACACAAAGCAGCTACACAGATCATAGTGTAGATATAACGGGAAAACCGTAAGCATCAGAGTAAAATCAGCAAAGTGGAACTTCTTTGGAATATATGTGCTAGTATTGCGATGCGGCTAGAAAACTTCGGATACCAGCTCTCTTCAAGCTGAAGGTGCTTGATCTTATTAATATTAGTGTAACTCTCAAAGGCGACACAACTCCCCGCATTTCCTTGCTATTTTATAGGATTCAAGTGGGCAGGCCACTACAAATCCTATTCCTATGTTTACAAAATCCTATGAATCAAGAGGCCCAAAGAGTTCAAAGTGTGCATCACAAGCGACCATATAGACCTCTACACTGCAAATGTCCCTGCTCATCTTCACTACAAGGAACACACTATACTACTATCATACTCCCTCCATTCTAAAATATAAGTCTTTGTAGAGATTTCCACTATGGATCACATAGAGATGTATCCAGATACATTTTAGAGTGTAGATTCACTCATTTTTCTCCATATGTAGTCCATGGTGGAATCTATACAAAGACTCGTATTTAGGAACGGAGAGAGTAATTATTAAAGAAGAATGGAAGAGGAACATGTTAAAGAAGAGCAAACAGACTTTGGATAATAAAATGTTCATTGCGCAGTGCCCACACATGATGAACCAGATCGCATTAAGAATGCAACTCCCTGTTTTCTCTCAACCATTTCAGGTGGTTGGATGAAGATCCTACGTTTCCTAACCCTTCTTCTTCCTCGTCTCTAATTCTTCCCATACAGAACACCGCACGCGCCACCGGCCCCCACTGCCTATGTTCCTCCGCCACCCCCACCCCCGCCCACGCCCGCGTCGAGTTTTCTTCGTTCGGCAAGGCCCCACCACCGCCCCCCACAACCATCATCCCCACCCGAGCCCCTTCCTTCACACCGGCGAACTCCGGCGAGCTCTGAAAAATCAACTGACCCAATTTTGAAATTTAGTCTACTGTGATTTAACTAGTGTGGAATATAAAAGGGGAAAACCATAAGTATTGGGAGTATAGTGTTGAACATGCCATGGCGGATCTCAAGGTGCAAACTGTACAAAGGCAACTTCGCAACCAATGTTTGCTTTCAACTAGCAAGTAAGTGATGGACAAGAAATCAGAGTAAAGCAGTGGCGATCTATTTTCTTGCTGCGATAAATAAGTTGAGCAGATACGAAAGAGTACCGCATCTGGTGCGGAGCCGTGTATGCATCTTCTAAGAATTTGACGGTGCTACAGTAGTGATGGCTGTTGGGGCGTGGAAGCATATCTAGGAGGGTAGACGGTGGCGGCGGGGCGTGGTGGATGAGACGGTCGTAGGAGCGGCACCGGCAAGGTGGACGACTGAGGGAGTACTGGATTAGGGGGTCCTCGGACATCCGGACTATATGCTTATGTCGGACTGTCGGACTATGAAGATACAAGATTGAAGACTTCGTCCCGTGTCCGGGTGGGACTCTCCTTTGCATGGAAGGCAAGCTTGGCAATTCGGATATGTAGATTCCCTTCTCTGTAACCGACTCTATGTAACCTTAGCCCCCTCCGGTGTCTATATAAACTGGAGGGTTTAGTCCATAGGACAAGAACAATCAGAATCATAGGCTAACTTCTAGGGTTTAGCCTCTATGATCTCATGGTAGATCAACTCTTGCAATACTCATATCATCAAGATCAATCTAGCAGGAAGTAGGGTATTACCTCCATAGAGAGGGCCTGAACCTGGGTAAACATCGTGTCCCCCGCCTCCTGTTACCATTAGCCTTAGACGGATAGTTCGGGACCCCCTACCCGAGATCCGCCGGTTTTGACACCGACATTGGTGCTTTCATTGAGAGTTCCACTGCGTCGTCACCATAAGGCTTGATGGCTCTTTCAATCATCTACAACGATGTGGTCCAGGGTGAAGTTTTCCTCCCCAGATAGATCTGCGTATTTGGCGGCTTCGCACTGCGGGCCAACTCGCTTGGCCATCTGGAGCAGATCGGTAGCTACGCCCCTGGCCATCAGGTCAGGTTTGGAACCCTGAACCACACAGCCGACATCCGCGGAGACTTGATCTTCGGCGGATTTGAGCCCATGACAGGTGCACCCTACAACCACGATGAGCATGACCTAGATCTGCCATCGGACGGTGTTCAGGATATCTCACCTACAGCTGCCCTGGCTTTAGGTCTAGTGCAGATCGTGCCATCCGAGGACGGGAGGATGGACCCCACCACGGAAGCCGCACACTCAACGGCGATAGAGCCAAACACAGATTTCACTTCCAATGAGGTCTGTGTCATCGGACCCTCGGACTCGTCTCCGGCCATAGGCTCCGAACCGCGTGTATCCGCGCCCATCGGATCTAATTAGGCACCAATCTTGGAGTTCAGCTCCACAGACATCTTTTAGCACTCGCCCCTGGGTGACGTGCTAAACTCATTAAAATCTCTCTCCTTGTCAGGAGACACTTAGCCAAACTATGCCCGGCTTGAGTGGGAAGCGGACGACGAAGGTTCAAAACGTCACGGATGTGTCTTTTTTTGTAGTGATAGCTTCTTCATAGTTCGTAGGTTCGCCTTGGTCTAGTAACATAACTTCCAAAATAGGATTACCATACCACTCTGGTGGGGAACGTGCTCTGTTCGACCTACGAGGTCCAGTAGTAACTTGATCTAAAGTTTCATGATCATCATCATTAGCTTCCTCTCTAGCTGTTGTAGGCATCACGGGAATGGATTTATCTGATGTGCTACTTTCCAATTCGAGAGAAGGTACAATTACCTCATCAAGTTCTACTTTCTTCCCACTCACTTCTTTCGAGAAACTCCTTCTCTAGAAATGTTCCATTCTTGGTAACAAATATCTTGCCTTCAGATCTGTAGTAGAAGGTGTACCCAATTATTTCCTTAGGGTATCCTATGAAGACGCACTTCTCCGATTTGGGTTCGAGTTTATCAGGCTGAAGCCTTTTGACATAAGAGTTGCAACCCCAAACTTTCAGAAAGGACAGCTTAGGTTTCTTGCCAAACCATAGTTCATACGGTGTCGTCTCAACGGATTTATACGGTGCCCTATTTAACGTGAATGCAGCTGTCTCTAATGCATAACCCCAAAACGATAGTGGTAAACTAGTAAGAGACATCATAGATCACACCATATCTAATAAAGTACGGTTATGATGTTCGGAAACACCATTACACTGTGGTTTTCCAGGTGGTGTGAGTTTTGAAACTATTCCACATTGTTTTAAATGAAGGCCAAACTCGTAACTGATACATCTCCATCGTATCTATAACTTTTGATTGTTCCATGCCAATATTCTACAACTTTTACATACTTTTGGCAACTTTTTATACTATTTTTTTGGACTAACATATTGATCCAGTGCCCAGTGCCAGTTCATGTTTGTTGCATGTTTTTGTTCCACAGAAAATCCATATCAAACGGAGTCCAAACAGGATAAAAAACTTACGGAGATTTTTTTGGAATATATGTGAATTTTGGGAACTGGAATCAACACAAGACGATGCCCGAGGGGCCCACGAGGGTGAGGGGCGCGCCCTGGGCCCTCGTGGCCACTCCATAAGGCAGTTGGTGCCCTTCTTTCACCGCAAGAAAGCTAATATCCGGATAGAAATCGTGTTAAAACTTCAGCCCAATCAGATTCTGATCTCAGGAACTTAGAAATGGTGAAAGCGAAAATGCAGAACCTGAAACATAAGAAGCAGACGAGAGATCCAATCTCGGAGGGGCTCTCTCCCCTTTGCCGCCATGGAAGCCAAGGACCATAGGGGAACCCTTCTCCCATCTAGGGGGAAGATCAAGGAAGAAGAAGAAGGGGGCTCTCAATATAATAAAAATAATAGAGAATTAAAATTTTTAACTTGAAACAAGAACTACAAATTTAAAGCAATAATAAAGAGCCGCCCGGGTTAATAAAACTGAGAAAATTAACTCAGAAAGAAATTTTTTGGAAGCTCCGTTGCGGGATTCAGACCTAACCATTCAAGGAGAAGCAGTGGGAACGACAGAACCACCCCTCTCCTCGGTGGTGCCAGAACACCGCCGGGGCCATCATCGCGACAATGATCTACACCAACAACTTCACCGCAGTCATCACCAGCTCTTTGCCCCTCTATGCAGAGGTGTAACACCCTTTCTTCCTGCTGTAATCTCTACTTGAACATGGTGCTCAACGCTATATATCATTTCCCAATGATGTATGGCTATCCTATGATGTTTGAGTAGATCCGTTTTGTCCTATGGGTTGATTGATGATCGTGATTGGTTTGAGTTGCATGTTTTATTTTATTGGTGTTGTCCTATGGTTCTCTCCGTGTCGTGCAAGCGTGAGGGATCCCCGCTGTAGGGTCTACAATATGTTCATGATTTGCTTATGATGGGTGGCGTGAGTGACAGAAGCACAGACCCGAGTAAGTAGGTTGTTTGCGTATGGGAATAAAGAGGACTTGATACTTTAATGCTGTGGTTGGGTTTTACCTTAATGATCTTTAGTAGTTGCGGATGCTTGCTAGAGTTCCAATCATAAGTTCATATGATCCAAGTAGAGAAAGTATGTTAGCTTATGCCTCCCCCTCATATAAGATTGCAATAATGATTACCGGTCTAGTTACCGATTGCCTAGGGACAAATAACTTTCTCATGACAAAAAGCTCTCTACTAAAACTAACTTAGTTGTGTCTTTATCTAAACAGCCCCTAGCTTTTATTTACGCACTTTTTATTATCTTGCAAACCTATCCTACAACACCTACAAAGTACTTCTAGTTTCATACTTGTTCTAGGTAAAGCCCTTCTGCATGGAGTTTATTCATGCGCTTTACACCAATATGACCTAAACGGCAGTGCCACAAATATGTTGCACTATCATTATCAACTTTGCATCTTTTGGCATCAATATTATGAATATGTGTATCACCACAATCAAGATTCAACAAAAATAGACCACTCTTCCAGGGTGCATGACCATAAAAGATATTAGTCATATAAATAGAACAACCATTATTCTCTGATTTAAATGAATAACTGTCTCGCACTAAACAAGATCCAGATATAATGTTCATGCTCAATACTGGCACCAAATAACAATTATTCAGTTCTAAAACTAATCCTGAAGGTAGATGTAGAGGTAGCGCACCGACGGCGATCACATCGACCTTGGAACCATTCCTGGCGCGCATCGTCACCTCGTCCTTAGACAATCTTCGTTTAATCCAAAGCTCCTGTTTTGAGTTGCAAATATGAGCAACCAAACCAATATGAAATACACAGGCGTTACTATGAGCATTAGTAAGGTACACATCAATAACATGTATATCAAATATACCTTTGTTCACTTTGCCATCCTTCTTATCCGCCAAATACTTGGGGCAGTTCCGCTTCAAGTGACCAGTCCCTTTGCAGTAGAAGCACTTCGTTTCAGGCTTGGGTCCAGCTTTGGGCTTCTTCCTGGGAGTGGCAACTTGCTTGCCATTCTTCTTGAAGTTCCCCTTATTTCCCTTGCCCTTTTTCTTGAAACTAGTGGTCTTGTTAACCATTAACACTTGATGCTCCTTCTTGATTTCTACCTCCGCAGCTTTGAGCATTGCGAAGAGCTCGGGAATTGTCTTGTCCATCCCTTGCATATTATAGTTCATCATGAAGCCTTTGTAGCTTGGTGGCCGTGATGAAGAACTCTGTCAATAACACTATCATTTGGAAGATTAACTCCCTGCTGAGTCAAGTGATTATGATACCCAGACATTTTGAGTATGTGTTCACTGACAGAACTGTTCTCCTCCATCTTTTAGCTAGAACTTGTTGGAGACTTCATATCTCTCAACTCGGGGATTTGCTTAAATATTAACTTCAAGTCCTCGAACATCTCATATGGTCCATGACGTTGAAAGCGTCTTTGAAGTCCCGATTCTAAGCCGTAAAGCATGGAAAACTGAACTATCAAGTAGTCATCACATCGAGCTTGCCAGACGTTCAAAACATCAACATCTTCTCCTTCAGCAGGCCTTTCACCTAGCGGTGCATCAAGGACAAAATTCTTCTGTGCAGCAATGAGGATAATCCTCCAGTTAAGGACCCAGTCCGTGTAGTTGCTACCATCATATTTCAACTTAGCTTTCTCTAGGAACGCATTAAAATTCAGGGGAATGGTAGCATGGGCCGTTGATCTACAACATAGCTATGCAAATACTATCAGGACTAAGTTCATGATAAATTAAGTTTAATTAATCAAATTACTTAAGAATTCACACTTAGATAGACATCCCTCAAGTCACATAAATGATAAGTGATCCAAATCAACGAATCCATGTCTAATCAGCACGTGAGATGGAGTAGTCATCAATGGTGAACATCTCTATGTTGACCATATCTACTATGTGATTCATGTTCGACCTTTCGGTCTCTAGTGTTCCGAGGCCATGTCTGTACATGCTAGGCTCGTCAAGTTTAACCCAAGTATTCGGCATGTGCAAAACTGTCTTGCACCCGTTGTATGTGAACGTAGAGTCTATCACACCCTTTCATCACGTGGTGTCCCAACACAATGAACTGTAGCAATGGTGCATACTCAGGGAGAACACTTTTACCTTGAAATTTAGTTAAGGGATCATCTTATAGTGCTACCACCGTAGTAAGCAAAATAAGATGCATAAAAGATAAACATAACATGCAATCAAAATATGTGACATGATATGGCCATCATCATCTTGTGCTTTTGATATCCATCTCCAAAGCATCGTCATGATCTCCAACGTCACCAGCTCGACACCTTTATCTCCATCGTTGCGTTGTGGTCGTCTTGCAAACTATTGCTTCTACAACTATCGCTAACACATAGATAAATTAAAGCAATTACATGGCATTTGCATTTCATACAATAATGAGACAACCATAAGGCTCCTGTCGGTTGCCTATAACTTTTACAAAACATGATCATTGCATAAGATAACGTATATCACATCATGTCTTGACCATATCACTGAAGGAAATATGCCCTAGAGGCAATAATAAAGTTGTTATTTTATATTTCCTTATTCATGATAAATGTTTATTATTCATGCTAGAATTGTATCAACTGGAAACTTGATACATGTGTGTATACATAGACAAAACACCGTGTCCCTAGTATGCCTCTACTTGACTAGCTCGTTGATCAAAGATGGTTAAGTTTCCTAGCCATGGACATGTGTTGTCATTTGATGAACATGATCACATCATTAGGAGAATTATGTGATGGACAAGACCCATCTGTTAGCTTAGCATAATGATCGTTCAATTTTATTGCTATTGCTTTCTTCATGTCAAATATATATTCCTCCGACTATGAGATTATGCAACTCCCGGACACCGGAGGAATACCTTGTGCACTATCAAACGCCAATATAACTGGGTGATTATAAAGATGCTCTGCAAGTATCTCCGAAGGTGTTTGTTGGGTTGGCATAGATCGAGATTAGGATTTGTCACTCCGAGTATCGGAGAGGTATCTCTGGGCCCTCTCGGTAATGCACATGATATGAAGCCTTGCAAGCAATGTGACTAATGAGTTAGTTACAGGATAATGCATTATAGAACGAGTAAAAAGACTTGCCAGTAACGATACTGAACTAGGTATGAAGATACCGACGATCGAATCTCGGGCAAGTAACATACCGATGACAAAGGGAATAACGTATGTTGACATAGCGGTTTGACCGATAAAGATCTTCGTAGAATATGTGGAAACCAATATGAGCATCCAGGTTCCGCTATTGGTTATTGATCAGAGAGGTGTCTCGGTCATGTCTACATAGTTCTCGAACCCGTAGGGTCCACACGCTTAACGTTCAATGATGATTTGTATTATATGAGTTATGTGTTTTGGTGATTGGAGGTTATTCAGAGTCCCGGATGAGATCACGGACATGACAAGGACTCTTGAAATGGTTGATAGGTAAAGATTGATATATTGGAAGATAGTATTCGGACACCGGAAGGGTTCCGGAGTGTATCGGGTACATACCGGAGTACTAGAAGGGTTACCCAAACCCCCGGGGAAAGATATGGGCCATATGGGCCATAGGAGGGGGGTTAACCAGCGCACAAGGGGCTGATGCGCCCCCACAAGGGAGGAGGATGAATTGGACTAGGGAAGGGGGTGCCACCCCCATTTCCTTCTCCTACTCCCTCTCCTTCCGCCTTTCCCCCTCCGGTAGAAGGAAAGGGGGGCCGAATTCAACTAAGAGTCCAAGTGGGACTCCTTCCCACTTGGGGCGCGCCTAGGCTAGTCTCCTCTCCCTCCCTCCTTTATATATGGGGGGCGCCCCTAGAGAACACACCAATTTCTCCAAGCCGTGTCGTCACCCCCCCCCCCACACACACACACACACACAGTTTACGCCTTCGATCATATTCTCACGATGCTTAGGCGAAGCCCTGCATGGATCACATCACCATCACCGTCACCACGCCGTCGTGCTGACGGAACTCATCTTCTCCTTCGACCCACTGCTGGATCAAGAGCTCGAGGGACATCATCGTGCTGAACATGTGCAGAACTCGGAGGTGTCGTACGTTTGGTGCTTGATCGGTTGAATCGAGAAGAAATTCGACTACATCAACCGCGTTAAGCTAACACTTCTGCTTTCGGTCTACGAGAGTATGTGGACACACTCTTCCCCTCTTGTTGCTATGCATCTCCTAGATAGATCTTGCGTGAGCATAGGATTTTTTTTGAAATTGCATGCAATGTTTCCCAACAGTGGTATCAGAGCCAGGTCTATGCGTAGATGATATGCACAAGTAGAACACAAAGAGTTGTGGGCGGTGATCGTCATACTGCTTACCACCAATGTCTTATTTTGATTCGGCGGTATTGTTGGTTGAAGCGGCCCGGACCAACCTTACATGACCACGTTCATGAGACCGGTTCCACCGACAGACAGGCAACTAGTTTTGCATAAAGGTGGCTCGCGGGAGTCTATTTCTCCAACTTTAGTTGAATCAAATTTGACTGCGGCCGGTCCTTGTGAAGGTTAAAACAGCAAACTTGATAAATCACCGTTGTGGTTTTTTTGTGCCGTAGGTAAGAACGGTTCTTGCTAGAAGCCTGTAGCAGCCATGTAAAAGTTGCAGCAACAAAGTAGAGGATGTATAACTTGTTTTTGCAGGGCATGTTGTGATGTGATATGGTCAAGACATGATGTGGTATACGTTTTTGTATGAGATGATCATGTTTTGTAAAAGTTATCGGCAACTGGCAGGAGCCTTATGGTTGTCGCTTTATTGTATGAAATACAAACACCATGTAATTGCTTTACTTTATCACTAAATGGTAGCGATAGTCGTAGAAGCAATAGTTGGCGAGACAACCATGACACTATGGTGGAGATCAAGGTGTCAAGCCGGTGACGATTGAGATCATGACGTTGCTTTGGTGACAGAGATCAAAAGCACAAGATGATGATGGCCATATCATGTCACATATTTTGATTGCATGTGATGTATATCTTTACGCATCTTATTTTGCTTAGTAGGGCGGTAGCATTATAAGATGATCCCTTACTAAAATTTCAAGGTATAAGTGTTCTCCCCGAGTATGCACCATTGCGAAAGTTCTTCGTGCTGAAACACAACGTGATGATCGGGTGTGATAGGCTCTACGTTCAAATACAACAGGTGCAAGCCAGTTTTGCACATGCGGAATACTTGGGTTAAACGTGACAAGCCTAGCATATACAGATATGGCATCGGAACTCTAGAGACCGAAAGGTCGAACGTGAATCTTATAGTGGATATGATCAACATAGAGATTTTCACCATTGATCACTACCCCATCTCATGTGATGATCGGACATGGTTTAGTTGATTTGGATCACGTACCATTTAGATGACTTGAGGGATGTCAATCTAAGTGGGAGTTCTTAAGTAATATGATTAATTGAACTTTAATTTATCATGAACTTAGTCCTGATAGTATTTGCAAATTATGTTGTAGATCAATAGCTCGTGTTGTTGCTTCCCTATATTTTTTGATATGTTCCTAGAGAAAACTAAGTTGAAAGATGATAGTAGCTATGATGCCGACTGGGTCCATGATCTGAGGTTTATCCTCATTGCTGCACAGAACAACTATGTCCTTGATGCACCGCTGACAGATCTATTGCAGGAGCAGATGTAGACGTTATGAACGTTTGGCTATTTCAATATGATGACTACTTGATAGTTTAGTGCACCATGCTTTACGGCTTAGAACCGGGACTTCAAAAACATTTTGAACACCACGGCGCATATAAGATGTTCCAAGAGCTGAAATTGGTATTTCAGACTCATGCCTGTATCGAGAGGTATGAGACCTCTGACAAGTACTTCACCTAAAAGATGCAGGAGAATAGCTCATCTAGTGAGGATATGCTCAGAATGTCTGGGTACTACAATCGCTTGAATCAAGTGGGAGTGAATCTTCCAGATAAGATAGTGATTGACAGAGTTCTCTAGTCACCATCACCAACTTACTGGAACTTCATGATGAACTATAATATGCAAGGGATGACGAAAGCGATTGCCGAGCTCTTCGTGATGCTGAAATCGATGAAGGTAGAAATCAAGAAAAAACATCAAGTGTTGATGCTTAAACAAGACCACTAGTTTCAAGTAAAGGGCAAAGGGAAAGAAAGGGAACTTCAAGAAGAATGACAAGCAAGTTTTCACTCCCGTGAAGAAGCCCAAAGTTGGACCTAAGCCTGAAACTGAGTGCTTCTACTGCAAATGAAATGGTCACTGGAAATGGCACTACACCAAATATTCGGCGCATAAGAAGGATGGCAAAGTGAACAAAGGTATATTTGATATACATGTTATTGATGTGTACCTTACTGGTGCTCGTAGTAGCCCCTGGGTATTTGATGCTTGTTCGGCTGCTAAGATTAGTACTCAAAACAGGAGTTGCAGAATAAATAGAGACTAGTTGAGGGTGAGGTGATGATGTATGTTGGAAGTGGCTCCAAGATTGATATGATCATCATTGCACAGTCCCTGTACTTTCGGGATTAGTGTTGAGCCTAAATAAATGTTATTTGGTGTTTGTGTTAAGCATGAATATGATTAGATCATGTTTATTGCAATACGGTTATTCATTTAAGATAGAGAATAATTGTTATTCTGTTTACATGAATAAAACCTTCTATGGTCATACACCCAATGTTGATGTTTTATTGAATCTCGATCATAGTGATACACATATTCATAATATTGATGCCAAATGATGCAAAGTTGATAATGATACTGCAACAAACTTGTGGCAGTGCCGTTTAGGTCATATTGGTGTAAAGCGCAAGAAGAAACTCCATGCTGATGGGCTTTTGGAATCACTTGATTCTGAATCATTTGATACTTGCGAACCATGCCTCGTGGGCAAGATGACTAAAACTGTGTTCTCCGGAACAATGGAACGAGCTAATGACTTATTGGAAATAATACATACCGATGGATGAGGTCGGATGAGTGTTGAGGCTCGTGGCGGGTATCGTTATTTTCTGACTTTCAATGATGATTTAAATAGGTATGGGTATATTTACTTAATGAAACACAAGTCTGAAACATTTGAAAAGTTCAATGAATTTCAGAGTGAAGTGGAGAATCATCATAAGGAGAAAATAAAGTTTCTACGATCTGATCGTGGAGGTGAATATTTGAGTTATGAGTTTGGCCTTCATTTAAAACAATGTGGAATAGTTTCACAACTAACGCCACCTGGAACACCACAGCGTAATGGTGTGTCCGAACATCGTAACCGCCCTTTATTAGATATGTTGCGATCTATGATGTCTCTTACCAATTTACCACTATCGTTTAGGGGATATGCATTAGAGACAGTGATACGTCTCCAACGTATCTATAATTTTTGATTGTTCCATGCTATTATATTATCTATTTTGGATGTTTAATTGGCTTTAATATGCTCTTTTATATTATTTTTGGGACTAACCTATTAACCGAGGGGCCAGTGCCAGTTTCTGTTGTTTTCCTATTTTAGAGTTTTATTGAAAAGGAATACCAAACGGAGTCCAAATGGAATGAAACCTTCGCGATGATCTTTCTTGGACGGAAAGCAAACCAGAAGACTTGGAGATGAAGTTGGAGATGCAACAAGGCCTCCACAAGGCAGGAGGGCGTGCCCAGGGGGTAGGCGCGCCCCCACCCTCGTGGGCCCCTCGTAGCTCCACCGACCCTAAAAACATCAGGGGGAGCCACGAAACCACTTTCCACCACCGCAACCTTCTGTACCCATGAGATACCATCTTGTGGACTTTTCTGGTGATCTGCCAGAGGGGGATTCGATCATGGAGGGCTTCTACATCAACACCATTACCTCTCTAATGAAGCGTGAGTAGTTTACCATAGACCTCCGGGTCCATAGTCATTAGCTAGATGGCTTCTTCTCTCTCTTTGATTCTCAATACAAAGTTCTCCTCGATGTTCTTGGAGATCTATTCGATGTAATACTCTTTTGCGGTGTGTTTCCCGAGATCCGATGAATTTTGGATTTATGATCAATATTATCTATGAATATTATTTGGTCTTCTCTGAATTCTTATATGCATGATTTGATATCTTTGCAAGTCTCTATGAATTATCGGTTTAGTTTGGCCTACTAGATTGATCTTTCTTGCCATGAGAGAAGTGCTTAGCTTTGGGTTCAATCTTGCGGTGTCCTTTCCCAGTGACAGTAGGGGCAGCAAGGCCTGTATTGTATTGTTGCCATCAAGGATAACAAGATGGTGTTTTCATCATATTGCTTGAGTTAATTCCTCTACATCATGTCATCTTGCTTAATGCGTAACTCCATTCTTTATGAACTTAATACTCTAGATGCATGCTGGATAGCGGTCGATGTGTGGAGTAATAGTAGTAGATGCAGGCAGGAGTCGGTCTACTTGACACAAACGTGATGCCTATGTTCATGATCATTGCCTTAGATGTCATCATAATTATGTGCTTATCTATCAATTGCTCGGCAGTAATTTGTTCACCCACCGTAATATTTTCATCTTGTAACGCCCCGGATCCGATGCGCCAGGTGTCCGCCAGTTATTCGCCGTTTTTGCCATGTCCTGGGCTTGCATGTTGCTCTTTGCCATGTCATCATTTGCATTTTATCATGTCATCATGTGCATCTCATTTTGCATACATGTTCGTCTCATGCATCCGAGCCTTTTCCCAGTTGTCCGTTTTGCAATCCGGCGCTCCTATGCCCTCCGGCGTCTCCCTCTTCTCTCTTCTCTTGTGCGGGTAATAAACTTTCTCGGAATGGATCGAGGTTTGCCAAGCGGCCTTGGTATAGCACCGGTAGACCGCCTGTCAAGTTTCGTGCCATTTGGAGGTCGTTTGATACTCCAACGGTCAACCGGGTAACCGTAAAGCCCTCTTTGAGTTGCAGCCCAACACCCCTTCCAAAGTGGCCCAAAACCCACCAAACTCCCCTCCATGCTCTCGGTCGTTCGATCACGATCGCGTGGCCGAAAACCGCACCTCATTTGGACTCTCCTAGCTCCCTCTACCTATATATAGGCCCTCCCCTTCCAAATTTCGGATCATTTCCCCCCAAAACCCTAGTTTTTCCCTCTCCGCCGCCGGACGCGTCCGCCCCGGCCGGACACGTCCACCGGCCGCGTCACTCCGACCAATGGCGGCCTGCCACGTCACCCGCGCCGCCGCCCCAGCCTATCGCCGCTTTGCCACTGCCGCCGCCGCCTCCGCCACGCGCCCGAGCCTGCGGGTCGAGATCCGGCCAGTGCCGCGCCCGCCCGCCCGCCGGTGCCCAGCGCCGCCGCCCGGCTTTGCCTGCCCGCCGCCGCGCGCGCCTGGACCGCCAGCGTCACCTCCGCCATTGTCGGCCTCGCCGGACCCGCCGCCGCCTCGCGGCTTCGCCGCGATTTACCCGCCCAGCGCCGTAGCGCCCGACCTCGCCGTCAGCCGCCGCCCTCGCCTCTGCCTTCCCGGCGCCCGCCGCCCGCCGTCGTCGGTCGCCGCCCAGCGCCTCCTCGCCCGACCTCGCCGCCTCCCCTTCCACGCGCGCCACCGGGTCAGCGCCACCGCCCTCGCCGGAGCCGTCGCCCGCCTCGCCTCCGACGCGGCGGCCGCGGATCGGCCAGATCCGGCCGCCCGGCCACTTCCCGACCTCCGGCGTCCTCCTCCCGCAAGTCCGCGACTCCCGGCGAATTCGCGAGCTCCCGGCGTGCATCAATAACCGTGCCGCGAGTTGACCCCCGATTGACTAAGTCCCGCTTTTGATATTATCATGCCATATTCATCATGTCACATCTCTGCATCCGTAGCTCCGTTTTATGCGTATAATATGTCAAATTGTTCGTCTCGACGAGTAATTCATTTCATTTCATTGCATCATTTTCATTTGAGCTCATCTTGATGCCCGAAATGCTGTTGGAAGAGTGCATGTTGATGTTAATCTCTTTGGCTGTTATAACTTCTTGTTTTATCATTTTTGCCATGATTTATGTGTGCATCCTATGAGTATGAGCTCTACATGAATGTTGAACTATGCCATGCCATCTTTCCAGGGTGTTGACCATGTATTTTTGTGAGTTGTGTGCTGAGTGTATCAAGCTTGTAAAGTAGGGTAGTTCTTGTTCTTTGTTTTCTGACAGATTCTGTTATATTTTGTTGCTATGTTAACATGCTTCTAGTAATCAATCCATGCATAATCTGGAGATGCTTTATAAACATGTTTTGCTATGCATGTCATGCTCTATCCATTCATGCCCTTGGTTGCAATTATAGCCTGCTGGAACATGTTGTAATCTTGCTCTAAAATTGCTTGAAAATGTTAATGTCAACCTGTTAACATTAAGTTCACTTGTTCCCATGTGTTTTCCTAGTGATCCATGTATCCTATGACCTTGCTCTTGCCATGCTTAGCTTCAAAAACATGCCTTCTTACTGTTGGTTGCCTTGCCATGCCATGTATTGCTCTGTAGTGAGTGGTTCAAGCTCACGAACATGCCTACTTATTGTTGTTCCTGCCATGTTATGAACCTGTAATATAACTTGCCATGTTTACATGGGTGCCATCATATTTTCTATGCCTTTTTGGCTCATGGTCAGTAAGGGTCTTTTGATATATGCAATTAGTAGATTTATGCCATACCTTTGTTTGCCATGATAAGTTCCTGTAACATGTTGTTTGCTTGCTCTAAACATTGCAACTTGATGTTATTTCCTGATAAGTCTGAAACTGTTATTATTTGCAATATCTCCATGTCCTTTTGAGCATGTTCTAGTTGTTTCTGGAGATAGCTCACCGTTCATGTGTTGTTATGCTTTACCTGTACTTCATGCCCATGCCTTTTGTTATTATGTTGGGGTGCTGTAGCATATTGTTTTGATGCTTGTAAGATGCCTAGTTGCTGTTATGGACAAATTGTTGCTATGACTTGTATAGTGTGCATGTGTTGAACCGTTGCTCCGTTTTGAGTGTGTTCTATATGAAACTTGCTTGATTTTGCATGTTGTTTCATATTATCATGTTGCATCCTTGCTTTGAGGTGTTTGCTTGATGTTTGTATGCATTTTGCATCAATGCCATGCTTAACTTGTTTTGCTCATATCTTCTAGGCCGTAGCTCCAAATCTAATGAACTTTATATGTAACTTGACTAGAATTTCATGTAGATCCTCTTGGTGCTCTTTAACTTGCTGTTTAACAACTTGAACATAATGTTTATTCAGGTCTGGACCAATTTCGAAATTTGCATATGAGGACTTACCGAAATTGTTATATGTTGTTTCCGGCCTCATTTAAACTTGCCTTGATGTGTTGTTCTTGTTTGCATCATCTCTTGCCATGAGTAGCTTCATGTAGCTTGGTCATGCATCATGCTTGTTGTGCATCATGCCTTGTTCATGTGTGGTGTGTTTACCTATGTTGTGTGCTTCTTCTCGATAGTACCCGTTTCCGTTGCCATCGTGAGGATCCGTTCGTCTACGTGTGGTTCGTCTTCGTGGCTTCATCTTCTTCATGGATTCGTTCTTCTTCCTTGCGGGATTTCAGGCAAGATGACCGCTACCCTGGATCTCACTACTATCATTGCTATGCTAGTTGCCTCGTTCTTTCGCTATGCTGCGCTACCTATTACCTGTTTGTCCAGCCATCCCATATTGCCATGAACCTCTAACCTTTGACACCTTTCCTATGCAAACCATTGTTTGTCTATGTTACCGCTTTGCTCAGCCCCTCTTATAGCGTTGCTAGCTGCAGGTGAAGGTGAAGATTTTCTCCATGGTGGACAGGATTTTGGTTGGGATATCACAATATCTCTTATATTATTAATGCATCTATATATTTTGTAAAGGGTGGAAGGCTCGGCCTTATGCCTGGTGTTTTGTTCCACTCTTGCCGGCCTAGTTTCCGTCATACCGGTGTTATGTTCCCGGATTTTGCGTTCCTAACGCGGTCGGGTGATTTATGGGACCCCCCTGACAGTTCGCTTTGAATAAAACTTGTCCAGCAAGGCCCAACATTGACTTTTACCATTTGCCTCACCACCACCTACTTTTCCCTTGGGAGTAATTAACCCAAGGGTCATCTTTATTATAGCCCCCCCCGGGCCAATGCTTGTCTAACTGTTGGTCCAAACCAGAGCCACTTGCGGTGCCGCCCCTAGGCAACTTGGGGTATCGTCGGTTGCCGTACGTAGTGTTCATCTGGTGTTGCCCTGAGAACGAGATATGTGCAGCTCCTATCGGGATTGTCGGCGCATCGGGCGGCTTTGCTGGTCTTGTTTTACCATTGTCGAAATGTCTTGATGTACCGGGATTCCGAGACTGATCGGGTCTTCACGGAGAAGGTCTATTCCTTCGTTGATCGCGAGAGCTTGTCATGGGCTAAGTTGGGACACCCCTGCAGGGTATAAACTTTCGAGAGCCGTGCCCGCAGTTATGTGGCAGATGGGAATTTGTTAATGTCCGGTTGTAGACAACTTGACACCAGATCCGAATTAAAACACATCAACCGGGTGTGTAGCCGTGATGGTCTCTTCTCGGTGGAGTCCGGGAAGTGAACACGGTTTCTGGGTTATGTTTGACGTAAGTAGGTGTTCAGGATCACCTCTTGATCATTGCTAGCTTCACGACCGTTCCTTTGTTTCTCTTCTCGCTCTCATTTGCGTATGTTAGCCACCATATCATTGCTTAGTCGCTGCTGCAACCTCACCACCTTACCCTTCCTTACCCATTAAGCTTTGCTAGTCTTGATACCCATGGTAATGGGATTCTTTGAGTCCTCGTGGCTCACGGATACTTCAAAACCAGTTTGCGGTGCCTATGTTACCGAAGCGGTGGCGCAACCAAGTTCAAGGAGGAGCTCGATGAAGATCTTGCTCTTTGTGTTGTTTCGTTCTAGTTGTTCAGTAGTGGAGCCCAGTTGGGGTCGATCGGGGACCTTTGTCGCATTTGGGGTTCTTTTTTTATTTTGGTTCCGTAGTCGGACCTTGATTGTATCTAGATGATGTAATGCTTTATTCATGTATTGTGTGAACTGGCGATTGTAAGCCAACTATGTATCTCTTTCCCTTATGTATTACATGGGTTGTGTGAAGATTACCTCACTTGCGACATTGCTTTCAATGCGGTTATGCCTCTAAGTCATGCTTCGACACGTGGGAGATATAGCCGCATCGAGGCGTTACAAGTTGGTAATCGAGCCTTCCCGACCTTAGGAGCCCCACCGCTTGATCGTTTTAGCGGCGAGTTGTGTCTAGAAAAATGTTTTGAGTCATTTAGGATTATATTTATCGGAGAGTTAGGAATTCTTTTACTCCTCGGTCCTTAAATCGCTCTGGTGAGGTATCTGGCGTAGAGTTTTGACTCTTCTCTTCTCAAATTTCACTAAATTTTTTTTAGGATCACGCTGGTATCTTAGAATCGTTCGATGGTTTTATGATGACAACATTGTCTTGGTGCCTCCCATCAGCGGGGTTTTTTAGTGGAGGTGTCCCGGGAGTTGAGCTCGAGGTGTTGTCGTCATAATTTTATCGTTGCAGTTCGGAATACCGAGTTTAATACGCCGACATCGAAAATCTCTTTTATGCGTTGTTGGTGAGATAACCCGCTAACCCGATCTTGAGGTGAGTACGGGAGTATTGCCATGACTCGTATAACGGATGCTTTTGAAGGTTGAGGTACACGATTTCGAAGGTTTCTTGGTTATGTGTTGTGAGATGGATACAACTTGGATGTAGGTATTGTTAGTTTGGGTGAGATATATTGCTTCCCCTGTATCCCCAACACCAGATTGCATAACCAGAAAGTTTCGGGAGTTTATAGGTGGGATTTCAAGTAGCTCCTAGAATATCTTTTCGACAGATGCTTGATATGGGATTGGGTAAATCTCTATCATATGTTTGTTTCCGGCTTATTATGCAAGCCAGTCCTTTGTTTTTGTTTTGAGTTGTGGTATTCGAGTTGCTTCAATGTCAAGTGTTGATTCCATACCTTTCCTAAACGGTGTTCTCATATTGCTATGTGAATACTAATCCTTTTTGATCATTGAGGTTGTCATGTCAATTCTTTTCCAACCGGTGCGCTTCTCTTCGAGATGATCCCATCATTCTCCCCATCCGCAAGATCAATTCTAAGTTTTCTCAACGGTGTTTGTTTTGTTCATTCCAAGTTGTCTTTGTTTTTCCCCACCCTCCCACCCCTTTTCTTCAAGGACTCATTTATTTTAATCAAGTATCCATTTATTCATGTGAAGTTTCTCCATTCTTTTTTGTCAATGTTCTTACCCGATGGTTCTCAAGAAGATGTTCTACTAGTTCGTCATTCCTCATTCCTTTCTCTTCTCCGGTGGATTCAAGTCAAGTTTTGTTGATCATACCTTTTTCCTCGTTTCTAATGCTTTCTCATACCGGTGCACCTCATTATCATTCTACTTCTCGCTATTTGTTATTCCGGAGTGCTCAAGATATCTCGAAGATTCGTGTTTCCACTCTGCATTCGTTCAAGCTCTTTCGAGATTGGTATCTCATTCAAGTCATTTAATTCAACCGGTGCAACATCTCTTTTAAATCTTTTCAAAGGTGTTCTTTTGAGTGGGCCCTAACCCACAGGTCTTTTCCCAGGATCTTACCTGACTCTTCTAATTTATCCGGAGCGATCTCCAAAGTCTTTCAAAGGTTGACGTAAGAATGAATTTTCATCAGTCATATCCCTTCTCCAAGATCATTTTCAAAATATTTTGTTCGTTGCTTCATCATTTCTATTCTTCTTTGATCCGAAGTGCCTCAACAGTTTTGGTGGTTCTCATCATCTTTCTCATCATTTGAAGACCGAAGAAGAGTTTCTCTTAAATCTTGGTCCATTCTCTTGAAGATTCATGGTTCTAGCTTCATGCCATCCTCATAATTGTTTTCGATTGTGAGAATTCTTTTTACCATCCGGAGCATTTCATGAGTTGTTTCCATTTCTTTCCTCCGAAGGTCATCATGTCTTAATTCTTTATTCTCAGCATGTAGCTATCGTTCTCCAAATCTTACAGGTGATTCTTTCAAATATCCTCTAATCAGTTCATGTTCTCTTCGTTCTCATGTATCTAAATCCCTTCAAGTATCTTCATTCATTTTCAAATTCTTCCCGGATCCGATGCGCCAGGTGTCCACCAGTTATTCGCCGTTTTTGCCATGTCCTGGGCTTGCGTGTTGCTCTTTGCCATGTCAACATTTGCATTTTATCATGTCATCATGTGCATCTCATTTTGCATACATGTTCGTCTCATGCATCCGAGCCTTTTCCCCGTTGTCCGTTTTGCAATCCGGCGCTCCTATGCCCTCCGGCGTCTCCCTCTTCTCTCTTCTCTTGTGCGGGCATTAAACTTTCTCGGAATGGACCGAGGTTTGCCAAGCGGCCTCGGTATAGCACCGATAGACCGCCTGTCAAGTTTCGTGCCATTTGGAGGTCGTTTAATACTCCAACGGTTAGCAAGGGTAACAAGTAAAACCCTCTTTGAGTTGCAGCCCAACACCCTTCCAAAGTGGCCCAAAACCCACCAAACTCCCTCCATGCTCTCGGTCGTTCGATCACGATCGCGTGGCCGAAAACCGCACCTCATTTGGACTCTCCTAGCTCCCTCTACCTATATATAGGCCCTCCCCTTCCAAATTTCGGATCATTTCCCCCCGAAACCCTAGTTTTTCCCTCTCCGCCGCCGGACGCGTCCGCCCTGGCCGGACACGTCCACCGGCCGCGTCACTCCGACCAATGGCGGACTGCCACGTCACCTGCGCCGCCGCCCCAGCCTATCGCCGCCTTGCCACTGCGCCGCCGCCTCCGCCATCGTGCGAGCCTGCGGTCCAGATCCGGCCCGCCCGGCCCGGCGCACCGCCCGCGCCGCGCCGCCCGGTGCCCAGCGCGCTACCGGCTGCGCTTTGCCCGCCGCCCGCGCCGTCTGAACCGCCAGCGTCACCTCCGCCGCCGTCGGCCTCACGGACCCGCCGCCGCCGCCCCGCGGCTTCGCCAGCGGTTGCCGCCACAGCGCCGTGGCGCCGACCTCGCCCGCCGAAAGGCCGCCGCCCTCGCCTCTGCCTTCCCGGCGCCCGCCGCCTGCCGTCGTCGATCGCCGCCCGCGCGCCTCCTCGCCCGACCTCGCCGCCTCCCTTCTGCCACCCACCGGGCAGCATACCGCCCTCGCCGAACCGTCGCCCGCCTCCTTCGACGCCGCGGCCGGATCCGGCCAGATCCGGCCGCCCCGGCCACTTCCCCGACCTCCGGCGTCCTCCTCCCGCAAGTCCGGCGACTCCCCGGCGAATTCCGGCGTGCTCTCCGGCGTGCATCAATAACCGTGCCCGCAGTTGACCCCCCGATTGACTAAGTCCCACGTTTTTGATATTATCATGCCATATTCATCATGTCACATCTCTGTATCCGTAGCTCCGTTTTGCGCGTATAATATGTCAAATTGTTCGCCTTGACGAGTACTTCATTTCATTTCATTGCATTATTTTCATTTGAGCTCATCTTGATGCCCAAATCTTTGTTGGAAGAGTGCATGTTGATGTTAATCTGCTGGAACTGTTATAACTTGTTGTTTTATCATTTTTGCCATGATTTATGTGTGCATCCTATGAGTATGAGCTCTACATGAATGTTGAACTATGCCATGCCATCTTTCCAGGTGTGTTGACCATGTATTTTTGTGAGTTGCGTGCTGAGTGTATCAAGCTTGTAAAGTAGGGTAGTTGCTGTTGCTGTTTTCCTGACAGATTCTGTTATATTTTGTTGCTATGTTAACATGCTTCTAGTAATCAATCCATGCATAATCTGGAGATGCTCTATAAACATGTTTTGATATACATGTCATTCTCTATCCATTCTTGCCCTTGGTTGCAATTATAGCCTGCTGGAACATGTTGTAATCTTGCTCTAAAATTGCTTGAAAATGTTAATGTCAACCTGTTAACATTAAGTTCACTTGTTCCCATGTGTTTTCCTAGTGATCCATGTATCCTATGACCTTGCTCTTGCCATGCTTAGCTTCACAAACATGCCTTCTTACTGTTGGTTGCCTTGCCATGCCATGTATTGCTCTGTAGTGAGTGGTTCAAGCTCACGAACATGCCTACTTATTGTTGTTCCTGCCATGTTATGAACCTGTAATATAACTTGCCATGTTTACATGGGTGCCATCATATTTTCTATGCCTTTTTGGCTCATGGTCAGTAAGGGTCTTTTGATATATGCAATTAGTAGATTCATGCCATGCCTTTGTTTGCCATGATAAGTTCCTGTAACATGTTGTTTGCTTGCTCTAAACATTGCAACTTGATGTTATTTCCTGACAAGTCTGAAACTGTTATTATTTGCAATATCTCCATGTCCTTTTGAGCATGTTCTAGTTGTTTCTGGAGATAGCTCAGTGTTCATGTGTTGTTATGATTTACTTGTACTTCATGCCCATGCCTTTTGTTATTATGTTGGGGTGCTGTAGCATATTGTTTTGATGCTTGTAAGATGCCTAGTTGCTGTTATGGACAGATTGTTGCTATGACTTGTATAGTGTGCATGTGTTGAACCATTGCTCCGTTTTGAGTGTGTTCTATATGAAACTTGCTTGATTTTGCATGTTGTTTCATATTATCATGTTGCATCCTTGCTTTGAGGTGTTTTCTTGATGTTTGTATGCATTTTGCATCAATGCCATGCTTAACTTGTTTTGCTCATATCTTCTAGGCCGTAGCTCCAAATCTGATGAACTTTATATGTAACTTGACTAGAATTTCGTGTAGATCCTCTTGGTGCTCTTTAACTTGCTGTTTAACAACTTGAACATAATGTTTATTCAGGTCTGGACCAATTTCGAAATTTGCATATGAGGACTTACCGAAATTGTTATATGTTGTTTCCGGCCTCATTTAAACTTGCCTTGATGTGTTGTTCTTGTTTGCATCATCTCTTGCCATGAGTAGCTTCATGTAGCTTGGTCATGCATCATGCTTGTTGTGCATCATGCCTTGTTCATGTGTGGTGTGTTTACCTATGTTGTGTGCTTCTTCTCGATAGTACCCGTTTCCGTTGCGATCGTGAGGATTCGTTCGTCTACGTGTGGTTCGTCTTCGTTGCTTCACCTTCTTCATGGATTCGTTCTTCTTCCTTGTGGGATTTCAGGCAAGATGACTGCTACCCTGGATCTCACTACTATCATTGCTATGCTAGTTGCCTCGTTCTTTCGCTATGCTGCGCTACCTATTACCTGTTTGTCCAGCCATCCCATATTGCCATGAACCTCTAACCTTTGACACCTTTCCTATGCAAACCATTGTTTGGCTATGTTACCGCTTTGCTTAGCCCCTCTTATAGCGTTGCTAGCTGCAGGTGAACGTGAAGATTTTCTCCATGGTGGACAGGATTTTGGTTGGGATATCACAATATCTATTATATTATTAATGCATCTATATATTTGGTAAAGGGTGGAAGGCTCGGCCTTATGCCTGGTGTTCTGTTCCACTCTTGCCGCCCTAGTTTCCGTCATACCGGTGTTATGTTCCCGGATTTTGCGTTCCTAACGCGGTCGGGTGATTTATGGGACCCCCGACGGTTCGCTTTGAATAAAACTTGTCCAAAGAAGGCCCAACATTGACTTTTACCAATTGCCTCACCACCACCTACTTTTCCCTTGGGAGTAATTAACCCAAGGGTCATCTTTATTATAGCCCCCCCGGGCCAATGCTTGTCTAAGTGTTGGTCCAAACCAGAGCCACTTGCGTTGCCGCCCCTAGGCAACTTGGGGTATCGTCGGTTGCCGTACGTAGTGTTCATCCGGTGTTGCCCTGAGAACGAGATATGTGCAGCTCCTATCGGGATTGTCGGCGCATCGGGCGGCTTTGCTGGTCTTGTTTTACCATTGTCGAAATGTCTTGATGTACCGGGATTCCGAGACTGATCGGGTCTTCCTGGGAGAAGGTCTATTCCTTCGTTGATCGCGAGAGCTTGTCATGGGCTAAGTTGGGACACCCCTGCAGGGTATAAACTTTCGAGAGCCGTGCCCGCGGTTATGTGGCAGATGGGAATTTGTTAATGTCCGGTTGTAGACAACTTGACACCAGATCCGAATTAAAACACATCAACCGTGTGTGTAGCCGTGATGGTCTCTTCTCGGCGGAGTCCGGGAAGTGAACACGGTTTCTGGGTTATGTTTGACGTAAGTAGGTGTTCAGGATCACCTCTTGATCATTGCTAGCTTCACGACCGTTCCTTTGTTTCTCTTCTCGCTCTCATTTGCGTATGTTAGCCACCATATCATTGCTTAGTCGCTGCTGCAACCTCACCACCTTACCCCTTCCTTACCCATTAAGCTTTGCTAGTCTTGATACCCATGGTAATGGGATTCTTGAGTCCTCGTGGCTCACGGATACTTCAAAACCAGTTTGCGGTGCCTATGTTACCGAAAGCGGTGGCGCAACCAAGTTCAAGGAGGAGCTCGATGAAGATCTTGCTCTTTGTGTTGTTTCGTTCTAGTTGTTCAATAGTGGAGCCCGGTTGGGGTCGATCGGGGACCTTTATGCATTTGGGGTTCTTTTTTATTTTGGTTCCGTAGTCGGACCTTGATTGTATTTGGATGATGTAATGCTTTATTCATGTATTGTGTGAAGTGGCGATTGTAAGCCAACTATGTATCTCTTTCCCTTATGTATTACATGGGTTGTGTGAAGATTACCTCACTTGCGACATTGCTTTCAATGCGGTTATGCCTCTAAGTCGTGCTTCGACACGTGGGAGATATAGCCGCATCGACGGCGTTACATATCTCAAGAGCAGACACTAGTGAAACCTATGGCCACCGGGTCTCTTTTCCATATTACTGAATCTCGTTTACATCTTGCTAGTTTTCGATCTATTATTTTGCAATATTTACTTTCAAATCTATACATCAAAAATACCAAAAATATTTACTTTATTATCTCTATCGGATCTCCCTTTTGCGAGTGACCGTGAAGGGATTGACAACCCCTTTAACGCGTTGGTTGCAAGTTCTTGACTGTTTGTGTAGGTATTCAATGACTTGTGCGTCGTCTCCTACTAGATTGATACCTTGGTTCTCAAAACTGAGGGAAATACTTACGCTACTTTGCTGCATCACCCTTTCCTCTTCAAGGGAAAACCAACGCAAGCTCAAGAGGTAGCAAGAAGGATTTTTGGTGCCGTTGCCGGGGAGATCTACGCCAAGTCAAGCCATACCAAGTACCCATCATAATCTCTTCTCCCTTGCATTACATTATTCGCCATTCGCCTCTCGTTTTCCTCTCCCCCACTTCTAAAACGATTTTCGAAAACCTTTGCCTTTTCTTCGCCCCCTTCCATTCGTCTCTTTTCGCTTGCTTCTTGTGTGCTTATGTGTTGGATTGATTGCTTGTCACGATGGCTCAAGATAATACAAAATTGTGTGACTTCTCCAATACCAACAACAATGATTTTATTAGCACTTCGATTGCTCCTACTACCAATGTTGAATCTTGTGAAATTAATGCCGCTTTGTTGAATCTTTTTATGAAAGATCAACTTTCTGGCCTTCCTAGCGAAGATGTCACATCCCATCTAATCAACTTTGTTGATTTATGCGATATGCAAAAGAAGAAAGATGTGGATAATGATATTCTTAAATTGAAGCTATTTCCATTTTCGCTTAGAGATCATGCTAAAACTTGGTTCTCATCTTTGCCTAAAAATAGTATTGGTTCATGGAATAAGTGCAAAGATGCTTTTATCTCTAAGTATTTTCCTCTCGCTAAGATCATCTCCCTTAGGAACGATATTATGAATTTTAAGAAACTTGATCATGAGCATGTTGCACATGCTTGGGAGAGGATGAAATAAATGATACGTAATTGCCCTACACATGGTTTGAATTTGTGGATGATGATACAAAATTTTTATGCCGGATTGAATTTTGCTTCTAGAAATCTTTTAGATTCGGCCGCGGGAGGCACTTTTATGGAAATCACTTTAGGAGAAGCTACTAAGCTCCTAGATAATATTATGGTTAATTATTCTCAATGGCACACCAAAAGATCCACTAATAAAAAAGTTCATGCGATTGAAGAGATTAGTGT
The DNA here is from genome assembly GCA_021437245.1 of Aegilops speltoides. NCBI lineage: Eukaryota > Viridiplantae > Streptophyta > Magnoliopsida > Poales > Poaceae > Aegilops > Aegilops speltoides. The sequence goes on from CM038141.1 coordinate 135,445,391, forward strand.
TTTGAGTGGAAAGATGGATGAACTTATGAATTATTTGCTAATAAAAGTGTTTCTTCTGATCCTAATGATATGCCTTTGTCCACTTTGATTGAGAATAATAATGAATCTTTGGATGTGAATTTTGTTGGTAGGAACAATTTTGGTAACAACGGGTATAGAGGAAATTTTAATCCTAGGCCGTTTCCTAGTAATACCTCTAATAATTATGGTAATTCCTTCAACAACTCTTATGGAAATTTTAATAAGATGCCCTCTGATTTTGAGAATAGTATTAAAGAATTTATGAGTTCGCAAAAGAATTCTAATGGTTTGATTGAAGAAAAATTGCTTAAGATTGATGAGTTGGCTAGGAACATGGATAGAATTTTCTCTTGATGTTGATTCTTTGTAACTTAGATCTATTCCACCTAAGCATGATATCAATGAGTCTCTCAAAGCCATGAGAATGTCCATTGATGAGTGCAAAGAAAGAACCACTACGATGCGTGCTAAAAAAGATTTTTTTGTAAAAGCGTGTTCTTCTAGTTTTCGTGATAATAATGATGAAGATCTAAAAGTGATTGATGTGACTCCTATTAAATCTTTGTTTTCCAATATTAATCTTGATAAATATGGGACTGGAGATGAGTCAACTTTAGTTAAAAGGCGTCCCAATGATTCATAGTTTTTAGATTTAGATGAAAAAATTGATAAAAGTGGGATTGAAGAGGTCAAAACTTTAAGTAGCAATGAACCCACTATTTTGCATTTCAAGGAATTTAATTATGATAACTGCTCTTTAATAGATTGTATTTCCTTGTTGCAATCCGTGTTAAATTCTCCTCATGCTTACAATCAGAACAAAGCTTTTACTAAACATATCGTTGATGCTATGATGCAATCTTTTGAAGAAAAGCTTGAACTAGAAGTCTCTATTCCTAGAAAACTTATGATGAGTGGGAACCAACTATCAAGATTAAGATTAAAGATTATGAATGCTATGCTTTGTGTGATTTGGCTGCTAGTGTTTCCACAATTCCAAAAACTTTGTGTGATGTGCTAGGTTTCCGTGAATTTGATGATTGTTCTTTAAATTTGCATCCTGCGGATTCCACCATTAAGAAACATATCGGAAGGATTAACGATGTTCTTATTTTTGCAAATAGGAATTACGTGTGTGTAGATTTCATTGTTCTTGTTATAGATTGCAATCCTACATGTCCTATTATTCTTGGTAGACCTTTCCTTAGAACGATTCATGCAATTATTGATATGAAAGAAGGAAACATTAGATTCCAATTTCCGTTAAGGATGGGCATGGAACACTTTCCTAGGAAGAATATTAAATTGCCGTATGAATCTATTATGAGAGCCACTTATGTATTGCATACCAAAGATGGCAATACCTAGATCTATTCTAGTTTTTATGCCTAGCTAGGGGCGTAAAACGATAGCGCTTGTTGGGAGGCAACCCAATTTTATTTTTGTTCTTTACTTTTTGCTCCTGTTTAGTAATAAATAATTCATATAGCCTCTGGTTAGATGTGATTTTATGTTTTAATTAGTGTTTGTGCCAAGTAGAACCTTTGGGAAGACTTGGGTGAAGTCTTTGCGATCTTGCTGTAAAAAACAGAAACCTTTGCGCTCACGAGAATAACTGTCATTTTTTACAGAAGAGTGCTTTTATGTTGATTCTTTTTGAAGAAGATTAATAGACAAATCAGGTCCACCAATTTATTTCAGAATTTTTGGAGTTACAGAAGTATTCTAAAGTTACAAATTGCTACAGACTGTTCTGTTTTTGACAGATTCTGTTTTCATATGTTGTTTGCTTATTTTGATGAATCTATGAGTAGTATCGGGTGGTATGAACCATAGAGAAGTTGTAATACAGTAGGTTTAACACCAATATAAATAAATAATGAGTTCATTAGAGTACCTTAAAATGGTGGTTTATTTTCTTATACTAACGGAGCTCATGAGATTTTCTGTTGAAGTTTTGTGTTGTGAAGTTTCCATGTTTTGGGTAAGGATTTGATGGACTTTGGAATAAGGAGTGGTAAGAGCTTAAGCTTGGGGTTGCCCAAGGCACCCCAAGGTAAAATTCAAGGACAACCAAAAGCCTAAGCTTGGGGATGCCCCGTAAGGCATCCCCTCTTTCGTCTTCGTCTATCGGTAACTTTACTTGAGGCTATATTTTTATTCACCACATGATATGTGTTTTTCTTGGAGCATCTTGTATGATCTGAGTCTTTGCTTTTTAGTTTACCACAATCATCCTTGCTATACACACCTTTTGGGAGAGACACGCATGAATCATGATTTATTGGAATACTCTATGTGCTTCACTTATATCTTTTGACCTAGACAATATTGCCATGCATGGTAATTGCGGTGGTTTTATTTTATAGAAATTGTTGATCTCTCATGCTTCAATTATATTATTTTGAGAGCCTTTTAGAACAGCATGGTAATTTGCTTTGGTTATGAAATTAGTCCTAATATGATGGGCATCCAAGATGGGTATAATAAAACTTTCATATAAAGTGCATTGAATACTATGAGAAGTTTGATTCTTTATGATTGTTTTGAGATATGAAGATGGTGATATTAGAGTCATGCTAGTAGAGTAGTTGTGAATTTGAGAGATACGTGTGTTAAATTTTGTTATTCCCGTAGCATGCAAGTATGGTGAACCAGTATGTGATGAAGTTGGAGCATGATTTATTTATTGATTGTCTTCCTTATGAGTGGCGGTCGCGGACGAGCGATGGTCATTTCCTACCAATCTATCCCCCTAGGAGCATGCGCATAGTAGTTCGTTTCGATAACTAATAAATTTTTGCAATAAGTATGTGAGTTCTTTATGACTAATGTTGAGTCTATGGATTATACGCACTCTCACCCTTCCACCATTTCCACCTTATACCTTCCTCAAAACAACCACCATACCTACCTATTATGGCATTTTGATAGCCATTCCGAGATATATTGCCATGCAACTTTCCACTATTCCGTTTATTATGACATGCTCCATCATTGTCATATTGCTTTGCTTGATCATGTAGTTGACATCGTATTTGTGGCAAAGCCACCTTTCATAATCTTTCAAACATGTCACTCTTGAATCATTGCACGTCCTGGTACACCGCCGAAGGCATTCACACGGAGTCATATTTTGTTCTATGTATCGACTTGTAAGTCTTGAGTTGTAAGTAAATAGAAGTGTGATGATCTTCATTATTAGAGCATTGTCCCCGTGAGAAAAGGATGATGGAGACTATGATTCCCCCACAAGTCGGGATGAGACTCCGGACGAAAAATAAAAAAATAAAAAAGAGGCCATAAAAAAATATAAAAGGCCCAAATAAAAAATGAGAGAAAAAGAGAGAAGGGGCAATGCTACTATCCCTTTTCCACACTTGTGCTTCAAAGTAGCACCATGATCTTCATGATAGAGAGTCTCCTATGTTGTCACTTTCATATACTAGTGGGAATTTTTCATTATAGAACTTGGCTTGTATATTCCAATGATGGCTTCCTCAAAAGTACCCTAGGTCTTCATGAGCAAGCAAGTTGGATGCACACCCACTTAGTTTCCTTTTGAGCTTTCATATGATTATAGCTCTAGTGCATCCGTTGCATGGCAATCCCTACTCACTAACATTGATATTTATTGATGGGCATCTCCATAGCCCATTGATACGCCTAGTTGATGTGAGACTATCTTCTCCTTTTTTGTCTTCTCCACAACCACCATTCTATTCCACCTATAGTGCTATGTCCATGGCTCACGCTCATGTATTGCGTGAAGATTGAAAAAGTTTGAGAACATCAAAAGTATGAAACAATTGCTTGGCTTGTCATCGGGGTTGTGCATGATTAAATACTTTGTGTGATGAAGATAGAGCATAGCCAGACTATATGATTTTGTAGGGATAGCTTTCTTTGGCCATGTTATTTTGAGAAGACATGATTGCTTTGTTAATATGCTTGAAGTATTATTGTTTTTTGTCAATATTAAACTTTTGTCTTGAATCTTTCGGATCTTAACATTCATGCCACAATAAAGAAAATTACATTGATAAATATGTTAGGCAGCATTCCACATCAAAAAATTCTGCTTTTATGATTTACCTACTCGAGGACGAGCAGGAGTTAAGCTTTGGGATGCTTGATACGTCTCCAATGTATCTATAATTTTTGATTGTTCCATGCTATTATATTATCTGTTTTGGATGTTTAATAGGATTTAATATGCTCTTTTATATTATTTTTGGGACTAACCTATTAACCGAGGGCCTAGTGCCACTTTCTGTTTTTTTTGCCTATTTTAGAGTTTTGCAGAAAAGGAATACCAAACGGAGTCCAAACAGAATGAAACCTTCACGACGATCTTTTCTTGGACCGAAAGCAAACCAGAAGACTAGAAGATGAAGTCGGAGACGCAACGAGGCATCCACGAGGCAGGAGGGCGCGCCCAGGGGGGTAGGTGCGCCCCCACCCTCATGGGACCCTCGTAGCTCCACCGACCTAGTTCTTTCACCTATATATACTCTTATACCCTAAAAAGATCAGGGGGAGCCATGAAACCCCTTTTCCACCGCTGCAACCTTGTGTACTCGTGAGATCCCATCTTGGGACCTTTTCCGGTGATCTGTCGGAGGGGGATTCAATTGTGCAGGGATTCTACATCGACATCATTACCTCTCCGATGAAACGTGAGTAGTTTACCATAGACCTTCGGGTCCATAGTTATTAGCTAGATGGCTTCTTCTCTCTCTTTGATTCTCAATACAAAGTTCTCCTCGATGTTCTTGGAGATCTATTCGATTTAATACTCTTTTGCGGTGTGTTTGCCGAGATCCGATGAATTGTGGATTTATGATCAAGATTATCTATGAATATTATTTGGTTCTTCTCTGAATTCTTATATGCATGATTTGATATCGTTGCAAGTGTCTTCGAATTATCGGTTTAGTTCGGCCTACTAGATTGATCTTTCTTGCCATGAGAGAAGTGCTTAGGTTTGGGTTCAATCTTGCGGTGTCCTTTCCCAGTGACAGTAGGAGCAGCAAGGCACGTATTGTATTGTTGCCATCGAGGATAACAAGATGGGGTTTTCATCATATTGCTTGAGTTAATTTATCATGTCATCTTGCTTAATGTGTTACTCCATTCTTTATGAACTTAATACTCTAGATGCATGCTGGATAGCAGTCGATGTGTGGAGTAATAGTAGTAGATGCAGGAAGGAGTCGGTTTACTTGACATGGACGTGATGCCTATGTTCATGATCATTGCCTTAGATGTCATCATAATTATGCATTTTTCTATCAATTGCTCGACAGTAATTGGTTCACCCACCGTAATATTTGCTATCTCGAGAGAAGCCACTAGTGAAACCTATGACCCCCGCGTCTCTTTTCCATATTATTGAATCTCATTTACATCTTGCCAGATTCCGATCTATTATTTTGCAATATTTACTTTCCAATCTATACATCAAAAATAACAAAAATATTTACTTTATTATCTCTATCAGATCTCAATTTTGCGAGTGACTGTGAAGGGATTAACAACCCTTTTATCGCGCTAGTTGCAAGTTCTTGATTATTTGTGCAGGTATTTAATGACTTGTGCGTCGTCTCCTACTGGATTGATACCTTGGTTCTCAAAACTGAGGGAAATACTACGCCAATTTGCTGCATCACCCTTTCTTCTTCAGGGGAAAACCAATGCAAGCTCAAGAGGTAGCAGACAGCTGCATTCATGTTAAACAGGGCACCATCAAAATCCGTTGAGACGCCACCATATGAACTATGGTTTGGCCCTAAGCTGTCATTTCTTAAAGTTTGGAGACACGATGCTTAAGTCAAAAGGCTTCAGCCTGATAAGATCGAACCCAAATCAGAGAAGTGCATCTTCATAGGATACCCTAAGGAAACAATTGGGTACACCTTCTAAACATATATGAAGGCAAGATCTTTGTTGTTAAGAATGGAATCTTTCCAGAGAAGGAGTTTCTCTCGAAAGCAATGAGTGGGAGGAAAGTAGAACTTGATGAGGTAGTTGTACCTTCTCTCAATTTGGAATGTAGCTCACCCGAGAAATCTGTTCCTGTGATGCCTACACCAACTAGAGAGTAAGCTAATGATAATGATCATGAAACTTCAGATCAAGTTGCTACAGAACCTCGTAGGTCAAACAGAGCACGATCCGCACCAGAGTGGTACGGTAATCCTGTTCTGAAGGTCATGTTACTTAACCATGACGAACCTACGAACTATGAAGAAGCTATGATGAGCCTAGATTCTGATAAATGGCTTGAGGCCATGAAATCTGAGATAGGATCCATGTATGAGAACAATGTGTGGACTCTGGTGGATCTGCCCAATGAACGGCGACCCATAGAGAATAAATGGATCTTCAAGAAGAAGACTGATGCTGACGGTAATGTTACTGTCTATAAAACTTGACTTGTCGCAAAACTTTTGTGACAAGTTCAAGGAGTTGACTACGATGAGACTTTTTCACCTGTAGTGATGCTTAAGTCTGTCCGAATCATGTTAGCAATTGCCGCATTTTATGATTATGAAATCTGGCAAATGGATGTCAAAACTGCATTCCTTAATGGATTTCTTAAAGAAGAGTTTTATATGATGCAACCAGAAGGTTTTGTCGATCCTAAAGGTGCTAACAAAGTGTGCAAGCTCCAGCGATCCATTTATGGACTGGTGCAAGCATCTCTAAGTTGGAGTATATGCTTTCATGAGTTGATCAAAGCATGTAGTTTTATACAGACTTGTGGTGAAGCCTGTATTTACAAGAAAGTGAGTGGGAGCACTACAGCCTTTCTGATAAATATAGGTGAATGACATATTGTTTATCAAGAATGATGTAGAATTTTCTGGAAAGCATAAAGGAAAGTTTGAAAGGAGTTTTTCAAGGAAAGACCTCGGTAAAGTTGCTTACATATTGGGCATCAAGATCTATATAGATAGATCAAGACGCTTGATAAGATTTTTCAATGAGTACATACCTTGGCAAGATTTTGAAGTTGTTCAAAATGGAACAGTCTAAGAAGGAGTTCTTACCTGTGTTGCAAGGTGTAAAGTTGAGTAAGACTCAAAACCCGACCACGGTAGAAGATAGAGAGAGAATGAAGGTCATTCCCTATGCCTCAGCCATAGGTTCTGTAAAGTATGTTATGTTGTGTACCAGACCTATTGTGTACCTTATCATAAGTTTGGCAAGGGGGTATGATAGAGATCCAGGAGTGGATCACTGGACAGTGGTCAAAGTTATCCCTAGTTACCTAAGAGGACCAAGGATTTCTCGGTTACGGAGGTGATAAAGAGTTCGTCGTAAAGAGTTACATTGATGCAAGCTTTTACACCAATCACGATGACTCTGAGTCTCAATCTGGATACATATTGAAAGTGGGAGCAATTAGCTAGAGTAGCTCCATGCAGAGCATTGTAGACATAAAAAACTTGCAAAATACATACAGTTCTGAATATGGAAGACCCATTGACTAAACTTCTCACACAAGGAAAACATGATCACACCTTAGTACCCTTTGGGTGTTAATCACATAGCGATGTGAACTAGATTATTGACTCTAGTAAACCCTTTGGTTGCTGGTCACATGGCGATGTGAACTATTGGTGTTAAATCACATGGGGATGTGAACTAGATTACTGACTCTAGTGCAAGTGGGAGACTGAAGGAAATATGCCCTAGAGGCAATAATGAAGTTGTTATTTTATATTTCCTTATTCATGATAAATGCTTATTATTCATGCTAGAATTTTATTAACCAGAAACTTGATACATGTGTGTATACATAGATAAAACACTGTCCCTAGTATGCCTCTACTTGACTAGCTCGTTGATCAAAGATGGTTAAGTTTCCTACCCATGGACATGTGTTGTCATTTGATGAACGGGATCACATCATTAGGAGAATGATGTGATGGACAAGACCCATATGTTAGCTTAGCATAATGATCATTCAGCTTTATTGCTACTGCTTTCTTCATGTCAAATATATATTCCTCCGACTATGAGATTATGCAACTCCCGGACACCGGAGGAATACCTTGTGTGCTATCAAACGTCACAACGTACTTGGGTGATTAGAAAGATGCTCTACAGGTATCTCTGAAGGTGTTTGTTGGGTTGGCATAGATCAAGATTAGGATTTGACACTCTGAGTATCGGAGAGGTATCTCTAGGCCCTCTCGGTAATGCACATCATATGAAGCCTTGCAAGCAATGTGACTAATGAGTTAGTTACGGGATAATGCATTACGGAATGAGTAAAGAGACTTATCGGTAACGAGATTGAACTAGGTATGAAGATACCGACGATCGAATCTCGGGCAAGTAACATACCGATGACAAAGGAAATAACGTATGTTGACATAGCAGTTCGACCGATAAAGATCTCCGTAGAATATGTGGGAACCAATATGAGCATCCAGGTTCCGTTATTGGTTACTGGCCGGAGAGGTGTCTTGGTCATGTCTACATAGTTCTCGAACCCGTAGGGTCCGCACGCTTAACGTTCGATGACGATATGTATTATATGAGTTATGTGTTTTGGTGGCCGAAGGTTGTTCGGAGTCCCGGATGAGATCATGGACATGATGAGGAGTCTCGAATGGTCGAGAGGTAAAGATTGATATATTGGAAGGTAGTATTCAGACACCGGAAGGGTTCCGGAGTGTATCGGGTACATACCGGAGTACCGTGGGTTACCGGAACCCCCCGGGGAAAGATATGGGCCATAGGAGGGAGGTTAACCAGCCCACAAGGGGCTGGTGCACCCCCCACAAGGGAGGAGGCCGAATCGGACTAGGGAAGGGGGCACCACCCCCCTTTCCTTCTCCTACTCCCTCTCCTTCCCCCTTTCCCCCTCTGGTAGAAGGAAAGGGGGGCCAATTCAACTAGGAGTCCAAGTGGGAATCCTTCCCACTTGGGGCACGCCTAGGCCGGCCTCCTCTCCCTCCCTCCTCTATATATGGGGGGCGCCCCTAGAGAACACACAAATAGCTCCAAGCCGTGTGCGGCGCCCCCCTCCATAGTTTACGCCTCCGGTCATATTCTCGCGGTGCTTAGGCAAAGCCCTGAGCGGGTCACATCACCATCACCGTCACCATGCCGTCGTGCTGACAGAACTCATCTACTCCTTCGACCCTCTGCTGGATCAAGAGCTCGAGGTACGTCATCGCGCTGAACGTGTGCAGAACTCGGAGGTGCCATACGTTCGGTGCTTGATCGGTTGAATCGAAAAGATGTTCGAGTACATAAACCGCGTTAAGCTAACGCTTCCATTTTCGGTGTACGAGGGTACGTGGACACACACTTCCCCTCTCGTTACTATGCATCTCCTAGATAGATCTTGCGTGAACATAGGAATTTTTTTTTAAATTGCATGCTACGTTTCCCAAAAATCACATCACAACATGCCCTGCAAAAACAAGTTAGACGCTCTCTACTTTGTTCTTGCAAGTTTTACGTGGTTGCCACGGGCTTCTAGCAAGAACCGTTCTTACCTACGCATCAAACCAAAATGGTGTTTCGTCAAGTTTTCTATTTTAACCTTATTCAAGGACCAGCCGTAGTCAAATTTGATTCAACTAAAGTAGGAGAAACAGACACCCACCAGCCACCTTTATGCAAAACTAGTTGCATGTCTATCGGTGGAACCAGTCTCATGTGCGTGGACATGTAAGGTTGGTCTGGGCCGCTTCATCCCACAATACCGCCGAATCAAAATAAGACGTTTGTGGTAAGCATTATGACTATCACCGCCCACAACTCTTTGTGTTCTACTCGTGCATATCATCTACGCATGGACCTGGCTCATGATGCCACTTTTGGGAAACGTTGCATGACAAACAAAAAAAATTCTGCGCACACGCAACGATCTATCCATGGAGATGCATAGCAACAAGGGGGAGACTGTGTCTACGTACCCTCATAGACCATAAGCGGAAGCGTTAAACAACGCGGTTGATGTAGTCGAACTTTTTCGCGCTTCAACCGATGAAGTACCGAACGCACGACACCTCCGCGTTGTGCACATGTTCAACTTGGTGACGTCCCTCGCCTTCTTGATCCATCAAGACATCGAGGTAGTAGATGAGTTCCATCAGCACAACGGTGTGGTGACGGTGATGGTGAAGTGATCCTCGCAGGGCTTCGCCTAAGCACTACAAAAATATGACCAAGGGTGTAAACGGTGGAGGGGGCGCCGCACACGGCTAGGCAATTGTCTGGGGTGTGCTAGGGGTGCCACCCCCTCCCATATATATAGGTGGTAGGGAGAGGGGAGAGGCCCGGAGGTGCCCCAAGTAGGACTGAATCCTACTTGGGTTCCTCCTTGGCCGGCCGGCCGCCATTCCTTATTTACCGGAGAGGGGGGGAGGAAAGAGGAGGGAAGAAAGGGGGAGGCCAAATCCCCCTTTCCTTCTCCCTTCCCCTCTTTCCTTCTCCTCTGTTTCGGCCCATATGAGGGGCGCACCGGCCCCTAGTGGCTGGTGCGTTTCCCCTCTTGGCCCATAAGGCCCATATCTTTTGTCGGGGTTGCCCGGAACCCCTACCAGTGACCCGGTATGTTCCCGGTACCCCCCGGAACACTTCCTGTGCCTGAATACTATCGTCCTATATATCAATCTTTACCTCTTGATCATTTCGAGACTCCTCGTCATGTCCGTGATCTCATCTGAGACTCCGAACAACATTCGATTACCAAATCAGATAACTCATATAATACAATATCGTCATCGAACGTTAAGCGTGCGGACACTACGGGTTCGAGAACTATGTAGACATGACCGAGACACCTCTCCGGTCAATAACCAATAGCGGAACCTGGATGCCCATATTGGCTCCTACATATTCTACGAAGATCTTTATCGGTCGAACCGTTATGACAACATACATTATTCCCTTCGTCTGTCGGTATGTTACTTGCCCGAGATTCGATCGTCGATATCTTCATACCTAGTTCAATCTCGTTACTGGCAAGTCTCTTTACTCGTTCCGTAATAGATCATCTTACAACTAACTCATTAGCCACTTTGCTTGCAAGGCTTCTTATGATCTGCATTACGGAGAGGGCCCAGAGATACCTCTCCGATACTCGGAGTGACAAATCCTAATCTCGATCTATGCCAACTCAACAAACACCTTTGGAGATACCTATAGAGCATCTTTATAATCACTCAGTTACGTTGTGATGTTTGATAGCACACAAGGCATTCCTGTAGTATCCGGGAGTTGCATAATCTCATAGTCGAAGGAATATGTATTTGACATGAAGAAAGCAATAGCAATAAAACTGAACAATCATTATGCTAAGCTAACGGATGGGTCTTGTCCATCTCATCATTCTCCTAATGATGTGATCCCGTTATCAAATGACAACTCATGTCCATGGTTAGGAAACCTTAACCATCTTGTATCAATGAGCTAGTCAAGTAGAGGATCACTAGGGACACGGTGTTTGTTTATGTATTCACACATGTGTTAAGGATTTCGGTCAATACAATTCTAGCATGAATAATAAACCTTTATCATTAATAAGGAAATATAAAATAACAACTTTATTATTGCCACTAGGGCATATTTCCTTCACTCGGCGTCTGGCCCAGGGCCAGACACCAGGGTCTCCGGCGTTTGGACCCTGACCTCTGCAAGACATACTTTTGCACTGACCTAAGGCCCTATGGGCCTTACCCCTTGGCCTAACCCAGGGCCGGTCCTGAGAATTCAAGCACCCGGGGCAAAACTAACAAGCAGGGCCCCTTAAGATGAATAGTGAAATAATGTCCTATGGAGGAAGTAGATAAAGGAGTGTGTGACTATCACAAGGTATTCTTAAAAATGCAAAGCCATGTTTCATGTTAGCCTTGTACTATAACTATGGCCATTTGATGACATAAACTAAGAATTTTCTGAAGCTTTGTGGGTTTGTTCTGCTGAAAATATATCGTCATCAAATAAAAATAGTGTTACTCATAGTCTAGCTAATGTTGAAAGAACTGGAGATTGCACCGCTTGTTGGTTGCATCGTGTTCCAGACACTGTCATAGAGCTTGTATTAGTTGACTGTAAGACTATTTCTGAGGAATAAATACCCACTTTTCCCAGAAAAGAAAAGACATGTGACTGCATGAATTGTCCTAAAAAATTTGTATACAAAATGCAGAGTTGGACAGCACATTATTCAGTTATTGGGATGTGTTACTCCGAACATAAATTAAGATAGATGAACAAATTCATATGAGTGATGATAAAAGTATTTCCTTCATATCTTCAAAAATTAAATTAATGGTACGATGATACTGCAAATTTACTCTTACCTAGTTATGCAAATATGTCATTCAAGACTTAATTATCGGATTTGTGTAGTCATTGCACAGTCATCTCAAAGTTACCTGCCATGATCATCCAGTGCCTTGCTCTTCGTCTTGATATCTGGCATCTACACCACGGCAACATCTCTATTAAACCACGGGAACTGAAGGTTAATACTAATACAAACAACAAAAGGTGTTGACCGGCTGGAAACACTCACCTCCACAGACGAACACAACATGCACAGGTCCGCCGCCGAGCTCCGCTGCACAGTCGCATTCCTTGCGATCTGGGCCTCAAGATTATCTGCGGCGATTTGGTTGCAAGGCAAAAAGGCGACGTGGTACGTGGGTGATGCCTCACTTATGTTCCTTCCTTTTTTATGATCTCGCCCCAAGTTACTCGATCCCAGCCTGGTCAATGCGTGTGTTACATCATGTATCGCTCCAGCTACTACTAATTGGGCCATACAATAACCTTTTACCATGCTATACAATAGAGCCTCATGGCATTCGGGGGCCCCTCCACTTTGGGGGCCCAGGGCGGCCGCCCCCTGCCCCCCTCCCCACCAGGGCCGGCCCTGGCCTAACCATACCATCCTATATACCAATCTTTACATGCGGACCATTCCAGAGCTCCTCGTCATGTCTGTGATCTCATACGGGACTCCGAACAGCATTTGGTCACCAACATACATAACTCATATAATACTATATCGTCAACGAACGTTAACCGTGCGGACCCTACGGGTTCGAGAACTATGTAGACATGACCGAGACACCTCTCTGGTCAATAACCAATAGCGGAACCTGGATGCCCATATTGGCTCCTACATATTCTACGAAGATCTTTTTCGGTCAAACCTTATGACAACATACGTAATTCCCTTTGTCTATCAGTATGTTACTTGCCCGAGATTTTTTTTTGAACGTGAACGACAGTGGGAGAGGCTCCCACTGACTTTGTATTTACTCACATAAGATATTACATCATTACATGTGGGGGGTTTTGCAGGGCTCCCCCTCGGCCCTCTACGTATGTAAGAACTACTGCCTACAAGGTTTGTATGTAAGAGCCTAGGAAGGGGCGAAGCTCTTCTTTACAATTATGAACAAGGAGACCCAACAGATGCTTGAATCTATCAAGCCATGCAATGAAAGACTGTGGCACTCCTCTGAAAAATTCATTGTTTCTCTCCTTCTAGATACTCCACGCGGCCAACAAGAAAATGTCCATGAATAGCGGTTGCCTCCATTGTGTTTTACCTTCATGCAACAGAGATATCCTATTGCCATCATTCGGCCACCTCAGACCCACCTTGTCCCAGCAGCGCTGGCTAAAGGGGCACGAAAAGAAGAGATGCTCAATTGTTTCCTCGGGAGGGTTTTGGCAAAGCATGCATGCATAGTTCTTGTCCACAACAACATAATGCCTATGTTTCAACATGTTTCTGGTGTTCAGGCGATCAACTATCAACAGCCAGCCAAACATTTTGAATTTGATGGGGCTCTTGGCCTTCCAAAGCCACTGAAAGGCATCATCGGTGATCGTCTGAAACAGTGATTGTAGAAGGTTTTGGCCGAAAACTTTCCTCCTAGGATGCAAACCCAAAGATCAGTAGCACCCATCTCTAGTATGACATACATGGATCCCTGCTGAATCTCTCTGACTTCCTCTCTCGCTTGGGTAGAGAGTGGTAGATGAAAAGGCACAGCTGGTCCGTTGCTTCCAAAGCAGCGCAAACGCACACATCCTCATTTGTGGAAAAACGAGAAAGCTCTGGGATATATCTTGGATAGCGGAGCTTCCTGGTCATGCTCAAACCACACATCTTTCCAGAACAGGATTGAGGTACCATCACCAACTGTAGCTTTTGAGATTCCACGAAACACATCGCTGAGCTGAATGATGTCGCGCCACCAGAAAGATCTGATCGGATCAGCTGCATGCGGTATCGTACCCACGTAGTATGTGTCCCATATCAAAGTCACCCATGGGACATCCTGACGATTGTAAAATTTACAAAGATGTTTGAGGAGGAGGGCCACATTTTGAGTTTTGGAGTCAATCACCCCAAGACCACCTTTGCATTTTGGCCTACATACCAGCTCCCAAGCGGCCAAAGAATTATTCTTGACCTCTATCTCCATGTTTTTGGCCCATAGACAGTATCTACCCAACTTGTCAATGTGGTCAATCACTTTTGGGTGCAATTTAAACGTGCACATAGCATAGATCATCATGGAGGTGATGGTGGAGTTCACCAAAGTCAGTTTGGCACCGGCAGAGAGCAAGGACAAGGTCGTTGACAGATTCCTCTCAATCCCACACACTAACGGCATGAGCTCAAGCAGCGTTGGTTTTCTCGTCCCCATGGGAAGTCCCAGGTATGTAAATGGGATTGATCTGACAGTGCATCCAAAGATTTGGGCTAGGACAGAAGCATGTTGCAAGTCAAGATTGATGGGAATCAACGTTGGCTTATGGAAATTTATTTTCAGACCAACAAAATCTGCATAATCCACCAGGATGGATTTCATACGAGCGGCTTGATTGGGGCAAGCTGGCATGATCAGGATCGTGTCATCTGTGTATTGAACCACCAGGTAATCTCCCCTCCGATTGCATGGGAAAGGTAGCTCAATTAAACCTTGGTCGTAAGCATCATTAATCGCCGCTTGAAGGAGATCGGCAGCCAGAACAAAGATGACAAAGGGTCTCCCTACCTCACTCCACAATTGCACAAAAAATTTCTACCTGGGACACCATTCAAAAGAACCGAAGAAACTCCAGAGGCAAAAATTGATTTCATCCATCCAGGCCATTTGTCATCAAAACCCATATGCTTCATGATCTGAAGCATTGGATCATGTTCTATTGTGTCAAAGGCTTTAGCAAAATCAAGTTTGAGGAGCATTATCTCTCTTGAGGATGCTTGGCACTGATGGATGTACTCAAAGGACCATGCAAGACAATCCTGAACGGTTCTTCCTTTGAGGAAACCATATTGATTCCTATGGATGATTTTAAGAATGACTTTCTACAGACGGTAGGCAAGGATTTTAGTGATGATTTTCTGACAGCAGTTGAGCAAAGTTATGGGTCTATAGTCGTTAGCAGTCTCAGGAGAGGAAACTTTCGGTATTAGGGTAATATAGCCCTCACTAATGCTGGTGATGTCAAGGTTACCGTCATGAAAGTCATGGCACATTTTGTAGATATCCTCCTTGATAATGGGCCAGCAATTTTGAGGAAACAACCATTGAAACCATCAGGACCGGGGGCCCTGTCGCTAGGCATCTCTTTGATCACAGCGTCGATCTCTTCGTCAGAAAAGGGGGCTGACAGCATCTCCAAGCCCTCCACCCTTCTGATTATACGGTTGAGGTCAAAACGCATGTTAGTTGGTTTAGAAACTCCCAAGCGCTCTTTATATGTGTTGAACAATACACCTTCTTTGCCAGCATGATCAGTGACCTCAACCTCGCCCTCCCGCAGACTAGCAATGGAGTTGTGTTTATATCTTTCAGTTGCGAGTGACTGAAACAATTTAGTGTTCTCATCCGCAAATCTGAAGTATCTGACAGTGCATCTTTTCCTCCAATATTCATTCTGGTACTTGAGGAGACAGTTTAGATGTTGCTTCAGGATTCGCCTGAAATTTGCTTCTTGGACAAACAAAACTCTCTTGTCTTCCAGAGCATCGAGGTTGGCTAGGGCATCATTGTTGTTCTGGATCAAAATTTTCAGGTTGGAAATGCCTCTGCTCCATCGTTTGAGATCATAACGGAGTGTCTTGAGTTTCTTGCAGAGAACTGCTGCAGAGTTAGGTGCATGGCATGGTTTACTCCAAGACCGAGCAACAACATCAGAAAAGCCAGTGTGGTTGATCCAGAAATTTTCAATCCGGAACAGAGTTGATTTGGGGATTTTGGACTCAATTGAGAGCACACACGGAATGTGATCAGACACAGGTTTCCCCAAAGGCAGAACCATTGTGTTGGGAAAAGAGGTGGTCCAGTTTGAGGAAGAAAAGAACCAATCAAGCTGCTCCAGAAGCGGGCCATCTTGCATATTATTCCACGTGAAAGCCCTACCCTTAACTGGAATTTCCATTAAGGATTGTGCTCGTATAAGCTCATTGAATAACAGCATATCAGTAGCATCGCCTCCTGGCCTGTTTCTGTTATCAGTGGACCGTATGAAGTTAAAATCGCCCAAAATCAACCAATTTTCATCATCAGGTATATTAAGGTCAAAAAGCCAGGAGGTGAAATCGGCCCGTCTCTGACCCATACATGGGCCGTAGACGTTCAGCAAGTTCCAAGATTCATTCGACTGTGTGGACATGAAAGAAACACCCGCCGCAAAAGATTCCACAAGCCATGGTGTGCCCACAAAGACAAAACTGTTCTAGATAGTAATGACACCTCCCGATGCCCCAATCGAAGGCGCAAAAACAAATCTATCAAATCGCTTGGGGCGGAAAGATTAAATAAATGTTAAATCAAAAGATTCCCGCTTAGTTTCTTGGATACATAGCACTGAACAACCACTAGTATCAATAGCATTCCTAAGCGCCAAAAGTTTGCTTTCAGAGTTAATCCCTCTGATGTTCCATGACAGAATACTCCAGGAATTATTCATGAACAGAAATAAAATCAGACAGCCTCATCAGAGGTTATCTGCTGGGCAGCCAGCAGCTTGTCTTCAGAGATATCCTCAGGAGAAATACCACACCTGTTGGGGAACGTAGTAATTTCAAAAAATTTCCTACGCACACGCAAGATCATGGTGATGCATAGCAACGAGAGGGGAGAGTGTTGTCTACGTACCCTCGTAGACCGAAGCGGAAGCGTTGACGCAACATAGAGGAAGTAGTTGTACGTCTTCCCGGTCCAACCGATCCAAGCACCGTTACTCCGGCACCTCCGAGTTCTTGACACACGTATAGCTCGATGACGCACCCCGGGCTCCGATCCAGCAAAGCTTCGGGGAGGAGTTCCGTCAGCACGACGGTGTAGTGACGATCTTAATGTTCAACCGTCGCAGGGCTTTGCCTAAGCACCGCTACAATATGATCGAGGTGTAATATCGTGGAGGGGGGCACCGCACATGGCTAAGGAACGATCACGAAGATCAACTTGTGTGTCCTAGGGTGCCCCCCTGCCCCCGTATATAAAGGAGCAAGGGGAGGCTGGCCGGCCCCTTGGGGCGCGCCAAGGAGGAGGAATCCTCCTCCTAGTAGGAGTAGGATTCCTCCTTTCGTACTCCTACTAAGAGGGGAAGGAAGGGGAGAGGGGAAGGAAAGGGCCCCCGCCTCATAGTCCATTCGGATCGAGGAGAGGGCGCGGCCCACCCCGCCGCCCTCCGTCTTCCCACCAAGGCCCATGTGGCCCATTAACTCTCCGGGGTTCCGTAACCCCCGGCACTCGGTTTTCTCCAAATCACCGGAACAATTCCGGTGTCCGAATATAGTCGTCCAATATATCAATCTTTATGTCTTGACCATTTCGAGACTCCTCGTCATGTCCGTGATCACATCCGGGACTCCGAACAACCTTCGGTACATCAAAATACATAAACTCATAAAGAAACTATCATCATAACTTTAAGCGTGCGGACCCTACGGTTCGAGAACAATGTAGACATGACCGAGACACGTCTCGGTCAATAACCAATAGCGGGACCTCGATGCCCATATTGGTTCCTACATATTCTAAAAGATCTTTATCGGTCGGACCGCATAACAACATCGTTGTTCCCTTTGTCATCGGTATGTTACTTGCCCGAGATTCGATCGTCGGTATCAATACCTAGTTCAATCTTGTTACCGCAAGTCTCTTTACTCGCTCAGTAATACATCATCTCGCAACTAACTCATTAGTTGCAATGCTTGCAAGGCTTAAGTGATGTGCATTACCGAGAGGGCCCAGAGATACCTCTCCGACATTGGAGTGACAAATCCTAATCTCGAAATCGCCAACCCAACAAGTACCTTTGGAGACACTTGTAGAGCACATTTATAATCACCCGCTTACATTGTGACGTTTGGTAGCACACAAAGTGTTCCTCCGTAAACGGAGTTGCATAATCTCATAGTCATAGGAACATGTATAAGTCATGAAGAAAGCAATAGCAACATACTAAGCGATCGGGTGCTAAGCTAACGGAATGGGTCATGTCCATCGATCATTCAACTAATGATGTGATCTCGTTAATCAAATAACAACTCTTTGTCCATGGTTAGGAAACATAAGCATCTTTGATTAACAAGCTAGTCAAGTAGAGGCATACTAGTGACATTACATTTGTCTATATATTCACACATGTATTATGTTTCCGGTTAATACAATTCTAGCATGAATAATAAACATTTATCATGATATAAGGAAATAAATAATAACTTTATTATTGCCTCTAGGGCATATTTCCTTCAGTCTCCCACTTGCACTAGAGTCAATAATCTAGATTACATAGTAATGATTCTAACACCCATGGAGTCTTGGTGCTGATCATGTTTTGCTCGTGGAAGAGGCTTAGTCAACAGGTCTGCCACATTCAGATCCGTATGTATCTTGCAAATCTCTATGTCTACCACCTGGACTAGATCCCGGATGGAATTGAAGCGTCTCTTGATGTGCTTGGTTCTCTTGTGAAATCTGGATTCCTTCGCTAAGGCAATCGCTCCAGTATTGTCACAAAAGATTTTCCTTGGACCCGATGCACTAGGTATGACACCTAGATCGGATATGAACTCCTTCATCCAGACTCCTTCATTGGCTGCTTCCGAAGCAGCTATGTATTCCGCTACACACGTAGATCCCGCCACGAAGCTTTGTTTAGAACTGCACCAACTGACAGCTCCACCGTTTAATGTAAACACGTATCTGGTTTGCGATTTAGAATCGTCCGGATCAGTGTCAAAGCTTGCATCAACGTAACCATTTACGATGAGCTCTTTGTCACCTCCATATATGAGAAACATATCCTTAGTCCTTTTCAGGTACTTCAGGATGTTCTTGACCGCTGTCCAGTGATCCACTCTTGGATTACTTTGGTACCTCCCTTCTAAACTTATAGCAAGACACACATCAGTGCGGTACACAAGATTGCATACATGATAGAGCCTATGGCTGAAGCATAGGGAACATCTTTCATTTTCTCTCTATCTTCTGCAGTGGTCGGGCATTGAGTCTTACTCAACTTCACACCTTGCAATACAGGCAAGAACCCTTTCTTTGCTTGATCCATTTTGAAGATCTATCTCTATAGATCTTAATGCCCAATATGTAAGCAGCTTCACCGAGGTCTTTCATTGAAAAACTTTTATTCAAGTATCCCTTTATGCTATCCAGAAATTCTATATCATTTCCAATCAATAATATGTCATCCACATATAATATTAGAAATGCTACTGAGCTCCCACTCACTTTCTTGTAAATCTGAGCTTCTCCAAAAGTCTCAGATAAACCCAAATGCTTTGATCACACTATCGAAGCATTTATTCCAACTCCGAGAGGCTTGCACCAGTCCATAAATGGATCGTTGGAGCTTGCACACTTTGTTAGCTCCCTTTGGATCGATAAAACCTTCTGGTTGTATCATATACAACTCTTCCTCCAGAAACCCACTCAGGAATGCAGTTTTTACATCCATTTGCCAAATTTCATAATCATAAAATGCGGCAATTGCTAACATGATTCGGACAGACTTAAGCATTGCTACAGGTGAGAAGGTCTCATCGTAGTCAATCCCTTGAACTTGTCGGAAAAACTTTTGCAACAAGTCGAGCTTTGTAGACAGTAACATTACCGTCAGCGTCGGTCTTCTTCTTGAAGATCCATTTATTCTCAATTGCTTGACGACCATCGACCAAGTCAACCAAAGTCCATACTTTGTTCTCATACATGGATCCCATCTCAGATTTCATGGCTTCAAGCCATTTTGCGGAATCTGGGCTCACCATCGCTTCTTCATAGTTCATAGGTTCATCATGATCTAGTAGCATGACTTCCAGAATAGGATTACCGTACCACTCAGGTGCGGACCTTACTCTGTTTGACCTACGAGGTTCTGTACTAACTTGATCTGAAGTTCTATGATCATCATCATCAACTTCCTCACTAGTTGGTTTTGAAGTCACAGAAACCGGTTCCTGTGATGTACTATTTTCCAACAAGGGAGTAGGTACAGTTACCTCATCAAGTTCTACTTTCCTCCCACTCACTTATTTTGAGAGAAACTCCTTCTCTAGAAAGGATCCATTCTTAGCAACGAATGTCTTGCCTTCGGATCTGTGACGGAAGGTGTACCCAACTGTCTCCTTTGGGTATCCTATGAAGACACATTTCTCCGATTTGGGTTCGAGCTTATCAGGTTGAAGCTTTTTGACATAAGCATCGCAGCCCCAAACTTTAAGAAACGACAACTTTGGTTTCTTGCCAAACCATAGTTCATAAGGTGTCGTCTCAATGGATTTTGATGGTGCCCTATTTAATGTGAATGTGGCCGTCTCTAAAGCATAACCCCAAAACGATAGCGGTAAATCTGTAAGAGACATCATAGATCACACCATATCAAGTAAAGTACGATTACGACGTTCGGATACACCATTACGCTGTGGTGTTCCGGGTGGCGTGAGTTGCGAAACTATTCCGCATTGTTTCAAGTGTAGACCAAACTCGTAACTCAAATATTCTCCTCCACGATCAGATCGTAGAAACTTTATTTTCTTATTACGATGATTTTCAACTTCACTCTGAAATTCTTTGAACTTTTCAAATGTTTTAGACTTATGCTTCATTAAGTAGATATATCCATATCTGCTTAAATCATCTGTGAAGGTGAGGAAATAACGATATCCGCCATGAGCCTCAACATTCATCGGACCACATACATCTGTATGTATGATTTCCAACAAATCTGCTGCTCTCTCCATAGTATCGGAGAACGGCGTTTTAGTCATCTTGCCCATGAGGCACGGTTCGCAAGTACCAAGTGATTCATAATCAAGTGGTTTCAAAAGTCCATCAGTATGGAGTTTCTTCATGCGCTTTACACCGATATGACCTAAACGGCAGTGCCACAATAAGTTGCACTATCATTATCAACTCTGCATCTTTTGGCTTCAACATTATGAATATGTGTATCACTACTATCGAGATTCATCAAAAATAGACCACTCCTCAAGGGTGCATGACCATAAAAGATATTACTCATATAAATAGAACAACCATTATTCTCGATTTAAATGAATAACCGTCTCGCATCAAACAAGATCCAGATATAATGTTCATGCTCAACGCGGCACCAAATAACAATTATTTAGGTCTAATACTAATCCGAAGGTAGATGTAGAGGTAGCGTGCCAACGCGATCACATCGACTTTGGAACCATTTCCCACGCGCGATCGTCACCTCGTCCTTTGCTAGTGTTAAGCTAATCCGTAGTCCTGCTTTTGAGTTGCAAATATTAGCAATGAACCGAGATCAAATACCCAGTGCTCTGCGAGCTCTAGTAAGGTACACATCAATAACATGTATATCACATATACCTTTGTTCACCTTGCCATCCTTCTTATCCGCCAAATACTTGGGGCAGTTCCGCTTCCGGGACGATCACGCTTGCGATAGAAGCACTCGATTTGTGCTTAGGTCCAGACTTGGGTTTCTTCTCTTGAGCAGCAACTTGCTTGCTGTTCTTCTTGAAGTTCCCGTTCTTCTTCCGTTTGCCCTTTTTCTTGAAACTAGTGGTCTTGTTGACCATCAACACTTGATGCTCCTTCTTGATTTCTACCTCCGCAGCTTTTAGCATTGCGAAGAGCTCGGGAATTGTCTTATCCATCCCTTTGCATATTATAGTTCATCACGAAGCTCTTGTAGCTTGGTGGAAGTGATTGGAGAATTCTTTCAATGACGCTATCATCCGGAAGAGTAACTCCCAATTGAATCAAGTGATTACAATACCCAGACATCTTGAGTATATGCTCACTGACAGAACTATTCTCCTCCATCTTACAGCTATAGAACTCATTGGAGACTTCATATCTCTCAATCCGGGCATTCTTCTGGAATATTAACTTCAACTCCTGGAACATCTCATATGCTCCATGACGTTCAAAACGTCGTTGAAGTCTCGGTTCTAAGCCGTAAAGCATGGCACATTGAACTATCGAGTAGTCATCGGCTTTGCTCGCGGACATTCTTAACGTCGTCGGTTGCATCAGCAGAAGAGCTTCGGCACCCAGCGGTGCTTCCAGACGTAACTTTTACGTGTAGCAATGAGGATAATCCTCAAGTTATGGACCCGATCCGCGTAGTTGCTACCATCATCTTTCAACTTTGCTTTCTCAAGGAACGCATTAAAATTCAACGGAACAACAGCACGAGCCATCTATCTACAATCAACATAGACAAGCAAGATACTATCAGGTACTAAGTTCATGATAAATTTAAGTTCAATTAATCATATTACTTAAGAACTCCCACTTAGATAGACATCCCTCTAATCCTCTAAGTGATCACGTGATCCAAATTCAACTAAACCATAACCAATCATCACGTGAAATGGATTAGTTTTCAATAGTGAACATCTCATGTTGATCATATCTACTATATGATTCACGCTCGACCTTCGATCTCCGTGTTCGAGGCCATATCGCATATGCTAGGCTCGTCAAGTTTAACCCGAGTATTCTGCGTGTGCAAAACGGCTTGCACCCGTTGTAGATGGACGTAGAGCTTATCACACCGATCATCACGTGGTGTGCAGGCACGACGAACTTTGGCAGCGGTGCATACTCGGGGAGAACACTTCTTGATAATTAGTGAGAGATCATCTTAAAATGCTACCGTCAATCAAAGCAAGATAAGATGCATAAAAGATAAACATCACATGCAATCAATATAAGTGATATGATATGGCCATCATCATCTTATGCTTGTGATCTCCATCTCCGAAGCACCGTCATGATCACCATCGTCACCGGTGCGACACCTTGATATCCATCGTAGCATCGTTGTCGTCTCGCCAATCTTATGCTTCTACGACTATCGCTACCGCTTAGTGATAAAGTAAAGCATTACAGGGTGATTGCATTGCATACAATAAAGCGACAACCATATGGCTCCTTCGATTCTGATAACTTCGGTTACAAAACATGATCATCTCATACAATAAAATTTAGCATCATGTCTTGACCATATCACATCACAACATGCCCTGCAAAAACAAGTTAGACGTCCTCTACTTTGTTGTTGCAAGTTTTACGTGGCTGCTACGGGCTTAAGCAAGAACCAATCTCACCTACGCATCAAAACCACAACGATAGTTCGTCAAGTTAGTGTTGTTTTAACCTTCGCAAGGACCGGGCGTAGCCACACTCGGTTCAACTAAAGTTGGAGAAACTGACACCCGCCAGCCACCTGTGTGCAAAGCACGTCGGTAGAACCAGTCTCGCGTAAGCGTACGCGTAATGTCGGTCCGGGCCGCTTCATCCAACAATACCGCCGAACCAAAATATGACATGCTGGTAAGCAGTATGACTTGTATCGCCCACAACTCACTTGTGTTCTACTCGTCCATATAACATCAAACCATAAAACCTAGGCTCGGATGCCACTGTTGGGGAACGTAGTAATTTCAAAAAAATTCCTACGCACACGCAAGATCATGGTGATGCATAGCAACGAGAGGGGAGAGTGTTGTCTACGTACCCTCGTAGACCGAAGCGGAAGCATTGACGCAACATAGAGGAAGTAGTCGTACGTCTTCCCGGTCCAACCGATCCAAGCACCGTTACTCCGGCACCTTCGAGTTCTTGACACACGTACAGCTCGATGACGCACCCCGGGCTCCGATCCAGCAAAGCTTCGGGGAGGAGTTCCGTCAGCACGACGGCGTAGTGACGATCTTGATGTTCAACCGTCGCAGGGCTTCGCCTAAGCACCGCTACAATATGATCGAGGTGTAATATCGTGGAGGGGGGCACCGCACACGGCTAAGGAATGATCATGAAGATCAAGTTGTGTGTCCTAGGGTGCCCCCCTGCCCCCGTATATAAAGGAGAAAGGGGGAGGCCGGCCGGCCCCTTGGGGCGCGCCAAGGAGGAGGAATCCTCCTCCTAGTAGGAGTAGGATTCCTCCTTTCGTACTCCTACTAGGAGGGAAGGAAGGGGAGGGGGAAGGAAGGCGCCGCCCCCCCCCTCATAGTCAATTCGGATCGAGAGGAGAGGGCGCGCCCACCACAGCCGCCCTCTGTCTTCCCACCAAGGCCCATGTGGCCCATTAACTCTCCCGGGGGGTTCCGGTAACCCCCCCAGCACTCCGGTTTTCTCCGAAATCACCCGGAACAATTCCGGTGTCCGAATATAGTCGTCCAATATATCAATCTTTATGTCTTGACCATTTCGAGACTCCTCGTCATGTCCGTGATCACATCCGAGACTCCGAACAACCTTCGGTACATCAAAATACATAAACTCATAAAGAAACTGTCATTGTAACTTTAAGCGTGCGGACCCTACGGTTCGAGAACAATGTAGACATGACCGAGACACGTCTCCGGTCAATAAACAATAGCGGGACCTGGATGCCCATATTGGTTCCTACATATTCTACAAAGATCTTTATCGGTCAGACCGCATAACAACATACGTTGTTCCCTTTGTCATCGGTATGTTACTTGCCCGAGATTCGATCGTCGGTATCAATACCTAGTTCAATCTCGTTCACGGCAAGTCTCTTTACTCGTTCCATAATACATCATCTCGCAACTAACTCATTAGTTGCAATGCTTGCAAGGCTTAAGTGATGTGCATTACCGAGGGGCCCAGAGATACCTCTCCGACATTCGGAGTGACAAATCCTAATCTTGAAATACGCCAACCCAACAAGTACCTTTGGAGACACTGTAGAGCACCTTTATAATCACCCAGTTATGTTGTGACGTTTGGTAGCACACAAAGTGTTCCTCCGTAAACGGAGTTGCATAATCTCATAGTCATAGGAACATGTATAAGTCATGAAGAAAGCAATAGCAACATACTAAGCGATCGGTGCTAAGCTAACGGAATGGGTCATGTCAATCAGATCATTCAACTAATGATGTGATCCCGTTAATCAAATAACAACTCTTTGTCCATGGTTAGGAAACATAACCATCTTTGATTAACAAGCTGGCCAAGTAGAGGCATACTAGTGACATTCTGTTTGTCTATATATTCACACATGTATTATGTTTCCGGTTAATACAATTCTAGCATGAATAATAAACATTTATCATGATATAAGGAAATAAATAATAACTTTATTATTGCCTCTAGGGCATATTTCCTTCAACACTGATCGCCCACCTGCTGGAGTTCCTGAATGGATGTTGGGGGAGGGCACGTCGCGGCTGGGGTTGAAACTTGCACAGGAGCTGCCGCCATGGATATAGCATTGATAGTCGGAACGACCCTGGCCTTCACCCTCGATCGGCTCTGCTTGACATCAGTGACGTGGTTGACCTTGAATCCATCATATTTGTTCGAGCGAGTACTCCTCCGGACTGCAGAGGTGTCAAGAGGGACCTTGACAATGTGAGGTGCAGCAACATTGAACGGAGAGGGAGACGCCAGCAGCTGAAGAGCAATGCCATTTGGCGGGGCTGGCAGATCATCCTGGATTGCATTGTGAAGTGGCACCAAAGGAACTGAATCATCGATCTCCTGCAACTGAAACATAGTCTCATCCTCCACATGGGCAGCAACAGTTAGAGTATCTGAAGATGCAGGGAATAAGTGCAGAGGCATAATGCATACACCCATCTGGAACTGAGAACAGAATATGTTCGACATGTAGTCAGGTTGAGGCTTCAAGTTTTGCAGCCAAAAAGCACAAGCTGCCTCCAGATGTTGCTGAATAAGTTTGAAAGGATTGAGAGGAAACATAGCATTGTCAGCTTGCCCATTTGCGATGGTCCGTGTGTAGATGCGTTTGAGCATAGAGCCCATCCACAGAAGCAGCTCATAATCCACAGCAATGGTGACATTGACAGACGTACCTCCAGCACGGACAAAAGCAGTTCTGGTAGTAGGATTTCCAGTAATAAAGCTGTTCGCCAGACTCTCCACAGCAGGAACTTCATTATCAGAGGACCAAACGACAGAAAGGTTGTCATGCACATTGTCGTCAGGGTCCACACCATCCATCAGAGAGGGGCCATCATACTGAAAGAAGGATCTAAAACTAAAACCAGTGTATGGTGGGGGTATCAC
The DNA here is from genome assembly GCA_021437245.1 of Aegilops speltoides. NCBI lineage: Eukaryota > Viridiplantae > Streptophyta > Magnoliopsida > Poales > Poaceae > Aegilops > Aegilops speltoides. Next base: position 135,472,003 of record CM038141.1, read on the forward strand.
TGGCCAGGCTCTCCAACCGTTTTCCTGAAACTGTTCTTGAGCAGGGGCAGGTCCATTCCAGGCGGCTTCATTTTGAGCTTGTTGGGCAGCCATCTCATCCAGGTGAGCCTGCTGCATGACAGTATAAAAAGGAAGCTCATATGGGTGTGGCGAAGCATTGAGTAGAGGTGGTGGCTCCTAAGTGCCTACCAGGCCTGGAATGGTGTTGCGCCCATTGAGCACATACACCGGGACGAACCAAGAACGACCCAATCCTGGCAGCAAACCAACTCTGGTGACAAGCAGACTGTGAGGGACCTCGGCCACGTCCTTAATGAGGCATTTGACAAGAACCCTAGCCTTGTTTTGCCCAGGACGAGGCCAAACCAGAAGCTTACCAAAATTGAAGACAACCTTGTGCACATAATGCTCAGTCAATAGTCCATTGGAAAGGCCAGCAGCATAACCCAAACCTCGTATTCAAACGCAGGCATACGCATGTTGGGGCCTTCATCATGCGGAATCAAAGTGAAGAAAGAATCATCTGTCAGAGCATGAGGACCCTCTCTAATCGCCTCATCTCTGCTTTCCATATCAGAGAAAACTACGCACCCAATGCCCAATGGATAAAGAAAATCATCAAGCAGCTCATATTCCAGATCGACAATGATGATGCGACAGACCTCAGCAAGCCAAAACTCCTTCTGATGATCAGGTACTGGGGGGTCAATGGTGACGATGGCATACCTGTCATGGTTGCGCGGAGGTTCGTCGACCACCATGACATGGCACTGCACACGATGCGCAGGGCCTCGGTCGAACGTCGATCCATCGGGAGCAAAGGCGAAGGGGCGCACCGCAAAGTTTTCCATGGATGTCGCCGAGGAAGCGATGCAGATTGGAAGCGGAGCGGGCGGCGAGGAGGAGTACACTGTGGTTTTTTGCGGATGGAGGGGTAGCATGGTTGGCAAACTCGAGGAGGACATCGCCACGCCCGATTGGGGGTTTTGGCAGGTTGACTTGACTACACCTGCACAAGGGAGGTGTATCGTCGAGCAATGAGAAGGTGCCACGTCCGAGGGGTGCGGGATCTTTTGCTTCCGAATCCAAACAAGGTGTGTTTTCTTAGCCCGATTTCTGTGTGTCGCATGGATCACCATAGGATTACCTGCCATAGAAGATCTTGGTTCACTGTTGGGTAGGATTTCATTAGATTTGGAGATGTGGGGTATGGTCGGTGTCCAGCAAAACTTGGGTAACTTGTGGCACATGGAGGGCTTACGGGCCCGATGGCCAAGCTGCTGACAATACTGGCACCTGATAAGCCCAGGGCATTTCACAGATCGGTGGCCCGAGGCCATACATGCAAAGCAAAATAGCTTGGGAGGCCGGCCCAAAGTGCATGGCGCATGACGTGGAGAGTCATGTGCAACGATATCAACCTCTGGTGCAACACAAGAACAATTTCCAGTAGTATCCCCGCAGCGCTGGCAAAAAATACCCGTGCAATGAGATTCCAGATGACCAAAACGATCACATTGCGAACAATGCTGAAGCCGATTATATATATAATCCTTGGTTGGCACAGAATCAATATCAACCATTAACATAACACTATCATTGTCATAACCAGCCTGCCAGCCATCCAAAATATGATGAAGTTTATCATTCGGAATGGAATCCCATAAACCTTGCTTAAACCTCTGGCCTTGAAAATATGGTAACTGATCAGGTGCATCTGACGGGATTGGCAGGTTAATGGCCCCAGTACGAAAAAGATCCTGATTATCCCAAGGAACCGGAACTGACACCCTACCAAAATAAATCGCCGGTGAGCCACAGTCGCTGGAATGTCCCTCTGTCGGCGTGGTGATCAACCCAAATTTTTCAAAGACAGAGATAGAGGCTGGATCGACAACCACATCCGATCCAGACGCTAACCATTTAGATTTGATAGCCGGGCCAGGTGAAGATGCTAAATCATTGATCTCAGTATCCGCATTCCAGCCAAAAGATTGACGATGAGGCCTAGGCCCTCGATGGAGATGGAAGTGACAAATGAAGTCCGGCCAAATGCGATCTCGGAGGCCATAAATAAAATGACCCACACGATTAGATGCCACCGAGAACCGAAAACACCGATCACCCAAACGAAGCACCTTGAAACCATCACTGATTCCACCAATGCAAGATTGAAGAGCCAATCCCACAGATTCCACCGAGAGAGGAAAAGAGGCCGAGGAGAAAGAAACTTCAAGGAAGAACTCCTTATAGTTGGGGTTGGGGACGAAGTGAACCATAGATCCAAAACGAGCACGCACCTGGCCCTCGACCTTAAGACCGGGGGAGAAGTCCCAATGGAGGAGGTCGTTCATTGGGGTCGCCAGGGGTGGTAACTAGGGCAGAGGGCTGAAGTCGCCATGGGAGTCGCCTTGGGAGGGTGGGAGTCGCCATTTTCCACTTGCCCGAGATTCGATCGTTGATATCTCTATACCTAGTTCAATCTCATTACCGGCAAGTCTCTTTACTCGTTCCGTAATACATCATTCTGCAACTAACTCATTAGTCACTTTGCTTGCAAGGCTTCTTATGATGCGTATTGCCGAGAGGGCCCAAAGATACCTCTCGGATACTCGGAGTGAAAAATCCTAATCTCGATCTATGGTAACTCAACAAACACCTTTGGAGATACCTGTAGAGCATCTTTATGATCACCTAGTTACGTTGTGACATTTGATAGCACACAAGGCATTCCTCCAGTATCAGGGAGTTGCATAATCTCATAGTCGAAGGAATTTGTATTTGACATAAAGAAAGCAATAGCAATAAACTGAACGATCATTATGCTAAGCTAACGGATGGGTCTTGTCCACACATCATTCTCCTAATGATGTGATCCCGTTATCAAATGACAACTCATGTCCATGGTTAGGAAACCTTAACCATCTTTGATCAACAAGTTAGTCTAGTAGAGGCTTACTAGGGACACAGTATTTGTTTATGTATTCACACATGTATTTAAGTTTCCGATCAATACAATTCTAGCATGAATAATAAACCTTTATCATGAATAAGAAAATATAAAAATAACAACTTTATTATTGCCTCTAGGGCATATTTCCTTCAACGTCTCCTCCCACTGAAAGCTCATCACCGAAAATCCTGAAATAAATCCAGGAATAAGTAGCGTGCACTCTTGTTTCGCAATAATAATAATAATAATTCAGCCAAAATAATAATAATAATAATAATAATAATAATAATAATTCAATCATAATAATAATAATAATAATAATAATAATAATAATAATAATAATAATAATAATAATAATAATAATAATAAAAGCGTCCACGCTTGGAGATATGCGAGGTAGAAAGGTGTATACTCCCTCCGGTTCAAATTAACTGAAGTTGTACTAGAGTTGCGTCAATTAATTTAACTTCAATTAATTTGAATCGGAGGGAGTAATAGAATTCTCGGTCCGATGAAAGAAGTCCACCCGGTTTAAGTCATGGATTTCATACGGATGTTCGTATTTTTCTAGATTTTTTCAAGCCTGTACAGTGTTATTTTTCGTTGCTAAACGACATCGGCAAGGCCAACACGTCATCACCAACAGGACGTCCATGACAATGTCACAATTATTTATGAAATTCATGACATCATCCTCAACCAAAATCAACATTATTTATCATCTGATTCCCACCACGCGTTAAAGGTGGGGGAGAAACGGGATCCCCGGGGCCACCAAGCAGAGTCAGTCTCGACGTCACAACGATCAGGATCCAGATGAGCGTGGTGGGTGGCATTCGGGGGTTTCTTCCCGAGCACCAATCTGCATTGAGCGCGGGCACCAACTGGCCCGACCCATCAATCCCAAGGATGACTGATGGGTATCGAGGGAGCCCATGCTGCCTGGCATGGCTCACATCATAGGGATGCAATGATGACACGAGGGGCGTGTTGTCTAGGTCGCGTCGTTGAAGGCCTCATGGAGCAGGTAGACTAGCGTTGACGTGTGTCAGGAAGATGCCACTTCCAAAGATGACTTCTCTGCACGACTGTCCCTGATGGGTCACCTATGCAACATGCAAACATCGTTGTCTCGCTACGGGGTTGTTATCATCATATTTGGAGCAATGGTGTAATCTTCTACGCACTATATAAGCCGCAAAGGAGACCGTCTACGAGGATGGATCCCCATTAGAACACTTAGAGCTTGTTGTACCCTTGTAAGCAGGAGATCTCTCAACATACAATCAAGAACACAAGGCAGGAGTAGGGTGTCACACCTTGCCGGTGGCCCTATGAGCCGTTGGATTGTACTGAAGCGTACGTCCAGGATTGCGTTGACCATGTCATCCTTTACCACCCACAATGCACATCCAACGACGAGGGAAAAAAATCCCCCAACGTCTCCCCGCGCGCCTTCCCCGACGAAAAAAGTCACAACACCTGCATCGCAGAAACTCGTCGTAGGAGCACAATGCATTCACCGCTTGATGTGGAGCATCCTGCGGACATCATCATGTCAAGAGTTCCATTGCCAAGTGACACGTGCCACATCTACTTCATATACATAAAGATGAACCATCTCCTTTACATGTGTTCACTTGATCCTTTCTTGGACGGTATACTACTTAACCCTCCATCGTGCATATATAAGTTTGAGCCAAGCTTCACAAATGATGTGTCGTCTCCAATGATGACGACATCATCGCCTTCGCATTAGCACGCTACGACCGCCACGCACGGCTAGCACCGCCACCCCCGTTGCAACACTACTTGTCTCCGGTAGTATCACACAGCTTTGCCGGTTGCAGGAGCGTAGATCCCTTGTCCCAGCATCTTGCAACAGTTCAGTGCGGCGTGGTCGGCGGTTCCAACATGTGGTTACCGTGGTCCCAACATTGATCGATGCCGGTTTCAGCATGTGGTTAGCATGGCCCCAGCATCTTGCAGTAGCTGGGAGCGGCGCGGTCGCTCGCAGTCCCAACATTGATCGACACCGGTTCCAGCATGTGGTTACCGCGGTACCAGCATTCACCTATGTCAGTTCTAGCACAAGCTGACCGGGGGCGCAACATCCATCATTGTCGGTTCTAGGACGTGGTGATTGTGGTCCCAGCATTCGTCAATGTCGGTTCTAGCACGCGCTGACCGCGATCGTAGCATTAGTCGTAGCTGGTTCCAGCACTATGGTCGCCTCGCGGGTGCAACTTTGTCGTAGCATGACAACCTCGCAGCAACACTGACCATAGCAGAAGCACCAAATCGTGTGCGAAGCCGATGGCGCATCATCACACCGCTTTGCAGAAGTATTTGGACCTGCCCGAGGCCGGGCCTTTGCAACACATGTGGCGGCGTTTCGCAATATCAGCTGCGGCCCTCCATGGCGACGGTGGGTGCCTCTCGCACCGAGCGGCCATAGACGGGAAGAGGTTTAGCGGGTGTGGCTACGACGGGTTTTAGATGAGAAGCCTGAGCACGTGAAAAAGAATGGAGCGGATAGCTGAGCGTGAAAGGACGGTTCACGCGCGAGGCAGCCGGCGGAAGCTGAGACCGGTCGGCCGGTTTGAATCACTTCCATAAAACTAGAGGAGCTGCGTCCCCATTCCAGTTAATCACAACGGTGTACTACAAACATAATACTCCCTCTGTCCCAAAATAAGTGTCTCAATTTTGTACTAGCTCTAGTAGAAATTTATTCTAAGCTTGAGACACTTATTTTGAGACGAAGGAAGTACTACTTACTAGATTGCTCCCTCTCGCCGTACCCCGTCCTATTTTTTCTTATGCACAACAGCACATACCTAACAACACTCGCGCACCCACACAAATTCCCCATTTCTCCCCTGCAGCGACCGGCACTTGCTCTGCACAGTTTCCTCGACGTGTCTTCGGCCCCAAAAATCATCCGTACGTTCACTTACGAGCTGCCGCATTTTTTGCACCCTCCGTCGGGAGATTCATGCCAGTAAAAAAGGTCTTTGTTGAACAATCTCCTTTCGTAGTCAGGGCCGTGTAGGAGCAAAAGAAGAGATCCGGGAGAACTGTCTCGTCATCTGGACAGAGTTCAGCTGCCAAAACAAACACACGAAATGTCAAGTTTCGGCACGAGGTTATTTTACAGGGGAAAAAACAACGCGTGGATGGGGGTCGGAGCAGGTACCCGTATCAGCCGCTCGTCACGGAAGCTTGGAGCCCTGTGCTTCAATTCTCCACGGTGAGTCGTGAATTCCTCCATCACCTCGGCAGTATATTCAGAGGGATCTTCGATGCCTCGTGTGATGGATTCGCCATCACCCTGGGCAAGGGAACCAAATGAAATCCTAGCAGCAGTGACATGCTAAACCGCACACAAGACTAAAAGATGTAGTAAATGCAACCCGGGAGTGACAGAAACCCATACCTCTGGTATCGATGGATCACGGTGCACCCCCTCGCATTCTTCGTACTCGGACGCATCCAGCTCCCACAGGTGGCGCGTGTCAAAGAATTTCGGGAGCAAATGCTCCCTGATGATGACGAGGAAGAAGAAGAGGAGCGGGAACAGGATTCCCGCCACCGGTATCCATGTCATCCCCCAGACCATCAACAGATAAATCAGCTGGAAAACGGTGAAGGCCAATATCTGGTTGAAAGGCACCGACTCCAAGAAGGACGCATGAGCGCCTTCAAGAACCCTGTCCAAAATTAGAACAGATGAATATTCACCCCTACTCCCGGTTTTCCTGAATGAACCGAATGAGACCAAAATGCATAAGGCTGCTTTGCATACGATGGAAAGAAATGAACAGACACAAGAGTCGCCAATAGAGCGTACTTGTAGCGCCGCCGAGGGGAGATGAACAGAAGCTGTAAGCGCTCCCAGAACTGGTTCCCAGGCAGGCTGTCGATGGACATATAGCCGAAGTACCCCCACAGGACTGATGTGGGTATCTTCTGAATGACCGGCACAACTCCAATGCAACCCGCGACCAGCAGGGACTGAAGCAGATTGCTTACTCTCTGCTCATTCACCCGTACAGGCAAGTAAGCTTCCAGATGTTTTTCAGGGTCAAATACCTCAGGCGCAGTCACTGCCCCATTCCCCTCTGTGATTTTTTTTCCCTCTGTGATAATGGCGTCTTTCAATTCCTTGAGCTCTTTGTGAGCAGAATCCTCCTGCGCGACGTTAAAGATATATAGTTTTAAGTAACAAAGCTGAGATCATATGGTTCTTACATGCATGTTTTGGCGAGTGACTACTTACGTTGCCCTTGTCGTCCATTTTAATGAAAACTTCTTGCATCTTGCCGTAAACTTCTGAGCTGCTAGCATTGTTCATCATGCCTTCCTTGGCGGTTCGGACCATCTGTTTGCGGAGCGCCTAATTTGAGCCAAGAGAGATGGCAGATGAGCAAGGTGAAACTGAATAGCTCATTGAAAAGCCAACAAGACCACAAACTACCAACCTGCCTCCTGAGGACAGCAAGACTTCGCGTGTGCATGGGGGCCTGGGGAAGTACTCCATTAGATGGAGGAATGCCAAGAAGGCCACAAATCAACACCTGCGTAGCATTTCTATACCATGAGAACAGTAAACAATTCTCCACATGTTGCCTAATTTATAACAGTTTTTCTATTTTCTGTAAGCAGTTGGAATTCACAGATAAGATCTTCAGAATTCTATTAGGACTGACATCCATAATGCCAGAAGAAGAGAGAATAATAGATCATACCGAAAAGCTCAGGACCAAAATGTCGTAATGGTATGCTGATGGGTTTTTCAAGTTGAACTCCTTCTGCTGAGCCATCTGTGAGGCTACACTATGGTCAAAGAAATAGAGCCCCGCAACCATCACAGCAGGCACAATCGCCAAAAGTATGTAGGCTAGAGGGACAGAAAATAACTCCTGCATGTTCATCACCACCCATCAGGATTATGAGCTCACATATGTGACATATCTACTGTTTGATCCTGGATCCAAGTAAAATGCCTTATTACCTTAGCTACCGTCCAATGTTGCAGTGACTTGGGTTCCCAAGGAAGTGGGGTGAACAACCTCCTAGGAACACCTGAAGGTATCTTGGTGGGCAACGAATATGACAACGCGGTCCACAGTATCACCATAAGTGGAACACCATAGTCAGCAATCACGTTCCTTAGCCATCCTGAAAGTTTTACCTGAAGCATTAATAGTTTGTACGTGGAGACGATTGGTTGATCAAATGTACTACATGGAGAAATATGACAAACCAGCTCCGTAGAGCGATGACCTTGCACTTCTGCTCTTTAACGCAGTATAGAGCAGTCCCATTGAAAAGATAATTCCAAGCAGACCATTAATATATACCCATTGGAATTGGTATATGGGTAGGCTCTGATCTTTACCCTCAGGCACACTGAATTCACTCAACATTCCCTGCGGAAAACAGGCCATGTAGTGAGTAAGCGTCTACCAGAATACTCCCTTTACTCCAAAATATGTAGTGCTTTGAACGAGACACAATCTTCAATAAGAAAAACCTGACAATCTATTTTTATGGTTATATATTAATTATCATGTAATTTTATTATTTCGAGAGCACTTTTCTGCTTTCATGTTTCTAACAGATACATCTTTTTTTGAAGTAATAGATACAATCATACTCCCTCCGTCCGGAAATACTTGTCATCAAAATGAATAAAAGGGGATGTATCTAGATGTATTTTAGTTCTAGATACATTCATTTTTGTCCATTTTGATGACAAGTATTTTCGGACGGAGGGAGTAGTTTTGAGGTAAAAGCAGCTGCTGATGCAATTGAATGCTCGCTTTTGCCTAACCAAAGCAGTAGCTGATCCTAGTTCGGCTATGGCTCTCTGGCTCTGACCCAATTCAGTTTCGTTTTGTATGATCATAAATATTAGCGGCCAAAGTCGAGAAAGATGGACCACCCAACTCCTAAAATATCATATATCTCTAAACATTGGTAGCAGTACACAGTAACATTTAGCAAATTTTATACCTTGATAGCTTCTTGCATGAACAGGATTGTGATCAACATTCCAAACAATTCTCCTGCAAATCTTGTAAATCTATTCAAAGCAGCTGCGGCATTAAACATTGCCATGAGGAACAACATGACCGCAGTCCAGATGCAAACCCTATCAGTGGATAAAAATGGAAAACAATGAAATAAATATAGAGGTACCATTTGGCGTAACTGAAAGACAATCACAAGAAGTAATTCTTATTATTTATCATCCCTTACCATCCAGCCCATGCCAGGAATAATCGTTCTCCAAGGTTTGGCTGATTTTTGGCAAAACTGTACAGGTATGTGTACATTATAATTGTTGGTTCTGCAACTCCCACAATCAGCAGTGGTTGTCCGCCCAGTACAGAATGTATGATGCCACATATAGCAGTTGATGCCAACGTCTCAACTGTCGTTAGCGTACCATCTGAAACACGACAAAAACTTATTTTCATTTTTCAGTGCCTAAGAACAAGGATCCATGACTACATTCTCCTTATCTTTGTCAAGTGCCACATGGAAAGATAAAAGTAAAGGATGTAGCATATCATGACAGTATTTAGAAATGGGGAAAATGCTACTGACCTAAAGTTCTTGACAGTGCAAGGAAGAATAAACAAACCTGTATCTTTACTTAGTTGCTCCCCAAAGGCGATAACAGGTAGTGCAGATGCAAAGAAGATGTACAGAGTAGGTGCCAATATCCTGACAGTACGTAGGTTGCATTCAACACAGTCAACACAACTGGAAAATTTTGGTAAGTGTCGTAGATTTAAATAAGCGTTGACTTGTTAGGTGCAGCAAACCTGAACCCAGAACTGAACCCATTGTGCCAATCTTGTTTGTAGCAAGATGCTCTTCCTCTAAAATCCTCAATCACTCCCTTAAATAAGGTTTTCTTAGGTTCCATCGCCTGAAAGGGGGACTAAAACATAATCAGATTTCGTGCGCGCAAAGGCATGGTGTACAGAGATGAGTCGTATATTCCCTGTCTTAATTTTAATAAGACCTCCACAGATTTCTAATTCAAGATATAATGTTTACCAACAAGGAAAAGGTGTGGCTATACCAACAACTATTTCCACAATACTTAGGTTTGGCGGAAAAAAAGGTGGCACCTCTGGAGTCATATTTGAAACTACTTATTCATGATCACAGTTTTGTGATTATGAACAACATCATGTAAAAATGAATTAAGACTAGAAGTTCTACTTTGGACGCCACATCAAGTAAAACAGCATCTCATAAAAATCAACTGAAGATGTCATGTTCTTCCCACACAAACAAAGCCAAGAGAATTTGCAAAGAAAACTGTGCTTGAAGACAATGGACAGAGTTGCATTACCCCATAAAATGTTGCTTCATAACTTGAGATTTCGAACTGTGAAAGAATACGATAGCTAGCACGTGAAGTATCAGCCAAAGGAAATAGCAAGGTTGGCCCAATTTGGCTTGCCTCTGTTTATTATGCTATATTTAGCACGCTGGATGGGCCAAATTTTGACTGGTCATTAACCATTGAATGATGGCCTTTGGTATGCCCAGTATCCTTCATTTAACATGATGCTATATTTAGTTTAGTATTAGTGCCGAACACGGTAAGAGCACATTTTTTTTGTATGACTATCTTGACAGCTGAGATAGCCAAAAAGGGAGGGTTTTCAACTTTCAGGCAAACCAAAAAAGAAAAAGGGTAATTAAAGCAGACCATTTGGACCAGCTGAATTAGGCAAACGCAAGCATCCTATCGACCGGCAGACATTTGAAACTAGCCCCAAAGGCTGGGGCCAAATATGATGTGATAATAAGCCATAGCAAAGGGAGCAAACGCCATACATGGATGAATATGATAACACAAGCTTATGCGGTGGCCATGCTCTGCTTAACGAAATCAATCAAGCTGCCAGATCTCCTCTGCACACAAGCTTCACGCACCGCAATCGTGAAGAGAAGTTGAAGCAAGCTCCAAATTCACATAAATAAAAAGCGGGTACAAATCATGCATGTTTGGGGCCATGTTAATAACAACCAAAAGTAGTGAGATGGCGCTACAATTTTGCAGGGGATTGCATATTTGCATCCATGCGACAAAGCTGCAAGTAATTAGGACGCTTCAAACAGAAGTGCCAGAAGATGGCCAAAGAAATGTTACAGAGATAGAGAGAAATTCAGCCTACGTGCTCATTGCTGCTGCTGCAGATGAAAAAATTGGCGAAGAATCGCATTCTTCCAAACAAACAAAAGATAGTAACATGTACAGCATCAATTTAAGAGCTACATTTCCTTCAAGCGCATAGAATTACCCCGAGTTTAATCAACAAGAGCAACAGACAAAAAAACGGAGGCGTCAATTCGACACGTCCGCATGCAGCGAGGGGGCTGCACCCAGCAAACAACCCAAGCAACCCGTGGAGGAAGTTTCGAGGTGAGGGGATTGAGGCATTGGAACGGAGCGGAGCCTTACCAGCAGCGGCGTACCAGGTCGAGGCGGGGTGGGGGAGGCGAGGCGAAGCCTGGCGCCGGAGATGCGCCGTAGTGCAACGGCAATGCCGCCTCCACCGGCGACGCAGGGTGCGAAACCCGGCGTCGGCAGGCGGAGGAGGCGAGCTGGGGCAGGGGCCGGGCGGGGTTGCAGCCTTCTTTCCTTCCCACCCATTTCCTCTGCAATGGCCGCCTATTTGTAGACCATCGATCCATCGGGGGAGAGAAGATCAGTGTGCGCGCGCCAGCCCCCCGATTTCCCTCTCTGTCACGTGGGCCCGATGAAAATAGTAAACGTGGTGCCGGGACTGCATGGGGCCGAGGTGTCACCGGCGCACGGCCCTTGCGGGTTTGAATCGAGGAGCATCGCGGCCGGCCGTCCGTTCGAGCCGATGTTAGGATCTGCGTGGGGCCAGTGCTCGCCGCGCGTGTCAGGCAGCAGGACAGCTGCCCCCGATCTGGTCCACATCGTCCTCTCGCCTGCTCTGAGCCCGATCGAGCACGTTCGCTCCAAGCACCGGCTGGGCAACTCGCACGCGGGGGCTAGCAGACCCGATGATGCCATGGCGACGTTTCCGCCGTTTGGTTCGGCCTCGGCCAACCCGATCGAAACTTATGCACGTTTCCCTTCCAAACTTGGACGAGACGTACGCGAGGGATGCACCCACCAGCAGGCCTATCGAGACATGGCAATCGGGCAAATGGGGCGATTGGGCAGGCTCTGCTGCCACTACGAGCGTACGGGGTGCTGCCTTCTCGCAGCCATGTCATATTCAGTGTGACCTGCACAATGGGAGCATGGTTTTATCAAGAACTGCACGCGTGCTTCGTGTGGAATGAGGTGCAACTATATACAGTACATACATGCATGCTAACATCGATCCGTAACCCGTTGTGTAACCTCATACCACTAGCATGAGACTGATTTCAGTACCGTAACAATAGCAATCACATCCTGACTGAAACAAACAGAAATATCCACGCTGCTTGATTCAGTATAATATCAAATTGGCACCACAAGTTGGTTTAGGATTTAGCTACCAGTAAACATCACGTGTATGGAGCCACATGGACACAAATCTGACTACATCGCCTTGGGGAAAACCTCACAACCAACAACACTGTTCGTGCCATAATATATTCATTCCCACACAAATTCATGCAAGTCTACATACAAATCGGCAAAAGGAAGGCATGCATCCAGGTGAACGATGCATGTTAGGAAACGGAAAAGATTAACCTGCCATGGCAGTCATTTAAAACGGAACCGCGCCGCAATACTTGCATGTCTGGAAGGTTGGCCATGCTGATACCAACAAGTAAAAACAATATTAGAAATCATTCAAAACATAACAAAAATGACATCGCTTCATATAGCTCAAGTAAGCTACCAAGACAATGTTGTGGTCCTTCATAGAGAAAATGCAGAAGCTTTGCGACTTGATGCATTGATAGAAGCACACACAACCCTTCCGAGTAAGTGCCCCCATGAACATGACCACAAAAAGAAATACACCCATTGTGCTGTCAAAAAGTGAAGAAAATTCATGAGGCCGGAACGAAAATACGCAAATCAGAACACAAACTCGAAGCACTCACATCCTTGTTGTTTGTGAACTGGATAGGTCAAGGTCGGCCACAGCTTTACTGGTCAAGGCCCACTGCCTAACCGAACCCTAGCTCAGAGGAGTAAAATGTGTGCTAGAGCGTCCCGGAAGGGTGAGACGGAGTAGGGGCCTTTGTTGCTATATCCTGAAAAAACAAGGGGTGACTACAAGCATGGTGGCAAGTGGCAACAGAAGGAGATTGTGAGGGCTGGCACAGAAAAGTCCTAGATCATTGAGTTCTCGTTGGTTTAAATTTTTATGCAGCACATGTGGGTGGAGATTGTTAGGGAGGAAGGTGGAGCAAGGAAGGTTTGAGATTTCAGGCTCAATAAATCTTGATATCGCTTGTACATTTTTAATGGAGTGGTCCATGACATGGTTTCCTCACTGAATGTGGTTTCGATGTGATAATCTTAAGAGGAAAAACAACAACATCATAGAACCTATTTTTAAGTACTCAGAGGACCATAATATCAGAGTGCAACATTTGGCTACCGTACAACATTTACATCTACTTAGAGCAATAAAATATGACCTTGAGACAAAGGAACAATTCATCTGAACGTAATAAGCAAATAATTGTACCTGCCACTTTTCTCTCTTCTATAAAGAGCTCCATGTAGAGTAACCCCAACACCTGATGCTATATGCACTCTACCTATTGTAGATAGAGAACAAAACACATAGCAACCCCAGCACCTCGCTAATCAAATTTCATCTGAACCAGATAACAAGAATCCTGCAAGCACAAATGATTTAGGATACTCCTTTTGAAATTGCAATAGCATGCTGATAGGAAAATTATTTAAAATACCAATACCTTCAAACAAGATAATAAAGATGAAAAATATATTGATTTCAAAACTTCATGGTCATCTGAGTCCTATTAAGAGTCATGTGTCTGCTACACAAATTACCGAAAAGACCCAGACACCCAGCAAGATTACACTCACAAAAGACAGGTGCAGTAAAAGCACGTGTTTGAGTTACATTCGAATCCCACCTGTGCAGCATGTTGCTGATAACAAAGCTTGCAGAGAACAGGAAGTTAAAGTAGTGCGGATATAATAGAAACAGGATTCGTAGATTAAAAAGTGAAGCCAATATGTTGTATCACAACAAGGTTCCAACTGGCCTAGACCAAATGTACATACTGGTATGCCCGCACATGCATTAAGCTGCTTATGCTTTTGTCATTGCTTCGCAGAAAAAGGGCTAGCAGGACCTTATTGCCTTGGGAGCCCTTTGGTATTTATTTATATTTGTGACTACCCCTCTTTAAATTAGCAAGGTGGTACATATCTCGACTTACGTCCCCATGCTACTGACCAGCCACACTTAGGCATAATTTCAACCAGGCAAGGCTAAGGTGTCACAGTTGTGGAAAATAGAATAGACGACAGGGGAAATTCAGCATCCTAGTAACTAAAATATTTGTAGCATAGATATGTATGACAGAACTTGTATAAAATTCAAAGAGATGATGATACCAATGTCCAAGAGAATTATGATATCAGCTATAAATATTTCTTGCTAGATCTTACTACTATTTTACAACACCAGATACAAAAGTAACACCATTTATGTAAATCAATGTAATTTCACTTCAGTACCCACTACAAAAATCTTTCTATGTTGTCAACTAAGTCTGGCAATCTTTCCAGAACTCACCAGTTAGACTTCATCTGTCGAGTGGCAGTGTGGAATATGTTAACATGAACAGGCATGTGGCCATCTTCGTACCATGTACAGAGTGTTATAAAAGCCAGACACAACATGTGTCAGTATCTTTAGTAATGTCGACTCTTCATTCATGTCTGTTGGAAGGAGGGAAATAATTAAAAGAAGAAATAAGTTCCTGAAATGTGAGATGTATAACTCAAAGAAAACCTGAGTAAAAGAAATTGAGGGAGTGCTACTTTGTGCAAAGTTTGGATAAAAAGACCAACTCGAATTGCATAGTGTGCTAGAGGAGGTGTTGTTCATAATAGTTTGGGAGGTATACCAAACACTATAGGATATTTCAGCTGCCAAAATATATATTAAAAAATTGGCACAATTGTCAGACTAAGCGCTTTACATCATAAAGTATTGGTTCCAAGTAGCAACAGGTAACCTACAGTTAATATACTAAATGTATCAATGAAAATCACTAGAGGTGTGTCTTACTTGAGAATCGGGGTGCAAATGTCTACCCTTTTGGTATTCTCTGTGGTAGGAACCGGAGAGAGAGAGAGCGCATCGGCGGCTAGGGTTAGGTCTCCCGGCTCCCTAAGGAAGTCGAGCAAATATGATTGCTTCTTGCTTAATCCCAAAACGGGTCCTTACACGAGTTTATACAATCCTCCTAATAAGATAATTGGGCTAAGCCCCTAATAACGATAAGATAAACTAGGCCACAACTAACTGGGCTAAGCCCCTAATATGCTGGTCATAACATCTCTCCCCGCCTGCACAAACAGCTCGTCCTCGAGCTGGAAGGCGGGGCAGATCAACGGTCGCCAAACACCTCCGCGTCAACTGGGGCGGGCTGGTCGCCGAGCCCGGCGGTGGCGGGGTCCACCTCAATGTAGTCTGCAACCTCCAGGTAGAAGAGTCGTGGGCAGACGTGGCCCAGTACGTAGGGCTCGTCGCAGTTGAAGCACAACCCTTGGCGGCGACGCTTGAGTTGCTCGGCCGGGGTGAACCGGCGGAACGGGCATGCCGCAGCCGCGCGAGGGCGCCATGAAGCTCGGGCGAGCCGACCTGCGCGGGAACTTCCGGCCAGGGTGGCGGCCCAGCAGCCCGGGGCGGTGTCGCCTGCTGGATGGCCACCGCGCGACGCTCGAACGCGCGGGCGCAGTACATGGCCATCTGGAGGTCCTGTGGCCCGCGCATCTCCACGTCCACGCGAATGTGGTCCGGTAGGCCGCCGACGAAGAGCTCAGCCCGCTGACGAGCCGAAACGCCGGGGCCGTGGCACGCCAGTGCGTGGAAGCGGTCGGCGAAGTCTTGCACCGAGGTGAGGAACGGAAGACGCCCAAGCTCCGCCAGACGGCTCCCGCGTATAGGCGGACCAAAGCGCAAGAGGCACAATTTGCGGAAGCGCTCCCATGGTGGCATTGCCGCCCTCGTCCTGTTTGAGGGCGTAGTACCACATCTACGCGGCTCCTCGGAGATGATACGAGGCGATCCAGGTGCGGTCGGACGCGAGCGTGCGCTGTCCCCTGAAAAATTGGTCGCATTGGTTGACCCAATTCAGGGGGTCGACGGTGTCGTCGTGCGTCGCAAACTACAGCTTGGAGAATCTCGGCGGCGTCTGGACCCGGACGACGGGCGGGTGCGCCTCATCAAGACGGGCGCAATGAGGATGACGGGCCGAGTAAGCGGCATCGTGGTGCCGCCGAACAGGGCCCGTCGACGCTGGCGAAGGGCTCGGCGTAGCCCGAGGACCCGCCAAACTGCATGGCTGGGTGTGTCGCCGGCGGAGGCAGCACGTGCGGCCCGACCGAGGCCGTCGTGTAGACCGGTGCAAGGGACCCAGCGAGCCAGGCCGGTAACAGAGACGGACCTGGTGGATGGGCACCCCCGGACCCGTCGTCGGGATGCACGGGGCCATGGTCGCCGGTGGCGGCGGCTGCAGTTGTTGCTCCTGCTGCATGGTGGAGGCGCCGGGGTTCGTCGGTGGTGGCGGCTGCCACGACAGCTGTTGCATGGCGACGGCGACGGGGGTCGCCGAGGATGGCGGCTGCTACGGCGGCAGGGCGGAGGCGAAGGGCACAGGCGGCTGCGGCCCATAGGATCTTGCGAGGAACGTGTAGATGCCCGTGACCGCCTGGGTGAGATCCCGGATGGCAGCCGTCATCTCCTCCGGGGTGAAGACGACGGGGACGGGCGCGGCGGAGGTGACCGGCACCGGCAAGAGCGTGGCGCTGGCCGTGGTGGCCATCAGGGCGGTCGTCGCGGTCGGCAGCGGAAGGGTCGGGGTGGGCGGCGGCGAGGACATGATCGCACCGAAGCTATCTGATACCAAATTGGTAGGAACCGGATCCCTACAGGGCGTGGTCTCAGGTTGTAGGGGTGGAAGGAGGGATGGCGTGGTTGCCAGCGCTGGGGCGCCGTCGTTGCGTGAGAGAGAGAGAGAGAGAGAGAGAGAGAGAGAGAGAGAGAGGGAGGGAGGGAGGGAGGAGGGAGGAGGAGGAGGAGAGAGAGAGAGAGAGAGGAGAGGAGAGAGAGTGAGTGAGTGGCCTGGGCTAGGGTTAGCTCTCCCGGCTCCCTAAGGAAGCCGGGCAAATATAATTGCTTCTTGCTTAATCCCAAAATGGGTCCTTACACGAGTTTATATAAAATCCTCCTAATAATAAGATAATTGGGCTAAGCCCCTAATAACGATAAGATAAACTGGGCCACAACTAACTGGGCTAAGCCCCTAATATGCCAGTCATAACACTCTGGCCCTCTTTAGTTCAACTAAATGAACTAAACTTTTAAAAGTCACATCACTTTGAAAATTTAGTTCATTTGGTTGAACAAACAAGGATCAGAGGGTACCCTGAAGATCAGAAATTTGCATCCCTACTTGAGAACCCGGCAGAAAAACGAATATAACTACTCCTATATGTTACTCACTTATAATGTGCTACAAAGAAAATATTTGTTTAGGCACAAGAACTTTCGTTTTCCCTCAAAAGGGACATATTTTCTTATTAATTAGCACATTATGTCTGATTTTTATGGTACAGGCAACATTTCTGAGAAGTGAGAACACATAATAAAATATGGTTAGAGGAAAATCTAGTGATGATTGTTTGGAACAAAGATCATTGAGAGCGATTGATAATTACACGGCACAACAATTTGGCATGCAACACTTATAGATTCAGATTCCGTAATCTCAAATGCTAATTGCAATGGTTAGAACAAAGTTGCAAGTTCAGTGTAAAATATACTATTGTTATTCGTCCGCAAGTATTCAGCAGTGGGAACAACATTAATCCATCTAAATTGGAATCACCAGAAGAACAGAAAGAAAGAGTATGCTACCTTCAATTGTTGCCGGCTTCCCTAGATACACAAGGGTTCAGTTCACTGCTTTCCCAACATCGTATCCAGAATAAAGTTAAGCTTAAACATATCTGTGTCGTGACAATAACCAGCCCTACAGAATATTCTGATTGTGAGGTCAAATATAGAATTGTCAGGGATTAAACCTTTTTCTTCCATTCCCTTGAATATGTGAATAGTCTCCCAGATTTTGCCATTGTGAGCAAGCCTGTTTGTAAGGACAGCAAAAAGATCCCTTGACAGTCCAATCTCAAGCGATTCTAGAAAGTAACTAGTGGCTGTATCAAAAAATCCATCTCTGCATAATCCATCAACGATTATAGTGTAGGTAACTTCATCTGGAGCAATCCTCTCTGCTGTCATGTCAAATATTAGGTCCTTCACCTCACTGAGCTTTCGACTGTAGTAAAAAACAAAATAAATGAGTGTGTTGTATGTCACGACATTTGCAGCAAAACCTTGGTTACTTGCGAGGCTCTTGGCTATGGAGAACTTTCGGCGAAAGCAAAGACTACGAATGACAATGTTGAATGTCCTCGTGTTTGGCATGACACCTCTCTTGATCATGTCTGTCAACAACTTTAGAACACCCATCCAATGTCCCATTTGACCTAACCTGCTCATCACAGTGTTGTATGCAACAACACCAGCATAGCATTTCAATGATGTGCTCCTCTCCAGCAAGCATACGGCATCATGAATCCTCTTGTCATGGCAAAGGCAATTCAGAAGAATACTCAAAGTGAAATCTGTGGGATCCAGCCCTTCGCCGAGCATAACATCCAACTGCTCAAGTGCTTCCTTAGCCATACCTTTCTTGCAGAGACCATTCATAAATGTGTTGTAGGTGACAGTACTGGGTTTCCAATCCTTGGTTCTACTATCCATTAAAACCTGCCTGACTTCGTCAAATCTGGCAGCATCACACAAAGCCCTGATCAGAACATTGTAGGTGACTACATTGGGAGGACAACCAGTATTTTCCATCGTGGACATCAGCTCCTTGGCCTCGTCGACACGACCTTCACGGCAATACCCCTGTACAATGGGCGTGTAAGTTTGCACCATGGGACGGCACCCCACTTCCAGCATCCACTCGAGCACGCCCCATGCCTCGCCCACTCTCCCCACGCGGCACAGCCCCGTGACAAGCGTGGAATAGGTGCCCACGTCAGCTTCCACCCCGAGCTCTTGCAACCGGATGATCACCTCGTACGCGAGGTCAAACCGCGCAGATCTCCACGAATGCAGCTTGACAAGGATGTTGAGGGACGATGCATTGGGCGCCACCCCTGCTGCAAGCATTTCGTCGAACGCGTCGTGGGCCTCCTCCACGCGGCCAGCTTGTGCGAGCGCGTTGACGAGAGTGTTGTAGCAGAGCACACTGGGTGGCGAGGCACCACCCGGGCCGGTTCTGGAAGCCCTGAGCTCGGTGAAGAGGGCGAGCACCTGGTCGACTTCGCCCGCACGCGCCAGGGCCTTCATGGCCACGTTGCAGTCGCGCTCCAGCTGCCACCACCGCGGCCTCTGCTGATGCTGCGGAGGAGGGCGGGTTTCTCCCGACGCGGGTGGAGGCGGGAGGGGCTTGGCGTCGTCAGAATCGTCGGAGGAGGGGCAAGTGGGAAAGGGGAGTGCGGTGAGGACCGCAACGGAAGCGGAGGAGGCCATGCGCCCGCGCAGGAGGAGCCGAGCGGTGGGGAGGGCGGTGGCGAACGCGATGGTCGCCAACGGAGGGGTTCACCGGCAGGCGCCGTGGCGGCGGGGGTGGCGGCGCAGGGAGGAGAGAGACCGAGGAGAGACTGATTTGGGATGGGGCAGCTGGGCTGAAACGGCGGCGGGGTTTTTTGCGTGGGGTTTTGGATACGTGGGCCGGAGCTGCAACCAACCACACAGTATATGCTTCAGCCCACTCTGCCCATGACCGGTCTAGTATGAGTGTATGACGCCCGTGGGACGGCCCACTCTTCCGTTTCTATTATTTTTCTTTGGTCTCTAAGTCAGTTTTTCATACAAAAACCAGCTGTTGTTTTTAGTAGCTAGATATTTTAAAACTTATTAAAAATAGGAATATATAGTTTAGAAAGTTGTTCAGTATGTGTTATATATAAAAATTCAATGTGTATTAACAAATGTTATGTGTGTATTATAAAAATTTTCATCATATATAGTTAAAAAAATTCACCATATATTAAGAAATGTTCCATGTATATAACAAAAAGTTTTCATCATATATAAAAAAGTGCAATGTGTATTTAAAATGTTCATCGTATACTAGAACAAGTTCGACGTGTATTTGAAATAAATGTTCACCATATATTGTGAAAACTATAAAAAATACAAAATGTAAAAATAACAAAATATATAAACGTGAAAAAAATATAAAAATGTGAAAATAACAAAATGTGAAAATAAAAAATAAAAAAAGGAAAACCAAATCTGAAAAAACGAAAAGGAAATATATAAACCTAAAAAAACAGAAAACCCAAACCAAATATATAACAACACACAGGAAAAAAAAACTTGCGCACGCGTAAAATGAGAGATAGGATGAGAAGGATTGATGAGAGAAACAAAAAATATAACCTTGTGGATAAAGACTGGCCAAACACATGTTGACTCATCACCGGAATCGACTCGGTCGTGTTGAGGGTGTAAGATGTCTGGTTTAGGGATCAAAACTGGTCCAGTCAAAGAGTTGAGGCCTTGAGGGACCAAAAATTGACTTTCCTCCCTTTTGGAGGTTATATACTCGAATAGTCTGCATTTGTTTCGGGAAGGTTAAATACCAATAATATCATCTTGGCCTTTGGATGCTTACACTTTATGAAACTAACAAGTCTAAGAAGCATAGAACTTGTGCCCTGAAGATTGACATGATGAAAGAATGTGATAAGAGTGGAATTTAATTATTTGGAAGCTATTACGGGAAGTTGGGTTTTAGCCTTGTTTAGATTTGTTAGTGATGTGTGTGTAGGGGCCATATCCTTTTTAGTTCTATTCAATGGAAAACTATTTGAGAATTTTAAACCGATGAGAGGTGACCATATATCTCCTTATCTATTTTTGCTAGCAATGGAGGGATTTTGTCTTCCTTGTTGAAAGAAAGCAGTATGAGTTCAAAGATGCTTGGTCTAAAAGTTGCACCAAGCGCACCAAATTGGGTCATTTATTATTTGTCGATGATAGCCTATTCCGTATGAAGGTCAATGCACAAGCATCACATGAGAAAGTGGCAGCTCTGGAATTGTATTGCAGTTCGTCATGGCAAAAATAAACTTAAAATAACTCGTTGATCTTCTTCAACAAAGGGTGTTCTCATGAGCTGAGAGGGGAAGTTAAACAAGCGTTAAATGTGTATGTTGAAAATTTATTAGACCGATATCTTGGTATGCTAACCGAGGCGGGGAAATAAAAAATAGAGTTTTCAAATACCTTGAAGATGGGGTATGGAAGTTCATACAAGGATGGATTGAACAAAAAAATCGATTGACAGGTGCTTTAAGTTGCGAGAGGGCTTTGTGAACATATTGATGGTATGATTAGAAAATTTTGGTGGGTGCAAAGCAGGGACAGCCAAAAACAGAGTGAGTGTCATGGAATGATATGACCCAACCAAAATAAATGGGCGGAATGGATTCAAGAAAATGGAATTGTTCAACCTGGCTTTGCTAACAAAACAAGCATGGAGGCTTGTCCACGAGGTGGAGATGTCGAGTGCCTGAATTCTTAAGGCGGTCTATTATCTCAATGGAGATTTCTTGACCGCACAGCTGGGTTCACGCCCATAACAAATTTGGCAATCTATTTTGGGAGGACGCGAGGTGTTACAACAAGGTTGGATCAGAAATATCGTAATGGACAAACAACTCCTAAAGATATTTGTATTAAAAGAGTTCACACGGGTCAACGATAAAAGTCATGTTTGTAATAAAAGATGTTTGCACACACCTTTTTGTGGATTTCCCCATTTCTAAAACAAAACGAGGAAGATCAAATTAAAAATAAGTAGTTCAATGTTTACAAAAATGAATTTTACTTCAATAATGTTTAGAGGATGAACTCATGTGAAAATAAAATTAAAGTTCACTAAATAACAGTATAGTTAAAATGAACACTCGAAGTTGTTGGTGCAATAATTTGCCTCCTTATGTTTTGGAGTTTGTTGACATAAATAGTATGTGACTTATGTGTTTGCTAGTGCACACAGAGTAACAGGTCCCTGGAATCAAGAGGAGTTTGATTCAAACGACGAAGATAATCCTCTGCGTAGCAGTGAAGGTTATCACCGAAGATTATGATAACAAGAGTGACCCCTCAAAAATTGCTGGCGTGAAGCAATTGGTTCGGTGCGTGTCTGAAGGAAGTGACTATGATCGAGGAGTTTAAAGACGAAGTGAAGATGTAGCATTTATTTCGTTGTTTCTCTTCTCTTTATTGAGTCATAGGACCACCATACTATTAAGAGGGGTGTAGCGTTCGAAGCTTTGATTCTCCTCCGACACAGAAGGTTGCGTTTTCACATGGATCTAGATGAAATTGTTCAAAAGATCTGTCTTGAGCATCAAGCAAAAGTTACTGGCTACGACAATCTTGTCAAAGGCAATAATGACCAAACTGCTCAGCAAACGAAGAAGCGGCAAAAGAAAACTATCAAGAAAAATGTACCGCATGCTTCGACCGAAAAGTCACCTGATCGCCCAGAGGCTTAACCTCAGAAAGAAAAGTTGATGTTCCATCCCAGCGAACTGTTTCTGAGGAAGGTGAAATCCCTCACTCCGAACCCCAAGCTTCTCCTGCTCATGAACCACCCAAGGTCTCGTATTCTCAAACTGTTCAGCAACAACAGGTTCCCGAGGAACAACCTCAACCACCCTCGGTTCTTGATTTGGCTTCAGTGCCTACGGTAAAAGAATATGCTCTGTTGCCCTCTACCTCTGCGGCTCCCTCTGTTGTGCCACTAGCTCGATCTCCTCTCAAGTTGTCTATCGACACAACGACAAGAATACCAGATATTGGTCCCTCCACACAAAAATCCGTGTCTACTCATCGTACCGGCTCTGTTGTATATGGTGATGAAGTTCTTTCACTTGAAGAAGAACTGAAATATCCTTTCCCTCATGAAGAACTGCCTTTGTTCTCATCGGGTGAAGGCGCCAAAGGTCTTAATTTCATTCAAAATGTGCATCCCAAATTCTTTCAAGATAGTCCGTATGATGGGCCGCACACTGGGGAATCGCCTCGCTTTTGGCCAAAAGAATAGGCCATCTATTACTCTCGGTGATAGAGGCGGAGGTGTCCCGATCTTTCGATGAGATGATAACTATCGATTTGGTGAAGATGACTTTGACGATCCGACTACAAACGTGCACGACGTTGCGCCTTAGCAATCGCTAAACCAACTCCGAGAGGTTATTGACCACGCCGAGCACGATCAACGACCACGAAGGTCTATTCACGCAAGCAATCGAAGAACAAGCAAGAATATGATAAAAGCAATCTGAATATTGCGGTATGTATGAAGTATTGATAAAGGCGGGGATCCGTAAGCGGTCTTGGTCCAGTCGTTGGACACAAACGAAGTACACACGGTTGCAATGGCTAACTTTAACTAAACAAATCCCAAAGTCTAAACGGTGCCCTAAGGGCTGTATATATGGAGGAAGAGGGGTGAATTTCGTGGCCCTTGGTAGAGGGTCCAAACTAACCCTATCTCTTGTTTCCCCACACATACGGACTCTAAAAATAGCACATGCTTATGTATTTCGAAATTACATGGGTCGGCCCAATAATAAGGTGACGACACCTAGAATAGCCTCTGGACGAAATTTATGAAGTGGCATCTTGTATATTTTGTCCAAGGCTTCATGCACTCATTATGGTGGCTTCAAAGTCCCGAAATCATCACTTGTAACTCCGTTCTTGTCCCCTTAGCATGCCATCATCTCCATGCTTGTTCTTGCTCCAATGTTCATCCTTCTCCAAGCTAGGCCCTTCATTTGTAAGCAAAACAAATGTATCCAATTTAAGCGACATCATATTCTCATGAACATTAGAATCATTACCAAGAAACGAAAGTACACGTAATTTAGTTGGCGTCTTGTGACTCTAGTAATTGGTCCAAGATGTATAACAAATAGGGCTGTGGGTGTAACAATGGTATTGATGTCCTCATCATCCTCCCTTCTTGAAATGAAGTCGTCCTCGACGGAAGTTCATCTTCCTCACCCAAATATGGCTTCAAATCTGCAATGTTAAAGGTGGGACTAACCCCAAAATCTGCAGCAGCTCAAGTTTATATGCATTATCATTTACTTTCTCCAACACCTTAAAGGGACCAACAACCGTGGCATTAGCTTTGATTTGCGCAAATCGGAAATCTATCCTACGCAAATGTAACCAAACAAGATCTCCGTGTGCAAACACAGCATGTTTTCTACCCTTATCTCCAAAGAAGTTTATATTTAGCATTCATACGCTCAATGTTTTCCTTAGTTAACTCATGCATTTTTAAAATCAATTCAGCACGTTCTTTAGCATCAAAATTAACCTTCTCCGAAGATGGAAGAGGCAACAAATCAATAGGTGCACGAGGTGAAAACCATACACAACTTCAAAAGGGCACATCTTAGTAGTAGAATGCAATGAACGATTATAAGCAAATTCAATATGAGGCAAGCATTCCTCCCACATTTTCTTATTATTCTTTAGAACAGCCCTAAGCATAGTAGACAATGTTCTATTGACTACTTCAGTTTGTCCATCAGTTTGGGGGTGACAAGTAGTACTAAAAAGCAGTTTAGTCCCCAACTTAGCCCATAAACATCTCCAAAAGTGGCTAAGAAATTTAGTATCACGATCTGAAACAATAGTATTTGGCACACCATGCAAGCGAATAATTTCACGAAAGAACAAATCAGCAACATTGACAGCATCATCGCTTTTATGACATGGTATGTCGGGGCGTGCGTCTCTCTGTGGCCTCGAGCACCTATGGGGCACGGGGGCCCCTTCTAGTCCGGCAAGGGAGCGGGGGTCGTGCGCAGAGCAGATCGAGGTCGAGCGCGCGGGGGAGATGGGCAATTTTTACCCAGCTTCGGGGCTCTCCGGAGAGATAAAACCCCTACTGCTGCTTCGGTGGTTGTATTTGATCTTGCTCGGCGTCTTGGCGTATGGTGGTCTGTGGGTGTCGAATGGACCGAACCCCTTCTACGTGCGCATGGGCCTCCCTTTTATACTCTGAAGGGGGCATCCACAGGTGGCAGCGTAGGAAGAGGGGGTAGAAAGGTAAAATTGCAGGTTGGTACAACAGTGACCAACAGTGACCCCTACCTAACTCTGACGGCAGGGGACAAGGGCATTAAATGCCCGTCCGGTCGCCCCAACAGTGTAGAAGAGTGACCGTTAAGTGAGCCACCGGTTGCCACGATGGCGTCTCTGTCAGCTCCGTTTGCCACCTCGCGCCCGCATGGCTGCGCAGTGCCGCGCCACGTGCCCTCGGGACGGCCTCGTGATGACACGTCGTCGGATGCGCTGGAGTTCGGGTGGCGGCCTTGCCGTGGCAAGTGCCTTGCCGCGGCCCTTCTCCTATTGTGCCGGCAAGCTCGCCGGCCGTCGGGCTTCTTGGGGCCTTGGCGCGCCGCGGCAAGTCTTCCGTGATGCCTTGGTTGGCCTTTCCGCAAGCTCCTCTTCTTTGGGACCTTCGTTTTCTTGGTTAGTACTTTGTTCTTGAATGGCGTAATAGGAAATGGCGGAGGGTCTTGGCGGGCGCCCGCAAGCCTTCTGCTGGTGTCTTCTGATCCGTGCAGACAAGTTCGGGTACTAAGGTACCCCTACTTTAGTACACCGACAGAGCCCCCGGGCCTGGGCCATACACGGTGCCGAGCGTTGTTGGGCCAGGCCCAAAACAGTGCACGGGCACGCGTGGCCCGGGTCCACATAGAATCGGGCTCCGTGCCCACCGCGCTCTCTCGCAACGGCATGCGACGATTGCGGCGTCGTGGGAGAGAACGTGGTCAATACTAAATTCCAGGAAATGCGTAACGTTCGCATCCCCCGTTTATAAGCAGAGGAAACGGGGTCGTTCCTCCACTTCCGCCACTTGCAGTTCCTTCCTCCGAAAGCTCCGCCGTTCTCCCCCGTCTCCTGAATCGAGAGGAAAACAGCGCTCCGCCGTCCGTCGTCGCCGTCGCTTTCGCCTCCCCCCCCCGCCGCCCCCGCCATGGCTTCGAAGGCTGGAAAGGCTACGAAGGCCGCGAAGGCGGCGAAGGCCGCGAAATCGGCCGAGGCGCTGGAGCTCGAGGCGCTGCGCAAGAAGCAGTGCTTTTCTCCCGAGCTCACTCCGGGGCGTTGCGGCGGAGTTTTACCTCTTCCGGTCGACGGAACGCGCGCATCCGCGACGCCGGTGCTTCGCGGAGGCCTCCAAATCGAAGAAGTGCCCCAAAGGGTACTATTTCTTCCCTGTGTTCTTCTATTGCGGGCTCTGCCCACCTTTTTCCGATTTCTTTTGCGACATCATGAACACCTACGGGTTCCATCTGCTTGACTTCACCCCCAACACCGTTCTGACAATGGCGGTTTTCGCACACCTCTGCGAGAACTTCGTTGGTATCCTCCCCAATGTGGCCCTTTTCCGTCATTACTTCTCCCCTCGGGCCGAGAAAGGGGAGCCAGCGTGGCGGAATCGCTGGACCTCCCGGATGGGCATGAAGGAAGTGTACTTGTCGGGCGAACTCCGCAGCAAGTGGGACGAGTGGAGGGCGGAGTGGTGTTGGATCTGTGATGACAATCCGCCGTCGTTCACCGAGCTGCGCAAGACTCGGGTGGTGCGCGGCAATGACTGGAGTGCTCTGTCGTCGGACGACCCCAAGCTGACGATCGCCACCACCCGAATCCTCCGGCTCAGGCATGCCGGACTCACAACAGGGGCGGTTGGCGCGGATTTCCTTTGTCGCCGAATCACCCCTCTGCAAGCGAGGGGGAGGCCCGCCTGGCAGTTCAGCGGCCCGGCAGATTTCATGAGGCTGCGCCCAGGCCTCAACTTCAACTTCACGGTCATGGAGCTTGGCGCGAGCATGACCCCAACCATCCAGAGTGGTTCCAGTTGGCGCAGGGCGTCGTCCCCTTGTGCAACAATTCCCAGCGCGATCGCATCTGCGCAATGATGCCAGAGTGCGACTCGCATGGGATAAATGCAAACTGGATAGAGCCTGCCGCCGAGGTCGTGCAACAATTCTTTGATGACTTGTCGGAGGTGGCAGTCAACTCCGACGAGCAGAAACTCCTCACCCGTGCCACCACTGCCGAAGAACTAGCGTATATTGCTAGCAGGGCCGAAGAGGCAGCTGCAGCCACCGCAGCGGGCGAGTTTGGATTTACGCTGGCGGAGGCGGATGCAGCAGCGGCGGCGAGCCTTGCCGCCCGGGAAGCACTTGCCGGGGAAGGCGATGGCGAAGGGGAGGTCGAGGCCGGAACGGGTGAGTCCACCGAGGGCGCGAGCGGCCAGCCGTCTTCGAGTAACCTGCCGTAGGCGGAGCCCACAGCGCAGCCCCAATTCCGTCCGAGGAGGCGCCTCCGTCGAATCGGAGAGCTGGCGGAGGAGCAGGCCGCCCAGCCGCCACGGCGCCGTGGGACACGTTCTACCGTGGCAAGTACTGCAGCTGCGGGAGGGTCCCAGGCCGCGCCGGCAAGCGAGGCGGGGTCTTCCCGGGCCGCCACGCCTGATCCTACCGCAGCCCTCGGCAAGCGCCGGAGGGAGCTTACTCCTCCGCCACGTCGCGCTGAGAGGGTACCGGAGTTTGACCTCTCCGCGTTGAGTTCCGACGACGAGGAGGAGGAGGAGGAGGAGGAGTAAGGCTTTCTTCACACCGTGCTTGTCTTTCTCTTGATCTTTATTATTATTTGTCTCATATCTAATTTGTTTTTCTCCAAACCTCTGCCCTGTATCAGGACTTTGGCGGAGAGAGCGGTGAAGAGGGCCAAGGTCCCCGTGGTTAACATCGAGGACGATCCTGCCGTGGTAGCAGAAGATACGTCCGAGACCACTTTGACGGACCCGGTCCCTTCTCCTCGCAGCAGCTCTCAGCACAACCCCCAGCGTGAGTGCCTCAATCCACTCCCTGTCGTGGGGTGCGCATGGTCGCTTCTTCTTATGCCAATATCTTGATTACTGGCTCTTTTGTATACAGGAGACAAACAGGCCCACCAGGAGCAGCCGGAGGCCGACGCGGAGGTGTCGTCGGCCTCGACTACGCCGCCGAGGGCCGACTCCCCGATATGGGAGCCGTCTCCGGCAAGGAAGGGGTCTCCGGCAAGGGGTGGGGCCGGTGAGCCCCTGGTGGTGGAGCCCACGATCACGGAGCCCAGCACAGGTGACCCTCCTTGCCGGGGACTCCCCCTCAGGTCCTGTTGATCTCCCTTTTCCTTCTTTTGGGTATTTGCTTGACTGTCCCTTTCTTTCCCTGCCTTCAGATCCTCCCCTTGGGGACCCGATGGAGGCTGAGGCCGTCGGCGAGGAGGACGACCGCGGCAATACTGGGGAGGCCGCCGCCGCTGAGGGAGGGGCCGGCGCGGAGGAGCCCGCCGGCGAAGAGGCCACCGGGCCTGCACAAAGTCCGGCGAGGGGTCCGTGGCGTCATCGACAACCAGAGGACGCAGGAGCGCAAGGTGCTGCAGACCGATTGCTGATCCCTCCGCTGCCGACGCGGCGCCAGACTCGAGGAGCCCCAACCCGGCGCATACTTGAAAGCCGGTGAGGGCGTGTACATCAAGCTCCCCTGGGCGTCGAGCTCCAGGGCACCGGTTGAAGGAGAGGAGTTTGACGGGGAGGTACTTGCCTCTGCTGGGTGGCGGTGGTCGACAGCCAAGCAGCGGCAGCGGCGAAGTCAAGGAGGAGCAATGCTCAAAGCTGGTGTCACTCTACAGCGTCCGCAAGCGAAGCTTGAGTCCCGGAAGCGCTTGTCGCGCAGCGGAGTTGACATAGAAAAGCATGCGCAAGAACTCAAGAGCGCAAACCAGAGGCCCTCCGGTCCATTGCCGAGGAGAGGCGCTGCTCGACGAGGCGAAGAAGGCGTTCATCTGGAGAAGGCTGAAGCCGAGGAGCAGCAGAGGCTTGCCGCCGAGGAGCTGTCCAAGCGGGACGGCGAGCCGATCTGAAGGAAGGTGCTTGGACAGCCATGACGAGGAGCTCGCCGTCAAGAACGATCACTTGGCGGGGAACTCAAGGAGGCGAAGGACACCGCCGCGGCTGCCGAGGCCGCCAAGAAGGAGTTGGAGGAAAAAGTGGCGCAGCTGGAGGCGGACGCGACAAGGAAGAACGAGGAGCTTGCCGCACTCCAGTAGCGACCAGCGAAGGATGCGCTACCACAGCGATCTGCAAGCCCAGCTCTCCAAGAAGATCAAAGAGTTGAACGCCGCCAAAGACTCGCGCGCTGATCTAGAGCTGAAATTGGCCACCTTGACGGAGACGCTAGATGCCGCCAAGAAGCGAGAAGATACCCTGAGAAAAGACCTCAAGGGTAACGAGGAGCTGCTGACGAGGGCCGCCGAGGCCCAGAACACCTTCAAGACCATGGTGGAGCTCTGGACGGAGGGCCTCGTCAACATCGCCGCGCTCATTGACGAAGAGTTGGCGGAGCTGGACTTGACGGGCTTCGGGTACTCTACAGAGGGGAACCTCCAGCCCATCGCCAAGCTCACGCTTTTCTTCAAGGACGTGGTGACGGCTCTCCGGCAGCTCCGGGAAAGGATCCCGAAGCAGTTGGCCGCCGAGTCGCCTGTGATCAGTCTTTGGAGTTCTGGAGAAGGTGTTGGTGAAGGTCCTCTTCGCAACCCGGCATCGACCTCTCCGCGTCACCAAGAAGCTGCCGGAGGGCGCTGACGTTGAGGAGCTCAAGGCCGTCGTCGCACCCATCGTGGACAAGGTGAACGAGGTTAGGAGGGTCGATGGCGAGCGCGTGGATTAGGCCGCCCTTCTTCTCCCTTTTTCTTGCTGCTGCCATTTTGGTTACGAGAACAATTTCAGTCAGCGTCACAATAAGTCATTCTTGTAATATAACTTAATTCTGGATACTGCCCGTCGCGTTATTCCCTTTACTCTGTTGCATCCCTTGTATGCTTTTTACCCTACGCTTTGAGGGACCTTGCCGGCGCGGGCACACTCGCTAAGTGCGGAACATCAGCAGTCTGTGGTGATGCTGCTTCCGGCGAGAAATCTTGTCGGGACTAGTTGCAGCTCACTTGCATTGTTGAGCGGGCTCGGAAACAACGCAAGGGCGCAACTTAGCCGCGAGCCGATTCCTCCACGCACAGGTTTTCCATACAAGGCACGAACGTTCAAGGGATATAACTTGGAAAATTTAAAATTGATTTGGCTCAAACTTAAGCTACTTAGCTTTTCTGTCTTCTGCGTCCCGGAGAAGCTAGATTCCCTTGAACGGCGCCTGGTCCATACTTTTACCTTCCCTTCCCCCCGGTGAACTTGTGGGCGGAGGAATCTTCTGTTTATGAGAAGAAAGAAGAGAAAATAATGGTATGGTACCTTAAGGTTTGCTATTGCTTACCGGGGCTGAGTCTTTGCCTGAGTGTCATATCTGAGATGCAAAAGAAGAAAATGCATTAAATTTGACAAGGCGTCGAAGCACACAAACTTTATTTACGCACGGGTTGCGCCGGCTTTGTACAAAGGGTTACATGCGGTAACAAGGCTTGTACAAAGAAGGTGGTTGCACGAACAGGTCCGCAACCGCGCTTATATAGGTAAAACTTGCGAAGATGCTCTATGTTCCAGGAGTTGCTCACCGGAATACCATCTTCGGTCTCAAGGTGGACAGCGCCGGGCCTAGTGACTCGTTTCACCCGATAAGGGCCTTCCCACTTCAAGTCCAACTTGTTTGAATTCTTGGCGGATTGAATCGCCAAGAACAAGGTCGCCTTCCTTGAAGCTTCGGCGTTAACTGCGGCTATGATAGCGGCGCAAAGCTTGTCAGTAGCGCGAGCAGCTCGCCAAAGAGCCTAAAGACGATCCTCCTCGAGGAGCAGCGCGTCATCTTGCCGCAGCTGCTCTTGCTCAAGCTCATCATAGGCGAGCACTCGTGGCGATCCGTATACGAGTTCCGTGGGGAGAACTGCCTCTGCTCCGTAGACAAGAGCAAAGGGTGTGCGGCGATGGCTCGATTTGGCGTCGTCTGATCGACCAAAGAACCACCGCAGTTGCTCAATCCAATTTCTTCCGCACTTGTGCGATCGTCGAAGGTTCGGTCTTGAGCCCAAGAAGACTTCAAATGTCGCCCTCTCCGCTTGACCGTTGCTTCTCGGGTGAGCAACAGAGCAAAGCGAGATCTTGGTGCCAAGATCTTGGGCGTCTTGCATGAAGGTGTGGCTCGTGAATTGTATGCCGTTGTCGGTGATGATCTGTTGGGATTCCTAAGCGGCAAACAATTGACTGAAGAACTTGATCACTTGATCTTTGTCACCTTCCTCGATGGTTCCACTTCGTGCCACTTTGTGAACTTGTCGATTACAGCGTACAAGTACTCAAAGCCCCGACAGCTCGGGAAAAGGGCCGAGGATGTCGAGCCCCGCACGAAAATGGCGGGATAAAGGGATTGTTTGGAGAGCTTGAGCTGGTTGATGAATCTGCTTGGAGTGGAACCGCACGCTTCACACTTGGTTACTTGTGCGGTTGCATCCCGGAGGGCTGTCGGCGAAGAAACCTTGCCGGAAAGCCTTGCGGCAAGTGCTCTTGCGCCAATGTGGTGACCACATATGCCTCCGTGTATTTCTGCCAACAGCTCCTGTCCTTCTTCCCGGGAAATGCACTTCAATTTCACTCCGTTGAATCTTCTTCTGTACAGTATGTCATCGACAAACTGGTACATACTAGATTGCCGGGCTACTTTCTCTGCTGCTTCTTGCTCTTCGGGAAGTTCTCCTATTTGTAGGAATTGGACGATCTGCTGCGCCCATGCCGGAGCTTGTGGCTCGACGGCAAGGACTAAAGGCACAAATGTCGCTGCGGGAACATCTGCTTCCACGGCATGAATCTGGGATCCTGCCGGAGCATGATGTTCCCCGGCAAGCGCGTCGGGACATAGCTTGTCGGGAGCATCTGCTTCAACGACACAAGCCCTAGGGCTTGTCGGAGCAGACTGCTCCTCAGCACTCTCTGTGTTGATCCTGGGGACCTTTTTGGCGGCGGCTCCGGGGAGCTCTGCCGGAAAGTAGTCGCCAGTGACCAACTTTCTCTTTTTGCTCTGTCCAGCTGACGATGTCACAGATGGTTGAGTCATCTTGAGCACAAAAATTCCTGGTTCCACAGGTAACTTGAGCGCGGCACACTTTGTGAGCCATCCGCAATGTCATTACGAGCTCTTGGAGCGTGTTCCATCTGCGAGCCGTCAAAATGTTCTTCTAGCTTCCTCACCTCATCGATGTAGGCTTCCATCAGCGGACTCTGGTAATCCTTGTTGACTTGGCGGACGACAAGCGTGAGTCACCCCCGACAATAAGCTTCTTGATCCCAAGCTCTGCTGCTATTACGAGTCCGCAAGCAAGCCTTCATACTCTGCTGATATTGTTTATTGCTTGCTCCTTGGGAAAGTGCATTTGGATTACGTGCTTGAGGTGCTCTCCGGTGGGGGCGACAAGTAGTACGCCCTTTCACCAGCTTTGTAGCGAAAGGCACCATCAAAGTACATGATCCATTCTTTGCTAGCTTCCTTGACGGGATGCTCCTCTCCGGGGTTTCTTCATCGGGTGTTGGCGTCCATTCTGCTATGAATTCTGCCAATGCTCGGCTCTGGATAGTTGAGGTACTCTCAAACTTGAGGCCAAAACTTGACAGTTCCAAAGGCTCCACTCGACAATCCTGCTGTTGCTTCGGATTCTCAGAGTATCCTCTTCAGCGGAAAGCGAGTGACAACTGTGATCTCATGTGCTTGAAAGTAATGGCGCAGCTTCCTCGAGGCCATGAGTAGGCCGAAAGCAACTTCTGCACGCCAGAGTACCTTGACCTAGCCCCCTGCAGAAGAGAACTAACAAAGTAAACTGGGCGCTGCACCATCTTCTTTCATTTTTCTTCTTGTGGCTGCGCAGACCCATCCTTGCCGGAATCAGAACTTGCCGGATCAGGACTTGTCGGGCTAGAGCTTATCGGGGAAGCCCCCTGCTTGTCGCTGGATACGCAGGCCGCGGCCGCTGGCTCATCGTCTGCCTCTCTCTCCGTAACTAGCGCAACACTAACCACTTGATTGGTTGTCGCCAGATATAGCAGCAACTTCTCTTGTGGCTTAGGTGCGACAAGTGTTGGAGTGGAGGACAAATATTTCTTCAAGTCCTGCAGCGCAGCCTCTGCTTCTGGAGTCCACTTCATTGGACCCGCCTTTTTCAAGATTTTGAAAAACGGCAAGGCGCGTTCAGCAGACTTGGAAATGAACTTGCTGAGGGCAGCAACGCAGCCGGCTAGCCTCCGTACGTCCTTGATTCGCTTGGGCGCTTCGATTTGCTCAATGGCTTTGATCTTGTCGGGATTGGCTTCAATCCCCCTTTGTGACACAAAGAATCCGAGAAGCTTGCCGGAAGGGACTCCGAACACGCATTTCTCGGGATTCAACTTGAGATTGATCTTGCGCAGATTTGCAAAAGTCTCATCCAAATCTTGGACCAGGGTCTCTTTGTCTTTGCTTTTGACTACTATGTCATCCATGTAAGCTTCTACATTTCTGTGCAACTGTGGTTCAAAAGCATGGCTAACTACTCTTGCAAATGTCGAACCAGCATTCTTCAGTCCGAAAGGCATCCGTACGAAGCAGTACGTGCCACATGGAGTGATAAACGCGGTTTTCTCTTCATCCTCTACTGCCATGAAGATCTGATGATATCCCGAGTAAGCATCAAGAAATGAGAGCAGATCACACCCCGCTGTGGAGTCTACAATCTGGTCAATGCGCGGCAAAGGGAATGGATCCTTGGGGCAGGCTTTATTAACATCAGTGAAGTCGATGCAAAGCCTCCACTTCCCGTTAAGCCTTGCGCCGCGACTCTTCGGGTTAGCTAGCCACGTTGGATGCAGTACTCCTCGGACCAGGCCTGCTGCTTCCAACTTCCTGATCTCCTCTGCTATGAACTCTTGATGCTCTACTGCTTGCTTTCTGACTTTTTGCTTGACGGGCCGCGCGTGAGGGCAGACGGCAAGGTGGTGCTCGATTACTTCCCTGGGAACGCTGGGGATGTTGGACGGTTGCCATGCAAACACATCGACATTCGCCCGCAGGAAAGCAACGAGCGCGCTTTCCTATTTAGGATCAAGCGTGGCACTGATGGTGAAGGTACCACCAGTGCCGTCCTCCTTGGCGGCCACCTTCTTGGTCTTTGGCGAAGTTATCTTTGCCTTCTTGCGCTCGCCGGCGGAGCTCGATGGTGCATCCTCGACGGCAGCGCAGCACTCCGGAGAGGCGCGCTTGCCGGAGTGGACACCAGAGTTGTCTTTGCCGGGCTTGGCTTTCTTCTTCCCCCGGGGAGCTTCAGCGGCAAGTGGCTTGCGCTCTGCCACGGCTGCTGCTTCCCGGTAGATCTTGTCGGTGCAGATAAGTGCATCCTTCTTGTCTCCTTGGACAGAAATGACACTTATCGGACCAGGCATCTTGAGCACATTGTATGCATAGTGAGAGGCTGCCATGAATTTGGCAAGCGCTGGCCGACCAAGTATCCCATTGTAGGGTAATGGGATATCAGCAACATCGAATGTGACTCTTTCTGTCCTGAAGTTCAGCTCGCTGCCAAACGTCACTGGCAGTGTGATCTTCCCCTTTGGCTTGCTCCTTCCCGGATTTATCCCTTGGAATGTACCAGTTTCTTCGAGCTCGCTATCGGGGATTTGGAGTTTCTTGAGCACTGCGGAGGAAATCAGGTTCAGGCCGGCCCCGCCGTCAACCAACATCTTCGTGAACTTGGGGTTGCGGGTTGTTGGTGAGACCAACATCGGCAAGCACCCGACCGCGGTGACGCGATCAGGATGATCCTCAACGTCGAAGACGATGGGCGTGCCCGACCACTTCAGGGGCTTGCGCGACTCGACGGACGGCTCCGCCGCGTTTACTTCTCGCACCCACTGCTTGAGTTGGCGGTGCGAGGCGTGTAGGGAGGCGCCGCAGTCGAGCACAGCACCTCTGTTGCCTTCTGAAACTCTTGGTCGTCAGTCTCATCTTCCTCCATTTCATCCTCCTCATCTTCATCCTCATCCTTGTCACGACCCCGGGGAGGCCTGTCCCCTTGCCGCGGCTTAGCTTTGCCGTGGTGCCCTCCCCGGGCGGGAAGCTTCTTGCCGGATCCTCCGCCACCTCCCTAGGCTCTCTCCTTATCGCGGCGCTTGTATTCGGCTTTCTGTAGCTCCGCCATCTGCTCCACTTTCTTGCAGGTTTGGAGATCGTGGCCCTTGGTGCGGTGGATCTTGCAATATCGCTTGCCGGAGCCATCCTGCTCGTCGGCGGCTACGACGGCCTCGCCGGAGTCATCGGCTTTGGCCTTGTCGGAACTGCCTCCATTGCCGGAATGCTCGACAGCTAGCACATCCTTAGCCTTTCTCTTCCTGTTGTTCCGCCTCTGGTTCTTCCTTGCCGGGGCGGCATCCTCACTGTCAGACCCTTCTGCTCCTGCAATCTCTCCGGGAATTTTCCTCCCTTCCTCAGCCCGTGCACACTTGTCGGCCGAGCATAGAGCTCGTGACATCTCGATCTTGCACATCGCCATCTCTCCCTCATCCTGCGGTTGCGCTTGCGTTACGTGGAACGCGACGATAACCGCGGCAGGGTGGACGTCTGGAATGTTGCGCCGCACTGGCTGAATCTCTGTATGTATTTGCGCAGGGCTCCCCCTTCGGGCGAGCAAGTGGAGGTCACTCTCACAGCCATGAGGCTTGTGGCCACCCGTGAAAGCGCCGACAAGCCGATGACACAGTCCGCCCATGAAGAGATGGAGCCGTCCGACAAGTGCATGAGCCAAGATCGACATTAGGCTTGAGTACCGGCGGGAAGTAGTTGGCGAGATCTTCGTCGCGCCCTCCGGCAGCTGCACCGCGATGGTGTAGATCTTGAGGAACTCCGACGGTGTATCCTGCCATCATACTTCTCGCACGCGTCGGCGAAGTTCTTGGTTTTGGGCCATTTGGACTTGCCGCAGCTCACGGGTGAACGCAAGGCAACCTGCCGCGTCTGACAAGTCGCTGGTTCTCCGGTGCGTGCATCGTCGGCAGTGGGCCAAGCCGCTGGTCAGATTGATTGTCGCGCTTCTCTCCGGCGCTCGATGCGGGTGCGAGCATCTTCGTGTTGCCATTCTTGGAGGACGTGGCGTTGGTCGCGGCGAGTTAAATGGGTCCGACGACGCGGTGGAGTCGGCGTCGGGGTTGGCCCGCGAGTGGGCGATCTTAGCCTTGAGTGGGAGTGCACGGAGGTGGCACCCCACTGTCTTGTCGGCGTCGGCTTGCGCTGGGCGCCTGCCGAAGCCTCGTCGCTTGGTCGCTGGGGTTTATCGCCGTTAAGCGGCCGATGAGGTCAGATATGGTCATCCTCGATCGTCGATCTTGTGCGGCGCCGAGGGTAGTCTAAAGCAGTGGGCCGGGCCAGCGCTTCTCTCTGTCTTAGGTGGCGGTGGCGACGAGCGGCGCGAGGAACGGATGTGCTTGGACTCCCAACCGGATTGGGAGGTGCAACACCCGTCCGAGCGACCGAACAGCCTTCAGCGCCGAGATGCGGCGTGCATCTTGACCTCGGCGTCCGCGACCCACCAGCTTGGCCTTGTTCAGCGAAACACGGTGCTAGGAGCACCGGGCGCTGGCTGACCTTGCACCTCCCGGGAAGGGTGCGGTGTCTCGTGACGGTCGCCGACGCTTGCGGGGCCTTGTTTTTGGATCTGGTGGCGACGCGAGTCCCACCGGCGGCGCCCGCTCCCCCGCCGGCGTCCACTCCACCGCCCGTTTGCTCCGGCGGTGGTGGCGGAATCGAAGTAGACGGAGCGGCCACTTCCGAAGGCTTCTTTTTCGGTGGCATGTTGACGATGACGTTGATGTAGCGCGCGTGGAGACCGGATCAGATGCTCACGACCTCGATGCCCCCCTACCTGGCGCGACAAAGATGTCAGGGCGTGCATCTCTCTGTGGCCTCGAGCACCTATGGGGCACGGGGGCCCCTTCTAGTCCGGCAAGGGAGCGGGGGTCATGCGCAGAGCAGATCGAGGTCGAGCGCGCGGGGGAGACGGGCAATTTTTACCCAGCTTCGGGGCTCTCCGGAAAGATAAAACCCCTACTGCTGCTTCGGTGGTTGTAGTTGATCTTGCTCGGCGTCATGGCGTATGGTGGTCTTGTGGGTGTCGAATGGACCGAACCCTTCTCTCGCGCATGGGCCTCCTTTTATACTCTGAAGGGGGCATCCAAAGGTGGCAGCGTAGGAAGAGGGGGTAGAAAGGTAAAATTGCAGGTTGGTACAACAGTGACCAACAGTGACCCCTACCTAACTCTGAAGGCGGGGGACAAGGGCATTAAATGCCCGTCCGGTCGCCCCAACAGTGCAGAAGAGTGACCGTTAAGTGAGCCACCGGTTGCCACGATGGCGTCTCTGTCAGCTCCGTTTGCCACCTCGCCCCGCATGGCTGCGCAGTGCCGCGCCACGTGCCCTCGGGACGGCCTCGTGATGACACGTCGTCGGATGCGCTGGAGTTCGGGTGGCGGCCTTGCCGCGGCAAGTATGCTATCTGAAAGTGCAACTAATCCCCGGGTGGTTTTGGTAATTAATAACAACATATATATCATTGAACTAACCATTTCTTGAGAATATTTCAGAAAGTTCAGTGATATGGGTATGGCAATGACTGATGATGTGGACCCCTCAAAATGCTAAGGAAAACATTGGCAAAAGCTCAAGACTCCATTTCTGGTTTAGTGATCCAAGATCACATTGAGTCCATAGGAAAGCCAATACTATTAAAAGGGGATGAGGTTATGATGATGATCTGGTTGCTCAAAGTGCTTAGTGATCTATCTCTCAAACTATCGCCAATCTTTCATTCCAACATAAACCCATAAGTAATCTCGGTCCCACCGATTCCAAACTCACCACACCGAGATGAACCACCTCGACCATATACCCAAACCCTAAGAATTTCGGATTTTCCGATTCCAAACTCGGTCATACCGAAATTGGTGTTATAAGCTTCTATAACCTTCAGACTCAAATCGGTGTCACCGAGATGAGAAAGTCGGTCCCACCGAGATTGGCAAACCCTAGACTTTGGAAGAATCGGACTAACCGAGATTGTATTTTCGGTCCCACTGAAATCCCAACGTTCACAAGATTTGAACTTTCGGTCTCACCGAGTTGTCAACTTCGGTCCGCCCGAGATTGGTCAAATGTGTAACGGTTGGATTTTGTGTGGAGGCTATAAATACCCTCCACCTCCTCTTCATTCGTGGAGAGAGCCATCGAAAGAACTACCACTCCTACCTTACATTTACGAGAAGAAAACTACCTACCCTTGTGTTGAGATCAAGTTGCTCCACTCCCACCATATGAAACTTGATTTCTAGCCTTCCCAAGTTGCTTTCCACTCAATCCCTTCCTCCACCACAGCCAAATCAAGGAGGAGAGTTGAGTGTTGGGGAGATTATCATTTGAAGCACAAGAGCAAGGAGTTCATCATCACCAACACCATCTATTACCTTTTGGAGGGTGGTGCCTCCTAGATTGGTTAGGTGTCACTTGGGAGCCTCCGTCATGATGTGGAGTTGAACCAAGGAGTTTGTAAGGGCAAGGAGATCGCCTACTTCGTGAAGATCTACCCCGAGTAAGGCTAGTCCTCCGTGGGCGTAAGCCATGATGGCATAGACAAGGTTGCTTCTTCGTGGACCCTTCGTGGGTGGAGCCCTTCGTGGA
Organism: Aegilops speltoides; assembly: GCA_021437245.1. NCBI lineage: Eukaryota > Viridiplantae > Streptophyta > Magnoliopsida > Poales > Poaceae > Aegilops > Aegilops speltoides. The sequence continues at coordinate 135,511,035 of CM038141.1, forward strand.
CTCATGCAGCCGTTACCCTCCGTGGGTTGAAGTCTCCATCAACGTGGATTGACGATAGCACCACCTATCGAAACCACGAGAAAAAATCTCCGTGTCTCCAACTTATGTTTGCTCTTCTCCACCTCTCATTTACTATCGTGCAATTTACTTTCCGCTGCCACAACTCTAGAATTGCATGTGTAGGGTGATACTTGACTTGGTTATCATTGTGAACTTGCTAAGAATCTACTCCAATCAAAAGGCCAAGTTTTTAAGTTGTCAAGTAGTCTAATCACCCCCCCTCTAGACATACTTCCGATCCTACAAGTGGTATCAGAGCTTTGGTCTCCATTGGATTGGTTTCCATTACATTGGACTCCATAAGCTTGGTTTCACAACCTAGGAGAGTATGGCGTCTAGTGAGGGTAATTTCCGTAGAGGTCCTTACTTTGATGGTTCAAACTTTGCTAGTTGGAAGCATAAAATGAAAATGCATATTCTTGGACATAACCCTGCCGCATGGGGCATTATTTGTGTTGGCTTGCAAGGTGAGTTCTTCGAAGAAGGAAAAGTTCCGGATCGCGAAGCTACTGCGGATGAGTTGCGGATGTTACAGAACAATGCTCAAGCTTGTGACATTCTCTTCAATGCTTTGTGTCCCGAGGAGTTCAACAAGATCAGCCGTCTTGAGAATGCAAAAGAGATTTGGGATACTTTGGTCGAAATGCACGAAGGTACATAGTCTATTGAAAGGAATTATAGAGAAAGGTGTCTACAAGAGTCTTGCCGGAAGCAAGAGCTTTGAGGAAATTGTTCGCAAGCAAGGAAGACACCGGAAGAATCAAGGAATTGGTTTTGAGCGAAAGTTCAACGCCGAGGGTGTTGAATGGGAAGAAGGTCAATATCCCACTCCAAAGTTCGTCTCTCAAGAGGAGAAGTATGATCCTACTTCTTCCAATGAGGAACAAGCTCAAGATGACCTTCCACCACAAGACCACAAGCTAAAAGGCAAGGACAAGCTTCAAGAGGAGATTGATGCATTCATTGAAGCACCCAAGGCCATGGTCAAGTGGGTTCCCAAGGCAACTTCAAGTTCTACTTGACAAGCTCAACTACTACCCCAAGGATTCCCATCAAGATGATGTGGATCCCAAGAAGAAGAACTAGAGAGTTCTTGAGGTGACTCCGCCAACATACTTCACTCACATTCATTTTGGCAAGGACTTGTGCAATCAACTTCCACATCTTGCACTAGTTCATGGAGTCACAAACCCTCATGATGGTAAGTCAAGGGACAAGGTAATCATTGCTTTCATGGACATCATCTATTGTGAACTTCAATCTATGTCCATGGATATCCTTGTTTGTTCCTTGTGGGACTAACCCATGTAGGTATTGAAAGTGCCCGAATCCAAAGGATTGCTCCCAACTCTTGATGATCTTCATCAACATTGAGCATCCACATCTTCAACATCTACATGAAGTCTTCAACGACAACCCAAGGTTAGTTTGACCCTTTAAAAGGGGTTCTCACATCAAGGGGGAGCTTTGCTCTAAAGAAATGAGCCAAAGCATCTTCTAACGATGTGAACACATTAATGCTTTATGGAAAAGTGGTAATCCCACTTGTGCTTAAACGATGAGTATGACCTATGATGAAATGTTCTCATTTGACTCCTAAGTCAATATACTCATATATAGATGACCTAGTCATCGCCAAATTGTGTGCTAGCTGTTAGTGTTTTGTTTGTGCATGTTTGACACATACTTCATTTGCTATCTTATTGTGTGAGCATGTTGGATGCATGATTTTATCCATTCGAGGACATCCATTTGTTGCTTTGGTCTTTTGGATTTTTCTTTTTGACCAAATGGATGGACAAGAATGCCTAAGTTCCTCCCCTAGCTATCTATGCTTTCTTGTCTCAAATTCTATTCATTCTTATATCACAAACTTTGAACAAGACTTTTTCGGACAGACCGAGTGAGGAGCACTCGGAGCCACCGATCCGTCAAAAGCCTAAACTTCCAAAACCTTCTAAGTACTTTCGGTCAAACCGATATACTCAAATCGGACAGACCGAAATCACTTGGATTGATCTAGGTTTTCACCTCGGTGAAACCGAGTTTCAAATCTCGGCGTGACCGAAGTGTGTAACTGCACGCAGTTAACCATCTCGGTCCCACCGAGTTTTCAAACTCGGTCCCACCGACAGCCGAAGGGTATATATACCCGAGGACAGAGCGTTGATTACTTCTTCAAACGCCCCGCCCTCAAACCCTCATTGCCGTCGCCTTGGTCTCCGGATCGTCTCCGCTGTCGCAGTGCACCTCGCCGGGTCTCCATCGCCGTCAACGGTCCTTCTCATCGCGCCGTTGCCGCCGTAGTGAAGCTCCACCGCATTGGGTGAGTTTCATCCCTCTCGTGCTCCAAACGCTGATTCAATGCACGTTAGGTGTTGTCAAGCTTCTTGCCAAGATTGAGATCTCCCTATCCAGCCGTTTAGGTCATAGAACAAAATTCGAGTGAAAATTTTAGGGTTAGGTTTCCGCCAAACACATCTCGGTGTGACCGATTCTGCATTTCGGATGACCGATTTGGCCTCTCATCATTACCTTGCACTTTTCGGTGAAACCGAGTTGTGCAAATCGGTAAGACCAAGTGAAGATTTAGTGAAACCCTAGCTGTCTCGGCTAGACTGAAACCCATTTCGTCCAACCGAAAGTGGTGTATGTGGTCTGTTTAGACACTTGGTTTCACGAATTTATAGACTCGGTCGACCGACATGTATTCTGTGAAAACCTAAAACTAAAGTTTGAACTCATTCTTTTGCAAAATCCTCTGCGGTTTGTGATAACTCTTCTATTCTCGCCTATACCTATTCTATTCACAAAGTCGTCACATGTCCGATGGAAGTGACAATCGAAACAAGTCCGAGATGCCGCTTGAGATTCCAGAGGCAGCTACAAGTCCGTAGCAAGCAGTTTTTCAGATGATGGAGAGAGAAGCACTCCAAGTGGATCGCTGCAATGCTACGGGGCCAGGAGGAAGAGAAATTCGATGAGGAGGATTCAGACTTTGTTGCGAGATGAGGAGATAACCTCTAAGCCAAAAGGCAAGTGGTTGCCAAGGGCTATCAAGGAAACAACAAAAAAAGGCACCAAAGAAGGTGAAGAAATCCATTGTTGCCTGAAGCTCAAGATGGAAGAAAAACCTCCAAAAAGATCAAGAAAACTTCCAAGAGGAAGAGGCTTGTTCATGAAGAAGTCGATGATGATGATGATTCGAAGAGGAAGCACCTCAGCCTCCTCGAAGCGAAGTTGATGGGAGATGCCATCGTAGCGTGAGCACCCACAAAAGCTAAGCCATCACTCCAAGCAAAGGCAGCCCAAGCCAAACCTCTTTGCCAAGCCAAAGAAGACTGTGAGGAACATACCGCTTGAGAGAAGAAGAAGGAAAATGTGCCACTGCAGAATCGATGAAGAGGCTCATGTTTTGCTCAAGCTCGGACAAAATTGCTGGTTCATAATGATGCTCATCCTCGAGCGAAAATATGAAGGAGAGAAAGGACAAAGGACTCGAGCTATGGAGGCAAGTTGATCCATATGCCACCGGGAGAAGAACAGCAGATTGACCCAAGATTCCACACTAGAGAGCAACAAGACTTTTATGAGACAGTGCTCATGGATAAGAAGCCAATTGTTGCTGACACCAGATATGTAGACTGGGATTACATCGACAGTGAAGAGCAAAGAGACTACTTCCCACATGTGCATGAAAGCTTCACTGCTTGTGGGATTGCAGAGTTTGTTGGTCGGTCGATCGCTTGGAATGATGAGATGATCATGCAGTTCTATGCCACCGCACACTTCTATCCAGATGGCAGAATTGTATGGATGACAGAAGGGCAGAGATTCCATTCAACAGTTGAGGAATGGAGAGCATTGCTGAATGCACCAGTCTCAAGGGAAGATGATGTTGATGTGTATGGCATTCCAAAGAAAAATCACGAGTCAATGAAGAACATGTACAATGAGGTAAAAGAGAAGGATGTTGAGATATGGAAGCTTGGTTCAGTCTATTATCTTCAGGCAGGTCTCCCAACCACCAACACCATTCTGAGGCATACTTTGATGCCCAAGTCAGGAGACCACCGCATGATAAGAGGGTATTCTATCAACATGCTGCACATTCTAGATCGAAGACACCTTTTAAGGTGATGGACCTGATAGTTGAGACTATCAAGAGGACAGCAGCAGACCAGAAGAGGTCGTGTGGGTTTGCTCCGCATATTCAGATGCTCATTAATGCCAAGTTTGGCACGGACACCTACCTGTTGGATAGACCCCACTTGCCATTGCAGCCCGAACACGAAGATAATGAGATTGTGATGACCGAGGATGCTCCCACATCCGTAGAAGGACATGCTAAGTCCAAGCGCCAAACAAACTAAAGTGAGAAGGAAGCAGCAAAGCCCAAGAGCGTTGCAGAACAACTTCTTGAAGCCACTCAGAGAATTGAGCTCGCTGGCCAAGATAGTGCGCCTCGGGAGAGCCTAGAGAGGATCGTTGAGGATAAGTTCCATGCTCGACGCAAGTCGGGTGAAGTGCGAGTCACCGTCAACAAGCTTGAGGCGGACATCGAGGAAGCTAAGAGGAGAAGGCAGAGCTCATGAAGGAGATGGAAGGTGATCTAGTCCAGATGACTATGAGCAGCCTGCTCCAAAGCCCCACAAAGCCCAGATCACTTGCTATTCCAAAGGTCGAGACCCGTGGCTACTACATCAGCACCTCCTACAGCTCCGTCAGTTCCAGCACCAGCTTCAGTATCCACTCCTCCAGCTCCACAGACTTCAGCAGAAGCTTTCGCAGATGCAGCTATCTCCACTCCATCGACGCAGACAGGAGCCGCCAGCAGAGTCCCGAGTGACGATTAGCTCTATACCTTTCAAACTTTTTGGTAACTTGTTGCCAAAGGGGGAGAAATTGTATAGATCATAGGGCTTCGAGAGAGAGTGCTCGTTTTTGCTCTTTCGTTTGCGGTTTTCCTTGAGATACTTTTGAGTTCCTTGAGACATTTCGTGTGTTTGATACTACGTTGTTTCTATCTTGATGAGTGCTTGATCATACTGTGCTTAATGTATGCTTGATGCTTATCATATTCCATTCATATCTTGTATGATCATTTACTCATGTCTTGGTGATTGGGTGCATGTTATTCATTCTTACCATTTTGTGCGCTCCACCAAGATGTATGTGACATGGAAGAGTAACCCATGATCCTAATCGATTGTGCATTTGCATTCAAACGCAAATCTTAAATAATGCACAAATTTAGGGGGAGCTCTTGCTTATCACATACTTCTCAAAGCGACGATGTTATTCATTGATTATATCATTTGTCGAAGCTTTGATCTATATGTTGTCATCAATTACCAAAAAGGGGGAGATTGAAAGTGCAACTAATCCCCGGGTGGTTTTGGTAATAATAACAACATATATATCATTGAACTAACCATTTCTTGAGAATATTTCGTAAAGTTCAAGGATATGGGTATGGCAATGACCGATGATGTGGACCCCTCAAAATGCTAAGGAAAACATTGGCAAAAGCTCAAGACTCCATTTTGGTTTAGTGATCCAAGATCACATTGAGTCCATAGGAAAGCCAATACTATTAAAAGGGATGAGGTTATGATGATGATCTGGTTGCTCAAAGTGCTTAGTGATCTATCTCTCAAACTATCGCAATCTTTCATTCCAACATAAACCCATAAGTAATCTCGGTCCCACCGATTCCAAACTCACCACACCGAGATGAACCACCTCACCATATACCCAAACCCTAAGAATTTCGGATTTTCCGATTCCAAACTCGGTCATACGAAATTGGTGTTGCCAAGCTTCAGAACCTTAGACTCAAATCGGTGTCACCGAGATGAGAAAGTCGGTCCCACCGAGATTGGCAAACCCTAGACTTTGGAAGAATCGGACTAACCGAGATTGTATTTTCGGTCCCACTGAAAATCCCAACGCTCACAAGATTTGAACTTTCGGTCTCACCGAGTTGTCAACTTCGGTCCGACCGAGATTGGTCAAATGTGTGTAACGGTTGGATTTTGTGTGGAGGCTATAAATACCCTCCACCTCCTCTTCATTCGTGGAGAGAGCCATCGAAAGAACTACCACTCCTACCTTACATTTCTCGAGAAGAAAACTACCTACCCTTGTGTTGAGATCAAGTTGCTCCACTCCCACCATATGAAACTTGATTTCTAGCCTTCCCAAGTTGCTTTCCACTCAATCCTTCCTCCACCACAGCCAAATCAGTGAGGAGAGTTGAGTGTTGGGGAGATTATCATTTGAAGCACAAGAGCAAGGAGTTCATCATCACCAACACCATCTATTACCTTTTGGAGGGTGGTGCCTCCTAGATTGGTTAGGTGTCACTTGGGAGCCTCCGTCATGATGTGGAGTTGAACCAAGGAGTTTGTAAGGGCAAGGAGATCGCCTACTGTGAAGATCTACCCCAGTAAGGCTAGTCCTTCGTGGGCGTAAGCCATGATGGCATAGACAAGGTTGCTTCTTCGTGGACCCTTCGTGGGTGGAGCCTCCGTGGACTCAAGGCCGTTACCCTCCGTGGGTTGAAGTCTCCATCAACGTGGATTGACGATAGCACCACCTATCGGAACCACGAGAAAAATCTCCGTGTCTCCAACTTGCGTTTGCTCTTCTCCACCTCTCATTTACTATACGCAATTTACTTTCCGCTGCCACAACTCTAGAATTGCATGTGTAGGGTGATACTTGACTTGGTTATCATTGTGAACTTGCTAAGAATCTACTCCAATCAAAAGGCCAAGTTTTTAAGTTGTCAAGTAGTCTAATCACCCCCCCTCTAGACATACTTCCGATCCTACACTATCCCTCCCCTTCTTTGTTCTAGGTAAACCTAAAACAAAGTCCATAGATATATCCTCCCAAGGAACACTAGGTATAGGCAAAGGCATATATAAACCATGAGGATTGAGTCGTGACTTAGCTTTTTGACATGTAGTGCAGCGAGCAATAAAACGCTCAACATCCCGTCTCATCTTTGGCCAAAAGAAATGTGTAGCAAGTACGTCCTCCGTCTTCTTCACACCAAAGTGTCCCATTAGTCCTCCTCCATGCACCTCCTGCAACAACAAAAGACGAACGGAGCTAGCTGAATGCATAGCTTGTTAGCACGAACACAAATCCATCATTAACGACAAACTTGTTCCATGTTTTTCCTTCTTTACAATTCTGCAATACATCTTTAAAATCAGCATCATGCACATATTGATCTTTGATGGTCTCCAAACCATATATTTTGAAGTCAAGTTGTGAAAGCATAGTATAGCGACGAGACAATGCATCAACAATAACATTTTCTTTACCCTCTTGTGTTTAATGACATAAGGGAAAGTCTCAATGAATTCAACCCATTTAGCATGTCTACGATTCAGGTGTAGCTTGACTTTTAATATGTTTCAAAGATTCATGATCGTAATGTATAACAAATTCTTTAGGCCATAAATAATGTTGCCATGTTTCTAAAGTCCGAACAAGAGCATATAATTCTTTATCATAAGTAGAATAATTCAGACTAGGCCCACTCAATTTTTCGAAAAGTATGCAACAGGTTTGCCATCTTGTAATAACACACCTCCTAATCCAATTCCACTAGCATCACATTCAAGCTCAAAAGTCTTATTAAAATCGGTAGTTGGAGTAAAGGAGCATGTGTCAACTTATCTTTCAATACCGTGAAGGCTTCTTCCTGTGCAGTACCCCAAACAAAAGGCACATCCTTCTTTGTAAGCTCATTGAGAGGTGCAGCAATGGTGCTGAAATCTCTCACAAAACGCCTATAGAATCCAGCGAGGCCAAGAAAACTCCTCACTTGTGTGACCGTTTTGGGCTGCGGCCAACTCTCAATAGCTTCAATCTTGGCTTTATCAACTTCAATTCCCTGTGGAGTAACAACATAGCCAAGAAAAGACACTCGGTTGGTGCAAAAGGTGCACTTCCCAAGGTTACCAAACAAACGTGCATCACGTAGAGCAATAAAAATAGCACGTAAATGTTCCAAATGTTCCTCCAAAGATCTGCTATAAATCAATATGTCATCAAAGTAAACTACCACAAATCGTCCAATGAAAGCACGTAAAACTTCATTCATTAATCTCATGAAAGTACTAGGTGCATTAGTTAACCCAAAAGGCATGACTAACCACTCATATAATCCAAACTTAGTTTTAAATGCTGTTTTCCATTCATCTCCCAATTTCATACGAATTTGATGGTATCCACTACGCAAATCAACTTTGGAGAATATTGTAGAGCCACTCAATTCATCAAGCATATCATCTAGCCTAGGAATAGGGTGACGATAACGAATAGTAATATTATTAATGCCTCTACAATCAACACACATCGTGATGTACCATCCTTTTTCGGCACTAGAATAATAGGAACAGCACAAGGACTAAGGGATTCGCGTATATAACCTTTGTCGAGCAGCTCCTGTGCTTGACGATAATCTCCTTCGCCTCCTCTGGATTGGTACGGTATGGTGCACGGTTGGGTAATGATGCACCAGGAATTAAGTCAATTTGATGCTCAATCCCTCGAGTAGGTGGTAATCCCGGTGGCACGTCTTGTGGAAAGACGTCAGCGAACTCCTGCAAAATGTTAGTGACAGCAGGGGCAAAGAGGAAGGCACGTCCTCGAATGAAAATAATGCCTCTTTGCATACAAAAGCATAGCAAACAGATTTGCTAAAATTGTAACGCCCCGGATCCGATCCGCCAGGTGTCTGCCAGTTATTCGCCATCGTTGCCATGTCATGTGCTTGCGTGTTGCACTTTGCCATGTCATCATATGCATTTTATCATGTCATCATGTGCATTTCATTTTGCATACGAGTTCGTCTCATGCATCCGAGCTTTTTCCCCGTTGTCCGTTTTGCAATCCGGCGCTCCTATCTCACTCGGCGTCCCCTTCTTCTCTCCTGTTGTGAGCGGGTATTAAATTTTTTCGGAATGGCCCGAGGTTTGCCAAGCGGCCTTGGTATAGCACCGGTAGACCGCCTGTCAAGTTTCGTGCCATTTGGAGTTGTTTGGTACTCCAACGGTTAACCGGGTAACCATAAAGCCCTCTTTTATTGCAGCCCAACACCCCTTCCAAAGTGGCCCAAAACCCACCAAACTCCCCTCCATGCTCTTGGTCGTTCGATCACGATCGCGTGGCCGAAAACTGCTCCTCATTTGGACTCTCCTAGCTCCCTCTACCTATAAATATGCCTCCCCCTTCCAAATTCGCGGATGAAAATCCCCCCTAACCCTAGCTTTGCCCTCTCCGCCGCCGGACGCGTCCTGCGGCGGACAACGTCCGCGGCAGCGTCACCCGCCAATCGGGCGCGCCACGCCTCCTCCACCGCCTCGGCCACTCGTGTGCGCCGCCACGTCACCGCGCCGCCGCTGTCCCCCATCGCTGGCCCGCCAGACGACCATGGGCGAACGAGCCCAGCCCATCCGCGCCGCCCGCTGCGCCGCCGCCGCTTGCCGCCGCCGCCCACCAGCCGCCGCCGCCGCCATTCGCCGCCGCCCGCCGCCGCTGCTTGCTCCCCGCCGCTGCCTCGTCGCCGCCGCCGCCCTCGCCGCCGCCGCCTCGCCCTCGCCTCGCCCGCCCGGCAGAGCCCCGCGCCCTCCACGACCCTCGCCGACCTCCCTGCTGCGCCGCCCGGCCGAGCTTCGCCCGGCCGCGCCGCCCGCCATGGCTGCCGAGCTCCCTGCCGAGCCAGCTCATACGCCCGCCATGGCAAGCTCACGCCGGCCATCCTTCCGGCCTCCTCCTCGAGCCCCGGCGAGCCTCCCCGGCCGGATCCGCCCTCCCCTCGCCATCTCCGGCGAGATCCGACGAACTCCGGCGAGAAATCCGGCTGCCTCGAAGTCCGTGCCCGTGAGGTTGATTTTTTCCCCTTCCCCGTTTCACTAAGTCCCAGAATTATTGCATAAACATGCCATTTTCATCACATCACATCTCTGCATCTGTAGCTCCGTTTTATGCGTATAATATGTCAAATTGTTCGTCTCGACGAGTACTTCATTTCATTCCATTGCATCATTTTCATTTGAGATCATCTTGATGCCCGAAATGCTGTTGGAGAGTGCATGTTGATGTTAATCTCTTTGGCTGTTATAACTTGTTTGTTTTATCATTTTTGCCATGATTGATGTGTGCATCCTATGAGTATGAGCTCTACATGAATGTTGAACTATGCCATGCCATCTTTCCAGGGGTGTTGACCATGTATTTTTGTGAGTTGTGTGCTGAGTGTATGAAGCTTCTAAAGTAGGGTAGTTGCTGTTGCTGTTTTCTTGACAGATTCTGTTATAATTTGTTGCTATGTTAACATGCTTCCACTAATCATTCTATGCATAATCTGGAGATGCTCTATAAACATGTTTTGATATAAATGTCATGCTCTATCCATTCATGCCCTTGGTTGCAATTATAGCCTGCTGGAACATGTTCATTTCTTGCTCCAAAGTTGCTTGAAAATGTTGTTTGTCAGCCTGTTAACATTAAGTTCACTTGTTCGCATGTGTTTTCCTAGTGATCCATGCACCCTATGAACTTGTTCTTGCCATGCTTAGCTTCATAAACATGCCTTCTTACTGTTGGTTGCCTTGCCATGCCATGTATTGCTCTGTAGTGAGTGGTTCGAGCTCACGAACATGCCTACTTATCGTGGTTTCTGCCATGTTCAAATCTGTAATAAAACTTGCCATGTTTACATGGGTGCCATCATATTTTCTATGCCTTTTTGGCTTATGGTCAGTAAGGGTCTTTTGATATATGCTATTAGTAGATTCATGCCATGCCTTTGTTTGCCATGATAAGTTCCTGTAACATGTTGTTTGCTTGCTCTAAACATTGCAACCTGATGTTATTTCTGCAAAGTCCGAAACTGTTATTATTTGCAATATCTCCATGTCATTTTGAGCATGTTCTAGTTGTTTCTGGAGATAGCTCAGTGTTCATGTTTTGTTATGCTTCTCGTGTACTTCATGCCCATGCCTTTTGTTATTATGTTGGGGTGCTGTAGCTTGTTGTTTTGATGCTTGTAATATGCCTAGTTGCTGTTATGGACAGATTGTTGTTATGAGTTGTATTGTGTGTGCGTGTTGCACCGTTGCTCCGTTTTGAGTGTGCTCTATATGAAACTTGCTTGATTTTGCATGTAGTTTCATATTATCATGTTGCATCCTTGTTTTGAAGTGTTTGCTTGATGTTTGTATGCATTTTGCATCGATGCCATGCTTAACTTGTTTTGCTCATATCTTCTAGGCCGTAGCTCCGAATCTAATGAACTTTATATGTAACTTGACTAGATTTTCGTGTAGATCATCTTGGTGCATCTTAAACTTGCTGTTTAACAACTTGTACATAAGGTTTATTCAGTTCTGGACCAATTTCGAAATTTGCATATGAGGACTTACCGGAATTGTTATATGTTGTTTCCGGCCTCATTTAAACTTGACTTGATGTGTGTTCTTGTTTGCATCATCTCTTGCCATGAGTAGCTTCATGTTGCTTGGTCATGCATCATGCTTGTTGTGCATCATGTCTTGTTCATGTGTGGTGTGTTTACTATGTTGTGTGCTTCTTCTCGATAGTTCCCGTTTCGTTGCGATCGTGAGGATTCGTTCGTCTACGTGTGGTTCGTCTTCGTGGCTTAATCTTCTTCATGGATTCGTTCTTCTTCCTTGCGGGATTTCAGGCAAGATGACCGCTACCCTGGATCTCACTACTATCATTGCTATGCTAGTTGCCTCGTTCTTCGCTATGCTTGCGCTACCTATTACTGTTTGTCCAGCCATCCCATATTGCCATGAACCCCTAACCTTTGACACCTTTCCTATGCAAACCGTTGTTTGGCTATGTTACCGCTTTTGCTCAGCCCTCTTATAGCGTTGCTAGTTGCGGTGAAGTTGAAGATTTCTCCATGGTGGACAGGGTTTTGTTGGGATATCACAATATCTCTTATATTATTAATGCATCTATATACTTGGTAAAGGGTGGAAGGCTCGGCCTTATGCAGTGTTTTGTTCCACTCTTGCCGCCCTAGTTTCCGTCATACCGGTGTTATGTTCCCGGATTTTGCGTTCCTAACACGGTCGGGTGATTTATGGGACCCCCTGACGGTTCGCTTTGAATAAAACTTGTCCAAAGAAGGCCCAACATTGACTTTTACCATTTGCCTCACCACCACCTATCTTTTCCCTTGGGAGTCGCTCTCTCGAGGGTCATATTTATTTTAGCCCCCGGCGGTGCTTGTCTAAGTGTTGGTCCAAACCGAAGCGATGTCCGGCGCCCCTGGCAACAACGAGGTCTATGCCAACCCGACGTCTTGCTCATCCGGTGTGCCACGAGAACGAGATATATGCAGCTCCTATCGGGATTTTTCGGCTGTGCGGAGGCTTTGCTGGTCTTGTTTTACCATTGTCGAAATGTCTTGATGTACCGGGATTCCGAGACTGATCGGGTCTTCCTGGGTGAAGGTCTATTCCTTCGATGATCGCGAGAGCTTGTCTTGGGCTAAGTTGGGACACCCCTACAGGGTATAAACTTTCGAGAGCCATGCCCGCGGTTATGTGGCAGATGGGAATTTGTTAATGTCCGGTTGTAGACAACTTGACACTTGATCCAAATTAAAACGCATCAACCGAGTGTGTAGCCGTGATGGTCTCTTCTCGTGAGTCCGGAAGTGAACACGGTTTCGTGTTATGTCGGCGTAAGTAGGTGTTCGTGATCACCTCTTGATCATTGCTAGCTTCACGACCGTTCCATTGTTTCTCTTCTCGCTCTCATTTGCGTATGTTAGCCACCATACTTGCTTAGTCGCTGCTGCAACCTCACCACTTTACCCCTTCCTTTCCCATTAAGCTTTGCTAGTCTTGATACCCATGGTAATGGGATTGTTTGAGTCCTCGTGACTCACCAGATACTTCAAAACCAGTTTGCGGTGCCTATGTTACCGAAAGGTGGCGCTACCAAGCTCAAGGAGGAGCTCGATGAAGATCTTGCCCTTTGTGTTGTTTCGTTCTAGTTGATCAGTAGTGGAGCCCAGTTGGGGTCGATCGAGGACCTTTTGTCGCATTTGGGGTTCTTCTTTTATTTTGGTTCCGTAGTAGGACCTTGATTGTATCTGGATGATGTAATGCTTTATTCATGTAATTGTGTGAAGTGGCGATTGTAAGCCAACTATGTATCTCTTTCCCCTATGTATTACATGGGTTGTGTGAAGATTACCTCACTTGCGACATTGCTTTCAATGCGGTTATGCCTCTAAGTCGTGCTTCGACACGGGAGATATAGCCGCATCGAGGCGTTACAAGTTGGTATCGAGCCTTCCCGACCTTAGGAGCCCCACCGCTGATCGTTTTTAGCGGCCGAGTTGTGTCTAGAAAAATGTTTTGAGTCATTTAGGATTATATATATCGGAGAGTTTAGGAATTCTTTTTACTCCCCAGTCCCTTCGACCTTCTGGTGAGGAATCCTAACGTAGAGTTTTGACTCTTCTCTTCTCAGATTTCACTAAATTTTTTTTTAGGATCACGCGGGTATCTTAGAATCGTTCCGATGGTTTTATGATGACAATATTGTCTTGGTTGCCTCCGTCGGCAGGGGGTTTTTTTATCGAGGTGTCCCGGAGTTGAGCTCCGAGGTGTTGTCGTCATAATTTTATCGTTGCGATTCTGGAATACCTGAGTTTAGTACGCCGACATCGAAAATCTCTTTTATGCGCTTGTTGGTGAGATAACCCCGTAACCCAATCTTGAGGTGAGTACGGAGTATTGCCATGACTCAGATAACGGATGCTTTTGAAGGTTGAGGTACACGATTTCGAAGGTTTCTTGGTTATGTGTTGACGGATGGATACAATTGGATGTAGGGATTGTTAGTTTGGGTGAGATATATTGCTTCCCTGTATCCCCAACACCAGTTGCATAACCGAGAAAGTTTCGGAGTTTATAGGTGGGAATTCAAGTAGCTCCTAGAATATCTTTCCGACAAATGCATGATATGGGATTGGGTAAATCTCTATCATATGTATTTGTTCCGGCTTATTCTGCAAGCCAAATCCTTTGTTTTGTGTTAATTGTGGTATTCGAGTTGCTTCGAAGTCAAATGTTGAATCCATACCTTTTCTAAACGGTGTTCTCATACTGATATGTGAATACTAATCCTTTTGATCATTGATTTTGTCATGTCAACTCCTTTCCAACCGGTGTGTTTCTCTTCAAGTGGATCCGATAATTCTCCCCATCCGCAAGATCATTTCTAAGTTTCTTCTCAACGGTGTTTGTTTCATCCGTCTCCAAGTTGCCTTTGTTTTTCCGCCCACCCACCCTTTTTCCTCAAGGACTAAGATTTCGTTACCAAGTATCCTTTTATTTTTGTGAAGTTTCTCCATTCTTTTCCATCAATGTTCTTACCCGGTGGTTCTCAAGAAGATGTTCTACTAGTTCGTCATTCCTCATTCCTTTCTCTTCTCCGGTGGATTCAAGTCAAGTTTTGTTGATCATACCTTTTCCTCATTTCAATGTCTTCTCATACCGTGCACCTCATTATCATTCTACTTCTCGCTATTTGTTATTCGGAGTGCTCAAGATATCTCAAGATTCGTGTTTCCACTCTGCATTCGTTCAAGCTCTTTCGAGATTGGTATCTCATTCAAGTCATTTAATTCAACCGTGCAACATCTCTTTAAATCATTTCCAACGGTGTTTTCTTTTGAGTGGGCCCTAACCCATAGGTCTTTTCGAGGATCTTACCCGACTCTTCTATTTTCCCGAGCTATCCTAAATTCTTCTCCAAGTTTGACGTAAGAATGAGTTATCATCAGTCAAATGCTTTTCTCCAAGATCTTTCAAATTCTTTTCATAGTTGGCTCAACCTCTTCGCTTTTGATTCTTTCGGTGTGCCTCAATAATTCTTGGTGGTGTTTCTCGTTGTCATTCTCATTATTTGAAGACCGAAGAAGGATTTCTCTTTAATCTTGCTCTATTCTCTTCAAGATTCATGGTGCTAGCTTGTTGCCATCCTCTCATAATTGTTTTCGATTGTGAGAATTCTTTTCTACCATCCGACGCATTTCAAGGGTTGCTTCCTTTCTCGTTCATCTGAAGGTCATCATTTCTGAATATTACTCATTCTCAGCTTTCAGCTGTTGTTCTCCTAATCTTATGAGTGAATCATTAAAATACCCTCTAATCAGTTCATGATCTCTTTGTTCTCTTGTATCTAAATCCCCTCAAGTATCTTCATTCGTTTTCTAATTCTTCCCGGTGAATTGTGCCTTTGCTACTTTCATTGTCAATTCTTACGGTGGTTCGTTCGAGATTCCTCTTTCTTTATTATCATATCAATTCATTCGTTGTTTCGAAATCCCACCGGTGGTTCCATCAATACCTTCTCAAGTTTACGCTATATCTCTCTTAATCCTTTTTCAATGAGAATAAGTAGTATGCCAAATCCATTGCTTGTCATAAATCTAATTGGTGAAGGATGAGCATAATGTAATTCTTATTCTTGTTTCATCGAGTAAATTCAATTCTTTTCTTCCGGAGATTGTTCATGATGAAGTAATTCTCGTTTTCATTTGTTTCATCTTCTCTATTTTCCGGAGTTCCAAGTTTTCTGCATTATCTCGTCGCGAGGCTCCATCTAAATCATCGCAAGGCTTCACCTTGTGTTTCCAACTTCTCTTCCTTTTTTATCATCCTTTTATTACCGGAGTTCTTCGTTGAGGCTCTACATGGTGGTTCATCAAGGATTCTCTTCATTCTTCAATTGTTCTTCAAGGTTTCTCTCGAAGTTATGACCCGCCAAGCTATACTCTAAAATAAACATGGTGTTCAACACATGTTTTGTTTTGAGGAGCTCAAGTATTCTTCTTCTTGCAATCCGGAGTGCAATTCTTTCTACCTTATCTTTTGAGATGGTGTTATGTCACTCTTGACAATTTCCTTCTTGTTTCATGATTCATATTGTTGTCAAAAGTGAGGTATTTTAAATCCATCAATCTCTTCATTGAAGTTATCTTGGTATAGGTTTCACCTAAAGCCTCCCCTAAGGAATGTTGCTATTTTGGTGCTTATTAATGACCCAAGTTATCTCTTTTCCATCTTGATGGAACAAGCTTTCATCTCTTCGTTAATCTCAAGCAAGCAATTGTTTCCGTTAGTGGCCGGTTGTCACCTCATAATGTTGAGATGTTTCCATAAGCCCACTACAAGCTTATTCTTTTCGTTGTTGGTCTTCCAACAACTCTATTCTAACCTTCTTGCAAGGATGCTTTCCAAGCTCATTTGTGGCAGAAGTTGTCATTTTCTTCTCCATTCTGTTATTCCAATGATCTATCTTCTATTCTTTCTTACGGAGGCATTGTGATGTTGTGCTCTTCACACATCACCTCGTTTTTTTGAGGATCGTGTTCTTTTCTTGCTTATCCATTTAACCGGAGTGTTGTATCATCTCTTCAATATCTTTTCATCTCATCAAGTTTTCTTCTCTTTTCTATCGGAGTGCTGTCCAAATTCTGCCAACTATGTATCTCTTTCCCCTATGTATTACATGGGTTGTGTGAAGATTACCTCACTTGCGACATTGCTTTCAATGCGGTTATGCCTCTAAGTCGTGCTTCGACACGTGGGAGATATAGCCGCATCGAGGGCGTTACAAAAATCTAGCTCATCAATATCAGATTTGGTGGCAAGTAAACATGCACTTTTCAATTTAATTTCAGAAGCAACAGTAGATGGTTTATTATTAGGCTTCATGTGTTGCTCAAATTCTTTTGCCACAATCTGATTTTCACTCTTATTTTTCTCCTGTTTTGCTTTATTAGCTCTATTAATATCATCTTTCAAAATGGAATCAGGAGTCATAGGAAGCAAAGTAATATCTTTATCCCTATGAACAAGAGTATCTTGATTGTTTCTACCATGGTGTACTGAAATTTTATCAAATTGCCATGGTCTACCAAGTAATAAGGAACATGCTTGCATAGGTACCACATCACAATCAACATAATCAGCATATATAGAGATACTAAAATGCACACGAGCGATCGTGTTACCTTAACCTTGCCGCTGTTGTTGAACCATTGGATGTAGTAAGGATGTGGATGTGGTCTTGTGGTGAGAGATAGCTTCTCCACCATGTCCATGCTAGCCAAGTTGTTGCAGCTCCTCCATCTATGATGACGCTTGAATAGAACGTTCCTTCACAACTCCTTTGTATGGAACAAATTATGCCTCTGATTTTGCTCACCTTGTGTAACCTGCACACTCAAAACACGTTGAGCAACTAAACATTCATACTGTCAAAGATCTTCACAGCCATGTATTGTGTCTCATGATCGTAATCATCTCCACCGTGTTCCTCATGTGTAATAAGAGCCAAAGTCTCCTCATCATAGTCACTAGCGGACTCATACCCACCATCCTCGTGAGCAATCATCACACGCTGAGATTTGCATTCTCTCGCAAAATGTCCTCTTCCCTTCTGACGACGACAAATAATATCACTTGTGTGCCTGTGTTGACGCCATGGAAGAAGAAGAGCTCTGTCTTGCCCTGCGGTGTGCTCTTGGCGAGATAGTGGTGGTTGTGTCTGCTTTCTTGTATCATGGTTGGAGGTGGCACCTGAAAGAGGTGATGGTGCAGTGGAAGCAGATGATGCACGTGGTGTCCATGATGAAGGTTGACCCGCAGAAAAGTTAGTGCGCACCAATGCCTGTCGATCCTGCACTTCACGTTCAGCTTTACAAGAAAGATGGAATAAACGAGTGATATTATTATAATCCTTATAGTCTAGAATGGTCTGAATATCTCTATTTAATCCACCCAGAAAACGTGCAAGCATAGCTTCATTCTCCTCAACAATACTGAGGGAGTCCTGGACTAGGGGGTGTCCGGACAGCCGGACTATCAATATCCGCCGGACTCCCATACTACGAAGATAGAAGATTGAAGACTCCGGCTCGTGTCCGGAAGGTACTTTACTTGGCGTGGAAGGCAAGCTTGGCAATACGGATATGTAGATCTCCTACCATTGTAACCGACTCTGTGTAACCCTAGCCTCTCCGGTGTCTATATAAACCGGAGGGCTTTAGTCCGTAGGACACAACATTACATCTCAACAATCATACCATAGGCTAGCTTCTAGGGTTTAGCCTCATTGATCTCGTGGTAGATCTACTCTTGTACTACCCATATCATCAATATTAATCAAGCGGGGCGTGGGTATTACCTCCATCGAGAGGGCTCGAACACAGGTAAAAACAGTGTCCCTCGTCTCCTGTTACCATCCGCCTAGACGCACAGTTCGGGACCCCCTACCGAGATCCGCCGGTTTTGACACCGACATTGGTGCTTTCATTGAGAGTTCCTCGTAGTCGTCACCGATAGGCTCGATGGCATCTTCAACCTTCAACGCTGTCCAGGTGAGACTTTTCGCCCGGACAAATCTTCAGATTCGGCGGCTTTGCTGCGGGCCAACTCCCTTGGCCATCCGGAGCAGATTGAAGCTACGCCGGCCGTCGAGTCGATTCGGTTTAAACTTCACGGCCGATGACCGCGGAGACTTGATCTTGACGGACTCGAGCCACAATAGCAGCCACCGCTGCGGCGATGGGCATGATCTGGCTCGCCACGGGGCGGTGCTTTGGTGGCGCGGTTGAATCCGCCCGGCTACTTGCGGGCCGATTGCCCATGACGAGGGTCGGTGGCTAGACGCCGCCGGGGCTTCAACATCTACGGCGATGGAGCCGAATACCGATCTTGTCCCTGGCGAAACTCGTGATCCCGAGGCGCCGGACTCCTCGCCGGACTCCGAGCCTCCCGCGCTCCTGCCAATTAAACCGGATCGGGCGCCGGTTATGGAATTCACCGCCACGGACATCTTTCAGCACTCGCCTTTTGGCGATATCTTGAATTCCCTGAAGCATCTCTCGCTATCAGGAGAATCCTGGCCGGATTATGGCCAGGACGGCTGGAGTACGGATGATGAAGAAATTCAGATCCCACCCACCACCCACTTTGTAGCCACTGTCGAAGATCTAACCGACATGCTAGACTACGACTCCGATGACATCGACGCTATGGACGATGATGTCGGAGACGAACAGGACCCAGCGCCCACGGGGCACTGGAAGGCCACCTCGTCATACGACGTCTACATGGTGGATACCCCAAAAGAAGGGGATGGCGAGAAAGCAGCGGAGGAAGATTCTCTAAAGAAGCAACCCAAACGCCGGCGTCAGCGGCGCCGCTCTAAATCCCGCCACAACAAGAATGAAGAATCCGACACGGGAGATGATAAAAACCCCGGAGAGTGCCGAAGACAAACCCCTCCAGCAAGACTCAGCAAAGGAGGATATAGAAGCAATCCCTCATGAAAGGGCGGCAGAAGAAAAGGTTGAGGATCACAACTATGTACCTCCCTCCAAGACGAAACAAGCCCCAATGACGGCGAACTCGAGGAGCCCGTCGAACAAGATCTTTGTAAACGCAGGCTCATCGCTACAGAAGAAGCTGAAGAAGGAAAAACGAAGCTCAACACAGCGGAAGACGCGCTCCGGATAAGACGGAGCAAAGTGCTCAAAACCGCATGAGAAAGCACGCAACAGCCACCAATCGAAGAGCTACCAAGCGCAAGTTGCTCCCCAGACCACGAAGAGGCCATAAAGCCCCCACCGTCAAATGGCCCAGCCAGTCCATCTACTGACCCAAAAGAAAGCCCCAATAAGCAAAGGAACACGTCAAGTGTCCGGCGATAGCGGCACGCATACAAATGCAGGCGCCACACACCCACTATGCTTCACGCAGACGAGGTCTTTGGAACATGAATTCCCAGCAGGGTTTAAACCCATAAACATAGAAGCCTACGATGGAACAACAGACCACAGGTGCGGATAGAAGACTATATATCGCATATACATATGGCCGAGGAGACGATCTCCACGCCATAAAATATCTACCCTCAAGCTCAAAGGGCCAGCCCGTCATTGGCTCAAAAGCCTCCCGAAAAACACTATTGGAAGTTGGGAAGAGCTCGAGCAAGCGTTTAGAGCAAATTTTCAAGGGACTTATGTCCGCCTCCGGATGCGAGATGACCTAAGTCATATAACTCAACAGCCCGGAGAGTCGGTATGAAATTTCGGAACAGGTTCCTTACCAAAAGAACCAAATAGTCGATTGTCCGGACGCCAAGCCTTAGCAGCTTTTAAGCACAATGTCCGAGACGAATGGCTTCCAGACACCTCGGTCAAGAGAAACCGAGGACAATGACCGCATTAACAAGCCTCATGACCCACTTTTTGCTAGAGAGGACAGCTGGTTGGCAAGAAGCAGCACCAGCGACCCAAGTACATCCGAGATAAGAGATGGAAACGGAAAATCACGGCGCAGAAAAGAACATCGCCGGGATAAAGAGAAAAGCCCAAAGAGCACGGCAGTCAACACCGGATTCAAAAGCTCACGGCCGAATAATAAAGCTCAACTCATCAAGGACGACAGCAACGAACTGTCTAACCTACACAAAATTATGGGTCGGCTTTGTCAAATCCACAGTACCCCCGGAAGGCCTGCAAATCACACCCACAGGGATTGTTGGGTTTTCAAACAGTCCGGCCGACTAAACGCCGAACGCAAGGGGCTCGACGCGTCAGCGAAGAAGATAAACCCGCCAAACGAGGCACCGGAAAACAAAAGACTTTCCACAAGGGGTCAAAGCAATAAACTCACTTCATGTGAGGACACGGAAAACAAGTGCGGCACTTTCTAAAAGAGCTTATGCGGTCCGCCCATAAACCATAGAGATTGGATATTAAAACCAATCACTTTCGACCACCGGATTATTCCAAAAGTGTTCGAACATGGGGCGGACTCCCGATATTGAATCCGATAATAGACGGACTACAATTCACAAACGTCCTAATGGACGGAGGCGGTGACTTAAACCTGCTATATTCAAACACAATCCGTCGGATGGGGATAGACCCTACCGAAATTCGACACACCCGCACTTCCTTCAAAGGAGTTACGCCAGCCCTTCGCCAAGTGCACAGGCTCGATATTACTCAAGTCGTGTTCGATCACCGAACAATCTTGACGAGAAAAGTTAATTTTCCATATCGTCCCATTTAAAAGTGAACATAAAGCACTATTGGGACGAAAGGCTTTTGTCCGCTTCAACGCCATACCGCATTACGCGTCTCTTACACTTAAGATGCCCGGTCCACATGGCACCATTTCAGTGCGAGGGTCACTTAAAGACCCCGGATTCGGATAGACGAATCCGGACTCAGCAGGCTAGGGGCTCCCTAGCCGCATACCCTTTCATAAGGGGCTGCGTGCACAACTAACCACGGTTTTCATATAAACCTAGCTTTAATTATTTGCACTTTTTATTTTGCATTATTTTCGCACGAACTGTTTCTAAAACTAAAATGTTCCTCTTTTTCTACAGATGAACAAACGTGCGTACCCGTCCAGGATAACGGCACAACGGAGACACAAAGTGCAGACATGCGGAGGGACCCGTTGCAAGGATTCTTTTCAGATTAAGACCCTACGTAGACCTTTTTATTACTGTCTCTTGTTGTTAATCTCCCTTGGCTTCCTCCTATAGCCAAAGTGGAGCCCGACGCTTTGGCATTGGCCGCGTCGGAAGATAATGCCCGTACCCGGACACAAGGGGTTTAGGGCATAATTCTGCCCGTTATCATAAAGTCCGAACACCTTCGGGAGTGTTCGGCGTCTCAAGTTGGGCATTATATGCATCAGCTCCGAATCATGTCTTTGGTCAAATGTTGGGTTTGCCCGGCTCCCGTGTTTTGCTGCCTTACGTTCCATATTACCCGGCTAACGCGGCACCAGGAGAACTACTGCGATTGTGCCTCCCGCTGTTAATTTGGCGGCGCCTCGATGAAAGCGATCGCTGTCATGATATAGCGAGAGTTTGGTCACCACTTGATCGACCACGGAATGTTTAGAATTCCGCTTTGATGAAGGGCGCTTCGGTCGGACACATCGCACTTCGAATCCGGAGATGTGCGGTGTCATTAGGGGCTATATCGTAGCCCCACCCTCGAGCTCCATTGGTTAAGTGAAAGAGATAAAGCACTATAGTCCGGATTGCCTCGTTAACTCGCTACCACCTCCTTATAACAGACCGAGGCGTCGGATTAAAGTGTGAAAAAGCACTATTTTGCGAACACCCCAAAGACCTTGTGCTAGGGGCTGAAGCGAAGATCGCATCTTTCGGGTTATACACAAGTATCATAAGCGGCCGCACAGAGAAGTTTTACTACTTGGAAGCACAAGTATAAAAAGCATTCATACTATAATCATTGATATACAAGTTAATGCGTTCAATTGAGCGTTACATTCTTTGAGCATCGCGACTCTATTATCTGAAGCGCCGTGCATAACTTCCCGAAATAATGCTCGGCAGAAGCTGGTTCCCATCCGAACCTCGGGCAAGAACGGCGGTGGCATCCATCTCCGGACATCGCGCCTTTACGGGCGAGCCATCTGCGGCCCTCGAGGCAAGCCGACCGCTTCATCTCCTTGATATGCGGCACCGCCCAAGGAACTGCTGCGATGGTCAAATAGCTCGTCGCCTTGGACCTCTCTCGCCACACATGGGCCACGATGTCGATCATAGCCAGCCGGACGGTCTACTCGATTCGGCCCATTCGCCAACCTGCAGCGACAGAGGAAGAGGGCGATCCGGACCGTGGAATTGAGTCAATATAACTCTTCCACCTCGTGATCCCCCGGCTCCGGAAGTGCTTAACGGCGTCGGCCGCACTCGCAGCCAAGTACATATAAGGATCCTCTGAACTCCTTGCCGCTCAAATTTAGTGTACTTGGCATCCATAAACCGGCGACGCATAAGCGGCTTGCCACCGTGATTTCTCGGCTTAGCGCAGCTCCTCCTTCATAGCCGCATTGCGAACGGGCATCCTTGGCTTCGGCGGTGGCCTTCTTGAGTCTTCCGCTCCGATAGGTGCTCCTTTTCAAGAGCCTCGCTACGGTCGGTAGCATCCTTTAAACTCTTGGCCAATTCAGCCACCTCCGCCCTGCTTCGGCAGTGCGCAGCCTTTTCGGCCTTCAACTCTTCGGCCGCCCTCGCGGCAGCCGCATCACTCCTTCGGGCCTGCTCCTTAGCTTGTGCAAGCTCGGCCCGAAGTCTCTCCACAGCAGCAGCACTGTCTGCATAAACAGCATATAACTTATCAAGAGGAGGGCTTTAACCCACTCAATAAAGCGGCTACGGAGAATTTATTTACCTTGCGACTCGTCAAGTCGCTGATTGACAAGTGCGATGTCAGCATCTGCCATGTCCAGTTGCCGACTCAATTCGGCAAACCGATCGATCGGCTGGCCTCCGGACTATCCGCCACAATGCGAAACGGCGTATTCATTACCCGAGACATTTAGATTTTCGATCCTCGATGCGCTGTCGTCTTCGACAACCTACCGAGTCTCGAGGGCTACTATCTATCTGGCGCATTTTCATATGCACAATGTTAAAAAAACAAAGGTGCGCCATTTTGCATACCTCAAATCCCGCCAAAGAAGCTCATGGCGGCCTCACGCATAATCCGCTTTCGTGCGGACGATATCCTTCAATCACCATACGCATTAACGCACGGTGATCTTAAAATGGGCGCCCTCTCAAGCAAACTCTTGATCCTCCCGGCGGACTCTGGTGGGCGTTGAACTCTTTGGCCCCTCCAGACTCAGGGCGCCCTCGTGGCGACACTTGGGCTCGCTTTGCCTCATCTGGCGGCGCGGCGACGGAGCGTGTCGCTCTCCATCATCTCGGAAGAAGATCCCCGAGGACGAACTCATCTCGAGGCAGCTGCAGATCCGAACTGCGATATAAATATTTCGGTTACCTCTGAAGCATAAGCGAAGGTACTTCCTCATTAAACTTTCTCTTTCATACTCACGGCTCGTTGGAGGCTGGTCCTTGGGCGATGATTGCGCGTCCGGATTCTCTCGGACGCCGGACCCCTGGGGGATTTCTTCCCACGCTTAGGGGCTGGGACCTCCGGATCTTGGAGGCGGTCCTCTTCTCCTTCAAGGGAGGATCTTTGGTTCCCTCCTCCTCGATCGCCCCTTTGGACGGCGTATTAGCTCCTTTATCTCCCCGTCGCCCCCTCTGTGGGTGCAACCTCCAACATTCGACCAGCCACGGGCTCCAAAGGCGGTCTCTGGGGGGGGCGGACACCTTATCAGCCTTGATCGCGCCACCCATTCCTGTAGAGAATAAAAAAGGTCAGGGATGATCTTTTGAAGGGCATCTGAGATAGAACATCCGAGCTTTGAACTACTTACAGTATCCGGGCGATCGCGGCTTAAGCTGCGTCGTCGGCGAATCGGACACGCTACTGCGGTCCAAGAACAACTTGTACATCTCCATGGGTGTCGCGCCCATAAAATGCTGGAGAATCTGAGGTCCCTCGGATTGAACTCCCATAGCGGAGAGGGCGGCGTTTGCGGTGGTAGGAGGTGCCTAACTAGCATGACTTGCATCACCTTGACCAGGCCGATCTCCCTTGTTTGGAGGTCTCGAATCTGGCCCTGCAGTGCGGGCACGTCCTCGGACGGCCCCCCAGTTGAGCCCTTGGTTGACCCACGACACGATTCTTTGTGGAGGTCCCAGGCGGAAGGAGGCGGCGACTTCGCTTGCTGCCCCTTGGAGCGGTGATGTAGAACCACTCCTGCTGCCACAATCCTTGTTCCTCTTGGAAGGAACCTTCGAGCCACGGGGCATTGACCTTCTTGCTTATGGTCGCCCCACCACACTCCGCTTGATGCCCCCTGATCATCTTCGGTTCCACCTTGAATGTTTTCAGCCACAGGCCGAAGTGGGGGATGACGCGGAGGAAGGCTTCGCAGACGATGATAAATGCGGAGATATGGAGGATGGACTCGGAGCCAAGTCGTGGAAGTCCAGCCCGTAGAAGAACAGAGCCCCCTCACGAAAGGATCCGTCGAAGCCCAGCCCCGACGGAGGTGAGATCTTGGCAGCGTATTCGCGGGCTCGAGGCTGGCACGGCCTGCCTGGGGCAGGCAACTGTCTTGAAACCGTAGGCGGTGCTTGGCCTCACGCAACTTCAATATGTCCTCCTCCGTGGCGGAGGAGGGCACCCACCGCCCCGGAGGTCGGGCTGGACATTGCTGTAGATCCGAAGCGCTCGAGTCTGAGCTCTTGGTGTTGGGCTGGGAGCGGAGGAAAGATTCGATGCGAGGTTGAGAGACAAGGACATGCCTTGGTCCTCTTATAAAAGGAAATAATACCAAGGGCCGTCTCCGTGACCGTTTGAGATTCCCCTCGATAGAGGCGTGGCGGCGGAGCGGTTGGGTTACCCGCGCACGTATTGATGAGGATCCCGGAATAAAGGGAACACGATCTACCTTGACGGGGCGTGCCAAGAAACCGCTTCGCTAAGCGTCTTTGGCGGAATAATAAAAACGATTCAAACGAGGGCTTGGCTGCGTTGTGATGTCACGCTGCGTAATACCAGCAGATTGAACTAAGTGTGTATTTTATTCTCTCTACGTTGGAATGTGGAAATTATTTTGCGAGCGGACATTATCCTGGTGTTCATTATCTTCTCCGGATTATTCAAGGGAGGAACCCGCCTTGCAATGCCGAACATTATGCGCCGGACTTATCGCCATTGAAGACTGGTTCGAGGGCTCTTGAGGAGTCTGGACTAGGGGTGTCTGGACAGCGGACTATCAATATCCGCGGGACTCCCGGACTACGAAGATAGAAGATTGAAGACTCGGCTCGTGTCCCAAGGTACTTTACTTGGAGTGGAAGGTAAGCTTGGCAATACGGATATGTAGATCTCCTACCATTGTAACCGACTCTGTGTAACCCTAGCCTCTCCGGTGTCTATATAAACCGGAGGGCTTTAGTCCGTGGACACAACATTACATCTCAACAATCATACCATAGGCTAGCTTCTAGGGTTTAGCCTCATTGATCTCGTGGTAGATCTAATCTTGTACTACCCATATCATCAATATTAATCAAGCGGGGCGTGGGGTATTACCTCCATCGAGAGGGCTGAACACAGGTAAAAACATTGTGTCCCTCGTCTCTGTTACCATCCGCCTAGACGCACAGTTCGGGACCCCCTACCCGAGATCCGCCGGTTTTGACACCGACAAATACCACATCTAATCAAGCCAGTTTGTAATTCCTGATAATATTCTTCTACAGAATTTTTTCCTTGTCTTAAGTGCTGCAATTTTTGAAGTAATTCACGTTGATAATATGGTGGAACCCAACTAGCACGCATAGCAGTTTTCAAAGCAGCCCAAGTAGGCTGGAACAGGATATAATCTACAATGTTCGCACCACCAAACACATGCAAAGCTAGTGAAAGCACAAACAACAGCAGGAACACGTCTCTCCTCAGGATATTGTAAACATGTAAATCGTTATTCAGTTTCTAACTCCCAAGTAAGATATATATCAGGAACATATCTACCCTCAAATGGTGGAATATTCAATTTCAGTTTAGGGAGATGGTCATGATCTTGTACATGAGGGGGAGCCCTAATATTGCCATTATTTGCATGTGGACAACCTGGTGGTTGTGGTGCTGGTGGTTGCACGTAGTTCTGATGTTGATCAACCTCATCCTCATAATCGCCCACATACTCATCATCCTCCTCGGTGCCACCAGCAGCAGTAGCGAGGAGCCAAAGAAGCACCAACAGCGAGTGGCAGCAGCACGAGAATGTTGGCCTGGCTCAATAGGAACACGCTGAGCTCGTCCATACCGATTCGGAAGAGGCGTGTTGTTGTCGTTCAGAGGTGCGATAGGTGCAGCCGGCGGTGGTTGTGGAAAACGCGCGAGCAATTCATCAAACTTGCTATCAAGCTTTGTTTCAAACGTCTTCTCAATGCCATCTATCTTCTCCATGGCCTCGTCAAATCTGTTTAGCACATCTTGCATCTGTCCACTCATCATTTGCTGAAATTTATCATGTATCTGTTTGTTCGTCATGTTCTCCCAGTCAGTCTCGTCGGCTTGTGATCCTGCCATGGTTAGCAGCAATAGAAACACACAAGAATATGATCCTACAGACTACTAACAAGAGGTGGTGGTGGGTGTCACAAATCCGTCAAGCAAATCTCAAATTATTACCGTTCTTACCCAGCAGAAGAGGTGGTGATCGGCAACCGTTGTAATCAAAACTCTCAAAAGCTTGGATAGAGCGATTGCCGGGGAGAGTCAAGCGCACGACGTAGATGTATGTGGAGCTGGGAAGGCTTATAATATGGTAGCAAAAGGGTCAACAATAATCAATTCAGAGATGCAAAGTTGAATAAACACTCAACGACGGTCTTGTGCTGGTCCTAGTCTAGACCGTGCTAGAGGCGCGAGCCTAGAACACTAACAAAATCACGGCGCTGCACGTAAACAAGGGAGGAGCACACACTGAAATTTTTTTTTTTTTTTCACTTTTTTGCACTTTTTTCCTCTTTTTTTTGCTCATAACAAATTTTTTCAAAAAGTCTACAAATGGTCTAAAACTGCCTAGCCGTAATTTTCCGGACTTAGTTTTTTGAAGCTGGAACTATTTTTCTTCTGCGGATGGCTCGGAAGTTCGAGTCCTTCTCATCACGACTCGGAGTATCGCGTGATCTGAAATCGAGAACAATGCAACAATTCTTGGACTCGGACTAGGATTGGTGGCGGAGATGAAAGCGGTGGGGCGCGGATGGTGGCGGAGATGAATCTGGTGAAACTTCGGATGGTGGCGGAGATGAATCTGGTGGAACTTCGGACGGTGGTGGATATATGTTGCGAGTGAACTCGGATTAGGCGTGATGGCGGCGGATATGTGGTGGCGTATATGGATTTGGATTGGCGGTGATGATGCGGTGGTGATATATGGCAGCGGCGGCGTGACAACTCGTGAATGTAACGAAACTCTAAAAGACTAGGCGCTAAGACCAGCAACTTGACACGACGATGCAACCGCAAATTCAACAAAGCAAATACGAGAAAAGATTATGCAAAGGCTCGATTGGTTCGGATGGGATGAACTAACCCTAATTTTTTTTGGCTTTTTCGTGGACAATAGGTATGAAGAACAGACTCGATCTAAACTACGAAAAACTGTAAAATCTCACCGAGCAACCTGGAAATCTGATACCACTTGATAGAGGCGGAGGTGTCCCGATCTTTCGATGAGATGATAACTATCGATTTGGTGAAGATGACTTTGACGATCCGACTACAAACGTGCACGACGTTGCGCCTTAGCAATCGCTAAACCAACTCCGAGAGGTTATTGACCACGCCGAACACGATCAACGACCACGAAGGTCTATTCACGCAAGCAATCGAAGAACAAGCAAGAATATGATAAAAGCAATTTGAATATTGCGAGTATGTATGAAGTATTGATAAAGGTGGGGATCCGTAAGCGGTCTTGGTGCAGTCGTTGGACACAAGCGAAGTACACGAAGTTGCAATGGCTAACTTTAACTAAACAAATCCCAAAGTCTAAGCGGTGCCCTAAGGGCTGTATATATGGAGGAAGAGGGTGAATTTCGTGGCCCTTGGTAGAGGGTGCAGAAACTAACCCTATCTCTTGTTTCCCCACACATACGACTCTAAAATAGCCTATACTTATGTATTTCGAAATTACATGGGTGCGGCCTAATAATAAGGTGACGCACACCTAGAATAGCCTCTGGACGAAATTTATGAAGTGGCATCTTGTATATTTCGTCCAAGGCTTCATGCACTCATTATGGTGGCTTCAAAGTCCTGAAATCATCACTTGTAACTCCGTTCTTATCCCCCTTGCCCATGCCATCATCTCCATGCTTGTTCTTGCTCCAATGTTCATCCTTCTCCAAGCTAGGCCCTTCATTTGTAAGCAAAACAAATGTATCCAATTTAAGCGACATCATATTCTCATGAACATTAGAATCATTACCAAGAAACGAAAGTACACAGTAATTTAGTTGGCGTCTTGTGAGCTCTAGTAATTGGTCCAGTATGTATAACAGCAGGGGCTGTGGGCGTAACAATGGTATTGATGTCCTCATCACTCGGGCCCTCTATGAGAGCAGAAAGATATTTCCTCATGAATATCCAAACATCCCTGCAATGCAAATATTGGATGCTTCAATCAGGTGCTGCAAGATCTGGATGATTTCTGCCTCACCAAAGTATTCGAATTCGAGTATCCTTGGAACAGAGAGATTGTACTTCAGTTCTATGCTACACCGTATATCACTGGTGATGAATCTGACAGCTCCAAATGGATTGTGGAATGGATGTCCGAAGGAAAATGCATTTAATGCACTGCAACGGATTTTGTCTCACACTTCCATTTCCCTCGCTATGAGCATGGCAAAAATGAAATTCGGGTGCACAACATTGATGCCATTTCAGATGAAAGTTTTTAGATGCACTATGGATCAAGAAAAGATTCATGACTACACTGATCCTCCCCGCCCTGAGCATTTAACCTTCAAGAATCAGACGCTATGTCATTTGCTCACTTACACCATTTTCCCTCTGGCCGGGATGAATTCGGACAAGTCCATCTCAGATGTTCTTCGGAACATGATCTATGCAATCTCTGAGCGGTATATCTTCGATGTCGAGGACATGTTTCTACGTATCCTGAAGGATTCTGCTCAACATCCCTTCTGCCTCAAAGTTTTTACCCCATGGATCCAGAAAATTGTTGATCATGTCATGTGCACAGAATATCTAGCGAAGGAAAGTCACAAAAGCTTCATTCCTCCTGTTCACGATACCCTGCAAGTTATGGAAGATATTTCTTCGGGGAAATCGCCTGTGTCTAGCCCTCATGACTATCACAAGCACTTCGATGGGCCACATCTACCTCGGCGCGACCAAAAGACATCGCTTCAACCTCCATTGCAACTTGAAGTTAGTTTGCGTGATCAACAACTGTTGTTGCAGAATATCACTGAGGATCGCCACAAAAAAGAACACTTCGCCGCCGAGCTGAATGCTACCAACAATCGAGTCAGAATCATGCATCTGATTGCGGATGAAAACAATAAGAGGCTGATAGAGGCGGGGGTGTCCCGATCTTTCGATGAGATGATAACTATTGATTTGGTGGAGACGACTTTGACGATCCGACTACAAATGGGTATGACGTTGCGTCTTAGCAATCGCTAAACCAACTCCGAGAGGTTATTGACCACGCCGGAGCACAATCAACCTGACCACGAAGGTCTATTCCTGCAAGCAATCGAAGAACAAGCAAGAATATGATAAAAGCACTCTGAATATTGCGAGTATATATGAAGTATTGATAAAGGTGGGGATCCGTAAGCGGTCTTGGTCTGGTCGTTGGACACAAACGAAGTACACGAAGTTGCAATGGCTAACTTTTAACTAAACAAATCCCAAGCAAAAAGCCACTAGATGGATCTACTTATATAGGAGTAAGGGGTGGAGGTCAAGGAGGTGGGAGGACGTTCCAAGGCAGCTTAAAAGTAACCCTAGGGCGTACAAGGCTCATGGGCCCAATTGGAGGTGATGCAATACATTTGGACTTGTTGTTTGACTCAGATTCTGCTGCAGCGTTAGATTGTTTCGTCGATATCTGAATGCTCCGGACGAATTTGAAGGTGAATCTAATTGGGTTGGAAAGAGCACGAAATCTACTTTCCAACAAAAGAAGAATCACCCAATTCGGAGTCCGTATGAAAAAGTTGTTGGCGTTTTGAGTTAGGTATGTCTATGCAGTCCGAATCTGAATCCAGAACGTGAGAGAGTTGAACTCTATCTTCTCTTGGCCCAAAAGGTGACGTGAGAGGACTTTTTCAACAGAACATAAACTTCTTCTTTTCCCTTATCTTCATATATGGATTGTACAAATGTCCCATAGACCTGCAGTTAGACAAAACACAAAAGTGTGTGAAGTATTTTTGTTCTGGATAACATAAATAGATTATTGAATAGTTTGCACTAGAAATCACCTGACAAATATGCATGTATGCAATATTTTTGGTCTTATCCAAGGTAGTCATGTCCTCATCATCCTCCTCTTCTTGAAAACAAAGCCGTCCTCGGCGTTGCTTAATCTGAAATGTGGCTAACAAAAGAGACAAGGTGTACATGTTGTATATGTATATGTCATCCATTTTTACTTCCCTTGTTTTTTGCACATATGACACATGTATATATGAGGAACCTTCATAGACTATATAATATAAAGCCAAAATATTATCATAAGTAAAAAGTATGAAAATATTGCAACTCAGTTTGCACATATAAGTGAAGCTCTTATTCATATCAAAAGATTGGCAATATTCATCATTAAACCATCCCAACATTGGTGAATAAAGCTTACGTGCATCAAATTTACACGCTACAACATCAAAATGATTAAACAATGGCACAATTATTTTAAAATGTATTTGATCCAAATCTGATTTATTTCCTGATTCACATGGTTCTTTGACATCAACAGTTAATTCAATGGGCGCACTCAAAATTGTTGGTATTTTAGTTGTTTGATCACATGATGCATTCATGATAGTAACATGATTCTCTAAAATAGGTGGCATGCTTAAATCAACAGGTAACTCAACACATGATGTATTTAAGTTAATTAGGGGTGCATCATTCTCATGTGAATTTATATCATCAATACCTTTACTATTACCTTGTCACAAAGACGTAGCTGATGTAGGTAAGGACAATAACAATGTACCATACACTTGAGATGATGTCACACTAACAATATAAGGTGTGGCTGCTCTAGTAGGTGCAACGGTGGAGGAATCAACCGATGTTAGTGAGCATGAATTGGAATAGTAGTTGTTGTAGTCACCCAATGTATCCTCCTGTAACTGTCTCTCAAAGGTACAAGCACGAACATACATACCAGTAATGCAACAAGGAATATACCGAAATCTTGCCTGAATATCATGGTTCAAACCACCAAAAAATCTATTCAGTGTATCATCCTCAGATTCTTCTATGTCACAATGATGCATATAAGATTTGAACTCTTGGTAGTAAGCATGAACAATGTTGTTGCCTTGTTTAAATTGTTCAAATTTGCGAAGCAATTCACGACGATAGTAAGGAGGGAAAAATTGTTGTCTCATTACATGTTTCAAATCTTTCCAAGTTGTGGTGTCGCGGCCGATGGGTGGCGCGGCACCTATGGGGCCGGGGCCCCTTCGTGTGTTGGTACGGGGCGGAGGCTGCGCGGAGAGCAGATCGAGGCGATGCACGCGGGGGATTTTTACCCAGCTTCGGGCCGCGATGGTCGCGTAAAACCCTACTGCTGCATTGTGTTGTATTTGATCTTGCTCAAGAATGCGAGCAAAACGGTGGAGTGGTGTGTGAAACTCTCGCGAGAGTAGCTAGTCGCGGAACCTCCTCTACGTTGTGCATGGGCCTCCTTTTATAGGGCAAGGGGTCACCGACAGGTGTCAGCGTGAGGTAGAGGGTAAAACGTAAAAGGGGTGGTAGTTGGAGCAGTCGGGAACAAAGGCAGCTACAAAGGTGCTTTCTACCTACTTTTGACAGAGGGGACAAGGGCATTAAATGCCCGTCGCCGTCGCCCAAAAGCTCCGCCATTGCGTCTTTTCTCGCCACGGCGGCGGCCACCACCGTGGAGTGCCACCGCATTCTTCATGCAAGCCTGACCACCCGCCACGCGTCTCTGGAGAAGGCCGGAGGCGACGTGGGCAAATGAGCTGGAGTCGGGCACGTAGCATAGCTCTCCCGGCAAGCACCTTGCCGGGCCTTGATCTTGCCGGGCCCGGGCTTGTCGGGCTCTGTGACTTGCCGCCCCGGGTCCTCGCCCAGGCTGCAGCGGGCGCCGAGGCGTGTCTTCTGTGATGTGATCTTCTGGTCCTCCCGACGAGCTCCTCTCGCCGGGGATCTGCAGGAGTAATGTAGCCTTGAGCCTGGAATGGCCTTCCCGGCAAGCTCCTCTTGCCGGGGCCTTGAGTTTCTATCTTATATACTTTGTTCTTGAACGGCTTGGTGTGGGGCGGAGATGGTCTCCGGCAAGCATTTGATGGATCTGGTTGCGGGGAGCTGGGGCTGCCCGTGCACAAGTTGGGGTCTTGAGGTACCCCTACCTTAGTACACCGACAGAGCCCCGGGCTGGGCCATACACGTGCCGAAGCGCTGTTGGGCCAGGCCCAAGGCAATCTGCAGGGCGCGCTGAAGCCTCTGGCGCCTCGAATCTGCTGCCGCATCTGTCGTCTCCCCTCCCAACGGCACGCGTTGATTGCGGCGTCGTGGGAGGAGTGGGCGGCGCATGCGGCCTTTAAGGCACCCACCCCGTGACCGTGGCGCAGAGCGGGGTCGCTTCACCTGTCGCTCCGGCTCTCCGGGCACGCGTTCCCCATGCCCGTCACCTTGCGCAGCTCCTGGGGCACGGCGGCGCCACCGCCACGCCCCCCTAGTCGCTCCTTTCGCCCTTCCCCGACAAGCTCTTCTTGCCGGGGTCTTCTCTCCCCGGCAAGCCTATCTTGCCGGGGCTCCTAACCTACCTCCCGAACTCTGAGCAGAGAAAGCAGAGAGGGATCACGGGCACCTCATCTTCTTAATTTGTAAGCCCTCGGGCGTTAGCTGCATTCAAGAACTTGTAATCCTCTCTATCATGTTTTCATCCTCCATGGACTTGTACTAAATTGAATGTTTTTAATGAAAAGAGGGAAAGCTTGCGGATGAGTCTTTTACTTGATGCGTGCCTTGTGTGTTCTTACGCTATCGGGGAGCTTGCAGGCGAACACGCTTAGCGACATGGGACAGCCCGCTGGTGGTGTCACTCCCGGCAAGCAACCTTGTCGGGCGATTCTGACGCCTATCTTGCTTTGGCGAGCTCGGAAGCAAGATAGAGTGCAGCGCACACTTGGGTTTGTTGGCGGACTCGAAACAAACCAAATGCATATCGGGTCACGACTTCGGTTCCTCCACGCACGAGTTTTACAAGACGCGATCGTTCAAAGACGCAGTCCCGCATCTCCCGGTCCATGAGAGGATGCATGATGAGGGATGAAAAACTTATCTGAAATCGCAGCCCCCGGCGACACTAGCTCGCCGGAGACGAATCTCGATGCTCGCAGCCCCCAGCGAGGCTGGCTCGCCGAAGAAGAACCTTGGCATCCGCAGCCCCCGGCGACCCTGACTCGCCGGGCCCCAGGCGCGGGTGCGATCTTTTGGTTCCTTCTTGTTGCTGCAATTTTAGCCATGAAAATAGCTGAGGTAGATATGCAATTGCTCAACGCACATGTATGTGTATGTGTATATAAATCTTGGCTAAGCAATGCGATGTCGGGCTTTGTCCTTCGTATGTTTGTACTCTACGCTCTTGGGGAGCTTGCCGGGGCGGACACGCTTAGTGACCGCGGGACAGCCCGCTGGTGGCGTCGCCTCCGGCAAGCAACCTTGTCGGGCCAGTTGCGACGCTTAACTTGCTGAGCGTGGCTCGGAAGCAAGATAAGGTGCTGCAGCACACTTGTGTTTGTTGAGCGGACTCGGAAACAAAACAAATGCAATCGGGCCACGACTTGGCTCCTCTTGCGCCCAAGTCTCTCATACGGACTGACGTTTCACGGCATGCCTCGCCACGTTATACCCTCGCCCTACACCCTTTGCGTGCTTTCACCCTCGCTTCTAGGTAACTTGCGGTGCTCAACACGCTTCTGAGTGCGGAGCGTCGGCAGCCCGCTTGGCTGGTGTCGCCTCCGGCAAGCAACCTTGCCGCGTCGCCGCGACGCACTTAACTTGGCCGGCAGGCTCGAACGAAGCAGGCCTTGGCTGGTCGCGCTTACTCTAACTCGTTGGCGTGTTGAAGCGAAGTAAGGGTGCGACCATCCACAAGCTCCTCCGCGCCTGAGTTTCGCGCAAAGGGCGAATCGCGAGGGGTATAACATATAAAAGTATGAAATTAAAAGAGTGCTCGCACGAAGGCTCGGCGACTTAGCTTTTCTTTTTCTTTGCGCTTTCGCTGGTGGAGCTCAATGGTGTGTCCATGGCGGTGGCGCGGCGCTCGGGAGGCGCGCTTGCGGGGCGAGCACCAAAGCTGTCCTCACCGGGCTTCTTGCGCTCGAGGAGGTGCGCTTGTCGGTGGAGCACAGAGCCGTCCTTGCGGACTTAGAGCTCGATAAGCGCGTCTTTCGGCGACATCGTAACGCTCAAGGATAGGCGCTTGCGGGGCCGAGGGGAGCGGGAGCAAGCGGTGCGAGGGCGGATACACTCGGGTCCCTAATAATGTTAGGGGAGCGAAATCTGCCTCGACCTCTTTCGCTTTGCTCATGCATGGACAGCAGTCCAGGCGTCCCCGCGAACCCCTTTGCTCTTGCCCGGTGGCGGATACCACCTTCTCGCGGTATGGCGCCGCTGGGCCGCTATATGCTGGAGTGGACACGGATCTACGGAGGCTGGGGCGCGGTCCTCCGTCCTGTCCTTGGATCCGGTGGCACCGCGAGCGCCCTCGCCGGTGTCCACCCTTCCATCGGCGTCTCCCCCGCCCGCCGTTGGCTCCGGTGGCGGCGTGGAAGACGGAGATGGGTCTGCGACCCTCGAAGCTCTCGTCTTCGGGGCCATGACGCAGTTGTCGATGAAGCTGCTGACGAAGCTGGAGAGGTTGATGAAGAGTGCTGGCGCGCGAACGCCGGATCAGGTTCGCATAACCTCGGCGCCCCTACAGGCGCGCCGAGATGTCGCGCCGATGGGTGGCGCGGCACCTATGGGGCAGGGCCCTTCGTGTGTTGATGCAGGCGGAGGCTGCGCGAGAGCGATCGAGGCGATGCACGCGGGGGATTTTTACCCAGCTTCGGGCCGCGATGGTCGCGTAAAACCCTACTGCTGCATTGTGTTGTATTTGATCTTGCTCAAGAATGCGAGCAAAACGGTGGAGTGGTGTGTGAAACTCTCGCGAGAGTAGCTAGTCGCGGAACCTCCTCTACGTTGTGCATGGGCCTCCTTTTATAGGGCAAGGGGTCACCGACAGGTGTCAACGTGAGGTAGAGGGGTAAAAACGTAAAAGGGGTGGTAGTTGGAACAGTGCGGGAACAGTGCAGCTACAGTGCTTTCTACCTACTTTTGACAGAGGGGGACAAGGGCATTAAATGCCCGTCGCCGTCGCCCCAAAAGCTCCCGCCATTGCGTCTTTTCTCGCCACGGCGCGGTTACCACCGTGGAGTGCCACCGCATTCTTCATGCAGCCTGACCACCCGCCACGCGTCTCGGAGAAGGCCGGAGGCGACGCGTGGGCAAATGAGCTGGAGTCGCGGCACGTAGCATAGCTCTCCCGGCAAGCACCTTGCCGGGGCCTTGATCTTGCTGGGCCCGGGGGCTTGTCGGGCTCTGTGACTTGCCGCCCCCCGGGTCCTCGCCAGGGCGCGCGCGGGGCGCCGAGGCGTGTCTTCTGTGATGTGATCTTCTGGTCCTCCCGACGAGCTCCTCTCGCCGGGGATCTGCAGGAGTAATGTAGCCTTGAGCCTGGAATGGCCTTCCCGGCAAGCTCCTCTTGCCGGGGCCTTGAGTTTCTATCTTATATACTTTGTTCTTGAACGGCTTGGTGTGGGGCGGAGATGGTCTCCGGCAAGCATTTGATGGATCTGGTTGCGGGGAGCTGGGGCTGCCCGTGCACAAGTTGGGGTACTGAGGTACCCCTACCTTAGTACACCGACATGTGGGTTGGTTATCAATGTTTTTCTTACAATGCACACTCCACCAAACAGAAGCAAAACCAGTAAATGCTCTAGTGGCAGCTCATACTCACTCAAGTTCAGAAAAGTCATGGTGACTAAAAACTTGTTCTACTTCAAGATCCCAAGCTAGATAAATAGCAGGATTAAATCTACCCTCAAATGACGGTAAAGAGATAACCTAGCCATGTGCTCGTATGTGTTGTCCCAACTCTCGTGATGGTGAAGATGTGTTCGTCGTCCAAGAACTTCTATCTCCGGAACCTGTCATGATTAGTAGAAACAAGAAACAAAATTTGAGAATAATGTTCCTATGAACTACTAGGATGTGGTTGTAACGTGCTCACAGTAAAGCAAATAGCAATATTTTACAAGTTCTTACCATGCGACAGGTGGTGACAGGCAACCAGCGGTGTCAAATAACTCTAAAGATTGTGTAAAGCGATTGCCAGGGGAACGTACATATACACGGTGTAGAAATATGTGGAGCTGGGTTGGCTATATATGGTAGCAAAAAATTAGCAATAATCAATTCAAAGATGCAATGTTGAATAAACGCTCAACGATGGTACTGTGCTGGTCCTAGGCTAGACCGGACTAGAGACGCGAGCCTAGAACACTAATGAGGTCACGACGTAGCACAACTAGCATCAATGAAGGATACTAAGTAGCTCTGGACAGTAAGATATAAGTGAAGATCACAACGGTAGTAAAGATAATGATGAAAAACAACTGCCAAGCAGGATATACAACAACTCTCTCTCCAACTTTCCTCTTGAAAAGTTTGAGCCAATTTTGTGATAATTTTTTCAAAGAATGCTACTAACTTAAGCTTTCCAATGAAAAAAGAATCCCTCAATTCCGAGTTGATATGAGGAGTCAAAAAATTCTAAAATTGGCTTGAAAAACTAGAATAAGCTGTGTTCGCGAACTTCGGAGGGCAAAAAGACCTATTTATAAGCCTATTTTGAGGTGCCAAATATGGAACTAGTTTCTGCAGCTATTTAGATGCGGCTCATCGCTAGCTCTCATTTGAGTACTCGCGGAGCCAAAACGGACTTCGTATGAGAAAGTTATGCATGTTTTACTGAACAGTGCACAAAACAGATTCCAATCCGAATTCAACTACTAGATTGAGTCTAGATAGATCCGAATTTTGTTTTTTTTCTTCTCTCTTTTTTCCCTCACACCTTTTTTCTATTTCTTTCTCTTTTTTTCTCAGACTTTTTTTTACTTTTTTTCTCTCTTTTTTTTCTCTATCTTTTTTTCTCCCTCTTTCCAAGACAAACTAGATAAGATGCAGATTGGATCAGGCGAAGATGTGAATGACCTCAACTATGATTATGACAATGAACAGTGCATAGCACGTGATGGAAATTGATGGATGGGATGGTGGACAGTGGAAGGGATAATGATGCAGCGGCGGCGTGACTAATGTGAACAGAACTCAAAACTCTAAAGGACTAGACGCTAAGACCAGCAACTTGACACGACGATGCAACCGCAAATTCAACAAAGCAAATACAGAAAAGGTTATGCAAATGCTCAGATTGGTTCGGATAGGATGAACTAATCCTAATTTTTTTGGCTTTTTCATGGACTATAGACATGAAGAAACAAACTCGATCTAAACTATGAAAACCTGTAAAATCTCACCGAGCAACCCGAAAATCTGATACCACTTGATAGAGGCGGGGGTGTCCCGATCTTTCGATGAGATGATAACTATCGATTTGGTGGAGACGACTTTGACGATCCGACTACAAACATGCACGATGTTACGCCTTAGCAATCGCTAAACCAACTCCGAGAGGTTATTGACCACGCCGGAGCACAATCAACCTGACCACGAAGGTCTATTCCTGCAAGCAATCAAAGAACAAGCAAGAATATGATAAAAGCAACCTGAATATTGCGAGTATATATGAATTATTGATAAAGGTGGGGATCCTTAAGCGGTCTTGGTCTGGTCGTTGGACACAAACGAAGTACACGAAGTTGCAATGGCTAACTTTTAACTAAACAAATCCCAAGCAAAAAGCTAGTAGATGGATCTACTTATATAGGAGTAAGGGGTGGAGGCCAAAGAGGTGGGAGGACATCCCAAGGCAGCTTAAAAGTAACCCTAGGGCGTACAAGGCTCATGGGCCCAATTGGAGGTGATGCAACACCTTTGGACTTGTTATTTGACTCCGATTCTGCTGCAGCGTCAGATTGTTTCATCGATATATCAATGCTCCGGACGAATTTGAAGGTGAATCCAATTGTGTTGGAAAGAGCACAAAATCTACTTTCCAAGAAAAAAGAATCACCCAATTCCGAGTCCGTATGAAAAAGTTGTTGGCATTTTGAGTCAGGTATGTCTATGCAGTCCAAATCTGAATCCAGAACATGAGAGAGTTGGACTCTATCTTCTCTTGGCCCAAAAGGGACGTGAGAGGAATTTTTTAACAAAACCTAAACTTCTCCTTTTCCCTTATCTTCATATGTGGATTATACAAATGTCTCATACACCTGCAATTAGACAAAACACAAAAGTGTGTGAAGTATTTTTGTTCTGGATAACATAAATAGATTATTGAATAGTTTGCACTAGAAACCACCTGACAAATATGCATGTATGCAATATTTTTGGTCTTATCCAACGTAGTCATGTCCTCATCAGAGGCTCTGGAAATTGCTTTGCAAGTTCTTTACCGAGAAACAACTCATCAATGTCAATCGCCAAGAGCTCTATGATTACATTGACAAAGGCTTCACTATCAACGATTTCCAAGAACGGAGTACACCTCCTCTACCTGGTCGGGAGACAACCACAGATCTTCTACATCTCAAGCTTCAAAAATTAGTTGAAGAATCTAAAGCCAGCTCACCGACAAAGAAACCTACCGAAGGTAATGTGCTCCCTCGTGTTCCTCAAGTGGATCATCCCAATATACCCTTGTCTTCTCAGCCTCAAGCTGTTATTCCCGAAGGAAATTCACTGTTGCTGAAGCCGAAGCTGATCCAGTCACTTCCGAAGGTGAGATCTCATTAGACAGTTCTTCGAGAGATGCCGGCGAGTGAATCAAGTTATGCGCTTTTGCACTCATGTTATTCGTCACCTTTTTGACACTCATTGACCAAAAGGGGGAGAATTACATCGAGTCTCGATAGATTTGCTTTCTATGGTTTGTTTATGTGCATATTTGAAACTTATGGCTTGAAGATTATCTGCTATACGATGTAAAACTTCTATGCTGTAATGTTAATAACCCCGCCTGTTGCACTATTTCTTTCGAAGCATTTGTTTTGTAGGTGGGATTATTATTGGACGTTATGAAAGATTGCACTACAATCTCAACGGATTATATGTCATTAGTGCAAATCATTAACTCGAATGATTAAAATTTCCTCTGTATACCTTAATAGATTGTTGGTGCAATAATTTGCCTCCTTATGTTTTGGAGTTTGTTGACATAAGCAGTATGGGACTTATGTGTTTGCTAGTGCATATAGAGTAACAGGTCCCTGGAATCAAGAGGAGTTTGATTCAAACGACGAAGATAATCCCCTGCATAGCAGTGAAGGTTATCACCAAAGATTATGATAACAAGAGTGACCCCTCAAAAATTGCTGACGTGAAGCAATTGGTTCGGTGCGTGTCCAAAGGAAGTGACTGCAACCGAGGAGTTTGAAGACGAAGTGAAGACATAGCATTTATTTCGTTGTTTCTCTTCCCTTTGTTGAGTCACAGGACCACTATACTATTAAGAGTGGTCTAGCGTTCGAAACTTTGATTCTCTGATGCTAAACCGAAATCCTATGAAAGTTGCGAGAGAAATCTCTTTTTGTTCCGAGCAAATACTTACCAGCAAGAGACTGTGATCTTCTTCGCTACGAGAGATTTGTCTCTGACCGAGGAGTTAGCATTACCTGTTCCTCAAGTAATGTTACTATTGCTCTTTGAAATCCGACCGTTGAGAATGTGCCGGTTGGCCATTGGCTGGACCTTGTGTCTAGATTGGTCATTTCCCACTAGGGAAGGATGCGGCTGTAAATAGCCACCGCGCACCGGCGTTGTCCGGTGGCTGCTCTGTTTGATTGTGAGAAGATTGTTGAGCAACCCTCTTTCTAGAGTGATTTGAGTTTAAAATCCACCCAGAGAAAACCCTAGAGCCAAAAAATTAGATAGTGGTACAACATCACTCGAATCTAAGTCCAGTACGCTCCGCCTATTACTCTTGAGAGCTGCAAACTCTCTAGATGGTTAGGTGTCAATTTGTTCATAGACCAAGAGTGATTGTGGTTCTCGAAGAAGAAGTCTGTAAAGTTTCGGAGATCGCCTCAAGTATCTACCACAAGTGATTGGCATTGGTTGACGAACCAATTGTCAAGGAGAATAGGGCAAATAGAGATTATCTTCTGTGTTAAGTCATAATCCCTCCAACTAGATGTAGTGATGTGGAGCATCCCTAGGTCATCCCCATGGACCTACCATCGTCTTACCAAGTGCGAAGAGGACCTATGACACGAGCACGAGCTAGAGATCTCGAGACCGAGGTGACATCTCTCCTTAGTGATATTCTGTAGGACCTTGAAGTATGTCTAGAGGGGGCGGGGGGTGATTAGACTACTTGACCAATTAAAAACTTAACCTTTTCCCAATTTTAGACTTTGGCAAATTTTAGCTATCTTTGGACACGTCAAGTAATCTTCACACAATTCAAGCAAGCATGCAAAGTATATGAGCAGCGGAAATTAAAGCATGCAACTTGCAAGAATGTAAAGGGAAGGGTTTGGAGGATTCAAACGCAATTGGAGACACAGATGTTTTTGGCGTGGTTCCGATAGGTGGTGCTATCGTACATCCACGTTGATGGAGACTTCAACCCACGAAGGGTAACGGTTGCGCGATTCCACGGAGGGCTCCACCCACGAAGGGTCCACGAAGAAGCAACCTTGTCTATCCCACCATGGCCGTTGCCCACGAAGGACTTGCCTCACTAGCGGTAGATCTTCATGAAGTAGGCGATCTCCTTGCCCTTACAAACTCCTTGGTTCAACTCCACAATCTTGTCGGAGGCTCCCAAGTGACACCTAGCCAATCTAGGAGACACCACTCTCCAAGAAGTAACAAATGGTGCGTTGATGATGAACTCCTTGCTCTTGTGCTTCAAATGATAGTCTCCCCAACACTCAACTCTCTCTCATAGGATTTGGATCTAGTGGAAAGAAGGTTTGAGTGGAAAGCAACTTGGGGAAGGCTAGAGATCAAGATTCATATGGTAGGAATGGAATATCTTGGCCTCAACACATGAGTAGGTGGTTCTCTCTCAGAAATGGTAAGTTGGAAGTGTAGGTTTGTTCTGATGTCTCTCTCCACGAATGAAGAGGAGGTGGAGGGGTATATATAGCCTCCACACAAAATCTAACCGTTACACACAACTTGCCAAACTCGGTGGGATCAAATTGGTAAACTCGGCCGGACCGATTCAGCAAATCTAGTGACCGTTAGGATTTTCGGTGGGACCGACATGCAACTCGGTAGGACCGATATGGTTAGGGTTAGGGCATAACGTAATCTCGGTGAGACTGATTACACAAACTGGGTGAGACCGATTTTGGTAATAACCAGAGAGTTGGTCAGGCAAACTCGGTGGGACCGATTCGCTCATTTCGGTGAGACCGAAATGTTACGAAAGGGAAACAGGGAGTTTACATTGCAATCTCGGTGGGACCAATCGCTCACTTCGGTTAGACCAAAACGTTACGAAGGGAAACAGACAGATTGCAATCCCATCTCGGTGAGACCGAGATCCCTATCGGTGAGACCGATTTGCCTAGGGTTTGTGGCAGTGGCTATGACATTTGAACTCGGTGGCGCCGGATAGAAAGAATCGGTATGGCCGAGTTTGACTTTGGGTTTAGGTCATATGTGGATGTGAGAAAGTAGTTGAGGGTTTTGGAGCATATCACTAAGCACTTGAAGCAAGAGGCTCATTAAGCAACACCTCATCCCTCCTTGATAGTATTGGCTTTTCCTATAGACTCAATGTGATCTTGGATCACTAAAATGTAAAATGAAGAGTCTTGAGCTTTTGAGCTTGAGCCAATCCTTTGTCCTTAGTATTTTGAGGGATCCACTTTCATCATCCATGCCATGCCATTCATTGAGCTTTCCTGAAATATTAGTCTTCGAATAGCATTAGCTCAATGAGCTATATGTTGTTATGAATTACCAAAACCACCTAGGGATAGTTGCACTTTCATATTCCATATGATCCGCTCGAGAGATGGCTACTACCTAAGTCTGGAATGTTGTGCATAATCAGGTACCAAGAAGACCCTCTCAAAGATGCACGTGAAGTCACACAAGTACTCAAGTTCACGGATGAAGAGAACCAATGGAAGGAACCGAGAACAGCTCCCAGGACCCAGACATCCTGCCGTGACCCGGACATCCGGCCCCTGGAGGAGTCGCCGGCAGCAACGAGCCAGAGGCCAAGTCTATAGGGCTCGGACATCCGGCGGCCAGCCCGAACATCCAGCTCCCCGGCCCGGAAATTCGGCGCCTAGCCCGGATATCCGGACAAGCTAACCCGAAAGCAATAGAACCATCCCCCAACATCCCGAACGTCCGGTCCCTCGTGAAGTCCCAGATATCCGGCCCGACGCTCGGACATCCGGACCAGCCCTATCCATAGAGAATCATGACGGCGCCAGGCCAGCTCAGACATCCGGCCCGACAGCCCGGACATCCGGCGTCTCGTGAACGCCCGGACTTCTGGCCCGACGCCCAGACATCCGGCCTCCCCTATCTGTGTACAGTGTAAGGGCTGAGGCCCATGTACCCCTTCGCCCACTGTCGGTGTCAAAACCGGCGGATCTCGGGTAGGGGGTCCTGAACTCTGCGTCTAAGGCTAATGGTAACAGGAGGAGGGGACACAATGCTTACCCGGATTCAGGCCCTCTCTATGGAGGTAATACCCTACTTCCTGCTTGATTGATCTTGATGAATATGAGTATTACAAGAGTTGATCTACCACGAGATCGTAATGGCTAAACCCTAGAAGTCTAGCCTATGAGGTTATGATGGTTGTGGCTTAAACCCTAGAAGTCTAAAGCCTCCGGCTTATATAGACACCAGGGGGGACTAGGGTTGTACAAAGTCGGTTACAGAGAAAGGAATCTACATATCCGAATTGCCAAGCTTGCCTTCCATGCCAAGGAGAGTCCCATCCAAACACGGGACGAAGTCTTCTATCTTGTATCTTCATAGTCCAACAGTCCAGCTAAAGCATATAGTCTGGCTGTCCGAGGACCCCTTAGTCCAGGACTCCCTCAGTAGCCCCTCAACCAGGCATCAATGATGATGAGTCCGGCGCGCTGAT
Organism: Aegilops speltoides; assembly: GCA_021437245.1. Lineage (NCBI taxonomy): Eukaryota > Viridiplantae > Streptophyta > Magnoliopsida > Poales > Poaceae > Aegilops > Aegilops speltoides. Next base: position 135,555,218 of record CM038141.1, read on the forward strand.
TGTCTTCGACATTGCAAGGCAGTTTCCTTCTCCGAGTACTCCAACATAATCTTTCGAACATAGAAAACGTGTCCAGCTCTGCAAAACAAGTACCACACACAACCGTAGAGAGTATAATATTTCACAAGTCCAATCTGCCGACAACTTTTCTGTTGCATGACATCACGCCACTGCCCGACCATTATTCGAACCATTTTTTTAGCCCGCCGCTCCGTATTTCGAGGTGCGGTTTCACTGGCATGTCTTGTCGAAGCAGAGATCGTGTCCTCTTATCACGAGATTCTCATCAATACGAGCATGGGTAACCCAACCATGCCATCTGCACGGCGCTTGGGGAATAGGCGGATTTTAAGGTGAGCAGGGAGGTGCATGACTTTTACTGCCTTTATAAAGGGATAAGGATTCATCCTCATTCACCCACGCCTTCTCCTTCCTCTTCCCATCCATTCTCAAGCTCCAGCGCCCAAGCTCTTGCCTTCTCCGCCCAAAAAAGCACTCTAGTCATGTCCGGATCCGGAGCCAGAGGCAAGTGTATGGCCTCCTCTGTTAAGAAGGAGGACATCAAGAAGCTCTGGGAGGCCGGGTACCTGGCCAAGGACATCGCTCATCGACTTCCAGCCAAGGGACAGATCGTCCCCACCCCGGGGCCCGAGGAAAGGGTGGTGTTTCTCACCCACTTCGTCCGCGTGCTAGGATTCCCCCTCCACCTATTCGTCCGCGGACTGATGTTTTACTACGGGGTAGACTTCCATGACTTGGCCCCCAACTCCATCATCAACATCTTGGCATTTATTGTTGTGTGCGAGGCCTTCCTCCTCATCCCACCTCACTTCGGCCTATGGCTGAAGACCTTCAATGTGAAGCCAAAGGTGGTGAGCGGTGAAAGGATCGATATAGTTGACTAGAGGGGGTGAATAGGCAACTAACATTTTTTAGCTTTTCTTTACCAAATTAAACTTTGCATCAAAGTAGGTTGTCTAGATATGCAACTAGGTGAGCAACCTATATGATGCAACAACAACAAGTACACAAGCAAGAAAGGGATACAAAACAAATAAGCTTGCACAAGTAAAGGCACGAGATAACCAAGAGTGGAGCCGATGGAGACAAGGATGTGTTACCGAAGTTCCTTCCTTTTGAGGGGAAGTACGTCTCCATTAGAGCGGTGTGGAGGCACAATGCTCCCCAAGAAGCCACTAGGGCCACCGTATTCTCCTCACGCCCTCACACAATGCGAGATGCCATGATTCCACTATTGGTGGCCTTGAAGGCAGCGACCGAACCTTTACAAACAAGGTTGGGGCTATCTCCACAACTTAATTGGAGGCTCCCAACGACATCACGAAGCTTCACTACAATGGAGTATGGCTCTGCGGTGACCTCAACCATCTAGGGTGCTCAAACACCCAATAGTAACAAGATCCGCTAGGGATTAGTGGGGGGAATCAAATTTCTCTTGGTGGAAGTGTAGATCGGGGCCTTCACAACCAATCCCGAGCAAATCAACAAGTTTGATTGGCTAGGGAGGGAGAGCGGGCGAAAATGGAGCTTGGAGCAACAATGGAGCTTTTGGGGGAAGAGGTAAGTCAACTTTGGAGAAGAAGACTCCCTTTTATAGTGTGTGTGTGTGTGGGGGGGGAGGACAATCCAACCGTTACCCCCCAGAACAGCCCCGCAGAGGGCGGTACTACTCCAGGGGGCAGCGGTACTACTGCTAGCCCCAATGGTACTACCGCTCCCCCTCGCGATACTGCCGTGCAGCCAGGGAGGGCAGGCATATGGGCAAGGAATGGACCCAGTCTTGATCTTGCCAGCGGTGGTAGGGCGGTACTCTTGCTCTTGGCGGTACTACCGCTTCTACTGCCGCTGCTTAGTGCCACACAATCTGAAACGAGGGGCGACCCCCTCGAGTCGATGCGGCAGGACCCTGGTACCACAGCGATAGTACGGCTGAGGATCCACAGGCGGTACTGCCGCCTGTGGCTCTTGAGCAGTACTACCACTGGGCACCACGGTACTACCGCTGGGACCAAACCAAAACCCATAGAAGGGGAAGAAAGCCTCCATCGAAGTGGGAAGGCTCAGGGGGTGCAAAACGGATGTGTACGTGTTGATTCCACCCTAGCCTTACCAACAACAGATCCCCTCTTGATAGTACGGTGACTCCTACGAAACATGTCCACCAAAATAGAAACAAAAGAGCTACACCGTCTTGATTAAAACTCCAAGGGGAAGGAATCGTCTCATGCCGAATGATAGATCTATGAAATGCTCAAAGCACACGATTAGTCCGCAAACATGTTGTCATCAATCACCGAAACTACATCGAGAGAGATATGCCTTAACAATCTCCCCCTTTTTTGTGGATTGATGAATGATGACAACAAGGGATTTGCATAAGGATAGAATAAGAATAAAGATATACTTAGAACTACAAAGTATAGACGGGCTCCCCCTGAATGTGTGCACCTAATTAGTAGTGCCTTTGGAATGCAAAGCACACACATTAGGATCAACACCCCCTATCTTTTATAGTCCAACATCCTAAGCATGTGGGTACGTGTGAGCAGGGGATATAACAGAATAAGCAAGAAACTCACAAATTACCAAAGTACTTGATGGACATAGATAATAAAGGATAAGGTCGCATATTTCTCACACCAAATGACTGGAACTTAGGTCTCACAGGCACAAAAACCAAACAAGCAAACGATAGGAGAAAGCAACGACACAACAAACCACAAAGACACACACAAACCACAAATCCCTATACTCTCTCCCCCTTTGGCATCGAGACACCAAAAAGGCAAAGAGCATTGCTACGGCTCCAGGTGATAGCACACTGAGGATCTCGAACATCACATCCCAGCGGGAATGTCTGCATCACCGTCTTCGGTCGGAAACTGCTCGACGTGTGAATCGGTCCACTGGCAGTGCTGCTGAACACACTCCTCCTCATCAGTGATCCTTCCTTCAGATCCGCTGTTAACAGTTGCACCCAACTGATGCATGAGCTCCTTGTGATGGCTGCGGGCCTTCTTCTCAGAGACATGAGACAAGTACTGGCCATGAGACTCCATGCAGAGGAGTTTCTTCATCTTACGCTTAATCTTCTTTGCCCAAGAGGGCTCCACTCCAGAGGGCTCATAATCCTCATCATCAGCAGCCTCAGCCTCGCCCTCGGTATCCACATCAGCAACAGTAGATGGACCTCCATATTTAGGAACCGGGGTGCCCCAATTGTCCTTCTTCCCCAGATGCTTGATCTCATGAGAAACCAATTCTCCAGTTTCCAGCATAACCTTGGGATAGACATGAGCCCAGGCCTTCTCAATGAGCAACATGATAAATGGACCATAGATCGGGCACTTGCGCCCAGACATGGCAGAAAGAAGTTCAGACCACATAACATGAGAGATGTCCAGGGACTCGCCAGTGTTTGTTTCCTTCTCATGCTGGCAGAAGAGTAGCATATCCACCAGATAGGAGTGGACCATATCCGGATTCCCGATACGAGGGAATAGAGTCTCTCGGAAAACACGATGAAGGATGTCCAGAAAGGAAGGCAGCTCATAGGTTACCTTCTCAGTCACGGGGTGCTTCTTCACAGAACAGTAGGGCCAGAGAGCTTGCTTGTGAGTGGAGGTGGTATTGCAGTGAGGACGAAAACCAACTGGAGTCTCAAGCCCGTGATCTTCCACCCCAAGTGTCGGTGTCAAAACCGGCGGATCTCGGGTAGGGGGTCCCGAACTGTGCGTCTAGGCGGATGGTAACAGGAGACAAGGGACACGATGTTTTTACCCAGGTTCGGGCCCTCTCGATGGAGGTAAAACCCTACTCCTGCTTGATTAATACTGATGATATGGGTAGTACAAGAGTAGATCTACCACGAGATCAGAGAGGCTAAACCCTTGAAGCTAGCCTATGGTATGATTGTTGTCCTGTCCTACGGACTAAAACCCTCCGGTTTATATAGGCACCGAAGAGGGTTAGGGTTACACAGAGTCGGTTACAATGGTAGGAGATCTACATATCCGTATCGCCAAGCTTGCCTTCAACGCCAACGAAAGTCACATCCAGACACGGGACGAAGTCTTCAATCTTGTATCTTCATAGTCCAGGAGTCCGGACAAAGGCTATAGTACGGCCATCCGGACACCCCCTAATCTAGGACTCCCTCACCAAGTAACTCCATGAAGGCCTTCCACTTGACAAAGAGCAACTTGCCATTTGTCATCCAAGTCAGAGTCCTTTCTGCATCAGTCCCGATATGAACAGTGTCATAGAATTGAGCCACCAAATCTGCATCAAAGTCCTTGTTGAACTGCATGATTCTAAGGATGTTCAGCTAAGAGCACATCTGAAGGGCTTCACCAAAGTACTCAGGGTCCTTCTCCATAGCATCCGTATCGATGGAGTGCACATCAACATAGAGATTCTTCTTGGCCTTGATAACATCAAAGAAGATGGCAAACTGAAAATGATTCCAGAACCAACGGTTGACCAAAGTGGGTTCTTGGTCTTCCGCATAGGTGTTGCGGCGATGCCTTTCCCAGAACTCCTTGGCAGTCATTTCAGCCATAGTCTTGCCCCTCGGCTTCGGCTTGTTGGCAGACTTCTTGTTGAGTTGAGGCAGAGGATGGGAACTTGATGAAGCACCCGCTGCCTCAGAGGTGCGGTAGCGCTTTGACGTTGAATGTCCGGGGTTGACACGGTGGGCTTTCTGCTCAGGGTGTTCATCACCTAGAACCAAACACGCGAGCAAAAGAAACAACACGAAAGAAAGTGCATAAGCCTCCAAACAAAGCAACATGGATAAAAAAATGGTAGGACAATGATGGAATTGGGCATCTAGCGGTAGTACCGCGGCCCAACCGCGGCAGTACCGCTTGAGCGGTAGTACCACTCTAGATGAGCGGTAGTACCGCTCTAGATGGGGAACAGAGGTTCCCTACTGCCGTGGACAGATCCGGCACTACCGGTGATGCCAAATTCAAAAATAAACCTACCAAACTCCAATCCAACAGGCCTAGAACCCATCTCCATCCAACTCAAGCCTCGACTTAGCCAGAAATCGAGAAACACAATGCCTATTGCCCCTAACAACTAGATGCAAGATCTAGGCAAAAATAGAGCGGGAACGGGGCAATACCGGCATCCATGGCAAGAGGACGCGGTGGGGATCGACTCCACCGGAGGAACTGGAGAGAGGCGGCACGAAGACGGCGGCTGACCGAAGCCCTCCTACGGCGAGGCGTCGCTAGAGCGACGGAGAAGATGAGCGAGTGGGGCAAATGGGTATGGGGGAGAAAAGCAACTCCCCCTGCCTGAACATAACCCCCCACGCCCGCCCCGGAGCTGTAGTACCACTTGGAGTGGGCGGTAGTACCGCTTGAAGAAAATCAGCAGTAGTACTGCGCACCCAGCGGTAGTACCGCTCAGCTGCAGGAAAACTGGCTCAAAAGCTTAGCTCAAGAAAAAGAAAAACGACTATAATGAGAGCAAACACAAACACAAACACCAACACAAAGAGGACGAGAACCACACTCCTCTCCAAGAGAGGGCGGTGGCCTAGGCCACCTATGTTTGAGTCTAGAGGTATGGCGACGTGAAGAATTATCCTTGGGCCCATGACCACAACTCATCTTTGAAGCACACATACCATCAAAAATGGCTAATGTGAAAGAGTTGACCAATTTATGCATAATGGGGGGAGGGAGAGTTCATTGAGAGAACAACGCTCCCCCTATGTCTGTCAGGACCCCGACTCAATGCCATATTGATCTAGCATGGAACACCTCATATCACTTTGCGGCCTCACGCACGGTATTCCCACGGGTGTCGCCTTACCTTTTCCCGGGACCGTTTGCGCCTTTTGGCACACGTATATGATAGTGTCGCTAGCATCCATATGATAAGGAGCCCGGGCTGACATGGCTAGTCGTAAACCCAAAGTGGCACAAACTTACGAGGACAGGCATCCATGACCCGGCATCGAGCGTGTCGGTCATCGGTGAGTGAATCCAGTCTGTAGCACTGGCTAGCAGACTCCGTGAACCGGGCTGTAGCGGGCTAACGGGACTCTGGTACTCATCGCGTGACATTTCCCGAAGGATGCAGACAGAACGAAGAAGGACACATGCCGGCCAGCCTAAGTGTTCTGGAGCAGTAGCAAGCTACCATGGCTCGGTGGTAACACTAGGAGACATTTCCCGGTAAGAGAGGCTACTAAGGATAAACAACTAGATAGTCAGATCCCACACATATCAAGCATTTCAATATCATACACACAATATGCCCGATATGTGCAAATATAACATGGCATCACAACATGACTCTACGACTCAAGTATTTATTCATTAGGCTCCGAGGAGCGAGATATTACAAACAGGGGTCTCATGACCCAACATTCAGAGCATACAAATCAAAGCACAAGCGGAAGCTTAACATGTCCGAGTACGAGACATCTACAAATGAAAAAGGCTTGAAAGCCCGACTATCTATCGAGATCTGCGGGGCACAAGATCGTAGCTGAGGTAACAAGCTAAGCGTCGAAGTCCACGTGGAACTACTAGCGAGGCTGAAGTCTCTCTGCAAAAACATAAAATAGGCAAGCGTGAGTACAAATGTACCCAAAGAAGACTTACATCGAACTAACTACATATGCATCATTATCAACAAGGGGATGGTGGGGTTTAAGCTGCAGCAAGCCAGCTTTGACTCGGTGGCTATCCTAAACTACATTGCAAGTAACTCTTTTGAGGTGGCGCTACGAGTCCACATATTCACCATATCAATACACTACTATGGATCTGCTCCATCTCCCTACGAGAACGCCATCCATAGCACTCACACTTATCTTGCATATTTTAGAGTATCCACTTTCACTTGTCTATGAACTGTCACAGCAACCTAGAAGTCCTTTACATGGACACGGCTATTGAATAAATGATGTTAACCTGCGGGGTGTACTTCTTCATACATGTTTCCACCACTTAGCGTCGCACACGACATGTGCTCGGCGGACTTCAGCGGCCCGACGTGGGTGTAGACCACGACCTACCTAGACACTCAAGTCTCTAGTCGGGTTTATCGCCTATTTGGGTTCCATCCATGAGGAGATCCGGCGAAGTTTCGCTCACAGCCCCAAGCGATGTGAACAGGGTTCCCGAGATACCAAGCGGGCATCCGGTACACGTGCCACGTACCTACCGCATCACAGCCCACCCCTATGGTCGGCGCTGCCCACGGGCTCCAGAGGGGCTACAAACACGAAACTACTTGCAACTCCCAGGACAGAGGACTAGGGTGAATAAGAAGTCGGCGGGGTCATATTTCAGGCCCAATGTATGGTAGTAGCTGAATCATGGATCACAAACACGAACTCGGTTCTGAGGGCGGCTGCAATGAGACAACCCACCATGTACTCCTACATGGCCTCTCACCGCTACCTTTACCAAATCGTGTTCACACACTTAGCTCACACACAGTAGGACATGTTCACACACCTTTGATTCATCCTCGATGAATCAGACCTGACTCAACTCTAAGCAGTAGCAGGCATGACAAACAAACATGTATGAGTAGACACAACAGGGCTCAAACAATTCCTACTCATGCTAGTGGGTTTCATCTATTTACTGTGGAATGACAGGTCATGCAGAGGATAAAGGGGTTCAGCTACCGCAGCAAGTAACAGTTGAATCGACGTTGTCCTAATGCAATAAAAGAGAGCAGGAGCGAGAGAGTGGGATTGTATCGGAATGAACAAGGGGGTTTTGCTTGCCTGGCACTTCCGAAGATAATATAGCTCTTCATCAGTGTCATCGAACTCGTCGTCGAAACCACGTCTATCGAGAGGGGACAGTTACCGGCAAACACAGAAGAACACCATCAATGCAATGCGACAATATGATGCATGCTATGATATGGCAATAAACTACAACCAGATGGATTTGGGTCATATTGAGCCAAAGGTTCAACCCCAAATTCAAATTATGAATTCAAATAGTGACTTATCATGTTTTGCACTAAACAGCAAGGTTAAGTTGTTTAAACATGCATGAAACCAGTATAGATGGATAGGTTGGATTTTTCTGATCATTTTTCATATATAATTTGTTTGATTTGGAGCTATGGTTGATTTTATATGAATTTTAGAAGTTTGCATTATTTTTTGGAATTTTCTGTAAAAGAATAAATCCGATAAATGATTTATTCGCGTCGACTGACGTCGATGTGGCGTCAGCGATCAACGGGCCGCCAGTCAAACTGGACGCGTGGGTCGAGGTGTCGATCGCGATTAGTTTAGTTGAAATTTAATTAAAACTAAACCAGTTTAGTTAATGGTGGGCCCCACCGCCATTGACTCAACAGTCAACCAGGCCCACCCGTGGTCAAAGTCGAAATCGGCTGCGCCCGGCGTTTAGCCGCCAGCGAGCCGGCGGGCGAAAGTGGTTTTAGTCGTTCCGCCACCAAATGGGACGCGAAGGCATCGGCGTGGGCGGGACGAGCCGCGGCTCTTGGTGGAGCCGGTTAAGTCGGGGTGGCGGAGTTGGCGCCGGCGATGAGCTCGGTGGCGGCGGCTTCGGGCCAGCTTCGTCTGTGAGCTGCGGTGGCCTAAGCGGCATGGCACTAGTACCCTCGGCCTCTACGCGGTGCGAGGGTGTGACGGGCACAAGCCTGTGACCAAATGGTCACGAGCAACGCCGCGCGCGGTCGGGCGGCGGCGTGTGCGGTGAGCCGTGTAGTCGCTTCGATGCGAGAAGGCAAGCGGAGAGGATGAAGAGGTAGCTGAGCTCATGGCGGTCTCAGAGAACCAGACGGCGCAGCCGGGACGAATCGATGCGGCGGCGACGGCGAAGGGGATCTGCGGCAGTGCTCGGTGAAGTCGAGCTTGAAGAAGACGAAGCAGAACGCGCGAGCGCTTGGGGCTCGAGCTGCTCGGCGGAGAGGAGGGCGGCGGAGCTCCTTGACAAGGTGGCGTGTACGGAGGCGACGGAGAACACGGCTATGGCGACGGCGCGGCTACGGCAGCGTCGGCCATCATGGGAGAGAGCGAGGGAGAGGAAACAGGGGACGGTGTGGGTGTCGGCGAGGTCGGGGAGAGTGAGGGGGTTCGTTCCCACGTCGCCAGCTCGACCAGGGAAGCGGCGAGGCGGCGGCAGCTGCGTGGCACGCATGCCGTGCTCGCCGTCGAGCACCTGCCTGCCTGGCCGAGCCAAGCAGCTCGCTGGCGCGGCAGCTGGGCTGGGCCGGCAGGTGGGCCTAGTGGGTGGCGCCAGGTAAGTCTCTGCTCTGTTTTATTTTTTTCTGTTCTGTTTTCTAATATTCTGTGAATTTTGGGCTTTATTAAAAATAGCTAAGCACTTTCAAAAATCACCAAACTGCACCTGCCCACTGTATAGAATGTATCCAACATGGAACATTTCAGTTTAGGACTATTTGGACATTTAAAATATTTAGTAGCATTTAAATGCCCAAATGCAAATACTATATGATTTTATTCAGTGACCAAATATGTCATGAAAAATGTGCAACACCTCTGGTTATGGTTCTAGCATTTTCCAGAAATGATGAACATTTTTGAAAGCAATTTGGAATTCACTGAAAATATTTTAGTTGAACCTAGGGAATTCCTTTGATGCTAGGGTTTAGTCAATCCCCATTTCAGGTTTAAATGAAATTTAAACATGATGCAATACTCTAATGCATGCACTAGGCATTGGCAGAACTAGGGATGTGACAACTCACCCCCACTAAACAAGAATCTCGTCCCGAGATTCAAGCGTAGGGTAAGGCGTAGGGGGAATGCAAACGAACACAATCTTCCCGATCCAGGGTGCACTTCAAATGAACGTTGATTCGATCACCATCATTGTCTTGATGTCTTGCTCTAGGAACTCCAACTAACATGACAATGAGAGGAAAGGGAAAACTCTAGTAGGATTGATCTTCTCAAAGATCAAGCAACTTAGGATCAGTTCACGGGGTGAGTCATAAAAACATCTCGCAAGCTGAGATACAAAGCACACATCTAGAGGAATGGAGTGGAACAGAGGACGAGGGTTCACTAGGTAGACAACAATTCCACACCTAAGAGGGTGGTGAACGGTTGTCAACGTAGCGAGAGTTTGAGTTGCCATGATACCACAGCGAGACATTTTTAGAGAAAGGCGATTCGTAGATATATCCCCTTAAGTGGCAAAAAGAATTACCTTTGATTCAGAGATCATTGAAATTCTTTATACCAGCCTAAGGCAATTCTCGAGTGATCGTTAGGAGGGGGTCGGTAGAATGCATGCCCGGATTAGAATGGATGATGTGGATTACCTTGTTGTAAACAACACAAGGGATGATTTTAGTAACTGAGGAGAAGCTCAACGGTAGAAAGTGAGTCTACTATTTGAAAAGTTACAACATAACCGAGTAAACTGAGAGCACTATGCAATTAATGCCGACAATAAAACCTAGAGCTTGCGCGTGCTCTCAAGAACTTGAGCATTTCCATATTCATCAAGGTTTTACCAATATCCGTGTCAGGGATCCTGGCAACACAACATACTACCATGATGAACATTGTGGAGGATGAAGATGCAAAGGAAGATAACACTTTCTCAGATTTCACCTTAGCGAGGCCAAGGGGACGAAATCTGGATGATCGACCGAGAGACATTTAGCACTCCGCTTCTAATGTTCTCCTTGATGTACTAGCATATCCCATTCATAGATATGATTTGATATCTAGAACATCAAGTAACACGTCGGACTTCGGGAGCATAAAAAAAATCATAAGGCATACAAATAGGGAATAATTCCTACGAAGTCCTTATGGAGAGGTGGCCAACTTCCTCAATCAAGATACTACAATAATAGATCTTCCAGCTGGGTGTGTTGGCCACGACATCCTCTTCACCGGTTATCAAGAGACCAATATTATAGTTCTTGGGAGATGTTCCATCCATCATATCTGCCTGAGATTCAGATCTGGTTGGCATCAGAGTATTCCAGACTCGTCAAGTCTAGAGGGGAAAATGAAAGTTTGCAACACAAATCGACGAGATGACGTTGCGAGATTCTCGGGGGATGACTACGATAGCAAGCTCCAAAATATGAACTGGTTCTGCTACAACATGTGAATACGTTGTCCGAGGCAAACATGACCACACAGTAGTCTTATAATAAAACACTACCGAGTTCAGGTGGGGAACCATCATTGTGGCTAACGAAGTCCTTGCATAAATCATATGATTAGCTCTTATGAAGGAATTCCGTTTCTTGGAACAAATCAGTCAGTGGCTTGGTGTGCTACGGAATTCATATGGAACGAAGATGATCAGTCTAACAGACCACAGAATACTTCGCACATGCATGACCGACTTGGGATGATTCCATAGGAAGAAAAGAAACATGTTTTCTCGAATTCACGGCGGCATCTTGCATCCAATGCACATGAACTAGAGGAAGTCACTTCTTTCATCCAAGCATATGCTTCATGAGCTAGCATGAAGAAATGCTTTCAAAAGTTTCCAATACTAGCTTAATGTTCAACAAGATTATGGAGAAGATCAGGATGTTGTCGATGGGCTCAACAACAGTTCATCCTGGTTTCCATATAAATGGAATTCCATAATTATGTGAACAAGGGAATAGTATTGGTCAGACCCAAAAGACATAATGGTGTATGCTCGAGGAAATTCCACGAGTAAGACAACATTACGAACATCGTTGGTTCTGATTTGATTTGAGAATAGCCCACACTCAAATCAAAGTTTTGGCAGGACAATAGCTCCAACAACTGGTCTCGAGGATCAATTGATGAAGATATCATCTCTCTTCAGCACACACAAGATATCCCTTAACATGAACTAAGTCAGGCAAGCTTTTATCTTCCAACTCTCCAAGTTGTTGTTTGGCTTAACCAAATAGCTCAGGGGTATCCAACGCGGAATCTTGGGGAAGGAGTGGTTTATTAGAAACCAACTTGATCACGAACTCAACATAGCGGCCAGGTGACGATCTGGTGATACTTCTGAGAAGATATTCGGAAAATCACGAACCACCGATATGTTACTAAGCTCGAGAACAATCTTGCTTTTTAGGGCAAGACGATATGATCAAATGAGCGAGGACTTAACAAAATCCTAACTTATCAATCGAAGAGTGCACCGGGAACAAGGACTAGGTAGCACAATTAGTCTTAGAATGATGATTCAAGAACCAACACGCTAAGAATGAAATTATTGTCCTTTAACTACCAAGCAACAGGGTTGCTAGGAGTATTGATTTCACACATCATGATTCACCTGTCGACATTCCGGTTGCAACAACACGGGAACCGAGAGATGAGTAATGATGGCGAGGAGTATTACTACATCAAGAATTCATAGGATGGTGTGCAATTCCCATGACATTCTTGATATAAATATGGTATTACTCCAAGGTAGAACAGAACAAAAGCTGGATTGGGAATTTGATCTGCAGAGTACAACTGCTTTGACCCAATCCTAGAAATGGACAAGGTACTGGAGTTTGTTTCTCCTAGTCATTCCAGAATAGAATGGCTTGACGGACCACAAGAATAATAGTCATCTATGAACGAATGCACGAATATTCTTGACTATCAATTGATAGACGAGGGTCAGAATGCAACTAAAGAGAACAACTCAAGGAACATATAATTTTCTGAGTTGTGGGTGCATAGATTAGTATGTCGAGCGAAGCTCAACTTTTCTTCCGGATAACCCATGCAGAAAGGTAGATCTGGCAGATTCACAATTATGGATGGAGAACTCCTCAAGAGTACTCTGATTGTGATCCTTCGGTTTAGCGAGGAACTTCTGCCATAAGTGGTCCATAGTATTTGGAAGAAGGAAATACCACGGACTTCGAGGACTAACGCAAAGATTACTAATATCCTAAAGGAACGAGCAAATACTATCAACAAGAGGTAAGAAGGGTGAATCTCGGGTTCAAAACCCACGAGTAGAATACCTACTAACTAAATTGCATCACGGGATGCTTTCGGGAATGATGGCCAGAATCATCACACTGGAACACAAATCATGGCTAGATTACTAGATGATCCCCTAAAACACCTAGGGTCATAATAATAATTCCAACATATATGTCAAGGCAATAAATTACCTCAACGCACCGGTTAGTGTGCTTATTCTGACCATAAGGGACATCGAAGCGGAAAGAAAGGATTTGCAAATGCATCGACTATTTAGAAACACAGGATGACTCGACACTGACATAACGCTGTAAATGCTCAAAAAATTGGAGACATGCTACAAAATGGTGGCATAGCCACTCCGAAGCACAATATCAAGGTTTCGAGATCAACAGTTATGAACATACGGAAGTAGTAAAACTGAACTGAGGTTTGAAACTAACAATTCTATATAAGTCTAAGGATTAGTAACACGTCATCCTGATAGATAGATGAGAAGCCTAGTTCTTAACCCCCGTAGAAGAGAAGAGGTTGACTCAGATCAGAAGGCCATGAGGTATAAGGAGTAAAAAGAGCCTTACGTTCCATCCCACAATCAATTCCCTTACATAACTAAAGCATTTCTAGACACAACTTCGACCAGTTTGGCTTGGTAATCCTACAGGCAGTCAAGCTCTGATACCAAAACTGTCAGGACCCCGACTCAATGCCATATTGATCTAGCATGTAACACCTCATATCACTTTGCGGCCTCACGCACGGTATTCCCACGGGTGTCGCCTTACCTTTGCCCGGGACCGTTTGCGCCTTTTGGCACACGTATATGATAGTGTCGCTAGCATCCATATGATAAGGAGCACGGGCTGACATGGCTAGTCGTAAATCCAAAGTGGCACAAACTTACGAGGACGAGCATCCATGACCCGAAGATCGAGCGTGTCGGTCATCGGCGAGTGAATCGGTGCTGTAGCACTAGGCTAGCAGACTCGGTGAACCGGTCAGAAGGGCTAACAGGACTCTGGTACTCATCGCGTGACATTTCCCCGAAGGGACAGACACAGGAACGAAGAAGGACACATGCCGGCCAGCCTAAGTGTTCCGGAGCAGTAGCAAGCTACCATGGCTCGGTGGTAACACTAGGAGAAATTTCCCGGTAAGAGAGGCTACTAAGGATAAACAACTAGATAGTCAGATCCCACACATATCAAGCATTTCAATAACATACACACAATATGCCCGATATGTGCAAATACAACATGGCATCACAACATGACTCTACGACTCAAGTATTTATTCATTAGGCTCCGAGGAGCGAGATATTACAAACAGGGGTCTCATGACCCAACATTGAAAGCATACAAATCAAAGCACAAGCGGAAGCTTAACATGTCCGAGTACGACATCTACAAATGAAAAAGGCTTGAAAGCGACTATCTATCGAGATCTGCCGGGGCACAAGATCGTAGTGAGGTAACAAGCTAAACGTCGAAGTCCACGTGGAACTACTAGCGAGACCAAGTCTCTCTGCAAAAACATAAAATAGGCAAGCGTGAGTACAAATGTACCCAAAGAAGACTTACATCATAACTAACTACATATGCATCATTATCAACAAGGGGATGGTGGGGTTTAAGCTGCAGCAAGCCAGCTTTGACTCGGTGGCTATCCTAAACTACATTGCAAGTAACTCTTTTGAGGTGGCGCTACGAGTCCACATATTCACCATATCAATACACTACTATGGATCCGCTCCATCTCCCTCTGAGAACGCCATCCATAGCACTCACACTTATCTTGCGTATTTTAGAGTATCCACTTTCACTTGTCTATGAACTGTCTGAGCAACCCGAAGTCCTTTACATGACACGGCTATTGAATAGATGATGTTAACCTGCAGGGTGTACTTCTTCATACATGTTTCCACCACTTAGCGTCGCACCACGACATGTGCTCGGCGGACTTCAAGCGAAAGCCGGCGTGGGTGTAGACCACGACCTACCTAGACACTCAAGTCTCTAGTCCAGGTTTATCGCCTATTTGGGTTCCATCCATGAGGAGATCCGGCCGAAGTTTCGCTCACAGCCCCAAACGATGTGAACAGGGTTCCCGAGATACCAAACGGGCATCCGATACACCGTGCCACGTACCTACCGCATCACAGCCCACCCCTACGGCCAGCGCTGTCCACGACCTCAAGTAGGCTACAAACACCAGAAACTACTTGCAACTCCTGGACAGAGGACTAGGGTGAATAAGAAGTCGAGCGGGGTCATATTTCAGGGCCCAATGTATGGTAGTAGCTGAATCATGGATCACAAACACAGAACTTAGTTCCTGAGGACGGCTGCAATGAGACAACCCACCATGTACTCCTACATGGCCTCTCACCGCTACCTTTACCAAATCGTGTTCACACACTTAGCTCACACACAGTAGGACATGTTCACACACCTTTGATTCATCCTCGATGAATCAGACCTGACTCAACTCTAAGCGATGAGGGGCATGACAAACAAACATGTATGAGTAGGCACAACAGGGCTCAAACAATTCCTACTCATGCTAGTGGGTTTCATCTATTTACTGTGGAATGATAGGTCATGCAGAGGATAAAGGGGTTCAGCTACCGCAGCAAGTAACAGTTGAATCGATGTTGTCCTAATGCAATAAAAGAGAGCAGGAGCGAGAGAGTGGGATTGTATCGGAATGAACAAGGGGTTTTGCTTGCACGCACTTCGAAGATAATATAGCTCTTCATCGGTGTCATCGAACTCGTCGTGAAACCACGTCTATCGAGAGGGGCGATTCTGGCAAACATGAAAGAACACCATCAATGCAATGCGACAATATGATGCATGCTATGATATGGCAATATGAATGTGTTTTGGGCTAATGCAACTACAACCAGATGGATTTGGGTCATATTGAGCCAAAGGTTCAACCCCAAATTCAAATTATGAATTCAAATAGTGCCTTATCATGTTTTGCACTAAACAGCAAGGTTAAGTTGTTTAAACATGCATGAAACCAGTATAGATGGATAGGTTGGATTTTTCTGATCATTTTTCATATATAATTTGTTTGATTTGGAGCTACGGTTGATTTTATATGAATTTTAGAAGTTTGCATTATTTTATGGATTTTTCTGTAAAAGAATAAATCCAGTAAATGATTTACTGCGTCAGCCTGACGTCAGTGTGACGTCAGCAGTCAACGGGGCCGGCCAGGTCAAACCTGACGCGTGGGTCCAGGGTGTCAGTGCGATTAGTTTAGTTGAAATTTAATTAAAACTAAACCAGTTTAGTTAACAGGGCTGGGCCCCACCTGTCATTGACTCAACAGAGTCAACCAGGGCCCACCCGTGGTCAAAGTCGAAGTCGGCTGCGCCGGCGTTTAGCCGCCGGCGAGCCCGACGCGGCGGCGGAAGTGGTTTTGGTCGTTCCGGCCACCAAATGGGACGCGGAAGGCATCAGCGTGGAGCTGGGGACGAGCCGCGGCTCTTGGTGGAGTCGGTTAAGTCGGGGTGGCGGAGTTGGCGCCGGCGATGAGCTCGGCGGCGGCAAGCTTCGGGCCAGCTTCGTCTGGGCTACGGTGGCCTAAGCGGCATGGCGCTAGTACCCTCGGCCTCTACGCGGTGCGAGGGTGTGACGGGCACAAGCCGTGACCAAACGGTCACCGAACAACGCCGCGGCGTGGTCGGGCGGCGGCGTGTCGGTGAGCTTCGTGTAGCGCTTCGATGCACGAGAAGGCAAACGGAGAGGATGAAGAGGTAGCTGAGCTCACGGCGGTCTCGTAGAACCGAGATGGCGCAGCCGGGACGAATCGATGCGCGGCGACGGCGAAGGGGATCTGGCGGTGCTCGGTGAAGTCGAGCTTGAAGAAGACGGCGAGCGCCTTGAGCGCTTCGGGGCTCGAGCTGCTCGGCGGAGAGGAGGGCGGCGGAGTTCCTTGACAAGGTGGCGTGTACGGAGATGACGGAGGGCATGGCTATGGCGACAGCGCTGCTACGGCAGCGTCGGCCATCATGGGAGAGAGCGAGGGACGAAGCAGGGGCGGTGCGGGTGTCGGCGAGGTCGGGAGAGTGAGGGTTCGTTCCCACGTCGCCACACCGACGGCGAGGCGGCGGCAGCTGCGTGGCACGCATGCCGTGCTCGCCGTCGAGCACTGCGTGCTGCTGCTGGCGAGCCAAGCAGCTTCATTGGCGGCAAGGCAATGGGGCAGCAGTGGGGCCTAGTGGGTGGCGCCGTAAGTCTCTGCTCTATTTTATTTTTTTTCTGTTACATTTTCTAATATTCTGTGAATTTAGGGCTTTATTAAAATAGCTAAGCACTTTCAAAAATCACCAAACAGACATGCCCATCAGATAGAATGTATCCAACATGGAACATTTCAGTTTAGGACTATTTGGACATTTAAAATATTTAGTAGCATTTAAATGCCCAAATGCAAATACTAAATGATTTTATTCAAGGACCAAATATGTCATGAAAATGTGCAACACCTCTGGTTATGGTTCTAGCATTTTCCAGAAATGATGAACATTTTTGAAAGCAATTTGGAATTCACTGAAAATATTTTAGTTGAACCTAGTGAATTCCTTTGATCCTAGGGTTTAGTCAATCCCCATTTCAGGTTTAAATGAAATTTAAACATGATGCAACACTCTAATGCATGCACTAGGCATTGGCAGAACTAGGGATGTGACAATGTCCATGCCTACACCTAAACTAGACAACAAGTTGAATGTGGTGGGGTATGCATGGGTTCAAGACACATTGCTCGAATCAATGATATTTAGCTCATGCCTTAACTCACGAAATCTTGCTTCATCCAAGGGCTTCGTGAAAATATCTGCAAGGTTATCATGAGTGTTGACATACTTGAGCTCGATCTCCCCTCGCCTAATGTGATCCCGGATGAAGTGGTACCGAATCTCAATATGCTTCGTCTTGAAGTGTTGCACCGGGTTGAGAGAAATCTTGATGGCACTTTCATTGTCACACCAAAGAGGCACTTTGTCACAAATGACACCGTAATCCTTTAAAGTTTGCCTCATCCATAAGAGTTGTGCACAACAACTACCGGCCGCCACATACTCCGCTTTGGTGGACGAGAGAGACACACAACTTTGCTTCAGAATACCAACTCACCGAAGAGCAACCAAGAAATTGGCACCCTCCGGAAGTGGACTTCCTATCCACTTTGTCTCCCGCCCAATCGGAATCCGAATATCCTTCAAGCTTGAAGTTTGCTCCTCTTGGGTACCATAAGCCAAATTTGGGGTATGAGACAAATATCGGAAGATTCGCTTGACCGCCACAAAGTGGCTTTCCTTCGGTGCGGCTTGAAACTGTGCACACATTCCCACACTCAACATGATATCCGGTCTAGATGCACAAAGGTTAAGCAAGGAGCCAATCATGGAGCGATATACCTTTTGATCCACTGCTTTACCATTGGGATCAATGTCAAGTTGGCACTTGGTGGGCATTGAAGTAGAAGCCGGCTTGACATCACTTAGCTTGAATCTTTTTAGCATGTCTTGAGTGTATTTGGCTTGGTTGATGAAGGTACCTTCTCTTCTTTGCTTGATATCGAAATCGAGGAAGAACTTCAACTCTCCCATCGACGACATCTTGAACTTAGAGGTCATGAGAGTGACAAATTCCTCATTGAAAGCTTTGTTAGGGGAACCAAAGATAATATCATCAACATATAGTTGGCACACAAACAACTCCCCTTTGACCTTCTTAGTAAAAAGAGTGGGATCGATTTGCCCAACCTCAAATCCACGATCTTGCAAAAACTCGGTAAGGTGGTCATAACACACACGTGGGGCTTGCTTAAGGCCATAGAGTGCCTTATCGAGTTGATACACATGATCGGGGAAGTAGGGATCCTCGAACCCGGGGGGTTGTTTGACATAAACCAACTCATTAATAGGACCATTAAGAAAAGCACTCTTCACATCCATTTTTTGTAACTTAAAGTTGTGATGAGAAGCATACGCAATCAACAAACGAATGGATTCAAGGCGAGCAACGGGGGCAAAGGTTTCACCGTAGTCGATACCCTCGACTTGGGAGTAGCCTTGTGCCACCAATCTTGCCTTGTTGCGAACGATTGTCCCATGAACATCTTGCTTGTTCTTGAATATCCACTTGGTTCCAATGACATTGTGGTTCCCCGTTGGCCTTGGCACCAATCTCCACACCTTGTTGTACTCGAAGTTGTTGAGTTCTTCATGCATGGCATTGAGCCAATCCGGATCTTCGAGCGCCTCATAGACCTTTTGAGGTTCAACACAAGAGACAAGTGCGTGATGTTGACAATAGTTTGCTAATTGTCTACGAGTGCTTACCCCCTTTCTTAGGCTTCGAACCACCTTTTCCATGAGATGACCTTGGGTAGTGAGCTTGGAAGCAATCTTCGCGGCACGACGCTCTAATTCCTCCTCGGAAGTGAAAGGAGAAGGGGTAACTACTTGATCATCTTGAGCAACATCTTGAGCTTGTTCTTGATCTTGAGCTTGCTCTTGATCTTGAAATTGCTCGAGGGGGAGAACTTGACCTTGGGCATCAATTGGTGGTTCACCACCATCTTGATGTTGATCTTGCCCTTGGTCTTGTTCATGAGGTTGAGGGCCTTCACGTTGTTCTTCGGAAGCGTGTGCGTCTTGGGTTGGTGATGGCTCCACTTGAGTGGAGCATTGTCCTTCTCTTTCGGCCACAAGGGGTTCCTTAATTGGTAGGATAAGACCCACACCCATTCTTCTTATGGCTTGGGGAGGAATTTCATCACCTACATCAAAAGTACCACTTTGCTCCACTTGGGAGCCGTTATTTTCGTCAAACTCCATGTTACACGTCTCCTCAATGAGTCCGGTGGACTTGTTGAGGACACGGTAAGCATGAGAGTTTGTAGCATAACCAACAAATATGCCCTCATAAGCTCTAGCCTCAGATTTAGACAAACGAACACCTTTCTTGAGAATGAAACACTTACACCCGAACACCCGGAAGTACTTGAGGTTGGGCTTGTTACCGGTAAGTATTTCATAAGGAGTCTTGTTCAAGCCTTTGCGGAGATAGAGCCGATTGGATACATGACATGTTGTGTTGATGGCTTCAGCCCAAAAGTTTTATGGAGACTTGAACTCCACCATCGTGGTCCTTGCCGCATCCGTCAATGCCCGGTTCTTCCTCTCCGCGACACCATTTTGTTGAGGGGTATATGGTGCAGCATATTGATGCTTGATCCCCTCATCACTAAGAAACTCATCCAAGGTGTAGTTCTTGAACTCGGTGCCGTTGTCACTTCTTATTGTCAATATCTTTGCATCATGTTGACGTTGAGCTTCATTTGCAAAGTCGATGAGGGTCTCTTCGATTAGATGATAGTCGTGGGAGGGTGAGCCTTTTCATGAAGCTTTCCTTCGATACAAGCACTGCAAGCACGATCTTTGGCAAAACTAACATTTGTTAGTCCACGGACAAGGTCCCCCTTGAGAAGACTTTGCAAAGATCCCATATTGACGTGGGATAAACGGCGATGCCAAAGCCATCCCACATCAACTTTAGCCATTAGGCATGTCGCAGTCTTAGTGGGTCGCTCCAAAAAGTTAATCACATAGAGACCGTTCTCGACATGCCCAACAAAGGCTACTTTAAGAGTCTTGCTCCACAAGAGGGCCACGGTATCAATATCAAAGAAAGCGGCAAAGCCCATGAGTGCAAGTTGACGAACGTAAAGTAGATTGTACACAAGGGACTCAACAAGCATGACTTTCTCAATCATTAGATCATGAGAAATGACAACCTTGCCAAGACCCAATACCTTAGAAGACGAGGCATCACCCCACTCAATGTTGGTGGGCATAGATGGGATCTTGTGCACGTCCACCACCAAGTCCTTGCTTCCGGTCATATGATTTGTTGCTCCACTATCGAGCAACCATGATCCCCCACCGGAAGCAAACACCTACAAGAGATCAATGCTTGGTTTTAGGTACCCATTTAGTAATGGGTCATTTGATGCTAGTAACAAGGGTCTTAGGAACCCAAATAGACCATTCAATGTACTCATAAGTAGAACCAACAAACTTAGCATAAACATGCCCATCACTAGCACGGCACAACACATAAGAAGGGTTAAAGTCGCCGGCTTTGTTGGAAGAGGTGGATTTGCCCTTTTTGACATCACCACCCTTCACATTGTTCTTCTTCTCCTTAGGAGCACCCTCTCCCTCCTTCACAAAAGTTTGCTTGAGAGGAGGAGGTCGTTTGGTCTTGTCGTTCTTCTTCTTGTTCTTGGACTTGGATGCAAACCCAACTCCCTCCTTGGCCACAACTTCCTTTTGATTGCGCAAAATGTCGTTGAGGTTCTTCTCACCTTGTATGCATGTCACAAGTCCTTTCTCGAGTTGCTCCTTCAACTTGGCATTCTCCTCCACAAGATGCACATGCTCACAACACGGGTTAGTGGCATTTGCATTATCAATTAATACCATATGAGGAAAGGTGGCCTTTTCTTTGGTTAGCTTAACTTGGAGTTGATCATGAGACTCCTTGAGGCTAGCATGAGCACCCTTCAAGACCTTGTGGGCCTTGTCGAGTAGATCAAACTCCTCCTTGAGTCTAGCATGGTCAACACCAAGTTTAGCCTTCTCGGAAGTTAGCACACGAGACACAACAAGAGCATGATCAAGATCTTTCTTTAACTTAGCATGGTCATTGTTGTGTGACTCCTCAAGAGCCAAACGATGCCCACACTCTTCCTCAAGAGCATTAGAGAGATCCGATATCTCATTGGCATAGTCATTACTATGACCTTCCATCTTAGAGATGGTTTCTTCATGAGCCTCGATCATGTCATTGGCTTCACCAAGTTGTTCCAAGAGAGCAACAAAGTGCTTATTGGATTTTCCCTTGAGCTTACTCATAAAAGACTCAAATTCATTCGCTTCCTCATTAGACTCCTCACTTTCATCAATGCCATCCGTCAAGGAGGGATTAGTAATGTGGTGGTTTTGATGTTGGGGGTTACCTTGTTGGTGGCTTTAGCCATGAGACACTTGGCGGTGATGTTCTCATTGGGTGAGTCGAAGAGGGACACCCGTGGAGTTGTGGCAATGGCAACGGAGGCCATGGCCATGGCTTCACTATCTTCATCATCATCGTCATCCTCATGGTATTCTTCTTGAACCACCAACCCTCGAGTAGGAGTCTTTTTGGTGAAGTTGTTCTTGTTGGGGAAGGACTCGGCTTTGTCTTTTTGGATGAGCTTGCCACCATTGTCTTCCCGCTTCTTGTATGGGCAATCCACAACAAAATGGCTCACATTGCCACAATTGTAACAAGTTCTCACACGTTGCTTGCCCTTGAACCCACTTGAGTTGTTCTTGTTGAAGTTGGGCCTTGTGTTCTTCTTGCCCCAAAATTGCCTTGAAGCAAGAGCCATGTGCTCATGATAATCATATTTTGTATCTTCGGGGTTGCTCTCCTCATCTTCCTCTTCTTCCTCTTCTTCCACAATAACCTTGGCCTTCAAGGCAAGGTTGGGCTTCTTTGCCCTTTGAGAGTACAACACCGTGTTGTTGGCGGTCTTGTCCAAGATCCTCATTGCCACAAACTCACCCAACACTTCATTTGAGGTCAAAGAGTGAAAGTCCGGTCTTTGACGGATGACGGAGGACAACGCCTTGTGGTAAGGCATCATTGCTTTGAGAAACTTGCGCTTGATCCAATTGTCATCCGTGTCCTTGCTCCCATGATCTCAGAGTGAGACCGCAAGTTTGGTTACTCTCCGAAAGAGCTCACGAGGTTCTTCATCTTCTTTCATTGCAAACTCATCGGCTTCATCTTGCACCACTTCATAGTTGGAGCGTTGAATGCTTGCACTTCCCTTATAGAAGGAAACAACGCAATGCCATGCATCTTTGGCCATGGCGAAGGGTCGAAGATGAGGGAGATCTTCGGGAAGAACTGCATCTTGAATTATGAAGAGAGCATTCTCATTCAATTGATTATCCACGGCTTCTCTAGGGGTGAAATTACTTCGATCATGTGGATGGAAACCTTCTTCAATGATTCTCCAAAGGTTAGTATTCACATGATTTAAATGATGCTTGAAGCGATATACCCAAGAATCAAAGTCCTCATTTTTCACAATCTTAGGAGGAGGGTCGGCATGATTTAAATGAGTAGAAGGAATCGGTCCTCCATAAATTGGAGGTGCCACATGGGCAAAGATGCCGGTGCCATTTCTACCACTAGTAGAAGGGTCCTTTTCACTAGTAGCTTCCCCCTTGTCGGAGTTAGCATCCGTCACCTTGTCAGTGGGATCACCCACTTTCAACGGCGAGGTAGATAGTTTAAGACCTTCTAATAATTTATTAAACATGCTTTCAACCTCGGTCGTCATGGAGGTTTTCAATGTGTCCAAAGCCACATTGAATTCCTCACGAGACACCATAGTTCCCCCATCACCCGTAGACGAGCTCGGATTCACACTGGAGTGCAGCTCCCTACCGTCTATGGTGTCAACCATACTCTTCAGACAACAAAGTCCTTAATAAAGAGACGAGGCTCTGATACCAGTTGAAAGGACCGATATAGTTGACTAGGGGGGGGGGGTGAATAGGCAACTAACAATTTTTAGCTTTTCTTTACCAAATTAAACTTTGCATCAAAGTAGGTTGTCTAGATATGCAACTAGGTGAGCAACCTATATGATGCAACAACAATAAGTACACAAGCAAGCAAAGGATACAACACAAATAAGCTTGCACAAGTAAAGGCACGAGATAACCAAGAGTGGAGCCGATGGAGACGAGGATGTGTTACTGAAGTTCCTTCCTTTTGAGGGGAAGTACGTCTCCCTTAGAGCGGTGTGGAGGCACAATGCTCCCTAAGAAGCCACTAGGGCCACCGTATTCTCCTCACGCCCTCACACAATGCGAGATGCCATGATTCCACTATTGGTGGCCTTGAAGGCAGCGACCGAACCTTTACAAACAAGGTTGGGGCTATCTCCACAACTTAATTGGAGGCTCCCAACGACACCTTAAAGCTTCACCACAATGGACTATGGCTCCGCGGTGACCTCAACCATCTAGGGTGCTCAAACACCCAAGAGTAACAAGATCCGCTGGGGCTTAGTGCGGGGAATCAAATTTCTCTTGGTGGAAGTGTAGATCGGGGCCTTCACAACCAATCCCGAGCAAATCAACAAGTTTGATTGGCTAGGGAGAGAGATCGGGCAAAAATGGAGCTTGGAGCAACAATGGAGCTTTTGGGGGAAGAGGTAAGTCAACTTTGGAGAAGAAGACTCCCTTTTATAATGGGGGGAACAATCCAACCGTTACCCCCCAGAACAGCCCCGCAGAGAGCGGTACTACCGCAGGGGGAAGCGGTACTACCGCTAGCCCCAACGGTACTACCGCTCCCCCTCGCGGTACTGCCGTGCAGCCAGGGAGGGCAGGCATATGGGCAAGGAATGGACCCAGTGCGGTACTGCCGCGGTGGTAGGGTGGTACTACCGCTCTTGAGCGGTACTACCGCTTCTACTGCCGCTGCTTAGTGCTGCACAATCCGACACGAGGGGCGACCCCCTCGAGTCGACGCGGCAGGACCCCGGTACCACAGCGGTACTACGACTGAGGATCCACAGGCAGTACTACTACTGTAGAGCGGTACTGCCGCCTGTGGCTCTTGAGCGGTACTACCGCTGGGCACCACGATACTACCGATGGGACCAAACCAAAACTCATAGAAGGGGAAGAAAGCCTCCATCGAAGCGGGAAGGCTCAGTGGGTGCAAAACAGATGTGTACGTGTTGATTCCACCCTAGCCTTACCAACAGCGGATCCCCTCTTGAGTACGGTGACTCCTACGAAACATGTCCACCAAAACAGAAACGAAAGAGCTACACCGTCTTGATTAAAACTCCGAGGGGAAGGAATTGTCTCGTGCCAAATGATAGATCTCTGAAATGTTCAAAGCACACGATTAGTCCACAAACGTGTTGTCATCAATCACCAAAACTACATCGAGAGAGATATGCCTTAACAAGCGGCCAACAAGCAGAGTGCGGAGGTGCCATGGTGGGCAAGATGCCAAATGTCACCTGGCCCGAAGGCTCCTTTGTGGAGACTGTAAAGGGGTGGCAATCGGGGTGGTTCTACATCATCGAGCCACGCGACACCAACTGGGTGGCGGCCCTCGAATTCCGATCCGGAGTCCCAATACGGCTCACCTCCTGGCAAGAGAAGGGTCTGGCCTGAGTTCTTTGGACAAGCTAACAGGGCTCCAGACGCATGTCGAGAACATAATAAGCAAGAGAATCAAGCTAGTCAACATGGTCCAGGTTATGCTCTTCCGCCGGATCCTTCCGTGCCAGCGCCGGGCGTGCAATTTGTGGGAAATCGACCCGGCCAAGCACCCGATGCTGCTGGAGCTCTTCGGCACGACACACGAAGATGTCTGGAAGGTGCTCTTAAAGGCTGGCGAGGTACCACCGCCCACGACCGAGGATCGTGAGCTTAACTCAAAACGCCGGGCTAATCCGGTAAGTTCTTTCATGTTTTCAAGGTATATCCTTTACTGGCATATCTGAGGGAGGAATCTAAGCCTCCCTACCAATTTTTTAGGCCTGGATAGAGATAGCGGAGCAGATTAACTGCCCAACTCTGCTGCCCAAAGATCCAGAAACGCCTCTTCTAATGAAGATGCTGTTTCCGGCACCTTATGAGGTGCCGGAGAAGAAGGCCAAGAAGACACCCAAGGGGAACAGAAGTGGTCTCCGTCGCAAGGGCACTTCGGACATGACGTCCGAAGACGCCGAGACGCACTCCTCCACGGAAGACGACGAGGAAGAGGAGGAGGAAGAAGAAATCCATTCCCCCCCTGCTAGGGGGAGAAAGAAGAGGAGGGCCTCCACACACGGGGAGGCCGAGGCGTCCAAGAAGGGGAAAACTTCCTTTCCGGACAACTCCGTAGCAGCCACCAACAGCGACGGGGAGTGGGAGCCCATGGTCAAGCCCCTAGCCAACTCATAAGTGTCCGGACACAGTAATATATCCGTCATTTTTACTTTATTGTTTTTAATGTGCTGGATCATGCATTTGCAGCCCGGCCCAGTCCAACGTCGCGCTGTCCTCCTCTTCGGAGGGATCGCTGGACCCATCGGCGATGAACAACGAGTCCCTTCCGACGGCCTCCTCCCCCAGGGCTGCAGACAACAATGAGGTGTTGTCTCGAAGGATCCCAGGCTAGGAAGAGGATCAGGAGGCCATCCCAGTGGTGCCGGAGGGTAAAACCCCGGTTGTTGAACACACGGGGGTACAGACCCCTATGGACACCGACGATGGGGGCCGTATCCAATTCGGTCCCTAGCCGAACACCGTTCCGGAGACCCAAGTGGCTCCGGATTCTAGCAGGCCGCCTCTTTCGAACGAGGGGGCGAGCCAACTCCACCGGTGACCTATGTCCATCTAGAGGCACCAGATAGATTACCGAAAGCGCTGCAAGGCGCTTCCATTGTGGAAGAACACCATACTCTTATGAGTACGGTGATTGAGAAGGTCCAGTCCGCCAAAAGCAGACTGACCGAAGCCTGCACTAGCCTTCTAACAGGCTTTGAGGTAAGTAATATAATTGTAAAAGAATATCACAGTGTAGACAGTAGCCCCTGATGCTCTGTTCGGTGTTCAGAAAGAAAAGACGAACAAAGGATCAAAAGAATTTTCGCAGGAGTCTAACATAATATGTCTATGTGAATAAGCAGGCATCGCTGCTAGCTTCTGCCGCTCATACTGCGGAGCTCTCCGGACTGAAGCAGAACCTGGAGCGGGCCGAGGAAGAGCTCGGCCTTGTGAAGAAGCAGCTGGAAGAAAACAAAGGTATGTAGTAACCTGCGTGTATAATTAGGAAGGATGAATGGTTCGTGCTGACTAAAGTGTCATGTACTTTATTAGGGGCCACGACCGAGGTGGCAGCCCTCAAGAAGGCGTTGGCCGAGGCCGAGGACAAAGCGGCCAAGGAACCTGCCGCTCATCATCTTGTGCTTGTGATATCCATCTTCGAAGCACCGTCGTGATCACCATCGTCACTGGCGCGACACCTTGATCTCCATCGTAGCATCGTTGTCATTTACGCAATCTATTGCTTCTACGACTATCGCTACCGCTTAGTGATAAAGTAAAGCAATTACAGGGCGGTTGCATTTCATACAATAAAGTGACAACCATATGGCTCCTGCCAGTTGCCGATAACTTCGGTTACAAAACATGATCATCTCATACAATATAGCATCACGTCTTGACCATATCACATCACAACATGCCCTGCAAAAACAAGTTAGACGTCCTCTACTTTGTTGTTGCAAATTTTACGTGGCTGCTACGGGCTGAGCAAGAACCGTTCTTACCTATGCACCAAAACCACAATGATAGTTCGTCAAGTTAGTGCTGTTTTAACCTTCGCAAGGACCGGGCGTAGCCACACTCGGTTCAACTAAAGTTGGAGAAACAGACACCCGCCAGCCACTTGTGTGCAAAGCACATCGGTAGAACCTGTCTCGCGTAAGCGTACGCGTAATGTTGGTCCGGGACGTTTCATCCAATAATATCACTGAACCAAAGTATGACATGCTGGTAAGAAGTATGACTTGTATCGCCCATAACTCACTTGTGTTCTACTCGTGCATATAACATCTACGCATAAAACCTGGCTCGGATGCCACTGTTGGGGAACGTAGTAATGTCAAAAAAAATCCTACGCACACGCAAGATCATGGTGATGCATAGCAACGAGAGGGGAGAGTGTTGTCCATGTACCCTCATAGAACAAAAGCGAAAGCGTTAGAACAACGCGGTTGATGTAGTCGTACGTCTTCACAGCCCGACCGATCAAGCACCAAAATTACGGCACCTCCGAGTTCTAGCACACGTTCAGCTCGATGACGTTCCTCGTACTCCGATCCAGCAGAATGTTGGGGAAGAGTTCCGTCAGCATGATGGTGTGGTGACGATCTTGATGTTCTACCGTCGCAGGGCTTCGCCTAAGCACCGCTACAATATTATCGTGGAGGACTATGGTGGAGGAGGGCACCGCACACGGCTAAGAGATCAAGAGATCAATTGTTGTGTCTAGAGGTGCCCCCTGCCCCCGTATATAAAGGAGCAAGGGAGGAGGGGGCGGCCGGTCTAGGAGGGGGGCGCACCATGGGGAGTCCTACTCCCATCGGGAGTAGGACTCCCTCCTTCCTTGTTGGACTAGGAGAGGGGGAAGGAAAGGGAGAGGAGGAGAAGGAAAGAGGGGCCTGGCCCCCTTGCCCTAAACCAATTCGGTTTGGGCCTTGGGGGGCACGCCCCACACACCCCTTGCTGCCCTCTATTTCCACTAAGGCCCATGTAGGCCCATTAAGCCCCCGGGGGGTTCCGGTAACCCCCGGTACTCTTGTAAAATCCCGATTTCACCCGGAACACTTTCGACATCCAAATATAGGCTTCCAATATATCAATCTTCATGTATCGACCATTTCGAGACTCCTCGTCATGTCCGTAATCACATCCGGGACTCCGAACAAACTTCAGTACATCAAAACTCATAAACTCGTAATATAACTGTCAACGAAACCTTAAGTGTGCGGACCCTACGGGTTCGAGAACTATGTAGACATGACCGAGAACCGTTTCCGGTCAATAACCAATAGCGGAACCTGGATGCTC
The DNA here is from genome assembly GCA_021437245.1 of Aegilops speltoides. Taxonomy (NCBI): domain Eukaryota; kingdom Viridiplantae; phylum Streptophyta; class Magnoliopsida; order Poales; family Poaceae; genus Aegilops; species Aegilops speltoides. Next base: position 135,583,903 of record CM038141.1, read on the forward strand.
ATATTGGCTCCTACATATTCTACGAAGATCTTTATCGGTCAAACCGCATAACAACATACATTGTTCCCTTTGTCATTGGTATGTTACTTGCCTACCTAGTTCAATCTCGTTACCGGCAAGTCTCTTTACTCGTTACGTAATGCATCATTCCATAACTAACTCATTAGCTACATTGCTTGCAAGGCTTATAGTGTTGTGCATTACCGAGAGGGCCCAGAGATACCTCTCCGACAATCGGAGTGACAAAACCTAATCTCAAAATACGCCAACTCAATATGTACCTTTGGAGACACCTGTAGAGCTCCTTTATAATCACCCAGTTATGTTGTGACGTTTGGTAGCACACAAAGTGTTCCTCTGGTAAACGGGAGTTGCATAATCTCATAGTTGTAGGAACTTGTATAAGTCATGAAGAAAGCAATAGCAACATACTAAACGATCAAGTGCTAAGCTAACAGAATGGGTCAAGTCAATCACATCATTCTCCTAATGATGTGATCTCGTTAATCAAATGACAACACATGTCTATGGTTAGGAAACATAACCATCTTTGATTAATGAGCTAGTCAGGTAGAGGCATACTAGTGACATTAAGTTTGTCCATGTATTCACACATGTATCATGTTTCCGGTTAATACAATTCTAGCATGAATAATAAACATTTATCATGATATGAGGAAATAAATAATAACTTTATTATTGCCTCTAGGGCATATTTCCTTCACTACGACCTATGTCTTCAAGTCAAGTAATCGCCGACAAGCAAGCCACCCATCGTGGAGAAAATAGTGAGAGAGCAAACCACCATAAAGAGAGTGAGCGCCACAAGCTAAAATCGAATACCTCCACGATGAGCGACAAGAAAAACTTAGTTCTATTTGCCACCAAAAGTGAGATGAGAGAAGTGTGTGAGAACCCATCAAGTGTTATGCACTATGTCCTTTTGTGCAAGGACGAGGCGCCTACAACTAACACCTCACAAAATCTACCTTTAGTGTTGTCTTCTCTTTTGCAGGAATTCCAAGACGTTTTCCCCGATGAGCTACCTCCGGGACTACCACCTCTACGAGGCATCGAGCACCGCATCGACCTCATACCCGGAGCACCCCGCCCTAACAAGGCACCCTACTGCGTCAACCCCGAGGAAACCAAGGAGATCCAACGACAAGTACAACAACTCATCGACAATGTCCATGTGCGCGAAAGCTTGAGCCCATGTGCCGTACCGGTAATCCTTGTTCCTAAGAAAGATGGCACCTATTGCATGTGTTCCGATTGTCGTCCCATCAACGCTATCACCGTTAGATATCGTTACCCCATCCACGCTTAGATGATATGCTAGAAAAACTTCGCAGAGCCGCTATTTTCTCTAAGATTGATCTTAAAAGTGGCTATTACCAAATCCGCATACAAGAAGGTGATGAATGGAAAACCGCATTTAAGACCAAATTTGGCTTATATGAATGGCTTGTTATGCCAATGGGTTTATCCGAAGCACCGGGTACTTTCATGAGAGTCATGCATTTTGTTCTTAGGCCATACATTGGTGTATTTGTTGTGGTCTACTTTGACGATATCCTTGTCTTTAGAAAATCCCTCAAAGATCATGTCACCCATCTTAGAACCGTGTTGCAAACCCTTAGGAAAGAGTGCCTTTATGCTAATATGGACAAATGCCTTTTTGGTGTTGATAAGCTTGTTTTCTTGGGTTTTGTAGTATCTTCTAAGGGTGTGCATGTAGATGAATCTGAGATCAATGCCATAAAAACTTGGCCCCAACCCAGAAACTTGCAACAAGTGCATAGTTTTCTTGGTTTAGCCGGATTTTACCGTAGATTTGTGAAGATTTTAGCACCATTGCTTTACCTTTGCATGCTTTGAGTAAGAAAAACGCACCTTTTGTTTGGGGACCATCCCAAGATACCGCATTCAATGAGCTTAAGAATTTTCTTACACATGCCCCTTTGCTTGCATTATCCAACTTTGATAAACCGTTTGAGATACATTGTGATGCTAGTGGGAACGACATAGGAGGTGTGTTAATGCAAGAGAAGCGCCCCATAGCTTACTTTAGCGAGAAACTTTCCAGAGCGCAACTCAATTACCCCATCTATGACAACAAGTTATATGCTTTAGTGAGAGTCTTGCATGTTTGGGAGCATTACCTCCGCCCTCATGAGTTCATTCTTCACACCGATCATGAAACACTTAAGTACCTTAAGGGTCAAACTAAGCTAAACAACCATCATACCAAGTGGAGTGAATTCATAGAGTCATTTCCTTATGTCATCAAGTATATAAAAGGTAAGGAAACCGTTGTGGCGAATGCGCTTCCCCATAGATGCATGCTTGTTACCCAACTTGAATTTAATGTCATTGGTTTTGAGCACATTAAAGACTTGTATGCGCATGATCCTAGTTTTGCTATTCCTTATACCAAATGTTTGACGCATACATCTTGGGAACGCTATTACACCAAAGATGATTATCTTATGAGAGCTAACAAACTTGTATTCCCGAGTATTCTCTTTGTTTGTTACTTTTGCAAGAATCTCATGGAGGAGGACTAATGGGACACTTTGTACGCGACAAGACATTTGCCACACTCTCCAAGAACTATTTTTGGCCCAAAATGTTCCGCGGCGTCTCATGCTTCATCAACCGATGCTCTAGATGTCGAAAGCTAAGTCAAAAGCTCAATCCCATGGTCTTTACATGCCCCTTCCAATTCCATATCATCCATGGGAAGATATTAGCATGGATTTTGTGCTTGGTTTGCTTAGAACTAGAAATGGCAAAGATTCCGTGTTTGTTGTTGTGGACCGACACTACAAAAAAAAGACACATCCGTGACATTTTGGGCCAAACAAATTTTTTTCTGTCATACATATGACACTTCTATGACGATAATTGTGACAAAACCCGGTATCATCATAGATGTGGTGGGCTCCTACTTCTATGACAAAAAATCATGACAGAAAATGGGCTTTTCGTCCTGGGTGAGCCGGAGACGCAGCTCCATGACATTCTTTGGGCCGTCCATGACAGAAAAAACCATGGTAGAAGCGAGGGGGAGGAAAATTTTGGGGAGTTGCCAGTTACGGTGGGAGGTCGGGGGCCAAGCGATGCGCGTTTCTCTCATGCACGTACGCGCGTGTGTGCAAGGCGTTGGCTCTAACTGAACCCGAGCGAGGCGTTGGGCTCTAATCGAACTCGAAGCGATTGCCTTTGCAGTTACGCGTTCATCGAACTCGAACGATCGATCGATGGTCGTTAATCAACCCGATCAAGCGATTCTTCGCTCTCGCTGCTAATCAAGCCGATCGATGCTACCTCTGGGATGAACAGTGAGTGTTGCGGGGGGGGGGGGGTTGGATGAACAGTGAGTGGTGGCGTTGCCTCTGGATGAACAGGACCCCGTGGTGTGGAGGGCTAGATGAACAATAGACGATGGAGGGGTTGCCGTGGAGGGGTGGTTGAACAGGACCCCCTGGTGTGGAGGGCTAGATGAATAGTAGACGGTGGAGGGGTGGCCGTGGAGGGGTGGTTGAACAGGACCCCGTGGTGTGGAGGGCTGGATGAACAGTAGACGGTGGGGGTGGTTGAGCGATGAGCCGTGGAGTAGTGCGCGGTGGAGGCCGGGTGAACAGGAGCCCGTGGAGGCTGGAGGAGGTCGACGGTAGCCCGTGGAGGCTGGAGGAGGTCGACGGTGGAGATGAACAGTATCCCGTGGAGTCCCGTTTTGCGGTACGCCACACCCCTCCCGATGAACAGGACCCTCGTTTCGACCGTAGCACTCCAACACAAGTCCGTTTCATCCGTTTTGTGGTACGCCACACCCCTCCCGATCAACTGGATCCCCGTTTCGACCGTAGCGCTCCAACACAAGTCTGTTTCATCTGTTTTGCGGTACGCCACAGCCCTCCCGATCAATAGGACCCCCGTTTCGACCGTAGGAGGTCCGTTTCCTCCATTTTGCGGTACGCCACACCCCTCCCGATCAACAGGACCCCGTTCCAAACGTAGGAGGTCCATTTCCTCTGTTGTGCGGTATGCCAGGCCTCGTTTCCATCGCATGTTCCGTCCAAGCCCTCCCAATGAACACGACCATGCATTCCGTTCCGACCCAGCCGGTTGGCTCCCCATAAACACGACGACAACACTGTTTTTCCGTTCCGACCCAGCCATGTACACGAGACCTGGCCGTACGTATGCGCGAGTAGGCGTTCGAGACCCTGCCCGTATGTACGTACGTGGTCGTATTTTCTTTCTTTCACCACGCCGCCAGTGCGTGCGTGTACATGCTACGTCGCGCGCCTACTACTGACACATGCACGCCTACAATGACCAAGATGTACATACACGTTCGCGACCAGAATGACAACGCTACGTACGCTTTGACCAGGTGGGTCCCGACTGTCAGGCACTTCCTTGCGTGCGAAAATGTAGCTGGTGGGTCCCAGCAGTCAGAGGGGCGAATCTTTTTTTGCCCGGACGCACTTCCTTTGCGTGCGAAGATGTAGCTGGTGGGTCCCAGCAGTCAGGGGGGCGAATCTTTTTTTTGCCCGGACGCACTTCCTTGCGTGCGAAGATGTAGCCGGTGTGTCCCAAAGCAATCGGGGCGAATCATTTTTGCGGGACGCACTTCCTTGCGTGCGAAGATGTAGCTGGCGGGTCCCAGCAGTCAGGGGGGAACATTTTTTCGCGAAATATGGTGGCCCGTCGGGTGGGTCCTTGCTGTCAGGTGGAGGAATCATTATTTTGCGCATAATAAGGAGGCACTTCCTAGCCGCGGTCGTGGACCCAGCTGTCAGCCTCTCCACGTACAGTCCACGTCCGATGGAAGTTGTTCCTTGACCACGTTGACCACGCCGTGCCGAGAGCACCACGGCGGTGGACAATGGCGATGCCTAGGAAGGGACGACTCGGAGGCGCGGAAGACGTAGAAGTGGATTCCCACGCAAAGAGGAGTACGAGGGTTCACTGGTTCGGCTGCGGTGTCAGGCTGCTGTCGCCGCAGAATAACAGGGGGTGTGGGTGAGTAGAGGGATGACCTGGCTAGCGGTGGGAGTAGTAGGGGGCGGTGAGGCCTCCGTGGCATCACAGCCGGCCATGGGAGGTAGGAGCATGCGACATGACCGGCGCTGGTTTGGGCGGCTGGAGCAAGAAGACCAGAGGTTGAAGAAGCACTACGACCGTTGGATGAACATCGTACGGTAAGGGCATGTACAATGGTGCTATCTTAGGAGTGCCACATAGGATAAATGATGAGGTGGGGGAGAGAGAAATCATAAGAAAAGGCTTGTCTTCTCTTATTTAAGATAAGACAAGAGATGATCTCTTAGCACAATTTGTCTCACCATGTTTTAAGGAATGACTAGCAATTGAAGATAAGGCTAAGATATAACCTATTGTAGACATACTTTTTTGTCATCTCTAAATTACATGCAGGACTTAAGATAAGACTGTCTTATCAACCATTGTACACGCCCTAACAGGAGCTAGAATCGTTCATATTGACTAAGTTGACAAAGCCCTCCGTCCCCGTCAACTTGGTAGGCCCACAAGTCGGCCTCCCAGTATGTTGGGTTCCAGCTGGTAGGGGGAGTATTCATTTTTGTGTGCGTAATAATGAGGCACTTCCTTGCGTGCGAAGATAGCTAGTGGGTCTGACAAGTCAGCGGGGGGCACGTTCTTTTCGCGAAATACAGAGGCCCTTCCGGTGGGTCCCAGATGTCAGGTGGAGGAATCATTATTTTGCGCGTAATAAGGAGGCATTTCCTTGTGTGCGGCCATGGACCCAGCTGTTAGCCTCTTTACGCATAGTCTACTTCCGATGGTATCGTTAATTAACCACGTTGACCACGCCGCACCGAGCGCATCCAAGGTGGTGGACGACGTGGAGGCCCCGGACAGCAACGAGCCAGAGATGGGAAGACGCGGGAGTAGAGTCGCAGACGGAGAGGTGTATGAGGGTTAACTGGTTCTAGTGCAGTGTGGTTCGGCAGTCGGTGGAGAAGAACAGGAGGTGTGGAGGGGTGGAGGGATGGCCTGGCCAGCGCTGGAGTAGCGCTTCATAGCGAAGCGTGCTAAGCGGAGCTGTTAGCAGCAGGAGGTGGGAGGTGGTCCCGGCAGCGCTGGAGGAAGAAGACGAGCGATTGAAGATGGATGCCGGTCGTTGGATGTAAATCCAACGGCTAACATGTCAGAATCATTTGTTGACTAAATTGACAACGACTTGCGTTGGCTTCGACCTATTGGCCCACATTTCAGCCTCCAAAAATGTGGCTCGTATTCAACCCATTTTTTTCAGAATTTACAGTCTTTTTTTGCACGGTAGAATTTACAGTCAATTTGATCTTTTTTTGAATTACAGCCATTAGCTGGGCTGGATGAACAAATAATGTAGCGTCCATGCGGCCCATTTATTTTATTTCCTAAAAAATTACAGGCCATTTGCACTTTCTTGAAATACACTATTTTGCTGGGCTGATTCTAATTATAATGTTGGGTTGGGCCAACAATGTTATCAAAAAATAAAAAGGGGCTCAACATTTTGTTATAAATATATTTAAATAATAAGTGATATTATTACATTCGTCCTTAAATCTTACCAAGCTTTTGTACACAATCACTAGGATTTTCAAAAACAATTCAGGATTTTACTTGTTAAGAAATTATTTTTATAAGTTAATAAGATGTGGGATATTGTTTTCTTACATATGTAAGTATCTGTTAAATATATGATGACAATAGAAATAATATATTATAACATATAAAATAATTTAAACTAGCGTAGGGACCCGCGCATTTGCGCGGCTAGAACCCTTATGTTTGGCACTAATTTTTTTTGTTAGCTATCCCACGAACAATAGTTTGATTTTACTTGCTTTATAATAGTTCTAATTTACTACTTAATGTAAGATAGTACTCCCTCAGTAAAGAAATATAAGAGTTTTTAGCTCACTACTTTAGTGATCTAAACGCTCTTATATTTCTTTATAGAGGGAGTAGATAATACTTTGTGTTGATAATAGTTATGACCATTGATTTTGATACCAATATAAAGATTTCTCTCTTCTCCTACACATCATTCTCAATTCTTAAATTTTCACTAATAGTTTCTAGAAAATTTCCACCAATAAATAAATCAAACGTTGATAGTTTCTGCATAGTTTGTCTCTTCCATTTATTCACCGGTCTTAGCACTCATTATATAGCATGTCTTTAGTTTAAAACAATTTTTAAAGGAATGCTCTATCATACTGATTTCACTGTACATTCACTCTGTCTTATATATGCTCTTCTACCACGTCACTCTTCTATGTTTTATTATTATTATTATACGAAATTTGACACAGAGACAAAACCTCCAAATATGATACTTACTATCTTTTGAGAAACTTCCACAGATATATTAACCTAACCATTGATGGCTTACCACACCCAATAACTCACCTTATTTGGATGTGTGATGCATTTACAGTCTATCTCTTTAATCTTGCTCATTGGTCCTCTAAAATTTAGTGTTTATTTTCTTATGCACCGCATCTCTTGAAAAACACATGCATTTGAAATCCATAAAATCCTATCGAAATTCACTTTACATGGCATCTCAATCATGTGATTAACCTATCGCTACAAGGTAAGTTTTCAAAATCCAAAGAAAAATATATGTTCATGCTGAAATTCATTTTTATATGATGATGCATTCTCATTGTATGCCAATTCTGGCAAAAAAGAAAAATATTCCAAGGTATATTTATCTGTTTCCATGTAGAGCATATACGTTTGTATTTTCGTCATGCTGAAATTCATTTTTTATACCATGATGCATTCTCATTGTATGCCCAAATATGATTTTATGTTTCCGCCAAAAAAAAAACTGTATCGAAAGGTATATTTATCCTTTTCTATATATGTAGAGTGTGTATACATTTGTACTACCAAAAAGAGCAAATATGTTTATATGTTTGCATCGTGTTATGCTTTTTCGAAGAAAATAACTGATACATTTTATTTCTTGTGCACCGTACAAAGGTATCTGTTCCAAAACTCATGCATTTGAAAATCAGGAAAGTACTATTAGCAGTCACTGTACGTGCCATCTCAATCATGCGCTTCATGTATCGCTGCATTATTTAGTTCTCAAAATCCAAAGAGATCTATATTTTTCACGCAGCAATTTGAATTTGTATGTGATATTGCGTTCTAATTGTACAGCAAAATATGATTGTATGTTTCTAGCAAAAAGGAAAATATTCCAAGGTATATTTATCTCTTTCCATGTAGAGCATATACGTTTGTATTTTTGCATTGTATTTTGCTTTCAAATAAAATAGAAGGTGTAGCTATCTTATTTTCACACACAGAATACACGTTTGTATGTTTCAAGCTACTTTTATCTCGTGTATGGCCTGCTGAGTGTAACATTTTAAAAGCTGGAGTATGAGGACAGTGTCAGCCTCCTAAACCTGTTTACGCTTTGCTTTTTTTAAAGGTTCTATGGACATCGGTTTTTCATCCTTTATTCTTTCTTAGGCTGGACTCATGATTTATTATTTCTTACGCCGGTTGATGGAATCCTTATTGCAGTGTCGGTTGTTCCAAAAGGTAGAAACAAAAGGCAGAGTCCGGCCGATTGCAACCTTTTTTTATGTAGCCGATTGCACTTCCTTTTTTGCATGAAGAGTCCTAGATGTATGAGCATATCCTACGATGGAGAGTATGCACGTTTCTTTTTTTAGCGTAGACCTGTACATGGTTATGATCGTGTGTAACTTTTACAACTTTTAAATTTCAGTCATTCTTTTTTAGTATCATCGGTACATGCTATATGTACATGGCGGTCAGAACTTTTTTTCTTTCTAACCTTTTTCACGCATCTGGTACGTCGGTCCAATATACATCACTTATAACTTTATAGGCATGTAACGTAATATCTTTAAATCTTAGCCGTAAGTATTACTAATCAACGATCTACATTATTTTGGCTTATGTGGACGAACGTGATGGCTCGTTTGACTTCTGTATTATGTATATAATAGATATATATAATATAGTTAGAAGGGAAACATAAGTTGGACCTGGCGTTCCTATTCTTATATAGAAAAATAGAACAGACCTATGCGTTTTCTTCAAAAAAATACATAAATTAGGCTGCCAAAAATAAAACCTCGGATGGGGGGTCCATAGGCCAGTCGATACATGACGGCCCTAAGAAAATACAAACAGGCCCTCCCATCCGAGGTCGTGGGCTGCACATGTTAAAAATGAAAGCCTAGACGGGGCAGTCCAAAACCACGTCCAACACTTGCCAAAACTTTATCCCTCATTTTCTCTGTGTTTCGCACACTCGACATTGTGTGGGCATTTTGACTGTGCATCATATGAAGATGTGCTATGCATGAATGTTGATCAGCATGATGTTAACTGGCTGGTAGTTCCATTTTCGACCATGAATAAAACTTCCAACATGATGTTAACCCTGTTTGAAAAGGCCGTGTTAATATAAATGCTCTGCCTCTGAAAGTTGCAGTTTCTTATCTGAAACTGAACTTGCGCTTATCTGGCCCAAACTTGCGCTTTCTTCTCTGAGAATCACATTGTCTGCACTTTTGTACTCATACGAAACTACATTTTTTTAAGTGCTAAAAATAGATCTCTAGAATTCATAAAATTCTTCATATGCTCAATACTGCAAATATGAAATTCAAAAGACATTCAAATCTGAAAGTACTCTCAAAATACACAACACAAAACACAATTCACAACCTGAAAATACTGACAACCCTAAGCTCCTCCTGACAATTCACAACCTGCCCGACTATTGGGCTGGGGGGCAGCCCCCTCCTATTCCTCGGTGGCAGACAGCCGCCCCATGAGATGATGTGAACGGCGAGGGAGACGATGGCGGGGAAGCGTCGTCGGGTCAACTGCTTTTCTCCTCTTGCAGTTGGGTTCGGTTGACGAAGACTCCATCGGCTCGCTCTGGCAGGACACCCTCACAAACGGCACCCTATAGATGCTCGATCCTTCAATCTCTGGTGGATGCTCCATCTGGGATCGATACTCGCACCACCGCTCCCTCACGATCGGATTCGGTGAATCTGTTTGCTCCATGGCCCAGAGGAGCAGCTCTATGTACTCCGGCGTGACTCCCTCCGAGAGTATCACCGCCTTTTTGCTCTGTTGCAGATATTTGGCCACGGATGTCGCCGTCGCCACTAGTTGGTCCTTGTTGTCAAACCAAGACTGTATCTCCAACATCCTAGCTAGCTTCACAGGGTCGCCGTCTGTGATCCTCATGTATCGGTTGTACTCCTCCATCGATCTACTTATCCACAGCACCTTCACTCGCCAGCGGTGGTTTTTGAATGGAAGAGGAGAGGAGCAGCCCTAGTTTTGGATTAGAATGGGAGAGGAGCGACGCTGGTTTTGGACTGGAACAAGAGAGGAGGGGCGGTGGTTTTGAAATGGAAGAGGAGAGGAGCAGCGCTGGATTTAGATTGGAACAGGAGAGGAGCGACGGTGGTTTAAGAGGAGAAGAGCGGAAGAGCGACGCTGGTCTTGGAAGTATTTTTTTGTTGTTTTGTGTATTTTGGGTCAAAGTTTGACCACGTACTGTATTTGACAAGCAAAATGTGAATGCATGTCACCAAAAATTATATCATTTGGTTCGTATCTGAATGTACTTTCAAATTATATTATTTTTGCAACGTATAACATATATTTTATGTGCGAAAATCATGGTAAATTATGACCCAGAATAAAAGGGAGACTAGTTAATGTGGGGTCGCTTTCTTAATTGAAGGGTAAACTGATTTTGATTTTGATCCAGTCACAGCGCGACGGCCCTCTCGCCCAATCCTAAATCGCTGCCACACGCTCCTCTCCCTCTTCTCCATTGCAAAACCACCTCCTCTCCTCTCCATCATCTCCATTCCAAAACCACCGTCTCACCTCTCCCTCTTCTGATCTTCTCCATTGCAAAACCACCTCCTCTCCTCTCCATCATCTCCATTACAAAACCACCTCCTCTCCTCTCCATCATCTCCATTCCAAAACCACCGTCTTGCCTCTCCCTCTTCTGATCTTCTCCATTGCAAAACCACCTCCTCTCCTCTCCATCATATCCATTCCAAAACCACCGTCTCGCCTCTCCCTCTTCTCTATTGCAAGACCACCGTCTCTCCTCCCATCTTCCAAAGCTAGCACCGGACCACTCAGAAGGACATCTATGGAGAGGATGCAGCAGCGAATCAGGCAGATCGTGGGTGGCGACCAGGCAAAGTTAGCCAGGTTGAAGGAGATCCTTAGTTGGTTTGACAATGAGTGGGAGATTTCAAGGACGGTGCGGGCCATGTGGCAATGTATGCGAAAGAGCGAGACGGCGGCAATGAGGGCGGCGATGTACATGTACTCCTTGGCGGCAGTCATACCGCAGTCCTCCGAGTTCATTGAGTATCTCCTATGGGCGATGGAGCAAACAGATTCGCCTGAGGCAACAGTCAGGCGGAGGTGGTGGGCGTACAGGTCGAAGGTCGAGCACCCAGAGGATAACGAATCGATCGAGTATGGTGTGTCGTTCGTGAGGGTGCAGAGGCAGCCGGAGCCATAGGAGTATTCGTTCTCCCACCGCAAGAGGAGGCCGGATGGTTCTATGTTGCTTCCCCGCCATTCTCCACGGTTCCCTCGACGCTCGCCTCGTTTCAATGGCGGCGGTAGGGTTTAAGGTAAGCTTCGCACTAACCTAATCTTCCACATGGTCATGCTTACAATCAGTGTGACAACTAATGAAAATCATGCTTACAATCAGTCTCCGAGTACTACGCCAATCACCCTAAAATAGCTCTGGACCTTTGGGTCAAAGTTGTGACACAGTGTACAAATAAAGAAAAAAAATATTGGTGCTTCTTTCAGAAAAGAGTACTCCCTAGAAAACTGCCAATATAAGCTACTAGTATTTGGTTAGAGGATTTGCTGCCGAGAAAGATCCGTCCACAGAGAGCGCCACACATCCCACTAGTGGTGGTGGATGCCAATGTGTGCATGCAGCATGGTTGGTGTCGGTAATTTTTACTTGGCACACCTCGCACTCTGCATATATGCCAGTTCCATACGTACATTTGTGCAGTTCCACCAAAATGCAGCTGAATAACCCTGTTTGAATAGATAATGAAAAAGCATGATTACATTATAGTGGCACTAGTTGATGAAACACACAAAATAAATAAAAGAAAATATTGCGATAGTATCATAGTATGCCATGCTACGAGGGCGAGATGGGCCCTGCGACGCCTCATACGGTATGCCTCATACTGGACACTGTCCCAAGTCTCCTAGCTACACCTTCTGCCAGTGATGAACATCAGTGTACAGCGGTAGTACAAGGAGGCACCTTGAGACATTCAAATCTCTATTTTTGTAAATATCAACTAAAATTAAGCACCCCGGTTTGCAGAAACATACTTTAACAAAGAGAAGCACTTTCTTTATCTACATTGGAAATGAAATGATAGAGATGACACTCACTCTATTTTAACTGTATTATTACTTCATTTTATCAGTGACACTAGGGTCGAGCAGGTGGCAAACAAGGTGTACCGTGCGTCGCAAGGATGGAGGCCGGGGGTGCTTAGACCGGGATGCTGAAGCTGGCTCTTTAAGTCACCAACATGGATGATTCAATTCATGGGACCTTTTGGCAGTTCACCTAAAATGAAGCAATGTCCCGTGAGCTAGCAGCTTCTTCTTCAATTTTTTTAAGAAAAGGGCTCCAGCCCCGGTTCCATTTCCATCAGAAAACGAAACCCACAGAGCTTCTTCTTCATTAGTTGCAATAAAATTGAGCAACATCAAGGTTGGTTGTGAAGCTCCTGGAATGCTCAACTATAATTTGGATGTCATTTGTGCAGTTCAACTAAGATCGAGCGTGATATGTATATCTCTGTTTGCACAAAAAAGGTGGAAAGGAGGGTGACTAACAAGTGATGAAACATGCATCAAATGAAAAGAAGCATGTTCCTTATCTGAATGGCAATCCTACAAGGACGAGAGCAATTTCTAAAGCAAAGGCATTTCTAGATATTAGTGTGGGCATTAGGATTAACTATGACAAGCGTTAAATACGACATTACTTTGGGCACGGGAGAGTAGGCGGACCAGGGATAGTTGCATTTCTAACAAAAGAACCAACTTATCTTAATGGGAAATTTTAGTAGGACATGTAAAGAAGTGCCATTGATTCATATTCTCGGAGGCATTACATTGAAAACAACATTGGTTTAACGTGTCCTTACTTTTAACAAAGGCGATCGCTACATTTTACCAAAGGGCATTACATAAGAGTGGCTCGGGGCAACAAACATCAGAACATGATATCTGGGTTGGTCCCATTTTTGTTCGGTATAGCCACCTTATACTGTGTGCGGCTAGCAAATCTAGTGTTGGACTTACTCTGTTGACTTGTCCCCCAGTCCCCACTTTCTTTCCTTTTTCAACCAATAGATCGGGTTTATATTGAGTTTGTACTACGTTTCCCTTTATTTCCCTATTAGACCTAGAGACCAGTTGGATAGCCAGTCTCTGCTACTTTTCACCCCCATTATATCCTCTTTCGACCAAGTCCTAGATTCAGGTAACAAATCCTCCCCCACCCCCACCCCCTTTCTTCCTTGTTTGAACCAAGTAGTACTAGATTCGAGTGCATGAACTAGTTTTACCTCTTAAACATTAAAAAATTAGGTGGTTTTCGAACAGCCGATCGATCCTATCTACGAGAGGGCCTGAGAAATAGTAAAAGATACAAATGCAGCGACGTCAGGAGCTCGGGAAGTAGAGCAAGGCCGGTTTCAAAGGAAGTTATACCTGATGGTCGCCGAGATGTCACTAGGTGGGCAGCGGGAGGCCGGATCTACCCACACTACGGCAGCAAGGAAGAAGGGGTCGGAGGCCCTCCCTCGCCAGCGGTGTTTGGGAGAGAACGACAAGGCAGGCTGATCGGGACGCGCCCAATAGTGGGTAAGAGCCATCGCCGAGGACGACCGCATGAACATTGCACCTTCTCACCTTCCCCGGCGGAGAGGATCCGGTTGGATCTGTGACCAGCGGTGAGCAGAGAGAGATAGAGAGTGTGTGGCCACCGCTATCGTGTTTAGATCTGGAGAGGCCGAGACAGTGTGAAGAGAGCAACACTAGCAAGCAAGCGCGGAGGCTCCTGCCTATATAGTGGAGTAGTACTAGTTTTCTTTTGTCTACCGGAGCCGGCTTGACCTCGTCAATGACTGTCGAGAAGTCTTCATGCACGTGGCCCGGAGGCGCAGTTGTCGTCATTTTGATCTAAAGCGCCGGATTATAACATATAACACAAAAAAATGCCACATGACAAGAAATCATAACCTCACTGCCCAAAGGAGACAACATGAATCTCGACGGACAAACTAGACGAGGAACAAAGCTCAAATTAAAGATAAACTCGTAGAAAAGGGGTCCATCAATAGATGTCGTAATTAACATAGCTGGCTTGACCTAGATGGCAGCCGAGTAGTCACTGTTCATGCATGTGCCCCCAATGACTAGCCCAACTCAGTTGTCGCTGTTTAACCCTCGCAGTGGTCCGAAGCACATGACACCTAATTTTGCGAGATGACAAGAAACCTTTTTTTAGATTTCTCACCACAACTACAGCCATGTACAACACAGCCTGCACGATATGTAGACGATAGCCAATCCAGGCGTGTTTGCTGGAGTCTGGTCACATGCATGGACAAACTGATCTTCCGTGTCTTGCAGGGATCGTTCAGGCACCAACGAAGTACAACACTTCGCTAGTACTATCGCTCGTCTCCCTCTTCTATTAAGTCACCCGACTTGCGGGGCCGGGGAGTGTGCCTATGGTCAGTTCGCAATTGCCGTCCCACATGTGCGTGCGAACGCAATATGACGCGCATTCCATTCGGAGAGCAGCGTGCCAGACCGACCGACCGTCTGGGGTGTGACGTGAACGCGACGGGCGTGCTGCATACTCCGTACATGTGTACCATCGTTTTCTAGACGCTTTGCTCCATGGCGCGGGCGCGATCCATGGATACAAAATTAGTATACTGTATACTATTTAAAAGTCGAGGGCGGGGCTTTTCCTGCGCGGTAGGTGGCGGGGCAGTTCCGCCTAGTCGGTTCGACAAAGACGCGAGAAGACGAGGGAGTAGGCTACTGCAAACGTAGGATTGTGTGATTTGACAGCGAGTTATTGCTGGATAGGTGGGGCCCCGTGATTTGACTCGCCATTATCATTTTAACTGCGGCGCTACGACCGGCGTGAGTCTCCCGATTCCTGACCACCTCCATACAGGTTCCTCTCCCAATGCTCCACCATGTAGTAGAGGCTGGCTCTTGCATGAGAGCCCACTTCTCCACTTTTTCCTTGCCTCTCTTTCCTCCACATATGCAAAAATGCCATGTAAAGTGCACTATTGTACTTACTTGCTCCTACAGGTGCTAAGCTTGCCACATAGGCATAAATTCTGATGGGGCAAGTTAATCAAGAAGAGAGAGACTATATTGGTGACCAAAGGAAGAAACGGTGCTAAGCACGTGTACCTAGGTGAAAAGACAATTTTGAGTCTATAGCTAATTAAATGAAGCAAACTTAGCAACACCATTTCATTGGAAGAGGTCACTCCTTGGCAAATGCAATAAATACTAGTACTCCCTGTGTCCCATAATATAAGAACATTTTTGGCACTACACTAGTGTCAAAAACGTTCTTATATTATGGGACGGAGGGAGTACGAAGAAATAGATAGAGAGGAGTAAAAATATATACAATTATAGCCAACCTTATAGCTAACCTTGTTGTAGTATGAGTGACTAAGTGATGACTATGTATGACATACCAACATCAGATAGCCTAACGCACCATGTTAAATCTCCAAGGGCGCGACCGCGCGTGCGACGCGACGGTCATGGTAGGTGCGACCATGATACGGGGTGCTGTCAGCCCTTGGATCTGAGATCAAACGGTTGCATTCTAAGTTGCTGAAAATTTGGAGAATAACCCTCCCACGGCAACCGGCAAATTTCCTCCCGTGGGCCGGAGTAGGTTTCTCGGTTTGCATACGGGTTTAATGGAGGCGAGGAGGCGTGTTCAGCCGGGCGTGCAGTGGTCTGCGCAGTACTATTGGATTTGACAACTACAACTAGTATATTATAAAAAAACAAAGAAGAGTAGTAGAGATAGAGATAAGAATAGAGACTAGGGAGGAGCACCATCTACTGCTTCGTGGGCTACTCCTGCGCTCCATTCGGCGCCCGCAACGTCCCCTACAGCCACTCCCTGCGCTCCATTCGGCGGGCGCTGTTGACATTTGGGGAGTGCACTCTCGCGACTGCTAGCAGCCATGACTTCACCGATGACGACTTCTTCCCCGACCTCGACAACCTCTTCCTCAACGACATGGGCGACAACCTCAACGCCAATGGTGCTGCTCCCGTTGCACCGTATGTGTTTCTGTCCTTCCTGTTCGAAATCGTGGTAGAATTCATGTTTCTAGTCTGTGTCCTAGACTCGATCTGTTCATCTACTATGCTAGTACACATGATTAGTTTAATCTCTGTTATAGCCATCATGATTTATTTTGTAGTAAATCTCGTAGTAACTTGCTCATATATTCAACTGGCGGAATGTCCCCTACAGCCACTCCCGTTTCATGGACGGCCTGGTCGATGCCTCCAAGGAGCCCTTCGTCTACTGCTATGAGTGCCCGGTGCCGTTTTGGGGCTCGCCGGCGAACATCATGCATCACCTGATGCAGGCGTGTGGCGATCACTACTGGCCCTTGGCGAAGAACATCAAGTACGAGATGTGCTACCCGTTCACCGTGCCGGAGTCGCTGGAGGATCAGCGCTGCCTGCTAGTCTCGGAGGAGGACGGCAGCGTCTTCCTCTTGATCGTGGCCACCAGCGAGGCCCGCGCAGGCCGTCGCCACATCTCTATAGTGTGCATCAGGGGCGACGCCGCTGACGCTGACATTGACACGAGGCCGATGTACGGGAGCATGCTCACTATTATTACCCCTCGAAGGTCCGTGGGCAGTGACACTGGCTACGTCAAGCTGACTTGGACTCTGTCGAGCTGGGACCTTCCCGCCGATGTGGACATGGAAGACGCATGGTATTATTTGACCCCCAACAATGTGAATGGGGACTCCAAGGAGGTTCACCTGGACATATGCATTACTAAGTTAAATGTTGATCATTAGTCTTCACTCAATGTAATCCACGGTCTAAGCATGTGGAGACTTCCATGCATGATCTTGCTCTATTGGAGTATCGTGCATGAATAAAAGTGTATCCATTTATGGTTTAGTCTAGAATCTTCCATGTATGAACTTTTACTACAGTACCGGTGAAAGATTTATGATGAACCATTTCCTGCAAAGCACAATAAGAGTTATTTCTTCACAAGTTTTGAATGCAGGTTGAACAGTTGAATGCTTTTGTTTGCAAAAGATACTTTTTTATCTATTTCACCCGGATGTTTCTGAGCTCTAGAGATGAAATAATATCCGAAGAAACCTATCGATACCTGTTACACATGAGATGACCCCCACATCCTTTGTCAAAATAAACAACACCCTGATCAATGCATTTCACTCTTCCGTGCAACAGACGGGCACCTACTTGCTCCTACTGTGCTTAAGCTTGCCACATAGGCATAAAGTCGATGTGGCAAGTTAATCAGAAGAGAGAGACTAGTTTGGTGACCCAAGGAAGAAATGGTGCTAAGCGCGTGTACCTAGGTGAAAAGACAATTTTGAGTCTATAGCTAATTAAATGAAGCAAACTTAGCAACACCATTTCATTGGAAGAGGTCACTCCTTGGCAAATGCAATAAATACTAGTACTCCCTATGTCCCATAATATAAGAATGTTTTTGACACTAGTGTTTTGGCACTACACTAGTGTCAAAAACGTTCTTATATTCGGAGGGAGTACAAAGAAAGAGATAGAGAGGAGTAAAAAAGATACACTTATAGCCAACCTTATAGCCAACCTTGTTGTAGTATGAGTGACTAAGTGATGACTATGTATGACATGCCAACATCAGATAGCCTAACACACTGTGTTAAATCTCCAAGGGCGCGACCGCGCGAGCGACGCGACGGTCGTGGTAGGCGCGACCATGATATGGGCTGCTGGCAGCCCTTGGATTTGAGATCAAACGGTCGCATGCTAAGTTGCTGAAAATTTGCAGAATAACCCTTTAGGATAGGATATTCACCCATAGGTCTATAATCACGCCATGCAACCGTTCGATCTCAGATCCAAGGGCTCTCGGAAGCCCGTATTATGGGAGAATGGAAAGCCACTACCCTGCCATTCGCATGCTGGCAGTTCGCTCTTACTTGTCCCCGCACGTCCTTTAATACTAAGGCGGTTCGCTCCTAGTCGTCCCGTCCATTCACATTATGACAATTCCACTAATCCTAACCCTCCTCCCAAATCCATGGCGTCCCAAATCTCCCCGATCGGCGGTGAGTACAAGGTTAGAACCATCACCGGCGATGAGTTTGACGTCATCTACACCCGTTCTTCCGCGACGGTGAAAGGATGCCTTTCTCGCTTCAGACGCATGTTCGAAGACTCAGATGATGAGTGGGTCACTAGGCTAGATGTTGAGTACACCACAGTCGTGGGACGAGAGAAGGATATAAAGGACGAAGAGAGGAAGAAGCCCGCTGTGATGCAGGTTTGCGTGCATGACTTATGATTGGTCTACCACATATGCCATGCCGACGTTGAGTGCCAGGATTTTAAGGACTTCCTCGAGAGCAACCTAGTAAAATTCGTTACTGTAGACTTTGGTAACGACAAAGAAGTCCTGCATCGGATAGGCCTCGTTGTAGGCAACACCTTCGACCTCCAAAAGAATCGGCTGGTGTCCTCTCGTCAGCCTTCAATGCTGACCCTGGCAGGAGCCATCGTTCATCCTTCATACGGTAAACTGGAGAAACCTCCATACACGTTTCATCATCATGCATGGCAGCGGAATGTACTAGATATAGACCACATCCACTACGCTGCAATGGATGGCTACCTTTGTTTCAATATCTAGAAGGGTTGGATGAAGATAAACAGTCAAGTTGGCGGTTCAAGCAAAGAAGTATCGGCCAAGAGGAAGAGGGACAAGGACGAAGTCGAGGACGTGGACGAGGACTCCGAGTAAGGTGGCAGTGTCGTTGCTCATGGTGGTTCTAATGCAGTGTCTACCGGAATAGTTGCAAAGTTTAATTTCATGTGTGCTTAATTTAATTTGAGGGTGTGTTGTCTTTGAGCCCCAGCAGAACTATGTTATGTTTATTCTTGTTACTTTAACTCTTGATGCGTACATACTAGTATTTCTTACATTTCATCTTTTAGTTGGTATAGTACTACCACTCGTTTCTTCACATTATATCGTACAATATATATGGCCAACATCATATAGCCAGCAGTTTAGTTGTCAAAGAATTTGGGGTGCTTAGTTTTGTCAAAGAATTCGTGGTGCTTAGTTTTATTTGAGGGTGGGTTGTCTTTGGACACCATTATTGTGACTAGCCTTTATAATAGTACTATATGCATAATTTGGTGACGAGCGCTCTCTATATGTACCACCTTTTTTATTTCAAGTTTTGCTCCATGGCGCAATCCATCGATACTCTTGCTGTACAAAAGTATACATTTTTAAAAGGCTAGAGGCGGGGCAGTCTAGCTTGGTGGGTTTCACGAGAGGCAAGGGCCTTTGTGATTTGTGACTCATTCTTGTTGGAAGGCGGGGCCTTGTGATTTGACTGCTTGTATAAATGCTACCGATGACCTGATCGAGGAGGAGCAAAGAACGTGCGGTATACTCAAGTTTTCAAGCTGGAGTAATCTTTGCGACGGAGGAGCACCTGGCTCGGCAGCCCAGTGCCATATGGCGATGAAAACTGATCTAATTTGCTAGTCATCTCATTGTTAGCATTGTTCTATTCATTCCCTCAAAAAAAAACCATTGTTCTATTCATGCCTCGTAGAGAATGTGACACGTGCGGTGAAACACCCGAAGCAAAAGATGAAATACAAGAGCAAAAGAAGAAGGAAGATTATCACCCCAAATGATCTAATTCGCCACGGAGTCATAACTGCTTCTTCATCGCCTCCACGACCTCCATCTCCTTGCGCGTCTCCTCCGCCATCTTCTTCATTCTGTCCATGACGCGGGATTTCTCGACGCGAGCCTTCATCATCTGTTCCACGGTCGCATTACGTACCTTGGACAAGCAGCCGGTGCTCGATCCGGAGCTTCGCCAACTCCTCCTTCTGTTCCATGACAAGGGCCTACAGCATCTTCAACGAGGAACTACTATTCTCATGCAGCTTCTTCCAGTCGGCGTTCTTCTCCTTCAACATGTTGATCTCGTGGCAGAGCTTCGCCTTGTCCTCCTGAAGTCGCATGATTTTGCCGGTCGCCTTCTTCTCCGAGGCAATGCTCTTCTTCAGCAGCATCACCAAGCCGGCAGTCAACTCCCCCTGCTGATTGAGCTCAGTGGGCATGTCGTCGAGGCTCTCCTTCAGCAACTCCATCAAGCCTTGGATGAACTCCTTCTACTTATTGAGGTGCTTATTGAGCTGATCGGGCATGCCGTCGAGGGATAATGACTCCAGCTCCGCTGGCTCGGCATGTTCGCCTCCGTGGCTAGGGCGCTCCTGGGAGCCATCGCCTGCCCGTGAGAGATCTTTCGAGGTCTCTGCGTGGCGGCGAGCCCTCTTTTTTTTCCGCAGCCTTGGTTGTCGCTCCCTTGTTACGAGCAGTTCTTGACCTAGAGCTCTGCTCACCGGCCATGGCAACGACGGATGCAGAAGAAGCACTTATGAGGAGGAAAGGTAGACTAATTTTCGGTTAGGTAGTTCCCCATTTTATAACCTAAGTACTAGCACTAGTACTAATGTTGGGGAACGTAGCAAAAATTCTAAAATTTTCTACGCATCACCAAGATCAATCTATGGAGTAATCTAGCAACGAGGGAAAGGAGAGTGCATCTACGTACCCTTGTAGATCGATAAGCGGAAGCGTTCAAGTGAACGGGGTTGATGGAGTCGTACTCGTCGTGATCCAAATCACCGATGATCCTAGTGCCGAACGGACGGCACCTCCGCGTTCAACACACATGCAGCCGGTGATGTCTCCCATGCCTTGATCCAGCAAGGAGAGAGGGAGAGGTTGGGGAAGACTCCGTCCAGCAGCAGCATGATGGCATGGTGGTGGTGGAGGAGCGCGGAACTCCAGCAGGGCTTCGCCAAGCACTACGAGAGACGAGGAGGGAGAGGGGTAGGGCTGCGCCAACAGGAGAAGAACTTCGTGTGTTGGGTTGCCCCTTTGCCCCCACTATATATAGGGGGAGAGGGATGGCTGCAACCACACCTAGGGTTCCCTCCCTAGGGGTGGCAGCAGCACCAATCCCCATCTGGGGTGGCGGCCAAGTGGGGGGGGGGGGAGAGGGAGGCGCACTAGGCATGGGCCTTTAGGGCCCATCTGCCCTAGGGTTTGCCCCTCTTCTCTCTAGGCGCATGGGCCTTGGTGGGGAGGCGCCCCAGCCCACCTAGGGGCTGGTCCCTTCTCACACTTGGCCCATGTATGCCTCCGGGGCCCGTGGCCCCTCCCGGTGGACCCCCGGACCCCTCCGATGGTCCCGGTACACTACCGGTGATGCCCGAAACACTTCCGGTGGCCAAAACCATACTTCCTATATATCAATCTTTACCTCTGGACCATTTCGGAACTCCTCGTGACGTCCCGAATCTTATCCGGGACTCCGAACAACATTCGGTAACCGCGTACATACTTTCCCTATAACCCTAGCGTCATCGAACCTTAAGTGTGTAGACCCTACGGGTTCGGGAGACACGTAGACATGACCGAGACAACTCTCCGGCCAATAACCAACAGCGGGATCTGGATACCCATGTTGGCTCCCACATGTTCCACGATGATCTCATCGGATGAACCACGATGTCGAGGATTCAATCAATCCCATATTCAATTCCCTTTGTCTAGCGGTATAGTACTTGCCCGAGATTCGATCGTCGGTATCCCGATACCTTGTTCAATCTCGTTACCGGCAAGTCTCTTTACTCGTTCCGTAACACATCATCCCGTGATCAACCCCTTGGTCACATTGTGCACATTATGATGATGTCCTACCGAGTGGGCCCAGAGATACCTCTCCGTCACACGGAGTGACAAATCTCGATCTCGATTCATGCCAACCCAATGACACTTTCGGAGATACCCGTAGTGCACCTTTATAGCCACCCGATTCGTTGTGATGTTTGGTACACCCAAAGCATTCCTACGGTATCCGGGAGTTGCACAATCTCATGGTCTAAGGAAATGATACTTGACATTAGAAAAGCCTTAGCATACGAACTACACGATCTTTGTGCTAGGCTTAGGATTGGGTCTTGTCCATCACATCATTCTCCTAATGATGTGATCCCGTTATCAACGACATCCAATGTCCATGGTCAGGAAACCGTAACCATCTATTGATCAACGAGCTAGTCAACTAGAGGCCTACTAGGGACATGGTGTTGTCTATGTATCCACACATGTATCTGAGTTTCCTATCAATACAATTATAGCATGGCTAATAAACGATTATCGTGAACAAGGAAACATAATAATAATAACTAATTTATTATTGCCTCTAGGGCATATTTCGAATAGTCTCCCACTTGCACTAGAGTCAATAATCTAGTTCACATCGCCATGTGATTAACACTCACAGGTCACATCGCCATGTGACCAACATCCAAAGAGTTTACTAGTGTCACTAAACTAGTTCACATCATCATGTGATTAAGACTCAATGGGTTCTGGGGTTTGACCATGTTTTGCTTGTGAGAGAGGTTTTAGTCAACGGGTCTGCAACATTCAGATCCGTATGTACTTCGCAAATCTCTAGGTCACATTGTAAATGTTGCTTCCACGCCCCACTTGGAGCTATTCCAAATGGTTGCTCCACTATACGTCTCCGGTTTGCTACTCAGAGTCATTCGGATAGGTGTTAAAGCTTGCATCGACGTAACCCTTTACGCTGAACTCTTTATCACCTCCATAATCGAGAAACATGTCCTTATTACTCCAAGGACAATTTTGACCGCTGTCTGGTGATCCACTGCTTGATCACCTTTGTACCCTCTTGCCAGACATGTGGCAAGGCACACATCAGGTGCGGTACTTAGCATAGCATACTGTAGAGCCTACGTCTAAAGCATAGGGGACGACCTTCGTCCTTTCTCTCTCTTCTGCCATGGTCGAGCTTTAAGTCTTAACTTCATACCTTACAACCCAGGCAAGAACTCCTTCTTTAACTGATCCATCTTGAACACCTTCAAGATCATGTCAAGGTATGTGCTCATTTGAAAGTACCATTAAGCGTTTTTGATCTATCCTCATAGATCTTGATGCTCAATGTTCAAGCAGCTTAATCCAGGTTTTCTATTGAAAAACACTTTTCAAATAACCCTATATGCTTTCTAGAAATTCTACATCATTTCTGATCAACAATATGTCAACAACATATACTCATCAGAAATTCTATAGTGCTCCCACTCACTTCTATGGAAATGCAAGTTTCTCATAAACTTTGTATAAACCCAAAATCTTTGATCATCTCATCAAAGCATACATTCCAACTCCGAGATGCTTACTCCAGTCCTTAGAAGGATTGCTGGAGCTTTGCATACTTGTTAGCATCTTTTAGGATTGACAAAAACCTTCTGGTTGTATCACATGCAACCTTTCCTCAAGAAAATTTTCGAGGAAACAATGTTTTGACATCCTATCTGCAAGATTTCATAAATAATGCAGTAACTGCTAATAAGATTCCAACAGACTCTTAGCATCACTACGAGTGAGAAAGTCTCATCGTAGTCAACTCCTTGAACTTGTCGGAAACATCTTAGCGACAAGCTGAGCTTTCTTAATGGTGACACATACCATCATTGTGTGTCTTCCCTCTTAGAATCCATCTGTACCCAACAGCCGTACGACCATTAAGTAGTTCTTCCAAAGTCTACACTTTGTTTTCATACATGGATCCTCTCTCGGATTTTATGGCCTCGAGCCATTTGCCGGAATCCGAGCCCACCATCGCTTCTCCATAGCTCGTAGGTTCATTGTTGTCTAGCAACATGACCTCCAAGACAGGAGTACATACCACTCTGAAGTAGTACGCATCCTTGTTGTCCTACGAGTTTTGGTAGCGACTTGATCCGAAGTTTCATGATCACTATCATAAGCTTCTACTTCAATTGGTGTAGGCGCCACAGGAACAACTTCCTGTGCCCTGCTACACACTAGTTGAAGTGACGGTTCAATAACCTCATCAAGTCTCCACCATCCTCCCACTCAACTTTCCGAGACAAACTTTTCCTCGAGAAAGGACCCGATTCAAGAAACAATCCCTATTGCTTTCGGATCTGAGATAGGAGGTATACCCAACTGTTTTTGGGTGTCCTATGAAGATGCATTTATCCGCTTTGGGTTCGAGCTTATCAACCTGAAACTTTTTCATATAAGCGTCGTAGCCCCAAACTTTTAAGAAACGACAACTTAGGTTTCTCCAAACCATAGTTCAAATGGTATCGTCTCAACGGAATTACGTGGTGCCCTATTTAAAGTGAGTGCGGTTGTCTCTAATGCCCAACCCATGAACGATAGTGGTAATTTGACAAGAGACATCATGGTATGCACCATATTCAATAGGGTGCAACTATGATGTTCGGACACACCATCACACTATGGTGTTCCAGGCGGTATTAATTGTGAAACAATTTCCACAATGTCTTAATTGCGTGCCAAAACTCATAACTCAGATACTCATCTCTATGATCATATCATAGACATTTTATCCTCTTGTCACGATGATCTTCAACTTCACTCTGAAATTCCTTGAACCATTCAATAATTCAGACTTGTGTTTCATCAAGTAAATATACTCAGTATCTACTGAAATCATCCGTGAAGTAAGAACATAACGATATCCACTGCGTGCCTCAGCACTCATTGGAATGCACACATCAAAATGTATTACTTCCAACAAGTTGCTTTCTTGTTCCATTTTACTGAAAACGAGGCTTTCAGTCATCTTGCCCATGTGGTATGATTTGCATGTCTCAAGTGATTCAAAATCAAGTGAGTCCAAACGGTCCATTTGCATGGAGTTTCTTCATGCATATACACCAATAGACATGGTTCGCATGTCTCAAACTTTTCAAAAACGAGTGAGTCCAAAGATCCATCAACATGGAGCTTCTTCATGTGTTTTATACCAATATGACTTACGTGGCAGTGCCACAAGTAGGTGGTACTATCATTACTATCTTATATCTTTTGGCACGAACATGTGTATCACTACGATCGAGATTCAATAAACCATTCATTTTAGGTGCAAGACCATTGAAGGTATTATTCAAATAAATAGAGTAACCATTATTCTCCTTAAATGAATAACCGTATTGCGATAGACATAATCCAATCATGTCTATGCTCAACGCAAACCCCAAATAACAATTATTTAGGTTTAACACCAATCTCGATGGTAGAGGGAGCGTGCGATGCTTGATCACATCAAGCTTGAAAAAACTTCCAACACATATCACCAGCTCACCTTTAGCTAGTCTCCGTTTACTCTGCAGCCTTTTATTTCGAGTTACTAACACTTAGCAACCGAACCGGTATCTAATACCCTGGTGCTACTAGGAGTACTAGTAAAGTACACATTAATATAATGTATATCCAATGTACTTCTATCGACCTTGCCAGCCTTCTCATCTACCAAGTATCTAGGGTAATTATGCTCCAGTGGTTGTTCCCCTTATTACAGAAGCACTTAGTCTAGGGTTTGGGTTAAACCTTGGGTTTCTTCACTAGAGCAGCATCTGATTTGCCGTTTCATGAAGTATCCCTTCTTTCCCTTGCCCTTCTTGAAACTAGTGGTTTCACCAACCATCAACAATTGATGCTCCTTCTTGATTTCTACTTTCGCGGTGTCAAATATCGCGAATATCTCAAGGATCATCATATCTATCCCTGATTTGTTATAGTTCATCACGAAGATCATCTCCCACTTGATTCAAGTGATTGTTGT
Organism: Aegilops speltoides; assembly: GCA_021437245.1. Classification (NCBI taxonomy): domain Eukaryota; kingdom Viridiplantae; phylum Streptophyta; class Magnoliopsida; order Poales; family Poaceae; genus Aegilops; species Aegilops speltoides. The sequence goes on from CM038141.1 coordinate 135,610,080, forward strand.
ACTCAGACAATCTGAGCACAATTTCAACGATTGAGCTTTTCTCTCTTAGTTTGCAGGCTAAGAAAATCGTCGGAGGTCTTATACCTCTTGACGTGGGCACGAGCCTGAAATCCCAATTTCAGCCCTCGAAACATCTCGTATGTTCTGCGATGTTTCGAAATCGTCTTTGGTGCCTCAACTCTAAACCGTTTAACTGAACTATCACGTAGTTATCAAGACGTGTATGTCAGATGTTCGCAACATCCACAGATGACGTTCGAGGTTCAACACACTGAGTGGTGCATTAAGGACATAAGCCTTCTATGAAGCAATGAGGACAATCCTCAGTTTACGGACCTAGTCCGCATATTCGCTACTATCAACTTTCAACCAAATTTTCTCTAGGAACATATCTAAAACAGTAGAACTAAAGCGCGAGCTACGACATAATTTGCAAAGACCTTTTGACTATGTTCAGGATAATTGAGTTCATCTTATGAACTCCCACTCAGATAGACATCCCTCTAGTCATCTAAGTGATTACATGATCCGAGTCAACTAGGTCGTGTCCGATCATCATGTGAGATGGACTAGTCATCATCGGTGAACATATTTATGTTGATCGTATCTACCGTACGACTTATGCTCGACCTTTCGGTCTCTTGTGTTCCAAGGCCATGTCTGTACATGCTAGGCTCGTCAAGTCAACCTAAGTGTTTCGCATGTGTAAATCTGGCTTACACCCGTTGTATGTAAACGTTAGAATCTATCACACCCGATCATCACGTGGTGCTTCAAAACAATGAACTTTCGCAACGGTGCACAATTACGGGGAACACTTTCTTGAAATTTTAATGAGGGATCATCTTATTTACTACCGTCGTTCTAAGCAAATAAGATGCATAAACATGATAAGCATCACATGCAATCAAATAGTGACATGATATGGCCAATATCATATTGCTCCTTTGATCTCCATCTTTGGGGCTCCATGATCATCATCGTCACCGGCAAGACACCATGATCTCCATCATCATGATCTCCATCATCGTGTCTCCATGAAGTTGTCTCGCCAACTATTACTTCTACTACTATGGCGTTGTTCATTGACACGCAGGTCATACAATAAATTAAGACAACTCATATGGCTCCTGCCGGTTGTCACATTCATCGACATGCAAGTCGTGATTCCTATTACAAGAACATGATCAATCTCATACATCACATATCATTCATCACATTCTTTTTGGCCATATCACATCACATAGCATACCCTGCAAAAACAAGTTAGGCGTCCTCTAATTGTTGTTTGCATGTTTTACGTGGCTGCTATGGGTTTCTAGCAAACGTTTCTTACCTACATAAAAACCACAACATGATATGTCAATTGCTATTTACCCTTCATAAGGACCCTTTTCATCGAATCCGATCCGACTAAAGTGGGAGGCGGCACCCGCTAGCCACCTTATGCAACAAGTGCATGTCAGTCGGTGGAACCTGTCTCACGTAAGTGTACGTGTAAGGTCGGTCCGGGCCGCTTCATCCCACAATACCGTCGAAACAAGATTGGACTAGCAACGGTAAGCATATTGAACAAAATCAACGCCCACAACAACTTGTGTTCTACTCGTGCATAGAAACTACGCATAGAGCTAGCTCATGATGCCACTGTTGGGGAACGTAGCAAAAATTCAAAAAATTTCTACGCATCACCAAGATCAATTTATGGAGTAAGCTAGAAACGAGGGAAAGGAGAGTGCTTCTACATACCCTTGTAGATCGCTAAGCGGAAGCGTTCAAGTGAACGGGGTTGATGGAGTCGTACTCGTCGTGATCCAAATCACCGATGATCCTAGTGCCGAACGGAGAGCACCTCCGCGTTCAACACACATGCAGCCCGGTGACGTCTCCCATGCCTTGATCCAGCAAGGAGAAAGGGAGAGGTTGGGGAAGACTCCGTCCAGCAGCAGCACGACGGCATGGTGGTGGTGGAGGAGCGCGGAACTCCAGCAGGGCTTCGCCAAGCACTACGAGAGACGAGGAGGGAGAGGGGTAGGGCTGCGCCAACAGGAGAAGAACTTCGTGTGTTGGGCTGCCCCTTTGCCCTATAGGGGGAGAGGGAGGGCTGCGCCCCCACCTAGGGTTCCCTTCCTAGGGGTGGCGGCAGCCCCAATCCCCATCTGGGGTGGCGGCCAAGTGGGGGGGAGAGGGAGGCGCACCAGGCATGGGCCTTTAGGGCCCATCTACCCTAGGGTTTGCCCTTCTCTCTAGGCACATGGGCCTTGGTGAGGAGGCGCCCTAGCCCACCTAGGGGCTGGTCCCTTCTCACACTTGGCCCATGTATGCCTCCGGGGCCCGTGGCCCCTCCCGGTGGACCCCCAGACCCCTCCGGTGGTCCCGGTACACTACCGGTGATGCCCGGAACACTTCCGGTGGCCAAAACCATACTTCCTATATATCAATCTTTACCTCCGGACCATTCCGTAACTCCTCGTGATGTCCGGGATCTTATCCGGGACTCCGAACAACATTCGGTAACCGCGTACATACTTTCCCTATAACCCTAGCGTCATCAAACCTTAAGTGTGTAGACCCTACGGGTTCGGGAGACACGTAGACATGACCGAGACAACTCTCCGGCCAATAACCAACAACGGGATCTGGATACCCATGTTGGCTCCCACATGTTCCATGATGATCTCATCGGATGAACCACGATGTCGAGGATTCAATCAATCCCGTATTCAATTCCCTTTGTCTAGCGGTATAGTACTTGCCCGAGATTCGATCGTTGGTATCCCAATACCTTGTTCAATCTCATTACCAGCAAGTCTCTTTACTCGTTCCGTAACACATCATCCTGTGATCAACCCCTTGGTCACATTGTGCACATTATGATGATGTCCTACCGATTGGGCCCAGAGATACCTCTCCGTCACACGGAGTGACAAATCCTAGTCTCGATTCGTGCCAACCCAACAGACACTTTCGGAGATACCCGTAGTGCACCTTTATAGCCACCCAGTTACGTTGTGATGTTTGGTACACCCAAAGCATTCCTACGGTATCCGAGAGTTTCACAATCTCATGGTCTAAGGAAATGAAACTTGACATTAGAAAAGCTTTAGCATACGAACTACACGATCTTTGTGCTAGGCTTAGGATTGGGTCTTGTCCATCACATCATTCTCCTAATGATGTGATCCCGTTATCAATGACATCCAATGTCCATGGTGAGGAAACCGTAACCATCTATTGATCAACGAGCTAGTCAACTAGAGGCCTACTAGGGACATGGTGTTGTCTATGTGTCCACACATGTATCCGAGTTTCCTATCAATACAATTATAGCATGGATAATAAATTATTATCATGAACAAGGAAACATAATAATAATAACTAATTTATTATTGCCCTGCATAGTGGGAACACGTTCAGGTTTGGTACATACTAGTAGGTGTGAGTAGGCTTTCAAATGTGATGGGAACAAGGTAAAGATTAATTGATGGTTTTGATTTTGAGGCCCGAAACGGCTCCCATGAGTTTAGCGGAACATAAATTTCAAGTACTACACTACTCAAAGGCGTAAATATTATGTTACTATCAAAAATTGGCACAAAATACGAAGGAGACCAATGGAAGTACTACTAGCAACCCACGATTTAACTACTTGCATGCGCGCAGTGGAGTAATAATGTCTTTCTTCCGCCCTCACGTCCACTCAATTTGCATGCGCTGTATTAATTGAACATCAATGAAGTGAACGACTTTACACGCGTCAAATTATCACATGGGGTGGATCTTGGTACAAAATTGCGTCCGCCCGTGTACCCACGTGTGCGTGCGAGGGAATGAGTGCGTGCGTGGCGTGCATGCACATCTTCGCTTCGTGCATGTACCGCCAGTATGGCTCAGGGAGGACGAGTACATTCTTTTGGAACCAGCAGCACGTCACTGCGATCAATCCATGCAAGGAGGTCGCGACAACGCCTCCACATGTGCCACGTGGCTTCATGAACTGTAAGAAAGACACTATGTAGCGTGCCATTGGTATTCTAATTTACGTGTTTTGCACATACTCGAAGTACTAGTAAGGTACATGTGCATTGCACACATCAGATTTTGCAACCAAATTATGAATAAATACCACACTATAGCATGTAAGCTCTGAGTCATATATGCCTGATGTAGTCCTTTGTTTAATTCTTATAGTTCATCTCATTCAAAATCAGTTAGAGGGTGCTTGGATACGTTTTAGTCCCATGACTAAAAGTAGTGAGACTAAAACATGCTAGCCTCATCCATGCTTGGATCCAAATACTAAGGAGACTAAAATCAACTTAATGAGCATTTATTATCCTCCAAACCCTCCAATCCAGAACTCGCCCGTGTTAAAGGAGAGGAGTTAAATGAGGAGAGAGAGGACTAATCCACATTTTAGTAGGGGTACCCCTGACTAAATTTTTTTAATCTTAAGACTAGTTTTAGCCCCTCTTTAGTCAGGGGTGCTTGGAACTTTGGTCTCTTAAAGAGACTATTTTTAGTCAGACTAAAATAAGTCCCTTGGATCCAAGCACCCTCTTAGTTTTTATAAAAAAGCTAAGAACGCAAAAATAGGAAAAACATGGGATTATAGTGGAATGTCGTCTTGAATCCTACAGGATTGTACGAGTGTTTGATTGTGCATGGAAAAAATGCAGAATTCTTTCAAAGAGGTTTGAGTGGATGGGATGTTTCCTATGAAATATAGTGCAAATGAATCATATGGAAAAATTCCTATGGTTTACAATCCTACGAATCAAACAACCAAGATAGGAAAAATTCCTAATGATTAGAATCCTCCAAAATTCCTTTGATAATCCTCTGAATCAAAGAAGCCCTGAATCTATTTTATGATTCATGGAATTGTGCGTTGTAAAGCATAAAGTAAAAACAAATAATGGCAATTCAACTAGAAAAAAGTTTGGGCAGTTATGATACGGAAGATTCTAGAACAAAAGAGAACCACTGTTGTTTTGAGGTTTGTGCATTATGCTTAAGTTCAACCATGGAGTCTGCTAGATTGTACATGTGGCAAAATCTGGTGGGGGGCTAGAAGATGGTGCGAGGGGCCGAGTGGAGGGAGACTATGAAGGAATGCACAAGTGCGAGATCGATATTTAGAGAGAGGGGGCAAACACGTGCGCTATTGCACGCAGTGGCGGAGCCATGAAAAATAAATGAGCTAGGGGGGCAAGTATTGCTAATCCTTTACAAGGAGGATCAATTCATGAAATTAAACCTTTTTAGCAGCAATTGTCTAATGATCACATTCATAGTAGCCTCGATATATAGTGATGTTAGGGGGGCAGGGCCCTTACTGCCCCCTGTCTTCGCCATTGTGCACGCGCCTGAGAGATGAAGCGGAAGGCATGGATGATGAGAGGGGGACGTTGGATATATAATTAATGTGGGTGTATTAGCTATATATGTTAATCCTATATAGAGAGGTATAGATTGATCGATGTGTACGTGGGAAAGAGGGTGAGACCTCACTAGATATATCGATTGATCGGTTTGTGTGGAAAACAATGAAAGACCTAGCTATATACACACATACATAGAGGAACATCGATCGTTGCACATGCACGCGTGAGAGATAAAGAATGCCTGATATGATGGAGAGGGGGATGTGTGTGGGTGTGTGCCTTCATGGGAGACTGACCTGAAGAAAAAGATTGCATGTGTGCGATGGATAATGCCGACTGGTAGTGTGTGTGCATGCATGCATGAGAGAAAGTTAGTGGTACAATTATAAAGAGAAGACTACTGTGTGGGTGTAAAAGAATAGGTGAGGTCATAATCAATGTAAAGTTGAATTCAAATATTTGAATAAGATATCCTGATGTTTGAAACCCATGCATGCATGAATGTAACAGAGATCTACGTGGTGTGGTTTGGAAATGAGTATGTTGTAATGTATACACATTGAACAAGGTCAGACTAATTTGAATTTGAGATACCGATGGCAGACATCATTTGGCTACGTCGCATCCGTGCATGGACACACTATTCTAATTGGAGATGATGGGCGGCTTTCGCATCACATTCTATATCTATACCCCTATATATATATTATATTTTTTTATATTGTGTGCGGGTAACTTTAACTTTGAAAGATGGTCGTTGGATGAGGCGAATCCGATGGTCCAAAGATGGCAAATTTGAGCACTATTGGCCGTTGGATATCATCTAGATTCCACCAGATTTCGCCACATGTATAATCTAGAAGACTCCATGGTTGAACTTAAGCATAATGCACAAACATCAAAACACAAGCACTTCTTATTTGATCTAGAATCTTCCGTATCAGAATTGCCCAAATGTTTTTCTACATGATTTGCCATTATTTGTTTTTACTTTATGTCTTATAACGCACAATTCCATGAATCTTAAAATAGATTAGCTTTCTTATAAAACTAGATGATTTTGATTGAAATGAACTATAAGAATTAAACGAACATCTACATCATGCATATATGACTCAAAGCTTGCATCCTATAATGTGGTATTTATTCATAATTTGGTTGCCAAATCTCATGCGTGCAATGCACGTGCACCTTACTATAGTCTAAATGGTGTTTGTGTGTGTGTTGTGCGTGTTGAGGTGCAAATTGTCTTTTTTTTGGTACACGTTAAGCTTGTTCTTCTGAAATTTCAAGCCGCGCCTTGTTATGCCGAAAATTGAAGCTAGCATTCTGTCTATCATGCCGCGAAACTCCCGCCTCTTCAACCCGAGCCTTGTTAGCCCGAAATAGTTAAGATATATCTTTGTCTCATTGTGCTCCGACAACTCCCTCCATCTCAACCCGCGCCTTGCTATTCCAAAATTACAACGCACGCGACAACACCCACCTCCTGTGAAGTCCCGACACGTGAAATGCCCGTGGTACCCCTGAACTGAAACAACCGCCTCAAATCGTTGGGGGGGTACTTTTGTAACTTACCCACATTTCGGACAAGCGCATCTCTAAGCCATGGTTCCCCACTGCCATCCCATTCGCCCACCCATTCGTACACCGAGGCCGCGAAAACCCGCGACGAAACCCCACACCCTGCTCTGTCCTCCACCCAGCTGGAGCCTCTTCCCTGACACGTCGTCCACAACAACACCTCGACGTCCCTCATCCACTGTACTGGATGAGGATCTATCGTTGATCTCATCGTCCCGCCGGTTCAGCCACCCCGTCCTCCACCTCCAAGGAGCTGCCCCGATGTCCCCCTCGTCTTTCGCGCCACCTCCATTCCCACACCGCCATCTTCACCTGCACCACCAAAAGAGCATCATAATCACCGTTTCCTCAGATGAAGCTGTGGCCTAATCGGCGCCACCAAAGAGGTTGTACACTAATCGCCGCATTTTCTTCTTGATTCGATCTCACGGTGCTGCCGGCGCTCGGTCCCGAGCCGACACGGCGCGGCTCCATCCACGGCGGCGTCGCCGTCCACTTCCTCCACGGCATCGCTCCCTCGGCGGGGACGTCCACATCAGTAGGAGCTGCTGCTGCTTTAGCTCTTGCTCGCGCTGCTGCTCTGCTCTTGCTCTTGGTCCTTGCCTGGTCTGCTCTTGCTATTGCTCTTGCTCGCGCTGCTGCTCTCACTCTTGCTCTTGCTTGCGATGCTGCTCTGATTTGGCTACACTTCAGTCGACTGAATCGACCTTTGGGTTAATCGATTTTCAACGGGTGGGCTCGCCGGGGTGAAGGAAGAACCAGCCGCAGCGGGAGGGGCTCACTGATAGGTACCCCACTATCTATCTTAGGGTTCGTGGATGGGGCGGTGGTGGCGGCGGTGGCGTGGGGATCACGGACAAAAAGCTCGGCACAAAGGGGGGCTAGAGGATGGCAGGCGGCGGCGGACGGTGGTGGGGACTGTTTTGGGCGGGCGGGCGGCGCACCGCCGCCATGGGTGGCGGGGCTGCTGTTTGGCGGTGGTGGTGGCGGCTCGAGGGGTGGAGGTTGAAGATGAACCGCAGCCCTTGATTTCATATCCAACAGCTGCAAAATCGATGACTAGAGATGAAAAAGTCGATCGACCAACGTAGCCTCACCTTGCTAGTGCGTTCGGTTTAAACAAAGAAAATTCAGTTTAAACGATTAAGTTCAGTTTAACGCTTAAGTTCAGAGATGAGCGGCTGATGTATTTTACATCTAGCACTTTGTGGTTATGTATTTTCGTCATGTATTGGATATGCTATTAGAATTCCACTCAGGTTAACGTTGTTCATTGTCTCTCTTGTCCTGCTTTAGCCTCGGCATCGTACAACTCATCGGAGCTGCTCCAACGATTTAAACCCTCCATCACAAAGCAGAGCAAAGACCTCGGGCTCCATCTCCGGGCGCCTAAGATCTTCTTCCCCTCCTCGACAGCAAAGTCGGCGGAGCATCCTCACCGGCCAACCCAATCACGCTGAGATCGACATGGCTTCGCCAAAGACGTTGTACACTTGTTGCATCTCTTTTTTACTCTACATGTTATATATATTGTCCACTGAGCACTCGTAGTAACAGGAAATACGATTATTTTATTCTACTATATGACAAGCAGTGAGGTACTAGGCAACTTAGCTATCCGTGATGGACTCTCTTGAATGCATCATTATTTATCTCTGCACGTTTGGGCTGTGCATTTGTCGATGGGCACGGGAGTTGAGCTAGTATGGCGTTGGCACAGGTCCAAAGTAATAGAAGTAGCACAAAACATTTTTTAGTGTAGGATTTTCCTTGCTCAAGCCTACTAGAATCGCCAGTGCTTGAAAGGAAAAGTGAATGAAAAACATAGGAATTGGAAAGTTTCCTATGGTACAACTTTTCATGAATTTGGTGCAAAGGAATGGAGCAAAGGAAAACTGTAGGATTTGTTCCTTTAGTGTCTCCTTGAAAGAAAAACCGTACGAATTCTAATTTTTCACTTCTCCTCCTTTTCATACTCCTATTCATCAAGCACAAGACTAAGAGATAGTAGCATAATAGCATTATAACCGTATATTTTCTTGTGGTTTGACTTAATCTCACCATGCTTTTTTGCATCCTGTGATCTTCCAATTGTTGTGAATCAAACACCCAGTTAGCGTAAATCCTGTGTTTTTAAATTCTCTGTTTTGCACGTGCATTCCTATCCTATTCCTGTCTATTTCCTATCCCTGCATTGTTAGAATCCTCAAATTCAAACAAGCCTTGCTCAATTACTTCTGTTACAGATATGTGTCAAAGAAAACCTTGTGTGGTTTGTCCTGCTCCTGCGGCGCTGTGTTCCACCCCAGCTCAACTGCTCCAACGACGGAAGGGTTCACCACAGCAGGGATCCGCTCTCCAGACTGTCTTTCGCCACCTCAGATCTTCTTCCCCGCCGCCGGCAGCCACGACAACTGCATTACCATCATCAACTAAGCAGATGACATTGAGGACTACACGGGTCCGCAAGAGAGGTCGCACTCTTCCGTGTCTGCTTACGCTATGCGTCGCTTAATATGATAACATGCTACATTATCTTCGTGTTCACCTATTAGACTCCGAGTCAGGTCCAAACTAATGCTGAAACTTGAGTTTTTAAATGGTTGTGGGGTAAATATTGGGGCAGCAATCAGTACTATCTGTCTACTATCTGGTTAATCTCCGGTGTCTACTATGAGTTTCATGTTGGGTGCAAAGAAACATTAAAGGAGCCATTATCTGTATTTTTTAACTAAAGCTATTATCTGCCTGCTATAATTGGTTTTGGGTCTATCCACAGTTTGCTACCATCGCTTTGGATTTGTGCATGCACTCCTTACATAATCTCACTATGTTTTATTCCTATGCATGCCAGTTATTGTACAGAATGGAACTGGTCATGTAGAGCAAAAGAGACGAGCCTTGCGTGGCAATAAAATTTCATGCAGACGTCGTTCCATGGTGGGCGCAAAGGCAGCCCCCCTCCACCCATTTCGGATCGTAATCAAGAGGAAGACAACTTTTCTGAGGGGGATTCATAAGGAGAAGACCACTCCTATTTACCCCATGAGGTCTTCGCTCTAACTTGGCATGCTGATGTTGGTAATATCATGCATATGGTGCCTTGCATTGCTTAGTGTATACATTAAAGATGTCATCTACTTAGTTTAGACATGCTTTGTGTCAACCATCTGTTTAGTTTCTTTATCGTATATGTGAATCATGCAATGCCATCTTGTCTAGCCAGGCATCATATATGTGAATTTTGCAATGCCACCCTGGTTAGCCAGTCATCTTATATGTGAATTATATCATGCCATCATTTTTTTATTACGTGTTAAATTTGTCAACAATTTTAGTACATTCAATTACTCTTCCTGTGCATCAGCCATTCAGCACGGTCATGGAAAAATCTGGAGTGGAAACAAGGTCTTCAGAGCAGACAATGCTATCAGACGAGGTGCATGTCTTGCTGGTTACCGATAGCTCCAAAGAGGAGGATTCAGAGACAGATGACCAGTCATATTTCCCCCCCGAGGTGCATGCCCTAACTTGGCAGGGTTATGTTGCTCATATCGTGCGTATGGTATCTTGCATTGCTATGTCATTTGCTTAGTTTAGACATGCTTTGTGTGAATGCCACCTATTTAGTGTCTAATTACGGTAATATATGTGAATTATGCAATGCCATTTTGTTGCAAGACATTATATATGTGAATTATGCAATGTTATCTTGTTGCAAGGCATTATGTATGTGAATTATGCAATGCCATGCTGTTTAGGCAAGCGTCATATATATGAATTATATCATGTCGTCCTTTTTTTGTATTTCTCATTGCTTTTGTCGACAATGTTTGTATATTCAACTGCTCTTCCTGTGCATCAGCCATTTGAATTGGTGATGGAGAAATCTGGAGTGAAACAAGGTCTTCAGAGCAGACAATGCTACCTGCTGAAGCAGATATCTTGCTGGTTGCAGATGACTAGTCCTATTATCCCCCTGAGGTGTATGCTCAAACTTGGCAGGGTTATATTACCCATATAATGCATATGTTGTATTGCAATGCTTAGTTTTTACATCATATACACAATATTGAATGCCATCTCCTTAGTTGACACATCATATATGCGATTGCCCTCTGATCACTTCCTTAGTATATAAATCATATATTTGAATTATGTCATGCCATGATGTTTACATAGACAGCATGTATCTGAATTATGGCATGCCAACCCATTTTCTAAAGACATAATATAGTTATATCATCTCATCCTATTTACATAGTCATCATATTTTAAATTATGTCATTCTATCCGTGAATTATATCATGCCATCATGTTTCCATCAACGGCATGTTTGTGATTTATGGCATGCCAACCACTTTAATAGACACATCGTATAGTTATATCATGTCACCCTATTTACATAGTCATCATATTTTGAAGTATGACATTCTATCCCGTTTAGTTAGCCATCATACATGTGAAATTGTGTCATGCTATCCTGTTTAATTAGCCATCATATATGTGAAATTATGTCATGCTATTCTGTTTGCTTAGACAACATAAATGTGAATTATTTCATGCCCTGTTTTCTTCCCTACTATCCATTGCACCTGTCTATCTTACAATGTCTGTACATTCAATTACTTTTCTTGTTTATCGGCCATTTTAATTGGAGGGAGTGATGGCAGTATCTGTGGGAGTAAAAACATGGTCTTCAGAAAAGATCGTGCTACCTGTCGATGCAGATAGAACCACAGTTGTACTTGCACAAGAACCAGCCCCACCACACATAACCCACACTCATGCAAATTGTACCCCTACCCAGTTGGACAGAGAACCAGCTACACCCCTTCTAACACCAACCCCAGCAGATAGACACCCAGTTCCCGTTGACACAGCATTGTCTCCACCACAGAGCACCTAAACACAAGCAGTTAGTAACGCAACTGCAGTGCCCAAATCACGAGGACCACCACTCCGAACCCGAAGTCAACGCTTAAAGCAGAAGAAGAATTGTTCTTAGGTCAGGTTCCGTAGCTATGGTTCATACTACTTTGCTCTTGCATCACTGTATTTACTGATACCTACCAATTTCAAATTTGAAGGATGCAACTGAGACTCCAATGGCGCAACAGGTATGTTTTAAACCTTTTTCTTCAACGTGTTTGGCTGTTTGCTGTTGTAACTTGCTCTATGTTGATTTCAGTTTCAATTGAATAAACAGTTATGTTCTCATTCCATGCACATTACAAGTGTTGTTATTGCTGTGTAGTTTCCCACACTTATATTCTGTCTATGCTGCTTTGTCTTAAATAGATATGATTCGAATCAGATCTATCTTGATTTGGCAACATAAACTAGAATGATATAGACCACACAAAGACCATACTACATAGATATATGTTTGTTTCATCTTGTTATCCTATCCACCTTACTCTTGAACTGGTTTACCAAAATGAGTTTCATATACTACATTGTAAACCTGAGATGTGTTTGTTTGTTTCTCTTTTAGAACGCGGATAAAATATTGGAGAAGAGTACCTGTTATGCAATGGTAAAGGAAGTAATGCAGATAAGGTTCAAGATAGTGAGACATCCCTGTTGGTCTCCAAGAAAGCTGATAAAAACTATTGAAGACACTGAGACAACCCCAAAGTCCTGTCTTGATGTAGTGTTCGAGTTACTGGCTACCATTGCTGGCACCAGCTCTTTGAACTCGTTGCCTGAATCAGTTCGGCTTCCTGAGTCTCAACTTCAAGTTGAAAGACATCGATCAGATGTTATGCGACAGGAAGCCGAAGGACTGAGGATGTCCCTGCAGAATTCAGATGCATACTTTCTGGTGCAACAACAAGCACTGGAGGACTTAAGTGCCAAACAAGAGAAAGTTAATAAGCTTGCTAAGCATCTTGCCGACATTATGGGTACCTGTGATATTGTTTCTTGAGCTCTTCAAGTGGTTTCAGTTCGGACTTGTTTTGTCTTGCGGCGTTTATGTCTCTTTGTGTTCCCTATATTTGCACTGGTGGCGAACTTTGATGCCCAGTGGATGTAATATGTGTAATAGCCATGATAGCCTAGTGTAAGTTGCTTGTTTATTTATTTCCTTGTTGTCTTGTTTATTTGTTTGCTTGTAGTCAGTGCAGTTCTTTTTCTGCGGTTTGCTAGTGGCTGCAATAACCTATTTTTTAAAACTAGGCCACAATAACAATGGGCTAATATTTACTGTAGTGACACTGGACCTACGAGCCGTAGAAACAGTGGGCCTTCCACGGGCCGTATAAATAGTGGGCCTTCTACGGGCCGTAGAAACAATGGGCCTTCTACGGGCCATAGAAACAATGGGCCTTCTACGAGCCGTATCATCAATGGGCCTTATACGGGCCGTATGATCGATTGGCCAAACATGGGCCAAACAGACCGCATTCTGGCCGTAAACGGGCTAGAGTTGGAATTGTCCGTTCATGGGCCGACCATAACGTGCCATCGTTAATAGGTCGTATTTGATGACGCTATGAAAATGGCCCAACGTTTTAACGGACCACAAACGGGCCGACTGTAATGTAACGCCCCGGATTCGATGCGCCAGGTGTCCGTCAGTTATTCGCCTTCGTTTCCATGTCATTTGCTTGCGTGTTGCATTTGCCATGTCATCATATGCATTTCATATCATGTCATCATGTGCATTGCATTCGCATACGTGTTCGTCTCATGCATCCGAGCTTTTTCCCCGTTGTACGTTTTGCAATCCGGCGCTCCTATGTCCTCCGGCGTCCCCTTCTTCTCTCCTGTTGTGAGCGGGTGTTAAATGTTCTCGGAATGGGTTGGAACTTGGTGTGCGGTATTATTATAGTGTAGACAGGCCGCTTGCCAAATTTCGTCGCATTCGGAGTTCGTTTGACTGCCCAACCGTTAAATATATAACCGCGATATAGTCGGTATATTCGTCGGGTGTTTTCGGTCTCCGAAAACCGTTGCTGGGCTGCCTTCTCTTCTCTCCTCTCAACCTAACTCTTCAACACAGCCCACCGCAGCCCACCTAGTTCCCCCTCTGTCCGGAGCCGCTCGATCGCGATCCGAGGGTCCGAAAAACCCCCCTAAACCCACCAAACCCTAGCCTTTGTCTATATATAGACCCCCTCATGCCATTTTTGGCCTTCTCCTCCCTTCTCCTCGAAATCCGTGCCCAGCCAGCACCCCGCCGCCACTTGTCGCGCCCCCATCGTCCAACCCCGCCACCGGCGACGCGCGCAGCCAACCAGGCGCTGCCACGTCGCGCCCCTGCTTCCCCATTTCGCCGCGGCCCTGGAGGCCCATCGTGGGCCCGCCTGCCCGAGCCGCCCGCCGCAGCCCGCAGCGCCATGAAGCGCCGAGCCAGAGGCTCGTCCCGCGCCCTCGCTCCCACGCCCGACCTCCCCGCGCTGCCCGCCGTCCGTGCTTTCGCCGGGCGACAAGCGCCGCCCTTCCGCGGAGAGCCAAGAGCGTGTCGCGCCCCCGCCCGCGAACTCCTTCTTCCTCCGTCGGCTCTCGCCTCTCCTCGCTTCGCTCTCTGTTGCCCAGGGCTCCACCGCCAGCGCCACGGAGCTTGCGCCACCGGCGTCGAGCTCGCCGCCCCCTCCTCCTCATCGCGAGCTGAGACGGATCCGGTGGATGCCATCCAGATCCGCGGTTTTCCGCAGGTCCCGACTCACCGCCCCGCCCGCCAGCCAGCGCCAGGCCTCCTCTGCTTCCAATCCGGGCCGAAGCCCATGGGTGAGGACCCAGCGCCTCCTTTTTTCCCTTCTGTCGGGCCTGCTCCAGCCAGTTTTGGTCTGTTTAGGTTTGTTTTCAGTCCGGCGAATTTGTCTATTATCCAGAGAATATCAGTTTTACAGAAAAACCCTCATGCTTCATTCATTTAATAACTCACAAACTATGCATCATATGTAAATAATTTAAACATGTAAAATGCTTAGAAATTTGTGTAGAGTAATAATATGCCACTTTCATCCATGTTTAAAATGTTTAAAATGTTGTTTGATTAAATTTTCTCAAATGCCATGGTAAAATGATTTATTTCATAACTAAATAACCGTAGCTCGGTTTTAAACAAACTTTATATGTATTTGGGGTGGAAAAATGCCTAGTTTAACATGGTCCCCTTTATTTTCCTGTTTAACAACATTAAAATTGTGTCTAGGGCAGAATAGTACCAAATTCGAATATTGCTCATGAGGATTTTCCGGAATTGTTGTTTGTTGTTCCGGCCTCATTTAAACTTGCCTAGATAGGTAGTTTTATTATGCTTCACCCCTTGACATGTTTAACAACATTTAACATTGTTGTGTACCTAAACGAGAGCGAACTAAATAACTCGGATGTGGTGTTTCGTCAATATGCAACTCGTTGCATATTGAGCTCCACTTAACTTGTAGTATTGTTTGTTGCATTTTGCCATGCCATGCCTCATTAAACCGGACATGCATCATATTTGTCTGCGCATCATGCCATGATTATGCTTGTGTGTTTACTATGTTGTTTGCTTCTTTCCGGTTTGCTTCTCTTGTTAGCTTCGGTTTCGTTCCGGGGTTGTGAGGATTCGTTCGACTACTCCCGTTCATCTTCTTCATGGACTCGCTCTTCTTCCTTGCGGGATTTCAGGCAAGATGACCGCTACCCTGGATCTCACTACTATCATTGCTATGCTAGTTGCTTCGTTCTATCGCTATGCTGCGCTACCTATTACCTGTTTATCAAGCCATCCCATATTGCCATGAACCTCTAACCTTTGACACCATTCCTAGCAAACCGTTGTTTGGCTATGTTACCGCTTTTGCTCAGCCCCCTCTTATAGCGTTGCTAGTTGCAGGTGAAGTTGAAGATTTCTCCATGGTGGACAGGGTTATGTTGGGATATCACAATATCTCTTATATTATTAATGCATCTATATATTTGGTAAAGGGTGGAAGGCTCGTCCTTATGCACGGTATTTTGTTCCACTCTTCCGCCCTAGTTTCCGTCATACCGTGTTATGTTCTGGATTTTGCGTTCCTAACGCGGTCGGGTGATTTATGGGACCCCCGACAGTTCGCTTTGAATAAAACTTGTCCAAAGAAGGCCCAACATTTACTTTTACCATTTGCCTCACCACCACCTATATTTCCCTTGGGAGTAATTAACCCAAGGGTCATCTTTATTATAGCCCCCGGCGGTGCTTGTCTAAGTGTTGGTCCGAACCAAGCAACTCATGGGCCACCTCGTGGCAACTCGAGGGCTGGTTTTACTCGTAACTTGACTTATCCGTGTTGCCACGAGAACGAGATATGTGCAGCTCCTATCGGGATTGTCGGCGATCGGGCGGCTTTGCTGGTCTTGTTTTACCATTGTCAAAATGTCTTGATGTCTTGGGATACCGAGTCCGATCGGAGTGTCTCGGGTGAAGGTCTATTCCTTCGATGATCGCGAGAGCTTGTCATGTGCTAAGTTGGGACACCCTGCAGGTATAAACTTTTGAGAGCCGTGCAGCGGTTATGTGGCGATGGGAATTTGTTAATGTCCGGTTGTAGAAAACTTGACACCAGATCCGAATTAAAACACATCAACCGAGTGTGTAGCCGTGATGGTCTCTTCTCGGCGGAGTCCGAGAAGTGAACACGGTTTCTGTGTTATGTTTGACGTAAGTAGGTGTTCAGGATCACCTCTTGATCATTGCTAGCTTCACGACCGTTCCGCTTGTTCTCTTCTCGCTCTTATTTGCGTTGGTTAGCCACCATATCATGCTTAGTCGCTGCTGCAACCTCACCACTTTACCCCTTCCTTTCCCTTTAAGCTTTGCTAGTCTTGATACCCATGGTAATGGGATTCTTGAGTCCTCGTGGCTCACCGGATACTTCAAAACCAGTTTGCGGTGCCTCGTTATCGAAAGCGGTGACGCAACCAAGCTCAAGGAGGAGCTCGTTAAAGATCTTGCCCTTTGTGTTGTTTCGTTCTAGTTGATCTGTAGTGGAGCCCAGTTGGGGTCGATCGGGGACCTTTGTCGCATTTGGGGTTCTTCTTTTATTTTTGGTTCCGTAGTCGGACCTTGATTGTATCTGGTTGATGTAATGCTTTATTCATGTAATTGTGTGAAGTGGCGATTGTAAGCCAACTATGTATCTCTTTCCCTTATGTATTACATGGGTTGTGTGAAGATTACCTCACTTGCGACATTGCTTTCAATGCGGTTATGCCTCTAAGTCGTGCTTCGACACGTGGGAGATATAGCCGCATCGAGGGTGTTACATGTAACCACGGGTTGAATTTGGCCCACAAGCAGAAAATGACAGTAACGGGCCGTAAGTAAACGAATGCTGGAAATGAGCCCAAGAATAAATGGGCTCTGAGAAGGCTGAAATATAACATCGGCTGGAAACGGCCCAACAGAATAACGGGCCGTTAATGGGTATAAAGTATACACTGTTCTATACGGGCAAGTTTCACCACGGGCCGTTAATGGGTGTAAAGTGATACACTGTTCATTACGGGCCAGTTTCACCACGGGCCATTAATAGGCCAAGAGTTACATAGGGCCTCATATGGGCCGAAAGACGTCATGGGCCATACATGGGCGAGAAGTGAAAACAGGCTGGAATCATATTGGATGGCCCAGATGACGCTACTGGGCCTAATTCGAATAGGGCGTAATGGGCCTTGGGTTAGCATGCTGTAAATGGGCTATATGCGAACAGGCCGTTAACATGCTTTCCATCGACCGGCCAGCCACATTTTGACCAAGTCAAACGGGCCGGCCTTTTCACAGCAATGGGCCTCTGTTGGGCCGTGCCACATGTCGACGTATCATAGGCGCCTTCTGTCCAATGAGTGAATGACATCTGTCCCAGCGATGAGCCGACACGTGTTTCCTCCAGCCAATGATGATTTTACACGTGGAAAATCCCCATTGGTCGGGGCTGTTAAAGGGTTATCGGATCGAAAATCCGACCCGATAGCTTAACGACGTTCCGTTACGGTGGATGCCACGTGTCGGTCACCCTTGACGAAAGCACTTCTGTGACGCGCGATTTATCGTCATGGAAGTGGACACTTCCGTGATGATAATTTTGGTAATGTCATGGAACACTTCTACGACAGCACAGGTATGACTATCTTGATTCTGTCATAAATTTGTCATGGATGTACATGCATGACAAAAAATGCGACCTACTGTGACAAACACGTATCATCACGGAAGTGTATTTTTTTTGTAGTGCGATTCTCTAAGATGGCTCATTTTATCCCATGCAACAAGATAAACGATGCTTCACATTTTGCAAATCTTTTTTGTAGGGAAATCTTACGCCTCCATGGAGTGCCCAAGACGATTATCTCGGACCGCGACGTCAAGTTCCTCAGTTATTTTGGAATACTCTATGCGCCAAGCTCGGAATCAAGCTCTTATTTTCTTCGGCATACCATCCTCAAACCGACGGCCAAATGGAGGTGACGAACCGAACGCTCTCCACTCTACTTCGTGTGTTGATCAAGAAGAACATCAAGGAGTGGGAAGAGTGTCTACCCATCACCGAGTATGCCTACAACCACACAAGACATTCGACTACCGGCAAGTCCCTTTTTGAGGCCGTCTACGGTTTCAAACCGTTGTCCCCATTGGACATTCTTCCTCTACCATTACAAGAGCGCATCAACATGGACGCGAGTTCATGAGTGAACTACCTCAAGAAGATGCATGAAGATACAAGGCACACCATCGAGCGCCAAGTACAACGACTCACGACCAAGCTCAACATCAACAAGCAACCCATGATATTTGACGTTGGAGATCTCGTGTGGCTACACCTTTGCAAGGAACACTTCCCCAACGAACGCAAGTCCAAGCTCCTACCTCGAGCCAACGGACCCTTCAAGGTGCTAGCACGCTACAACAATAATGCATACAAGATCGATCTCCCACACGACAAGTACAATGTGAGAGATGTCCTCAACATCAAGGATCTCTCTCCCTACCATGATGATGAGGCTCTTGATCCGAGGTTGGATCTTTCCCAACGGGGGGAGATGATGCGGAGCATCTCGAGGTCATCCCCATGGACCTACCCTCGTCTCACCAAGTGCCAAGAGGACCTATGACACGAGCACGAGCTAGATCTCTCGAGACCGAGGTGACATCTCTCCTTAGTGATATTCCATATGATCCGCTCGAGACATGGCTACTACCTAAGTCCGGAATGTTTAACATAATCAGGTACCAAGAAGACTCTCTCGAAGATGCATGTGAAGTCAGGCAAGTCCTCAAGTTCACGGATGAAGAGAACCAACGGAAGGAACCGAGAACAACTCGTAGGACCCGGACATCCGGCCCCTGGAGGAGTCGCCAGCAGCAATGAGCCAGAGGCCAAGTCTACATGGCCCGAACATCTGGCCCCCCGGCCCGGAAATCCGACGCCTAGCCCGGATATCCGGACAAGCCACCCCGGAAGCAACATAACCAGGCCCAACATCGCGGACATCCGGCCATGACCCCAGACATTCGGCCCCTCACGAAGTCCCGGATATCCGGCCAGATGCCCGGACATCCGGACTAGCCCTATCCAGAGAGCATCATGACGGCGCCAGGCCAGCTCGGACATCCGGTCCGATAGCCCGGACATCCGGCTTCTCGTGAACGCCCGGACTTCCGGCCCGACGCCCCAGCTTTCGGCCTGACGCCCGGACGTCCGGCCTTCCTGTCTGCGTACAGTGTAAGGACCGAGGCCCATGTACCCCTTCGCCCACCTAGACTACATATACTACTCCTCCGCCCTCTTTCTAGGGTTAGCATTGGTTTAGCCCATTTGTGAGATAGAGCTTTGCTCATTGATACGTCCATTTTGCATCATGATTTTATATTGATATTTATCACATTATGGGCTGTTATAACACGTTATGTCACAATACTTATGCCTATTCTCTCTTATTTCACAAGGTCTACATGAAGAGGGAGAATGCCGGCAGCTGGGATTCTGGGCTGGAAAAGGAGGAAATATTAGAGACCTATTCTGCATAGCTCCAAAAGTCCTGAAACTCCACGAAAGTCATTTTGGGAATTAATAAAAAATATTGAGCGGAAGAAGTACCAAAGGGGGTCCACACCCTGGCCTCAAGGGTGGGGGCGCGCCCCTGCCTCGTGGGCCCCCTGGCAGCCCTCCGGTGCCCATCTTCTGCTATATGAAGTCTTTTACCCTGGAAAAAATCATAAGCAAGCTTACGGGACGAAACTCCACCGCCACGAGGCAGAACCTTGGCGGAATCAATCTAGGGCTTCGGCGGAGCTGTTCGGCCGGGGAGACTTCCTTCCGGGAGGGGGAAATCATCACCATCATCATCACCAACGATCCTGTCAACGGGAGGGGTTCAATATCCATCAACATCTTCACCAGCACCATCTCCTCTCAAACCCTAGTTCATCTCTTGTATCCAATCTTTGTACCAAAACCTCAGATTGGTACCTGTGGGTTACTAGTAGTGTTGATTACTCCTTGTAGTTGATGCTAGTTGGTTTATTTGGTGGAAGATCATATGTTCAGATCTTTAATGCATATTAATACCCCTCTGATTATCAACATGAATATGCTTTATGAGTAGTTACTGTTGGGGAACGTAGTAATTTCAAAAAAAATTCTACGCACACGCAAGATCATGGTGATGCATAGCAACGAGAGGGGAGAGTGTTGTCTACGTACCCTCGTAGACCGAAGCGGAAGCGTTGACGCAACGTAGAGGAAGTAGTCGTACGTCTTCCCGATCCAACCGATCCAAGCACCGTTACTCTGGCACCTCCGAGCTCTTGACACATGTACAGCTCAATGACGTACCCCAAACTCTGATCCAGCAGAGGTACGGGGAGGAGTTTCGTCAGCACAACGGCATGGTGACGATCTTGATGTTCAACTGTGGCAGGGCTTCGCCTAAGCACCGCTACAATATGACCGAGGTGTAATATCGTGGAGGGGGGTACCGCACACGGCTAAGGAACGATCACGATGATCAACTTGTGTGTCTATGGGTGCCCCCGCACCAGATATAAAGGAGGGAGGGAGGAGGGGGCCGCCAAGAGGGGCGGCGCTACTGGGGGCAAACCTACTCCAAGTAGGTTTGGCCCCCTTACTATTAGGAGTAGGAGAGGGAAGGATGAGGGGAGGAAAGAAGGAAAGGGGCCCCCCCCATTCGGATTGGGCTTGGGGGCGCCCTCCTTGCTCCTTCTTCCTCCCTTCCACTAAGGCCCAATAAGGCCCATATACTTACCGGGGTTCCGTAACCTCCGGAACTCCCAGATAATCCCAATCTCATCCGAACCTTTCCGGTGTCCAAATATATCCGTCCAATATATCAATCTTTATGTCTCGACCATTTCGAGACTCCTCGTCATGTCCGTGATCACATCCGGACTCGAACAACCTTCGTACATCAAAATTCATAAACTCATAATATAACATCATCGAAACCTTAAGCGTGCGGACCCTACGGTTCGAGAACAATGTAGACATGACCGAGACACGTCTCCGGTCAATAACCAATAGCGGGAACTGGATGCCCATATTGGTTCCTACATATTCTACGAAGATCTTTATCGGTCAGACCGCATAACAACATACGTTGTTCCCTTTGTCATCGGTATGTTACTTGCCCGAGATTCGATCCAATACCTAGTTCAATCTCATTACCGGCAAGTCTCTTTACTCGTTCCGTAATACATCATCTTGCAACTAACTCATTAGTTGTAATGCTTGCAAGGCTTAAGTGATGTGCATTACCGAGAGGGCCCAGAGATACCTCTCCGACATTCGGAGTGACAAATCCTAATCTCGAAATACACCAACTCAACAAGTACCTTTGGATACACCTGTAGAGCACCTTTATAATCACCCAATTACGTTGTGACGTTTGGTAGCACACAAACTGTTCCTCCGGTAAATGGGAGTTGCATAATCTCATAGTCATAGGAACATGTATAAGTCATGAAGGAAGCAATAGCAACATACGAGACGATCGGGTGCTAAGCTAACAGAATGGGTCATGTCAATCAGATCATTCAACTAATGATGTGATCTTGTTAATCAAATAACAACTCCTTGTTCATGGTTAGGAAACATAACCATCTTTGATTAACAAGCTAGTCAAGTAGAGGCATACTAGTGACACTCTGTTTGTCTATATATTCACACATGTATTATGTTTCTGATTAATACAATTCTAGCATGAATAATAAACATTTATCATGATATAAGGAAATAAATAATAACTTTATTATTGCCTCTAGGGCATATTTCCTTCAGTCTCCCACTTGCACTAGAGTCAATAATCTAGATTACATAGTAATGATTCTAACACCCATGGAGTCTTGGTGTTGATCATGTTTTGCTCGTGGAAGAGGCTTAGTCAACGGTGCGCAACATTCAGATCCGTATGTATCTTGCAAATCTCTATGTCTCCCACCTGGACTAGATCCTGGATGGAATTGAAGCGTCTCTTGATGTGCTTGGTTCTCTTGTGAAATCTGGATTCCTTCGCTAAGGCTATTGCTCCTGTATTGTCACAAAAGATTTTCATTGGACCCGATGCACTAGGTATGACACCTAGATCGGATAAGAACTCCTTCATCCAGACTCCTTCATTGGCTGCTTCTAAAGCAGCTATGTATTCCGCTTCACACGTAGATCCCGCCACGACGCTTTGCTTTGAATCGCACTAACCGACAGCTCCACCGCTTAATGTAAACACGTATCCGGTTTGCGATTTAGAATCGTCGAATCGGTGTCAAAGCTTGCATCAACGTAACTATTTACGATGAGCTCTTTGTCACCTCCATATACGAAAACATATCCTTAGTCCTTTTCGGTACTTCAGATGTTCTTGACCGCTGTCGATGATCCACTCTGGATTACTTTGGTACCTCCTGCTAGACTTATAGCAAGGCACACATCAGGTCCGGTACACAAGATTGCATACATGATAGAGCCTATGGTGAAGCATAGGAACACTTCTCATTTTCTCTCTATCCTCTGCAGTGGTCGGGCTTTGAGTCTTACTCAACTTCACACCTTGCAATACAGGCAAGAACCCTTTCTTTGCTTGATCCATTTTGAACTTCTTCAAAACTTTGTCAATGTATGTGCTTTGTGAAAGTCCAATTAAGCGTTTTGATCTATCTCTATAGATCTTAATGCCCAATATGTAAGCAGCTTCACCGAGGTCTTTCATTGAAAAACTTTTATTCAAGTATCCCTTTATGCTATCCAGAAATTCTATATCATTTCCAATCAATAATATGTCATCCACATATAATATTAGAAATGTTACAGAGCTCCCACTCACTTTCTTGTAAATACAGGCTTCTCCAAAAGTCTGTATAAACCCAAAAGCTTTGATCACACTATCAAAACATTTATTCCAACTCCGAGAGGATTGCACCAGTCCATAAATGGATCGCTGGAGCTTGCAAACTTTGTTAGCTCCCTTTGGATCGATAAAACCTTCTGGTTGCATCATATACAACTCTTCCTCCAGAAATCCATTCAGGAATGCAGTTTTTACATCCATTTGCCAAATTTCATAATCATAAAATGCGGCAATTGCTAACATGATTCGGACAGACTTAAGCATCGCTACGGGTGAGAAGGTCTCATCGTAGTCAACCCCTTGAACTTGTCGAAAACCTTTTGCAACAAGTCGAGCTTTGTAGACAGTAACATTACCGTCAGCGTCTGTCTTCTTCTTGAAGATCCATTTATTCTCAATTGCTTGCCGACCATCGGGCAAGTCAACCAAAGTCCATACTTTGTTCTCATACATGGATCCCATCTCAGATTTCATGGCTTCAAGCCATTTTGTGGAATCTGGGCTCACCATTGCTTCTTCATAGTTCGTAGGTTCATCATGATCTAGTAGCATGACTTCCAGAATAGGATTACCGTGCCACTCTGGTGCGGATCTTACTCTGTTTGACCTACGAGGTTCTGTATTAACTTGATTTGAAGTTCTATGATCATCATCATCAACTTCCTCACTAGTTGGTTTTGACGTCATAGAAACCGGTTCCTGTGATGTATTATTTTCCAACAAGGGAGTAGGTACAGTTACCTCATCATGTTCTACTTTCCTCCCACTCACTTCTTTCGAGAGAAACTCCTTCTCTAGAAAGGATCCATTCTTAGCAATGAATGTCTTGCCTTCGGATCTGTGATAGAAGGTGTACCCAGCTGTCTCCTTTGGGTATCCTATGAAGACACATTTCTCCGATTTGGGTTCGAGCTTATCAGGTTGAAGCTTTTTCACATAAGCATCGCAGCCCCAAACTTTAAGAAATGACAACTTTGGTTTCTTGCCAAACCATAGTTCATAAGGTGTCGTCTCAACGGATTTTGATGGTGCCCTATTTAACGTGAATGTGGCTGTCTCTAAAGCATAACCCCAAAATGATAGCGGTAAATCTGTAAGAGACATCATAGATTGCACCATATCAAGTAAAGTACGATTACGACGTTCGGACACACCATTACGCTGTGGTGTTCCGGGTGGCGTGAGTTGCGAAACTGTTCCACATTGTTTTAAGTGTAGACCAAACTCGTAACTCAAATATTCTCCTCCACGATCAGATCGTAGAAACTTTATTTTATTGTTACGATGATTTTCAACTTCACTCTGAAATTCTTTGAACTTTTCAAATGTTTCAGACTTATGCTTCATTAAGTAGATATACCCATATCTGCTTAAATCATCTGTGAAGGTGAGAAAATAATGATATCCGCCACGAGCCTCAACATTCATCGGACCACATACATCTGTATGTATGATTTCCAACAAATCTGTTGCTCTCTCCATAGTACCGGAGAACGGTGTTTTGGTCATCTTGCCCATGAGGCACGGTTCGCAAGTACCAAGTGATTCATAATCAAGTGGTTCCAAAAGACCATCGGTATGGAGTTTCTTCATGCGCTTTACACCGATACGACCTAAACGGAAGTGCCACAAATAAGTTGCACTATCATTATCAACTCTGCAACTTTTGGCTTCAACACTATGAATATGTGTATCACTACTATCGAGATTCATCAAAAATAGACCACTCTTCTAGGGTGCATGACCATAAAAGATATTACTCATATAAATAGAACAACCATTATTCTCTGATTTAAATGAATAACCGTCTCGCATCAAACAAGATCCAGATATAATGTTCATGCTCAACGCTGGCACCAAATAACAATTATTTAGGTCTAATACTAATCTCGAAGGTAGATGTAGAGGTAGCGTGCCGACCGCGATCACATCAACTTTGGAACCATTTCCCACACGCATCGTCACCTCGTCCTTTGCCGTGTTCGCAATCCGTAGTCCCTGCTTGAGTTGCAAATATTAGCAATGTAACCAGATCAAATACCAGTGCTATCATGAGCTCTAGTAAGGTACACATCAATAACATGTATATCTCATATACCTTTGTTCACCTTGCCATCCTTCTTATCCGCCAAATACTTGGGGCAGTTCCGCTTCCAAAGGACTACCGCTTGCGGTAGAAGCACTCGGCCAGGCTTAGGTCCGGACTTGGGTTTCTTCTCTTGAGCAGCAACTTGTTTGCTGTTCTTCTTGAAGTTCCCTTCTTCTTCCCTTTGCCCTTTTCTTGAAACTAGTGGTCTTGTTTACCATCAACACTTGATGCTCCTTCTTGATTTCTACCTCCGCAGCCTTTAGCATTGCGAAGAGCTCGGGAATTGTCTTATCCATCCCTTGCATATTATAGTTCATCAAGAAGCTCTTGTAGCTTGGTGGAAGTGATTGGAGAATTTTGTCAATGACGCTATCATCCGGAAGAGTAACTCCCAGTTGAATCAAGTGATTACAATACCTAGACATCTTGAGTATGTGCTCACTGACAGAACTATTCTCCTCCATCTTCCAGCTATAGAACTTATTGGAGACTTCAGATCTCTCAATCCGGGCATTCTTCGGAATATTAACTTCAACTCTGGAACATCTCATATGCTCCATGACGCTCAAAACGTCGTTGAAGTCCCGTTCTAAGTCGTAAAGCATAGCACATTGAACTATCGAGTAGTCATCACTTTTGCTCGCGGACGTTCTTAACGTCGTCGGTTGCATCAGCAAGCAGTTCGCACCCAGCGGTGCTTCCAGGACGTAATTTTTCAGTGCAGCAATGAGGATAATCCTCGTTACCGACCCAGTCCGCGTAGTTGCTACCATCATCTTTCAACTTAGCTTTCTCAAGGAACGCATTAAAATTCAACGGAACAACAAAGACGGGCCATCTATCTACAATCAACATAGACATGCAAGATACTATCGGTACTAAGTTCATGATAAATTTAAGTTCAATTAATCATATTACTTAAGAACTCCCACTTAGATGACATCTCTCTAGTCATCTAAGTGATCACATGACCCAAATCAACTAAACCATAACCGATCATCACGTGAGATGGAGTAGTTTTCAATGGTGAACATCTTATGTTGATCATATCTACTATATGATTCACGCCGACCTTTCGGTCTCCGTGTTTCGAGGCCATATCTGCATATGCTAGGCTCGTCAAGTTTAACCTGAGTATTCTGCGTGTGCAAAACTGGCTTGCACCCATTGTAGATGGACGTAGAGCTTATCACACCCGATCATCACGTGGTGTCTGGGCACGACGAACTTTGGCAACGGTGCATACTCAGGGAGAACACTTCTTGATAATTTTTAGTGAGAGATCATCTTGAAATGCTACCGTCAATCAAAGCAAGATAAGATGCATAAAGGATAAACATCACATGCACTCAATATAAGTGATATGATATGGCCATCATCATCCTGTGCTTGTGATCTCCATCTCCGAAGCACCATCATGATCACCATCGTCACCAGCGCGACACCTTGATCTCCATCGTAGCATCGTTGTCGTTTACGCCATCTATTGCTTCTACGACTATCGCTACCGCTTAGTGATAAAGTAAAGCAATTACGTATGCGTTGCATTTCATACAATAAAGCGACAACCATATGGCCCTGCCGATTGCCGATAACTTCGGTTACAAAACATGATCATCTCATACAATAAAATATAGTATCATGTCTTGGCCATATCACATCACAACATGCCCCGCAAAAACAAGTTAGACGCCCTCTACTTTGTTGTTGCAAGTTTTACGTGGCTGCTACGGGCTTAAGTAAGAACCAATCTCACCTCGCATCAAAACCACAACGATAGTTTGTCAAGTTGATGCTGTTTTAACCTTCGCAGGACCGGGCGTAGCCACACTCGGTTCAACTAAAGTTGGAGAAACCGACACCCGCTAGTCACCGTGTGCAAATCACGGCGGTAAAACCAGTCTCGCGTAAGCGTCGCTGCATCGTTGGTCCGGCCGCTTCATCCAACAATACCGCCAACCAAAGTATGACAAGCTGGTAAGCGGATGACTTATATCGCCCACAACTCACTTGTGTTCTACTCGTGCATATAACATCAAACCATAAAACCTAGGCTCGGATGCCACTGTTGGGGAACGTAGTAATTTCAAAAAAAATCTACGCACAAGCAAGATCATGGTGATGCATAGCAACAAGAGGGGAGAGAGTTGTCTACGTACCCTCGTAGACAGAAGCGGAAGCATTGACACAACGTAGAGGAAGTAGTCGTACGTCTTCCCGGTCCAACCGATCCAAGCACCGTTACTCCAGCACCTCCAAGTTCTTGACACACGTACAGCTCGATGACGTACCCGAACTCCGATCCAGCAGAGGTATGGGAGGAGTTTCACAAGACGACGGCGTGGTGACGATCTTGATGTTCAATCGCCGCAGGCTTCGCCTAAGCACCGCCACAATATGACCGAGGTGTAATATCGTGGAGGGGGCACCGCACACGGCTAAGGAACGATCACGATGATCAACTTGTGTGTCTATGGGTGCCCCGCCCCGTATATAAAGGAGGGAGGGAGGAGGGGGGCGCCAAGAGGGAGGCGCGCTTAGGGGGGGGCAAACCTACTCCAAGTAGGTTTGGCCCCTTTCCTATTAGGAGTAGGAGAGGAAGGAAGAGGGGAGGAAAGAAGGAAGGGGGGCCAGCCCCTCCCACCGGATTGGGCTTGGGGGCGCCCCTCCTTGCTCCTTCTTCCTCCCTTCCACTAAGGCCCAATAAGGCCCATATACTTACCGGGGTTCCGTAACCTCCGGAACTCCCAGATAATCCCAATCTCATCCGAACCTTTCCGTGTCCAAATATATCCGTCCAATATATCAATCTTTATGTCTCGACCATTTCGAGACTCCTCGTCATGTCCGTGATCACATCCGGATTCGAACAACCTTCGTACATCAAAATTCATAAACTCATAATATAACCATCATCGAAACCTTAAGCGTGCGGACCCTACGGTTCGAGAACAATGTAGACATGACCGAGACACGCCTCGGTCAATAACCAATAGCGGGACCTGATGCCCATATTGGTTCCTACATATTCTACGAAGATCTTTATCGGTCGAGACCGCATAACAACATACGTTGTTCCTTTGTCATCGGTATGTTACTTGCCCGAGATTCGATCGTCAAGATCCAATACCTAGTTCAATCTCGTTACGCAAGTCTCTTTACTCGTTCCGTAATACATCATCTTGCAACTAACTCATTAGTTGTAATGCTTGCAAGGCTTAAGTGATGTGCATTACCGAGAGGGCCCAGAGATACCTCTCCGACATTCGGAGTGACAAATCCTAATCTCGAAATACGCCAACTCAACAAGTACCTTTGGAGACACCTGTAGAGCACCTTTATAATCACCCAGTTACGTTGTGACGTTTGGTAGCACACAAACTATTCCTCCGGTAAACGGGGGTTGCATAATCTCATAGTCATAGGAACATGTACAAGTCATGAAGGAAGCAATAGCAACATACTAAACGATCGGGTGCTAAGCTAACGGAATGGGTCATGCCAATCAGATCATTCAACTAATGATGTGATCTTGTCAATCAAATAACAACTCCTTGTTCATGGTTAGGAAACATAACCATCTTTGATTAACAAGCTAGTCAAGTAGAGGCATACTAGTGACACTCTGTTTGTCTATATATTCACACATGTATTATGTTTCCGATTAATACAATTCTAGCATGAATAATAAACATTTATCATGATATAAGGAAATAAATAATAACTTTATTATTGCCTCTAGGGCATATTTCCTTCAGTTACGTTTGTTCCTAAGGACATGGGAGAAGTCTTGCTATTAGTAGTCATGTGAATTTGGTATTCGTTCGATATTTTGATGAGATGTATGTTGTCTCTCCTCTAGTGGTGTTATGTGAATGTCGACTACATGAAACTTCACCATTATTTGGGCCTAAATGAAGGCATTGGGAAGTAATAAGTACATGATGGGTTGCTAGAGTGACAGAAGATTAAACCCTAGTTTATGCGTTGTTTCGTAAGGGGCTGATTTGGATCCATATGTTTCATGCTATGGTTAGGTTTACCTTAATACTTCTTTTGTAGTTGCGGATGCTTGCAATAGGGGTTAATCATAAGTGGGATGCTTGTCCAAGAAATGGTAGTACCCAAGCACCGGTCCACTCACATATCAAATTATCAAAGTAACGAACGCGAATCATATGACTGTGATGAAAACTAGCTTGACGATGATTCCCATGTGTCCTCGGGAGCGCTTTTCTCTATATAAGAACTTGTTCAGGCTTGTACTTTGCTACAAAAAGGATTGGGCCACCTTGTTGCACCTTATTTACTTTCATTGCTTGTTACCCGTTACAAATTATCTTATCACAGAACTATCTGTTACCGATAATTTTAGTTCTTGCAGAGAATACCTTACTGAAAACTGCTTGTCATTTCCTTCTGCTCCTCGTTGGGTTCGACACTCTTACTTATCGAAAGGACTACGATAGATCCCCTACACTTGTGTGTCATCAAGACTCTTTTCTGGCGCCGTTGCCGGGGAGTGAAGCGCCTTTGGTAAGTGGAACTTGTTAAGGAAACATTTATATAGTGTGCTGAAATTTACTGTCACCTGTTACTATGGAACATAATCCTTTGAGGGGCTTGTTTGGGGTATCTTCACCCCGAACAGTAGATCAAAGAGTTGCTCCTCAACCTACTTAACCTACTAAAAATGTTTACTTTTAAATTCCTTCGGGTATGGTAGAGAAACTGCTAGCTAATCCCTTTACAGGAGATGGAACATTGCATCCCAATTTACACCTAATCTATGTGGATGAAGTTTGTGGATTATTTAAGCTTGCAGGTATGCCCGATGATGTTGTCAAGACGAAGGTGTTCCCTTTATCTTTGAAGGGAGATTCATTGACATGGTATAGGCTATGTGATGATATGGGATCATGGGACTACAAACGATTGAAATTGGAATTTCACAGAAGTTTTATCCTATGCATCTTGTTCATCGTGATCGTAATTATATATATAATTTTTGGCCTCACGAAGGAGAAAGCATCGCTCAAGCTTGGGGGAGCTTAAGTCAATGTTATATTCATGCCCCAATCATGAGCTCTCAAGAGAAATGATTATTCAAAAAATTTATGCTCGGCTTTCTCTCAATAATCGCTCCATGCTCGATACTTCTTTGGGTCTTTTATGATGAAGACTATTGAATTCAAATGGGATTTATTGGAAGAATTAAATGCAACTTTGAAGATTGGGATTCCGACGAAGGTAAGGAGTCAGGTATAACACCTAGTTTGATTGTGTTAAATCTTTT
Organism: Aegilops speltoides; assembly: GCA_021437245.1. Classification (NCBI taxonomy): domain Eukaryota; kingdom Viridiplantae; phylum Streptophyta; class Magnoliopsida; order Poales; family Poaceae; genus Aegilops; species Aegilops speltoides. The sequence goes on from CM038141.1 coordinate 135,640,774, forward strand.
ATGGATACCAATGCTTTTCATGGATTTAGCACTAAATATGGACTTGACTCTAAGATAGTAGCTTCCTTCTGTGAATCATTTGCTACTCATGTTGACCTCCCTAAGGAGAAGTGGTTTAAATATAATCCTCCCACTGAAGTAAAAGTAGTTACATCTATTAAAGTTGAAGAAAATAATATCACTTATAATGATCCTATTGCTCCTACTACTTATGTCGAGAAACCACCTTTCCCTGTTAGAATAAAGAATCATGCTAAAGCTTCAACTGTGGTTCCTAAGAGTAATACTAAAACACCTACACCACCTGAGCAAATTAAAGTTGAACCTAGTATTGCTATGGTTAAAGATCTCTTAGCTGATAATATTGATGGGCATGTTATTTACTTATGTGATGAAGCCGCTAGAATTGCTAGACCAGATAATAAACATAAACATAGACCTGTTGTAGGCATGTCTGTTATTTCTTTTAAGATAGGAGATCATTGTTATCATAGCCTATGTGATATGGGTGCTAGTGCTAGTGCAATACCTCATTCCTTATACAAAGAAATTATGCATGATATTGCACCTGTTGAGATAGAAGAAATTGATGTTACAATTAAGCTTGCCAATAGAGATACTATTTCACCAGTAGGTATTGTTAGAGATGTTGAAGTCTTGTGTGGGAAAGTTAAATATCCTGCTGATTTTCTTATTCTTGGTTCCCCACAAGATGACTTTTGTCCCATTATATTTGGTAGACCCTTCTTGAACACTGTTAATGCTAAGATAGATTGCGAAAAGGATGTTGTTACTATTGGCTTGGGAGATATATCTCATGAGTATAATTTTGCAAAGTTTCGTAGACAACCCCATGATAAAGAATTGCCTAGTAAGGATGAAATTGTTGGTCTTGCTTCTATTGATGTGCCTCCTAATGATCCTTTAGAACAATATTTGCTAGACCATGAAAATGATATGTTTATGAATGAAAGAAGGGAAATAGATGAAGTATTCTTTAAACAGGGACCTATTTTGAAACACAACTTGCCTGTTGAAATCTTAGGGGATCCTCCACCACCCAAGGGTGATCCCGTGTTTGAGCTTAAACCATTACCTAATACTCTTAAATATGCTTATCTTGATGAAAATAAGATATATCCTGTTATTATTAGTGCTAACCTTTCAGAGCAGGAAGAGGAAAGATTATTAAAAACTCTGAAGAAGCACCGTGCTGCTATTGGATATACTCTTGATGATCTTAAGGGCATTAGTCCCACTCTATGCCAACACAAAATAAAATTGGAGGAAGACGCCAAACCAGTTATTGATCACCAACGACGGTTAAATCCTAAGATGAAAGAAGTGGTAAGAAAGGAAATACTAAAGCTCCTTGAGGCAGGTATAATTTATCCCGTTGCTGATAGTCAATGGGTAAGTCATGTCCATTGTGTCCCTAAGAAGGGAGGTATTACTGTCGTTCCTAATGATAAAGATGAATTGACCCCGCAAAGAATTATTACAGGTTGTAGGATGGTAATTGACTTCCACAAATGAAATAAAGCTACTAAAAAGATCATTACCCTTACCTTTTATTGATTAAATGCTAGAAAGACTATCCAAACATACACATTTTTTGCTTTCTAGATGGTTACTCTGGTTTCTCTCAAATACCTGTGTCAGCAGAGGATCAAGAAAAGACCACTTTTACTTGCCCTTTCGGTACTTTTGCTTATAGATGTATGCCTTTTGGTTTATGTAATGCACTTGCTACCTTTCAAAAATGCATGATGGCTATATTCTCTGACTTCTGTGAAAAGATTTGTGCGGTATTCATGGATGATTTCTCTGTTTATGGATCCTCTTTTGATGATTGTTTGAGCAACCTTGAACAAGTTTTGCAGAGATGCGAAGACACTAGTCTTGTTTTGAATTGGGAAAAGTGCCACTTTATGGTTAATGAAGGCATTGTCTTGGGACATAAAATTTCTGAAAGAGGTATTGAAGTTGATAAAGCTAAGGTTGATGCTATTGAAAAGATGTTGTGTCCCAAGGACATTAAAGGTATAAGAAGTTTCCTTGGTCATGCTGGTTTTTATAGGAGGTTCATTAAGGACTTCTCTAAAATTTCTAGGCCTCTGACTAATATCTTACAAAAAGATATTCCTTTTGTCTTCGATGATGATTGTGTAGAAGCATTTGAAATACTTAAGAAAGCTTTGATTTCTGCACCTATTGTTCAGCCACCTGATTGGAATTTACCCTTTGAAATTATGTGTGATGCTAGTGATTATGCTGTAGGTGATGTTCTAGGACAAAGAGTTGATAAGAAACTAAATGTTATTCAATATGCTAGTAAAACTCTACACAATGCCTAGAGAAATTATGCTACTACTAAAAAAGAATTTTTAGCAGTTGTGTTTGCTTGTGATAAGTTGAGACCTTATATTGTTGATTCTAAAGTAACTATTCACACTGACCTTGCTACTATTAAATATCTTATGGAAAAGAAAGATGCTAAACCTAGACCTATTAGATGGGTTCTCCTACTACAAGAATTTGATTTGCATATTATTGATAGAAAGGGATCTGAGAACCCCGTTGCAGACAACATGTCTAGGTTAGAGAATGTTCTTGATGACCCACTACCTATTAATGATAGCTTTCCTGATGAACAATTAGCTATCATAAATGCTTCTCGTACTGCTCCACGGTATGCTGATTATGCTAATTACATCGTTGCTAAATTTATACCACCTAGTTTCACATACCAGCAAAAGAAAAAGTGTTTCTATGATTTAAGACATTACTTATGGGATGACCCACACCTTTATAAAGAAGGAGTAGATGGTGTTATTAGACGTTGTGTACCTGAGCATGAACAGGAACGGATCCTACGCAAGTGTCATTCCGAGGCATACGGAGGACGCCACGCTGGAGATAGAACTGCACATAAGGTATTGCAATCCGGTTTTTATTGGCCTACTCTCTTCAAAGATGCCCGTAAGTTTGTCTTTTCTTGTGATGAATGTCAAAGAATTGGTAATATTAGTAGACGTCAAGAAATGCCTATGAATTATTCTCTTGTTATTGGACCATTTGATGTTTGGGGCTTTGATTATATGGGACCGTTTCCTTCCTCTAATGGATATACACATATTATACTTGTTGTTGATTACGTTACTAAGTGGGTAGAAGCTATTCCAACTAGTAGTGCTGATCATAACACTTCTATTAAGATGCTTAAAGAAGTTATTTTTCTGAGGTTTGGAGTCCCTAGATACCTAATGACCGATGGTGGTTCACATTTTATTCATGGTGCTTTTCGTAAAATGCTTGCTAAGTATGATGTTAATCATAGAATTGCATCTCCATATCACCAACAGTCTAGTGGCCAAGTAGAATTGAGTAATAGAGAGCTCAAGTTAATTTTGCAAAAGACTATTAATAGATCTAGAAATAATTGGTCCAAGAAACTTGATGATGCATTATGGGCTTATAGAACTGCATATAAGAATCCTATGGGTATGTCTCCATATAAAATGGTTTATGGAAAAGCATGTCATTTACCTCTCGAACTAGAACATAAGGCATATTGGGCCATTAAAGAGCTCAATTATGATTTCAAACTTGCCAGTGAGAAGAGGTTATTTGACATTAGCTCACTTGATGAATGGAGAACCCAAGCCTATGAGAATGCCAAACTGTTTAAAGAAAAAGTTAAAAGATGGCATGACAAAAGGATACAAAAGCGTGAGTTTAATGTAGGTGACTATGTTTTGCTATACAACTCTCATTTAAGATTTTTTGCAGGAAAACTTCTCTCTAAATGGGAAGTCCCTTACGTCATCGAGGAGGTCTATCGTTCCGGTGCCATAAAAATCAACAACTTCGAAAGCACAAATCCGAAGGTGGTGAACGGTCAAAGGATCAAACATTATATCTCAGGTAATCCTATAAATATTGAAACTAATGTTATTGAAACTGTAACCCCAAAGGAATACATAAGGGACACTTTCCAGAATGTTTCAGACTCCGAAAAGGAATAGGTATGTGGTACGGTAAGTAAACCGACTCCAAAACAGTTCTAATAGCAATTTTTCTCCGTTTTGGAATATTTAAGAAATAGGAAAACAATAAGAAGTCCAGGAAGGACACGAGGCGTCCACGAGGGTGGAGGGTGCGCCCTACCCCCTGGGCGCGCCCCGCTGCCTCGTGGGCACCTCGTGTGCTCTCCGGACTCCGTTTTCTTGCACGATACTTCTTTCGGTTGGTAAGAATTCATTATATAATCTCTCGGAGGTTTTGACCACCGTATCACGCAAATATCCCTGTATTTGTTTCGAGCTGTTTTTTTGACAGATCTAGATCACCATGACATCTCCTAGTGCCCCCAGGAAAAAGTTTTTCGAGAAGGTCATCAACCCCTACTCGCGGAGGTGCTGCATCACCCTCAAACCATTGAGATCCGTGAGGGGGTGCTGCACATCCGCGATGTTGAGAGACCAAGGAGGACCAGAAGCATGGAGACAAGGCTCGAAGCAATGGAACAACAAGTTTTCAAGTGCCAAGGGATGGTGGAACATGGACTCAACGCCAACCAGATGATGATCGCGGAGTTCACCAACAACCACAAGCTAGATGCCAAGAACATTGGGGAGACCATCTTCAAGCTTCATGAGAAAATCGAGCACCTCCAAGCCCAGATCTATGACCTGCAAAACCAAAACTGTGAGTATGAATATAGATTCAAGAGGATGAGTTTGGCTGCAGATTTGAGGATCCCGGAGACTCGATCATCCTTATATGATGGTGAGCCTATGCCTTGGAATACGGACGACAAGCCTACATCATCGACAACTCCATCATTACCACCTCCAAAGAACTAATCACATGGGTATGGGCAGTCCCCTTGGCAACTGCCAAGCTTGGGGGAGGTGCCCCGGTATCGTATCACCATCACACTCCTATCTTTACCGTTTTTCTTAGTTCGATCCTTTTGGTAATATCTTGATCTAGTAGAATAAAGTTTTTGGTATGATTTAGCTTTGAGCTTTGCCTTATGATCCCTCTATGTAATCGAGACCGTGAGATATATATAATAAAGATTAATGTTGAGTCAAGGGCTTTGCTATCTTGCTATGATCTTGAGGGAATAAAAGAATAAAAGGAAATAAAGAGATTATATTGATCTTATGGAGAGTAAGGACTTCACACATAAAGAGTATGATGCATAAAAGTTGTTGAGAGTTGGCAAACATAGTTTTGGTCATCGTTGCAAACTTGCAATTAATAGGAAGTAACAAAGAAAGAGAGGTTCTCACATATAAATATACTATCTTGGACATCTTTTATGATTGTGAGCACTCATTAAAATATGACATGCTAAAGAGTTGATGTTGGACAAGGAAGACAACGTACTGGGTTATGTTTTCTCATATCCAAATTAAAGTATATTGTCAGGGATCATCCAACATGTTGAGCTTGCCTTTCCCCCTCATCCTAGCCAAATTCCTTGCACCAAGTAGAGATACTACTTGTGCTTCCAAATATCCTTAAACCCAGTTTTGCCATGAGAGTCCACCATATCTACCTATGGATTGAGTAAGATCCTTCAAGTAAGTTGTCATGTTGCAAGCAATAAAAATTGCCCTCTAAATATGTATGACTTATTAGTGTGGAGAAAATAAGCTTTATACGATCTTGTGATATGGAAGTAATAAAAGAGACGGATTGCATAATAAAGGTTCGTATCACAAGTGGCAATATAAAGTGACGTTCTTTTGCATTAGGATTTCATGCATCCAACCAAAAAGCACATGACAATCTCTGCTTCCCTCTGCGAAGGGCCTAACTTTTACATTATGCAAGAGTCAAGGTGATCTTCACCTTTCCTTTTTACATTTTATCCTTTGGCAAGCACCTCGTGTTGGAAAGATCCTGATTAAAACTCCATAACCCTTGAGGTAAACGGTTGGGAGGCAACACTATAAGCCCCTATCTTTCTCTGTGTCCGATTAAAACTCCATAACCATAAGTATTGTGTGAGTGTTAGCAATTGTGAAAGACTAAATGATAGTTGAGTATGTGGACTTGCTGAAAAGCTCTTATGTTGACTCTTTCCTATGTTATGATAAATTGCAATTGCTTCAATGACTGAGAGTATAGTTTTTTAGTTTTCCATGAAGATTATGATTCATACTTGACATCGTGAATAGATTGTTACTTTAGCGTAATAAATCATATGACAAAATCTATATATGTTGTTGTTACAAGAATCATCATGATGCCCTCATGTCCGTATTTTATTTTATCGACACCTCTATCTCTAAACATGTGGACATATTTTTCGATATCGGCTTCCGCTTGAGGACAAGCGAGGTCTAAGCTTGGGGGAGTTGATACGTCCATTTTGCATCATGCTTTTATATCAATATTTATCGCATTATGGGCTGTTATAACATGTTATGTCACAATACTTATGCCTATTCTCTCTTATTTCACAAGGTTTACATGAAGGGAGAATGTCGGCAGCTGGGATTCTGGGCTGGAAAAGGAGCAAATATTAGAGAACTATTCTGCACAGCTCCAAAAGTGAAACTCCACGAAAGTCATTTTGGGAATTAATAAAAAATATTGAGCGGAAGAAGTACCAGAGGGGGCCCATACCCTGGCCACGAGGGTGGGGGCGCGCCCTACCCCCTGGGCGCGCCCCCTGCCTCGTGGGCCCCCTGGCAGCCCTCCGGTGCCCATTTTCTGCTATATGATGTCTTTTACCCTGGAAATAATCATAAGCAAGCTTACTAGACGAAACTCCGCCGCCACGAGGCGGAACCTTGGCGGAACTAATCTAGGGCTCCGGCAGAGCTGTTCTGCAGGGGAAACTTCCCTCCGGGAGGGGGAAATCATCACCATCGTCATCACCAACGATCCTCTCATCGGAAGGGGGTCAATATCCATCAACATCTTCACTAGCACCATCTCCTCTCAAACCCTAGTTCATCTCTTGTATCCAATCTTTGTACCAAAACCTCAGATTGGTACCTGTGGGTTACTAGTAGTGTTGATTACTCCTTGTAGTTGATGCTAGTTGGTTTATTTGGTGGAAGATCATATGTTCAGATCCTTAATGCATATTAATACCCCTCTGATTATCAACATGAATATGCTTTGTGAGTAGTTACGTTTGTTCCTGAGGACATGGGAGAAGTCTTGCTATTAGTAGTCATGTGAATTTGGTATTCGTTCGATATTTTGATGAGATGTATGTTGTCTCTCCTCTAGTGGTGTTATGTGAACGTCGACTACATGACACTTCACCATTATTTGGGCCTAGAGGAAGGCATTGGGAAGTAATAAGTAGATGATGGGTTGCTAGAGTGACAGAAGCTTAAACCCTAGTTTATGCGTTGCTCCGTAAGGGGATGATTTGGATCCATATGTTTCATGCTATTGTTAGGTTTACCTTAATACTTCTTTTGTAGTTGCGGATGCTTGAAATAGGGGTTAATCATAAGTGGGATGCTTGTCCAAGAAAGGGAAGTACCCAAGCACCGGTCCACCCACATATCAAATTATCAAAGTAACGAACGCGAATCATATGAGCGTGATGAAAACTAGCTTGACGATAATTCCCATGTGTCCTCGGGAACGCTTTTCTCTATATAAGAACTTGTTCAGGCTTGTCCTTTGCTATAAAAAGGATTGGGCCACCTTGCTGCACCTTATTTACTTTCATTGCTTGTTACCCATTACAAATTATCTTATCACAAAACTATCTGTTACCGATAATTTCAGTGCTTGCAGAATACCTTACTGAAAACTGCTTGTCATTTCCTTCTGCTCCTCGTTGGGTTCGACACTCTTACTTATCGAAAGGACTACAATAGATCCCCTACACTTGTGGGTCATCACTCATCCATCCGGATCTACTCCACCGAGAGAGACCGCTCCCTCTTCGGAGAAGATCCACCTTGGATTCAAGACCCCTTCATGGGAAGATCCCTCAAGACCTCCTCACTGAGAAGAACTACCGCCTCTTTTATCGTCCCTTGTTGACTTTGGATCCTGTATCTCTTTGTGTTCCGAGGATCTAGCACATGTGTAACCGGATCTTGTTGGTTTGAGTGATTCTCTTGTGTTTTCTCTCGTGTTTCCCCTCGTGATTTCCCTCGTGTTCTTGGTAGGATCACCTCCAATCATGAAAGCTCGGCCCTAGGGTTCCCACCCTACATCATGTAGTCCTTGTGCAGAAAGACGAACTGGTCTACCAAATACCTTGTCACCATCGAGCATCACTGGTTACCTCTGTTTCACCTCTTTACTTTCGAACTGTTTCAATCATGTGATTTGACTTGATGCATGCTTTTAGTTTCCATTCGGTAGTTTGTATTTGCTCACAGTAAACTGTTTCTCATTCGCTCCGCTGCTGGGTTCCGAGAGTTTTGATATTTCCGAAGAAATTTTAAAACTCCCACTCACCCCCTCTGGTAGACATACTTCGTTCCTACAAAAGTTCAGGATGGAAAACCCGAAAAGCTCTTGGTACAGAAATACGAGAGTTTTGGAACAAAAAATCAAAAAAAATATGAAAAGGTATATTCACAATGTAGATATTTTGATAGTTCAACAATAACACAAGGAGAAGTTGAGCAATTTTTTCAGAAAATAAACAAAAACTTGAAAGATTCATGAAAAACTTCAGAATTTCATGAGACAAAAAAACAGAAGTTCATGGTAGTAACAACGGCAAGTTCAAAAAATATTTGATAACATTAACAAAAATCCGAAGAAAGTTTTAGTTATAACAGAGAGAAGTTCAAGACGTTAGTGCATCACATACAAAACTGGAGCATTTTGCAGAGAAATGTCTAAAATATTCATGGGAATACAATCTAGAAGTTCATACGTGAAATCCAAGGAAGTACAAGGAAGAAAATAAATAAAATAAAACTAAGAAATTTACCAAAAAATTAGACATGCTAAAACTAAAAGTTTGGCAGAGAAAAAACTAAAAACTAAAAGGTTTGCTTTTGGAAGTTCACGTGCTCATCTTAAGATAGTGCAAAATATATAGTCGAAGAGGTTGAGTGTTCATGAGTTCAAAAAACAAAGAATTTGACGCATGTTCGTGACGTTTTCAAAACTTCTCTTAAACTGTAACGAATATGAAAAAGATTTAGCACTGGACATCATCATTATGGGTTGCTGGAGCATGTGGATGGTTAGGAATGATAAGATCTTTAGGCATGTACCTACTCATCCTATCAGCTGGAATTACAATTTGAAAGGACTCTATTAGTCAATGTTAACATCCAAACAAGACAAAGCCAACAAGCTTCGGTCCTGGATTAGCACCAACCTGTAGTTTATGATAAATTTTGATAGAGCTGGTACTGGGTAATTTGTGATGTAATTTGGACTTTCTTTGTATATACTTTTTTATAATATAATAGAAATATCGTAGAACAATTGTTCTACGGTCAGAGTTTTTAAGAAAAAAGAATACGAAAAACAATTGTTCTACGGTCAGAGTTTTCAAGAAAAAAGAATACGAAAGAAACATTTACATGAAAAGGTTGCTCCTATTCAATAGCTTCCCGGCGGTATCTTATATGCTTCATTCCGACAAAGTATTCAAAAGTTTAGCGTATGATATTCGGAACGTGTTTTACTTTATTCAAAATTGCTCTTTAAGGCCATGGTGAATCTTCAACACGAAAAATTTGCTCCTTTCCAATAGCTTTCCAACGGTATATAATTCTTCCCAAATTTCATAAACGGTTGAGCAGTCAAGGGAAAAAAAATCAAAGTGTCATTCAGAGGTGAAACACCCGGTAGTTCAAAATCCGCACGTAGTGCATTTTGAAAATGAGAAAAAAGTAGAAAACCTGAAACCACAAAGGATTTTGCTAAAAGTTCATGCGCTCTCCTTGGAACAATAAAAATAATAATTGGAGAAGTCCATTGTCCATTTGAAACTTAAAACTGAACAAAAAAATTGTTATCGTTCTAGCGTTTTCAAAACTGCTATTGAACAATGGTGAACTTGAAGAAATGATCTACATGAAAAAGTTGTTACTATTTATCAGCTTTCAGTGGTATAGTATATGCTTCATTGCGACAAATGGTTCAAAAGTTCGGCATATGTCATTTGGAACGAGTTTTGCCGTATTCAAAACCGCTCCTAAACCATGTCAGATTTGGAAAAAAAATCAACACGAAAAAGTTGCTCCTTTCAACAACTTTTCAATGGCGTATCATTTGCTCGATCCCAATGAATAATTGAGTAGCTACGACTTATAAACAACACATGAAAACAGAGTGAAGTTAGGATAGAAGCACCCCGAAGTTCAAAGCGTGCAGAGGGTGCATTTCGAACACTTCGTTTTCGTGATGAAGACAACACACACAATTTCACCATAAAGAATTTGCACTATTCCGAGTTTTTTTCTTCAATTTTGCCTTCAAAATAACTTCCGCCATTTAGAAAATTCAACTTAAACCATAAAGAATGAAAATATTTTCCTTTTACAGAAGATTTTTAACGCCGTATGATTTGCTACATTACGACAGGCCGTCTCAAAATGAACCCAAAGATACGATCGCATTCAAACTTCCTTCACTTTTAAAATTACTTTAAAACCTTTTTGAACTGAGAAGAATTCTCTACATGAAAAGGAGAGGATCACAAAAAAATTCCGATGCTATATCATTTGTGTCGGTATGCTAAACTTTTCAAAATAAGGTCAAAAATATAATTCATGTTTTTCAATACGATAAAATCATCATTTATGAAACTGCTATTAATCTACGAGAATTTTATGAAAATGTTCTACATAGAATATGTCTTTTTAGTAGTGCTGCATCAACAGACCCTTACGGGTGTTTTACGAGGTGTTTTTGAGTTGGCAAACTATGATTGGACTAAGGGGGAGAGAGGGCCCCGCCCCATGAAAATCAAGGAGGGGGGGGGCAAGTTTAGTTTGTTCGAAGAGTCCGCCCTAACCCCGTAACAAGCCCGTCGATGTAGCATTTTTGGTTTTTTTGTACGATACTTTTCAATGTTACTGGTGTCTTATTCCGACAGAGGCACACGGGAAATTCAACTACTGAAATCGAGGTAGATGCAGAATAGTTTTCCGAGAAAGACGTCGAGCTCAACAAGGTGGCCTAACAAGCTACAGCCACATACAAATGACACATCTGCTCGACAATGTTGTTTTTCTATTTGAAAAAAATAGCATAATACTTGGGAGAGGATTTGTGGCGCGCAAGTGCGGGGGCACTCATGTCGCTGGTGCCCGCCTTTTATTTTGGTTTTCGATTTTCAAATTTTTATATCTTTTAAACGAAAATTTCAAATTAAGTTATATTTTCATATGCGTGTTTGTCGTGAGCGCTTTTAAATAAGATCTATTCTGAATATATTTGGACCACTTTTGAAAAAACATGTTAAGTTTTACTGCTTGAAACTTAGTACGGGGCGACCGATAAAAATCCATTATTATGTGTCTACGACCAACAGAAAAAATTGCTTAAAATTATATCACTGGTAAAACTTGGCATTTTAGATGTAAAAAACGTAAGTTTCAAATGTTGAAACCTAATACTTATTGTGCCGTTGTGCGAGATTAAACTATTGTGTGAATGCGAAGTAAAATGAGGGACTTGGCAGGTGAGTGCCCCCTCACTCCCGTGCCTCTGCGAATTTCCGTATAATACTCCCAATACATTCATGTGCAGCTAGAAAAAGAATTTAAATGATTACTATATTTTGCTGGCAATTGGGTAGCCACAACATAAGTTGTTTTGAAAAGTAATCTTCAGGTTGGATCCTTCCGATCTATACTCTTCATCGGCGGCGGGTGTTATTCTGGTGCGTTGGTTTTATGCAGCCTTAGCACATCGACTTCTCGACTGTCTAATACAACAAGATTTGCCGGGGTTCAACAAGGAAGGGGCGATGACAGCAGCGCGCCTTCGGCTCGTTTCAGTGCCTGTAGTCGTCGCTAGCTGGTTTATGGATCTGGATGTAATTTTTATTATTTTTAGTGTCCGTTGTACTACCATGATTAAAGATGAATAGATTGAAAGTTTTTATACTTCATGACACGCCGATTTGACATCTGCTGCTTCCAGATCCGATCTTCATCAGATAGAATTTCATAATCTGGTTCGAGCCACCTGTATATGACTATGAATTGTTAGATTGGATCGATGGAAGCGTTCCTACTCCTCCGTAGAGGAGCCGCGTGGTATTTATTGATTTGTGGCAGAAAACTTGCCTTGGAGTACAAGCCCTTGCCGATCGCAAGGATACAGCGAGGAGACAGAGATTTACACGGGAGGGAGAAGAGATAGAATCAGGAGGTAGTTTAAGATTACATAACATAAATATCTCTAACTCTAACACCCTCCCTTAATCTGAACTACCTTAACCTAAATTGAGATTGTTCTTGAATGCTTCAAATGGCTTGTATGGTAGAGCTTTAGTAAACCCATCAGCCACTTGATCTCTTGAAGGAATAAAGCGGATCTCCAGCTTCTTCTCTGCAACCCTTTCACGTACAAAGTGAAAGTCTATCTCAATGTGCTTGGTCCTAGCATGGAAGACAGGATTGGCACTCAAATAAGTAGCACCCAAATTATCACACCATAAACATGAAACATGACGTTGCTCTACTCCCAATTCTTCAAGCAAAGATTCAAGCCAAATAATTTCAGCAGTAGCATTGGCCAAAGATTTATACTCAGCTTCAAGATTTTGATCTTGACATCATTGCTTGTTTCCTAGCACTCCATGAAATAAGATTAGAACCAAAGAAAACATCAAAGCCACATGTTGATTTTCTATCATCACGCAACCTGCCCCTCTGCATCGAGAAAGCACTAACAAGTGTAGAGTTTGATCTTCGAATCAAGTCCCAAACCTGCAGATGCTTTACATATCGTATAATCCTCTTGACAATGTCCAATGAGCGAAGTGGGAGAATGTAAGTATTGACATACTTTGTTAACAGCAAAAGAAATATCTGAGCGTGTTAAGGTTAAGTATTGCAAGGCACCAACAGCACTTCTGTATTTGGTGCTTTCTTCTTCCTTAAGTGGCTCCCCTTCATACGCTGATAATTGTTCTGATGAAGATAATGGTGTAGGTGATACCTTACAATCCTTCATTCCCATCCGAGCCAAGAGTTCATTTGCATATTTTTCTAGTTTCAACACTATACCATCCTGAACTTTTTTAACTTCAATGCCCAAGAAGAAACTCAGATCACCAAGATCCTTTAAAGCAAACTCTGAGCTTAGATCATGCAGAAGGGCATCAGTAGCTTTCTGGGAAGAGCTTGCAACTACAATGTCATCCACATATATAAGCAAAAAGATAACAGTGTTTGCTTTGTTATATATGAAAAGTGACGTGTCAGCCTTTGATGCAATGAAGCCAAGACGTCTTAACTGCATACTTAACCTAGCATACCACACTCTAGGTGCTTGTTTCAAACCATAAAGAGCTTTGTCAAGCTTGCATATATAATGAGGCTTTTGTTTGTTTTCATAACCTGGTGGTTGCCTCATATAGACCTCCTCTTCCAGAAAACCATGCAAAAATGCATTCTGTACATCTAGCTGCCTTAGGCTCCATCCCCTAGACACGGCAATAGCAAGTACAAGTCTAATTGTTGCAGCTTTAACCACAGGGCTAAAGGTATCCTCATAATCAATGCCGTAGCGTTGCTTAAAACCCTTAGCCACGAGACGTGCTTTATACCTGTCAACGGAGCCATCTGCCTTTTTCTTGATCCTATACACCCATTTGCAATCAATGACATTTTTACCTTTCTTGTTTGGCACCAGATGCCACGTCTTGTTTCTCATCAAAGCCGTGTATTCCTCATCCATAGCCTTTTTCCACCTTTTATCCCCAAGTGCATCATCCAATTTTGTTGGCTCGCCTGAAATACACAACATGCCATACCGAATAGTGCCATCAGTTCTGACTTTTGGGTTCTTAATACCTTTTTGTAGACGAGTTGTAACTCTTGAAGTATTTTATGAGGATCACAGACACGCCGGGCGCTACAGTATTGTTGCTTGCGTAAGATCCCGAGAGGAATCAGCAGATGCCGCACCGGATCCAATGGCCACAGATGTGGCTTCTTCGCCTTGTGCCTCACCGCCCGTTACCGCAGAAGATCCCGCCAACCGAACAAGCAGCAACGCTACATGAAGTCGCGCCTCGCGATTGGCTGCATGCGCACGCCAGCCGAAGGAGATTCTCCGCGTGGGCCTGGCGGGGACGTGTCGGGTGCTGCCCGCACCTGCGCCTGGTCGGCCGGTGCCTGATCCGAGGCGGATCGGATCCGCGCCTGATCCGAGGCAGATCGGCGCGCAGGAGTCGCAGGCGCCGCCGGATCCTCCTCGTTCGCCGCGCCAGCTTCGTCCTCTTCTTCCACATGAAATACAACTTCATTTTGAATGGGATTTTGATCATTTTGATCGTTTTGAACGCCATTTTCTTCAGGAACCTGCACACACGGAAGACAACGACTGGTTCCAGTAGGAATAACATCATCATGTTGGTTATTGCAATTGTTTCCCCCGTGATCAAAATCTCGAAGTGTAGATGGAAGGAGTAGGATCTCTTGACGAAGGAGGGCTCCGGCATTAGGATGGAGTGTTTCAAATGGAAAAACTGATTCATCAAACACAACATCACGAGATATATAAACTCGTCCTGTGGAAACATCTAGACATTTTACTCCTTTGTGCATAGGGCTATACCCCAAGAATACCCATTTTTTGGAACGAAACGCAAGTTTGCGTGTGTTGTATGGTCTTAGGTTGGGCCAACATGCACAACCAAATACTCGAAGAGATTTGAAGTCTGGTTTTGTACCAAAAAGACGTGTGATAGGACTCTCAAGTTTGATGACTTTGCTTGGTCGAATATTTATGAGATATGTGGCAGTGAGAAAAGCCTCATCCCAGAATTTTAAGGGCATAGAAGCATTGGCTAGGAGAGCTAGTCCTACCTCAACAACATGACGGTGTTTCCTCTCAGCTGACCCATTCTGTTGATGAGCTTGGGGACACGAAACATGATGGGAGATTCCAATCTTTTGAAAGAAGGAGTTTAATTTTTCATACTCACCACCCCAGTCTGTTTGCATGGCAAGAATTTTTGAGTCTAGTTGGCGTTCAACAAGGTTTTGAAAATTAAGAAACACTTGGAAGACATCAGATCGTTTCTTTAGCAAATATATCCAAGTGAACTTGCTATAGTCATCAATGAAACTAACATAATAAGAAAATCAGCCAACTGATGTGGGAGCTGGTCCCCATACATCTGAAAAAACTAACTACAATGGAGCAGTGGACACACTTGTAGATATGGGATAAGGTAGCTGATGACTCTTTGCTTGCTGACAAGCATCACAAATTGACTCAACACTAGACTCATAGGGAAGATTATTCTTGCTAATGACATGCTTAACTATGACTGAAGAGGGATGACCAAGACGACTATGCCACTTTGCCGAAGAGGGTTTGGTGACACTCCACGCTTGTTTATTCGACCATGATGAAGATGAAGATGATATGAGTGGATATAGGCCTCCCTCACACTTTCCTCTAAGTATGACCTTCCTCGTTGCCAAGTCCTTAATCACAAAAGAGTAGGGATAAAAGATTATGAGAACGTTGTTGTCAAGAGCAAAGCGATGAACTGAAGCGACATTTTTTGAAGCATGTGGAACATGTAGGACATTATTAAGATGTAAATCTTTTACGGGGGTTTTAACAACGGAATTACCAACATGAGTGATATCCATACCGGTTCCACTTGCCGTGTGTATCTGATCGCCGCCATGATACCTCTCTCGCATCGTCAGTTTGTCAAGTTCCCCGGTGATGTGCTCAGTAGCACCGGAGTCGGCATACCAGTTGGTGTCAATGCCATAATTGTTGGTGACGAGGTTGGCTGCCTTCTTCTCCTCATGATCATCATCATAACGATGCCAGCACGCTCTTGCGCCGCCGGCATGGAACTTATAGCAGATTTGGCACTCTGGGTAATCACCTTCCTGCTGCTACTGTTGTTGTGGTTGGGGACGAGGTCGTTGCTGCTGGTAGCCGCCGTGGCGAAAGATGAAGCGAGCGTTCCTCGACCGCGCCTCCTTCGGTGCTTCGCCGCGTCCTCCTTCGCCACGAGACCGTCCCCTGTAGATGGAGTTAGCAGAGGAGCGGAAACCTGATGGCCCGTCCCCAAGCATCTCCATGCGCTGATCGAACGCCGAGATTTGCGCGAATAGATCGTCGACGCTGATGGAGTTCTTGATTGCGCCGATCGCTGCCACAACGGGATCATAGTCCCGATCAAGACCAGCCAGTATGTAGTCCACCATCTCTGGATCGGTGACGGGGCGCCCGGCTGCAGCTAGCTCGTCACCGAGGTTCTTCATCTTGGCGATGAAGGCGTTACTCGACATGTTGCCCTTCTTGGTGTTGGAGATGGCCATCCGTAGATTGGTTATGCGAGATTGCGACTGCGCGGTGAATATTGTGGTGAGAGCAGTCCACAAATCGAAGGTGCTATCCTTACCGATGACTTGCGCAAGGATCTCCTGGTGAGAGAGTTCAGCAGTAGCTCGAACCTCGCCGATCTTTCGACAACCACGGGCCATACAGAGGATTGAGCTCAATGGCCGTGGTTTTGTCCGCCTTGGTGACTTCAACTGTCTTCGGCGGTGCGGCGTCGCTGCCGTCAAGAAGGCCGGTCACTTGCGCTCCTCGCGATCTGCATGACCTGCGCCTTCCACAGAGGTAGTTCCTCTTGCGAGCTTCTCATGGTGGAGCTCCTAGGTTGAGGCCGAGGCGCTTGAGCTCGTGGCCATGGCTATGGAAGGGTGTTAGGGTTCTGGTTTTGCTAGACGATAAGAAGAGACTTGGCTCTGTATACCATGTTAGATTGGATCGATGGAAGCGTTCCTACTCCTCCGTAGAGGAGCCGCGTGGTATTTATTGATCTGTGGCAGAAAACTTGCCTTGGAGTACAAGCCCTTGCCGATCGCAAGGATACAACGAGGAGACAGAGATTTACACGGGAGGGAGAAGAGATAGAATCAGGAGGTAGTTTAAGATTACATAACGTAAATATCTCTAACTCTAACATGAATATGATGAGGAAAACAGCCACGAAAATGCGCCCTGATTGATCCCAACTATTTGTCCTGATGGATCAACTAGTTACTTTCTTGTTCCTGCTCCCTGAGGTCAGGCGCGTCAAGAACCTCCACGACGTCTTTTTCTTGCTTTACGAGCTCCGCGACATGGCGAACCAAGCTCCCCAGGTCGTTGTCCGAGGACCCACCCTCCGCCATTGCCTCCCTCGCCATCACGGCGAGCTCCTTCGCCCTCATCCGCATCGCCGCCCCCTCGTCCATCAACGCAACCACCGCTCTCTCCAGGGCCTCCCTCCCGATCTGCACCTTCGACATCTCGGGGTTGCTGACCACGTGCGTGATAGGCACCTTGATGCCGGTCCGGACGCCGGCGCCGAGCACGTCCACGACTAGCATCTCTGTCAGGAACTGGTCGGCGAACTGCGGCCAAGTCAGAAGCGGCACGCCGTGGGAGAGGGACTCCAGTGTCGAGTTCCACCCGCAGTGCGTCAGGAAGCCGCCGACGGAAGGATGGGACAGAATGGCCATCTGCGGCGCCCAGCCGCGGATGACGAGGCCCCGCCCTTCCACCCGCGCGTCGAAACCGGAGTCGAGGCCGTCGGTCTCCTTGGCCACCCAGATGAACGGCCGGTTTGATGCCTCCAGTCCGGCAGCGAGCTCGGCCACCTGCGGCGGGAACAAGTGCACGACGCTGCCGAAGCTTACGTAGAGCACGGACTGGGGCGGCCTCGCGTCCAGCCATGACGCGACGAGGCTGGCGTCCACGGCGGCGCGATTACCTCTCACCGCCGTGGTTTCGGCGTCGGAGTCGAGGAGGCAGAGTGGCCCGATTGCCCAGATCTTCAGGCCGAGCGCCTCGGCGTACCGCCGGACGAACGCGCCCTCGAAAGCCGCGCACGTGTTGAGGACCAGGCCGTCGGCGGTGGCCTCGGCGTCGAGAATGTCGCGCCGGTGCCTCTCTAGCCCCGGCGACTGGAAGAACCCGGGCGACGTTGCCCGATTCAGCACGGCGCGTACCGGGAAGTCCGGCACCTCGAACGGCTCGAAGTCGTCGGCGACGCGGTCGTACACGCCGTTCTTGGCCAGGTTATGCACCGCGAGGACGAAGAAGGCCGACGGGCCGTGGAACACCAGCCGCCGGACGCCGAGCCGCCGCGCGACGTCCGCCGGGTACGGGCTGCACGAGTCGGCGACGATGCAGTCAGGCCGCCGCGGCAGCGCCCGGAGGTACGCCTCGAGCGGCTCGGCGAGCAGGGACATGGCGTCGCAGAAGAGCCTGAAATGCGTGTAGTCCCTGATCATGTCGTGGCTCTCGCACCCCTCGGGCAGGCCCAGCGCGGGCCCCGGGAACTCGAGCTCGGCGAAGTCGACGGCGAGCCCAGCGCGGCCGGCGTGCTCCAGGACGGCCCTGCTGCGCGCGGCGTGGACGGGGGTCAGGACGACGGTGACGCGCGCGCCGCCGCGGCCGGCGATGAGGCGCGCCATGTCCATCATGGGGATGACGTGGCCCTGCGCGAGGAGGGGCACCAGCACGAAGTGGAGCTTGAGCGGCAGTGCCGCCATGGCCGCGCCGACCGTTCGCACAGCAAGACACCGCGCGCAACTGCAAAGATGGATGCTGCTACAATCCACTCAGGTGGCGCACTACCGGTTGCATATGTGCACGAGGTTGGTCAGGGAGACGCCGCGGGTAAGTGCATTGCGTGGCCCGCGCATACGCCAACAAGGTTTCATTGCGATCGATGGCGAGTGGGGAATACGGACCAGGAAAGTACAGTACCACTCGTAGTCTCGTACGAGTACAACCATTGGACCCGAGGTAGACGTCCGAGAGTTGAAATGGAAGGAACGCGGCCACGTCGTAGGTGAGTGTTTGTTCCCGACTAACCCTATACAACATAAAAAGTTTTAACTTCGCAAAAAAAAAAACATAAAAAGTTTAAGCCAGACTTCGCTCGACTCAAGTCTCTACTGTAGTCGTTCATTTCTTCTTCTCTATGGTCTCTATAAGGTGTGAGTGAGAGGCTGTGAGCATGAGCAATGTTCTCATTTACCGGTACCAAGCCAAGCTAGTAACTTTTGCTGGTACACTCCAAAATGAATCAATAAAATAGTAATTCTGGCTTTTAAGAGTGGGTGAAAAGCTTAAACATGGATTTATGGATGAGATATGTACTTTTTTTTTACGCAAACGATCTATTCATTTTCTATCATGGAAGCAGCCAACACAAGAAATAATAAAAATTACAACTAGATTTAAAGACCATCTAACGACGATTACAAGCACTGAAGCGAGCCAATGACACGCTGCCAGCATCACTTCTCCCTTACCAGAGTGAAACACAACTTGTTGTAGTAGACAACTGAATATGTACATTTAGTACCGTGAAAACATACGCAAAAGAAACACTGTACTGCTAACATAATACTGAATATAAGAAATGGAATTGTGATGGATGTGCGCCGATGAATATGGTAGGTACAGGGATCAGTTCAAATACTGCAGCTCTGTCCGCATGGTACATTTGGTAGAATTAAGCTTTTTTCTTTAGATGGTAGTGTTAAGTACTCCCTCCGTTCCAAAATAGATGACCCAACTTTATACTAACTTTAGTAGAAAGTTGAATCATCTATTTTGGAACGGAGGGAGTAGGTTTGAATTATTTTAGCATTAGCAGCAACACCGACTTCCCAACCCACATCGTAAATGCCCACCGCCTCTACTTAAAAATGTTTTAATATCCTGCTAGACCAACATGATATCTAGAAGAGTAGAGCATATCCACCGTGGGTGTACCCACCATGTTACTACTCCAAAACTTCATCCGCGATCTATCTTATCTCCAACGATGTCCCGTAAATCGGCTGCAAACGTTTCGATCATACGTCTAAATATTGTTTGTCATCTAACACGGTCCTTCAAATATCCGCGGATCAGTCTGTGTGCCCGAACTCCGGCAAATTGAAAAAATTTGCGAGAGTCTGGACATCCTTGACCAATAAAAAATAAAAAACCATCACATATCATGCCATTCTTTAATGATGTCGTCCATGTCAGCGCGGTTCAATGTCATGATCCTTTTCTCTTAGGCAAGAAGTTTGGACGTGGCTTTCTTCTCATCGGCACATACTCTTCTCTCCTCGATGGCCGCCTTGCCCAACCTCTCGTCCTTGAGCAATTGCCACTTCTCTTGCTTCTCTCGTGCCTTCTTCTCGGATAACTCTTTCTTTGTCTCCAATGTCTTCGCTAACATCAACTCATTTGATTGCACCATCGCATCTATCTTGTCCCGCAAGCTCGATTCTTCGTGTTCTCTCTTGATCTTCTCCTTTATCTTCTTGTCACCATCGGGCTTGTCCAAGTTTCTTGGGCCATCATCATCCTCATCTTCATCCATGTTCGTAAGTGAACCTCTCTTCGGTGGGGATTCTTTGTCAATCAACTTTCACTTGTCGCACCCTTTGAGCAAGTCCCAACAATGCTTTAGTTTAAATTTTTTGCCTTCGGAAGCTTTCATGTCTTTGTATCTTTGTTGAGAAATTTTCTTCTACACAATTAAAACAAAGTCAAATGATGCAATCACTTCAAATGGTACAAATGATGTGCACAACTTGAGACGTGAAAACGAACTCGCATAGTTAGATTCCACGGTTCCACTTGGAGGTGCTGTGACGCCCGGATAATTAAGCTACTGTAATCCCGAGTTAATGATGCCATGTCATCACATTACTGTTGCTAATCCTCGCTTGATTCAAATCTTAATTCTAACTCAAAATTCAAAACCGAGTTTAAAGTCAAAATTCAAATTTTGTCAAACTTGAAAAGTAAAATGTTCATCAAGTGCCAAATAATCTGTAACTAATATCGGTGGTGAACCAACATTTTTGCAAAATGTTTAAGTGGCCTAAACTACTTAAAACAATGAGCTAAGCAACAAATTAAATGCCTTTTTAATTTATAAAAATTGCAAACTTTTTCAAAAGCCTCACAATCCTTTTTGGCCGTGTACAATAATCCTTCGAAATTGTTTTGGCCAGTGGCATATTTTTGCAAAGTCAATCGTGGCTAAAAAAAGGCAAAAGCTGCTGAAAAAAAAGAAAAAAAAAGGAAAGACAGAGGGGAGGGAGAGAAAGCCCCCGGTTCCCCATGGGCCTCGGCCCATCCCTCCCCAACCAGCCCAGCTCCAGGTTATAACTCCCCCCCCCCAGGGGCAACGAAACCCTAGTCGATCCCCCACTCCCCCACTCGCCCACGATCCCCTCCCTCGGTCTCTCCTCCCCCTGATCTAGATCGGGGCAGCGCCCCCGCCCGCGTCGCCTCGTCTCCACATCGCCGCCGCCCTTAGACCCCCCGGCTGCCCGTCGCCTCCCCTCCTCTGCCCCCCGATTGGATCGGGGGGATCGAGCCGCGCCCCGCCGCCTAGACGCCGCTGTCCCCTGGACGCCGTCCCGACGCCTCGACACCGCCGCCCATCACTGCCTCCTCCTCTGCGTCTCCGTCCGACATCGCGCTGCTGCAACCATCGTCGCCGTGCTCGCCTCGTCCTCGCCCCAAAGTCGTCGGAGCTTCTCCGAGCCTCGCCGACGTACCCCTGCAACGAGGGTGAGCAGTCCCCCTCTCTCTCGCTCCCTCGCCCGATCCATGGTCGCCACGCCATCCCTACCGCACGCGCCTCGAACCGTCCCGCTTGCTCCGTCGTTGTGTTGCGGCTCCCCGCTCGACCCCACGCCTCTGGCTCGAGCCGCTGCTTAGCGCGTGGCGCGCCGTCTTCTTGGTCTTTGCCACCGCCGCCGCTTCGCCGTGCCCGCCTCCGCCGCGCCCGGCCGGCTACGTGGCCTCCCGACATGCACCGCCCGCTGCTCCACCTCCCTTGGTCGTGCGTTTCGGCGCCCGGTGCTCGCGCCAGCACCATCGGGGCTCCGTCCCGATTAGCCCCGCTCCCGAAGCCCCGTTAACCTGCCCGAGTTGGCCCCCTTGTGCCACTGACCACAGGGGCCCACCCCCCTGTTTAGAACAAAATTAATAATAAATAAAATTAATCAATTAATTTATTAGCAAATCAGTAAATTAACTTAATTAACTTTGTTTAAATTAGCCTAACTACCTAATTTAGTTAATTAAAACTGTTAGTTTAGTTAGGTCTATGACATAACGACCCCGCATGTCAGTTTGACCCAGTCAACGCCCCGTTGACTACTGACATCATGGTGACGTCATGCTGATGCAATAACCCCATTTTAGAATTAATAATAATTTCAGAATATTGTTTAAATCTTTGAAAAATCATTTAAATTAATCCATAACTCGGATGAAAATGTTTTTTTACATGAAAGTTGCTCAGAACGACGAGACGAATCTGAATACGCAGTCCGTTCGTCCGCCACACGTCCCTAGCATAGCAAATATTGAACCTTTCCCCTCCGGTTCATCTGTCTGACAGACGTCCAGAACTGGGAAACTTTCCCGGATGTTTCCCCCTTAGTATCGCCTAACACCGCGTTAGAACACCTCTATCCCGCTTGTTGTCTTATTTTGCATATGTTTACGTGTATTTACTGTTTCTTCCCCCTCTTCTCTCCGGTAGACCCTGAGACCGCTGTTGATGCCCCTGTGATCGACAACATCATCGACGACACTTCTACCCCTTTTCAGCGGAGCTTCCAGGCAAGCCCCCCCTTTGATCATCCCGATATCGCCCATTCCATTCTCTCATGCTTGCATTCGATTTTTCTACTGGTATTGTTTGCTCCTATTCTGTTGCATAGCCTGCTTTTTGTTGGGGAACGTAGTAATTTCAAAAAATTTCCTACGCACACGCAAGATCATGGTGATGCATAGCAACGAGAGGGGGAGTGTTGTCTACGTACCCTTGTAGACCCGGCGAAGCGATCACAACGTAGAGGAAGTAGTCGACGTTCTCCTCGCGATCCGACCGATCCGGCGCCATTACTCGGCGCCCCGAGTTCTTGACACACGTACAGCTCGATGGCGTCCCTCGTACTCGATCCAGCCGAGTGTCGAGGAGAGTTTCACAAGACGACGGCGTGGTGACGATCTTGATGTGTTACGGCGCGAGGCTTCGCCTAAGCTTCATGGCGATATGATCGAGGTGGAATATGGTGGAGGGGGCACCGCACACGGCTAAGGAACGATCCGAGATCAATACTTGTGTGTCCTAGGGTGCCCCCCGCCTCGTATATAAAGGAGCAAGGGAAGGCCGGCCGGCCCTAGGGCGCGCCAGGAGGGGGAGTCCTCCTCCTAGTGGGAGTAGGACTCCCTTTCCTAGTCCAACTAGGAAGGAGGAAGGGGAAGGAAGGAGAGGGAGGAGAGGAAAGGGGGCGCGCCCCCTCCTTGTCCTATTCGGACTCCCACAGGCGTGCCACCTCTGGTGCGGCCCTCTCTCTCCCTCTTGGCCCACTAAGGCCCATAACTTCCCGGGGTTCCGGTAACCCTCCCAACTCCGGTTTTCTCCGGAAACTTCCGGAACCTTTCCGGTGTCCGAATATAGCCGTCCAATATATCAATCTTTATGTCTCGACCATTTCGAGACTCCTCGTCATGTCCGTGATCACATCCGGGACTCCGAACTTCTTCGGTACATCAAAATACATAAACTCATAATAACTGTCATCGAAACCTTAAGCGTGCGGACCCTACGGTTCGAGAACAATGTAGACATGACCGAGACACGTCTCCGGTCAATAACCAATAGCGGGACCTGGATGCCCATATTGGCTCCTACATATTCTACGAAGATCTTTGTCGGTCAGACCGCATAACAACATACGTTGTTCCCTTTGTCATCGGTATGTTACTTGCCCGAGATTCGATCGTCGGTATCCAATACCTAGTTCAATCTCGTTACCGGCAAGTCTCTTTACTCGTTCCGTAATACATCATCTCACAGCTAACTCATTAGTTGTATTGCTTGCAAGGCTTCAGATGATGTGTATTACCGAGAGGGCCCAGAGATACCTCTCCGACAATCGGAGTGACAAAACCTAATCTCAAATACGCCAACCCAACATCCGCCTTTGGAGACACCTGTAGTACTCCTTTATAATCACCCGATTCGTTGTGGCGTTTGGTAGCACCAAAGTGTTCCTCCGTAAACGGAGTTGCATAATCTCATAGTTACGAGGAACACGTATAAGTCATGGATAAAAGTAGTAGCAACATACTAAACGATCGAGTGCTAAGCTAATGGAATGGGTCATGTCAATCGATCATTCTACTAATGATGTGACCTTGTTAATCAAATAACAACTCTTTGTTCATGGTTAGGAAACATAACCATCTTTGATTAACAAGCTAGTCTAGTAGAGGCATACTAGTGACATGTTGTTTGTTCATACATTCACACATGTATCATGTTTCCGGTTAATACAATTCTAGCATGAATGATAAACATTTATCATGAAATAAGGAAATAAATAATAACTTTATTATTGCCTCTAGGGCATATTTCCTTCAGTCTCCCACTTGCACTAGAGTCAATAATCTAGATTACATAGTAATGATTCTAACACCCATGGAGTCTTGGTGCTGATCATGTTTTGCTCGTGGAAGAGGCTTAGTCAACGGTTCTCGCAACATTCAGATCCGTATGTATCTTGCAAATCTCTATGTCTCCCACCGACTAAGTCCGGATGGAATTGAAGCGTCTCTTGATGTGTTTGGTCCTCTTGTGAAATCTGGATTCCTTCGCTAAGGCAATTGCTCGATATTGTCACGAAAGATTTTCATTGAACCCGACGCACTAGGTATGACACCTAGATCGGATATGAACTCCTTCATCCGCACTCCTTCATTAGCTGCTTCCGAAGCTGCTATGTACTCCGCTTCACATGTAGATCCCGCCACGACGCTTTGTTTAGAACTGCACCAACCGACAGCTCCTCCGCTTAGTGTAAATACGTATCCGGTCTGCGATTTAGAATCGTCGGATCGGTGTCAAAGCTTGCATCAACGTAACCATATCGATGAGCTCTTTGTCACCTCCATATACGAAAACATATCCTTAGTCCTTTTCGTATTTCAGATGTTCTTGACCGCTGTCCAATGATCCACTCTGGATTACTCTGGTACCTCCTGCTAAACTTATAGCAAGGCACACATCAGTGCAGTACACAAGATTGCATACATGATAGAGCCTATGGCTGAAGCATAGGAACATCTTTCATTTTCTCTCTATCTTCTGCGTGGTCGGGCATTGAGTCTTACTCAACTTCACACCTTGTAACACAGGCAAGAACCCTTTCTTTGCTTGATCCATTTTGAACTTCTTCAAAATTTTGTCAAGGTATGTGCTTTGTGAAAGTCCAATTAAGCGCCTTGATCTATCTCTATAGATCTTAATGCCCAATATGTAAGCAGCTTCACCGAGGTCTTTCATTGAAAAACTCTTATTCAAGTATCCCTTTATGCTATCCAGAATTCTATATCATTTCCGATCAGCAATATGTCATCTACATATAATATCGTAAATGCTCTGAGCTCCCACTCACTTTCTTGTAAATATAGGCTTCTCCAAAAGTCTCAGATGAACCCAAATGCTTTGATCACACTATCAAAGCGTTTATTCCAACTCCGAGATGCTTGCACCAGTCCATAAATGGATCGCTGGAGCTTGCATACTTTGTTAGCTCCTTTGGATCGATAAAACCTTCTCGTTGCATCATATACAACTCTTCTTCCGTAAATCCATTCAGAATGCAGTCTTTACATCCATTTGCCAAATTTCATAATCATAAAATGCGGCAATTGCTAACATGATTCGACAGACTTAAGCATCGCTACTGGTGAGAAGGTCTCATCGTAGTCAATCCCTTGAACTTGTCGAAACCCTTTGCGACAAGTCGAGCTTTGTAGACGAAACATTACCGTCGTCGTCGGTCTTCTTCTTGAAGATCCACTTGTTTTCTATTGCTTGCCTACCCTCGGCAAGTCAACCAAAGTCCATACTTTGTTTTCATACATGGATCCCATCTCAGATTTCATGGCCTCAAGCCATTTTGCGGAATCTGGGCTCACCATCGCTTCTTCATAGTTCGTAGGTTCATCATGATCTAGTAGCATGATTTCGAAACAGGATTACCGTACCACTCTGTGCGGATCTTACTCTGTTGATCTCGTGGTTACAGTAGTAACTTGATCTCAAGTTTCATGATCAATATCATCAACTTCCTCACTACTTGGTGTAGATGTCTCGAAACCGGTTTCGTGACGAACTACTTTCAAGTAAGGGAGAAGGTACAATTACCTCATCAAGTTCTACTTTCCTCCCACTCACTTCTTTCGAGAGAAACTCCTTCTCTAGAAAGGATCCATTCTTAGCAACGAATGTCTTGCCTTCGGATCTGTGATAGAAGGTGTACCCAATGACTCCTTTGGGTATCCTATGAAGACACATTTCTCCGATTTGGGTTCGAGCTTATCGGTTGAAGCTTTTTCACATAAGCATCGCATCCCCAAACTTTAAGAAACGACAACTTTGGTTTCTTGCTAAACCACAGTTCATAAGGTGTCGTCTCAACGGATTTCGACGGTGTTCTATTCAGTGTGAATGCGGCCGTCTCTAGAGCATAACCCCAAAACGATAGCGGTAAATCTGTACGAGACATCATAGATCGTACCATATCTAGTAAAGTACGATTACGACGTTCGGACACACCATTACGCTGTGGTGTTCCAGGTGGCGTGAGTTGCGAAACTATTCCGCATTGTTTCAAATGTAGACCAAATTCGTAACTCAAATATTCACCTCCACGATCAGATCGCAGAAACTTAATTTTCTTGTTATGATGATTTTCAACTTCACTCTGAAATTCTTTGAACTTTTCAAATGTTTCAGACTTATGTTTCATTAAGTAGATATACCCATATCTGCTTAAGTCATCTGTGAAGGTGAGAAAATAACGATATCCGCCACGAGCCTCAACATTCATCGGACCACATACATCTGTATGTATGATCTCCAACAAATCTGTTGCTCTCTCCATAGTACCGAGAACGGGTTTTAGTCATCTTGCCCATGAGGCACGGTTCGCAAGTGCCAAGTGATTCATAATCAAGTGACTCCAAAAGTCCATCAAGATGGAGTTTCTTCATGCGTTTTACACCGATATGACCTAAACGGCGAGTGCCACAAATAAGTTGCACTATCATTATCAACTCTGCATCTTTTGGTTTCAACATTATGAATATGTGTATCACTACTATCGAGATTCATCAAAATAGACCACTCTTCAAGGGTGCATGACCATAAAAGATATTACTCATATAAATAGAACAACCATTATTCTCTCGATTTAAATGAATAACCGTCTCGCATCAAACAAGATCCAGATATAATGTTCATGCTCAACGCAGCACCAAATAACAATTATTTAGGTCTAAAACTAATCCCGAAGGTAGATGTAGAGGTAGCGTGCCGACCGCGATCACATCGACTTTGGAACCATTTCCCACGCGCATCGTCACCTCGTCCTTTGCGAGTTCGATTAATCCGTAGTCCTGCTTGAGTTGCAAATATTAGCAATGTAACCAGATCAAATACCAGTGCTACTACGAGCTCTAGTAAGGTACACATCAATAACATGTATATCACATATACCTTTGTTCACCTTGCCATCCTTCTTATCCGCCAAATACTTGGGGCAGTTCCGCTTCCAAAGGACTACCGCTTGCGGTAGAAGCACTCGATTTCAGGCTTAGGTCCAGACTTGGGTTTCTTCTCCGAGCAGCAACTTGCTTGCTGTTCTTCTTGAAGTTCCCTTCTTCTTCCCTTTACCTTTCTTCTTGAAACTAGTGGTCTTATTGACCATCAACACTTGATGCTCCTTCTTGATTTCTACCTCCGCAGCCTTTAGCATTGCGAAGAGCTCGTATAGTCTTTACTAACCCTTGCATATTATAGTTCATCACGAAGCCTTTGTAGCTTGGTAGCGGTGATTGAAGAATTACATCAATGACACAATCATCCGGAAGATTAACTCCCAATTGCGTCAAGTGATTGTAGTACCCGGACATTCCGAGTATGTGCTCACTAATGTAACTATTCTCCTCCATCTTGCAGCTATAGAACTTATTGGAGACTTCATATCTCTCAATCCGGGCATTACTGTTGGAATATTAACTTCAACTCTGGAACATCTCATATGCTCCATGACGCTCAAAACGTCGTTGAAGTCCCGGTTCTAAGCCGTAAAGCATGGCACATCGAACTATAGAGTAGTCATCAGCTTTGCTCGCCAGACGCTCACAACATCCGGTGTTGCTCCAAAGAAGAGCCTAGCACCTAGCGGTGCATCCAGACGTAACTCTTACGTGCAGCAATGAGGATGATCCTCGTTACGGACCCGATCCGTAAATTGCTACCATCATCTTTCAACTTTGCTTTCTCAAGGAACGCATTAAAATTCAACGGAACAACAGCACGAGCCATCTATCTACAAATAAACATAAACAAGCAAGATACTATCAGGTACTAAGTTCATGATAAATTTAAGTTCAATTAATCATACTACTTAAGAACTCCCACTTAGACAGACATCCCTCTAGTCATCTTAAGTGATCACGTGATCCAAATCAACTAAACCATAACCGATCATCATGTGAAATGGAGTAGTTTTCAATGGTGAACATCTTATGTTGATCATATCTACTATATGATTCACGCTCGACCTTTCGGTCTCCGTGTTCCGAGGCCATATCTGCATATGCTAGGCTCGTCAAGTATAACCCGAGTATTCTGCGTGTGCAAAACTGGCTTGCACCCGTTGTAGATGGACGTGAGCTTATCACACCCGATCATCACGTGGTGTCAGGGCACGACGAACTTTGGCAACGGTGCATACTCGGGAGAACACTTCTTGATAATTTAGTGAGAGATCATCTTATAATGCTACCGTCAATCAAAGCAAGATAAGATGCATAAAGGATAAACATCACATGCAAATCAATATAAGTGATATGATATGGTCATCATCATCTTGTGCTTCGTGATCTCCATCTCAGCAGCACCACCATGATCACCATCGTCACCGGCGCGACACCTTGATCTCCATCGTAGCATCGTTGTCGTCTCGCCAAACTTATGCTTCTACGACTAACGCTACCGCTTAGTGATAAAGTAAAGCATTACAGGGCGATTGCATTGCATACAATAAAGCGACAACCATATGGCTCCTGCCAGTTGCCGATAACTTCGGTTACAAAACATGATCATCTCATACAATAAAATATAGCATCACGTCTTGACCATATCACATCACAACATGCCCTGCAAAAACAAGTTAGACGTCCTCTACTTTGTTGTTGCAAATTTTACGTGGCTGCTACGGGCTTAAGCAAGAACCAGTCTCACCTCGCATCAAAACCACAACGATACTTCGTCAAATAGACTCCGTTTAACCTTCTCAAGGACCGGCGTAGCCACACTCAGTTCAACTAAAGTGAGAGAGACAGACACCCGCCAATCACCTTTAAGCAACGAGTGCTCGTGGCGGTGAAACCAGTCTCGCGTAAGCGTCTGCTGTAATGTCGGTCCGGGCCGCTTCATCTCACAATACCGCTGAACCAAAGTATGACATGCTGGTAGGTAGTATGACTTGTATCGCCCACAACTCACTTGTGTTCTACTCGTGCAAAACATCAAACCATAGAAAAAACCTAGGCTCGGATGCCACTGTTGGGGAACGAGTAATTTCAAAAATTTCCTACGCACACGCAAGATCATGGTGATGCATAGCAACGAGAGGGGAGTGTTGTCTCGCACCCTCGTGAGACCCGGCGAAGCGATCACAACGTAGAGGAAGTAGTCGACGTTCTCCTCGCGATCCGACCGATCCGGCGCCGTTACTCGGCGCCCGAGTTCTTGACACACGTACAGCTCGATGACGTCCCTCGTACTCCGATCCAGCCGAGTGTCGAGGGAGAGTTTTGTCAGCACGACGGCGTGGTGACGATCTTGATGTGTTACCGGCGCAGGGCTTCGCCTAAGCTTCGCGGTGATATGATCGAGGTGGAATATGGTGGAGGGGGGCACCGCACACGGCTAAGGAACGATCCGTAGATCAATACTTGTGTGTCCTAGGGTGCCCCCCTGCCCCCGTATATAAAGGAGCAAGGGGAAGGCCGGCCGGCCCTAGGGGCGCGCCAAGGGAGGGGGGAGTCCTCCTCCTAGTGGGAGTAGGACTCCCCTTTCCTAGTCCAACTAGGAAGGAGGAAGGGGAAGGAAGGAGAGGAGAGGAGAGGGAAGGGGCGCGCCCTCCTTGTCCTATTCGGACTCCCACAGGGGGCGCGCCACCTCTGGTGCGGCCCCTCTCTCTCCCTCTTGGCCCACTAAGGCCCATAACTTCCCGGGGTTCCGTAACCCCTCCCACTCCGGTTTTCTCCGAAACTTCCGAACCTTTCCGTGTCCGAATATAGCCGTCCAATATATCAATCTTTATGTCTCGACCATTTCGAGACTCCTCGTCATGTCCGTGATCACATCCGGGACTCGAACTTCTTCGGTACATCAAAATACATAAACTCATAATAACCGCCATCGAAACCTTAAGCGTGCGGACCCTACGGTTCGAGAACAATGTAGACATGACCGAGACACGTCTCCGTCAATAACCAATAGCGGACCTGGATGCCCATATTGGCTCCTACATATTCTACGAAGATCTTTGTCGGTCGACCGCATAACAACATACGTTGTTCCCTTTGTCATCGGTATGTTACTTGCCCGAGATTCGATCGTCGGTATCCAATACCTAGTTCAATCTCGTTACGCAAGTCTCTTTACTCGTTCCGTAATACATCATCTCACAGCTAACTCATTAGTTGTATTGCTTGCAAGGCTTCATGATGTGTATTACCGAGAGGGCCCAGAGATACCTCTCCGACAATCGGAGTGACAAAACCTAATCTCAAATACGCCAACCCAACATCGCCTTTGGAGACACCTGTAGTACTCCTTTATAATCACCCAGATTCGTTGTGACGTTTGGTAGCACCAAAGTGTTCCTCCGTAAACGGAGTTGCATAATCTCATAGTTACGTGAACACGTATAAGTCATGGATAAAAGCAGTAGCAACATACTAAACGATCGAGTGCTAAGCTAATGGAATGGGTCATGTCAATCAGATCATTCTACTAATGATGTGACCTTGTTAATCAAATAACAACTCTTTGTTCATGGTTAGGAAACATAACCATCTTTGATTAACAAGCTAGTCTAGTAGAGGCATACTAGTGACATGTTGTTTGTTCATACATTCACACATGTATCATGTTTCCGGTTAATACAATTCTAGCATGAATGATAAACATTTATCATGAAATAAGGAAATAAATAATAACTTTATTATTGCCTCTAGGGCATATTTCCTTCACTTTTGTACCTGCTATTGTTACCAACCTGCTTATCCTAAACTGCATAGTATAGGTTGGATAGTGAACCATCAGTGACCCCACCTTGTCCTTGTTGCCCCTGCTTCATCATCGACGACTCGATCAACGTGATCGACGACCAGAGCCCGACAACTCACATCACATCACGCCCCTTTTGATGCTCGACTCTGCAGAGTTACCATCGAGTGCCGAGGGTGGAACCTCATACATAACTCCTGATGAGATCTCTGTAGTGTAGCTATTCGGTCGTGGTCAACGAGGGTAGTTCCCCCTTCACCATTCCCGATACGGCTCTGTCGTGCAACACCTCAAGTGTGAACCTCGAGGGTGGTTCCTCTTAAGTTCACCTTGATGATTACATCTAGTGGAATCCACCGAGGGTGGTTCCTCGGGTTTTCCCCTTGATGTTTGGAGACACGGTTGCCTTGACTTTACTTGAGACCATTGTTGAAGTCGGGTCGGCCCTGAGGGGTACCCGCGAGTTGATGTGAAAGCCGGGCGGGCCCGTAGAGCACCCGCGAGTTTTCCACGTGGCACGGCCGGGCTGTCTGGGCCCTTGTCGTAAGTCCATGAGACGGGGCGACGGGGTCGCATTATCGTGAGTCTCTGCACGTCTCCGCGAGCCCGCAATGCACTAACAGGTTTGGGTATTTGTTCTGAGTTGGCCTCTAGCCTTTACGCACTAACCACCATGCAAGAATATATAAGGGCCTCAACGTCGCAGTATCAGCCGAAGGTTTGTCGGGCATCCAGTTCAGCATGGCGGCACGGTCGGATCATGCTGGCCATCTGAGGCGGTGCTGGTATCCATCCTGCATGCAACGACCCGGACAGCAGTGGGCGATGGGCCCAAGACCCCGAAGTGCTTAGGATGTAGACCGGTGGGGACCTCTCTACTGAGCCTAGGTAGGGCTGCGACGTGTTGATCTTCCGAGGGCGGGCATTGACCCCAGAAAGGTGTGTCCGGCCAGAGTGATCGAGCGTGTTGGGTAACGTGGTGCACCCCTGCAGGGAAGTTATATATTCGAATACCTTGTCCGTGGCAATGGACGTTCAGACTTATATCCTGATCTTATATAACTAGAAATGGACACTTGAGATATGTGATGGATATGTGGCTCCGGGATTGCTTTCTCGCAGGGAGTCGAGGAAGGATCTCTGGGCGTTGGTTCTACAACATGTTTGTTAAATATTAAATTGCTATTCTTTACACTTCTACATGTTGCAAGATGCTCGGAGCTGCTTGAAGATGCTAGTCTTTGATAGGCTAGGGCTTCCCCTCTATTCTGGCATTATGCAGTTCAGTCCACAGATACAACCCTTCCATTTGATATTAATGCATACTTAGTATAGATCCGATGCTTGCGAGTTCTTTGGATGAGTACTCACGGTTGCTTTGCTACCCCTTTTCCCCCTTGTTTCTTCTTTCCGGTTGATGCAACCAGATGGTGGATCCTTGGAGCCATATACCACCCCCGTCGACTACTACTACATGGAGGCCGCCGAAGACCAGGAGTAGTTAGGAGGTCCCAGGCATGAGGCCTTGCCTCTTCGATCGTGTTACTTTTGTGCTAGCCTTCTTAAGGCATCCTTGTTTAACTTATGTCTATACTCAGGTATTGTTGCTTCCGCTGAATCTTGTGTATCGAGCTTTTGTATTCGAGCCCTCGAGGCCCTGGCTTGTAATATAAAGCTTGTATTATTTTAGTTGTGTCTAGAGTTGTGTTTTGATATCTTCCCGTGAGTCCCTGATCTTGATCGTACACATTTGCGTGTATGATTAGTGTACAATTGAATCGGGGGCGTCACATGTTGGTATCAGAGCCGACTGCCTGTAGGATCTCCCTTTCCAACTCCTTGGCCGAAGTTGAGTCTAGTCTTTGAAAAACTGTTTTACTAACATGGTTGTGTGGCTTATGGGCCCACGTCGCCATTGTGTGGTAGTAGGATCTTTTATTCCTCGTCCTTACTCTGGGAATCTGATCTCTCTTCTATTCGGGTTAAATGATTTTGCTAACTCTAACTCTAGGTTCTCATAAACACATTTTCCTAGAGAGCCCCACACTCCATATGATTGTTTGGTGCACCAGAAGATTTTGAAGATACTCTCCGATGTTTTACCGAGACCCTTGTACCCTTCGCCGTTGCGATCCCTACCACCGATAAATCCTTATGAGTAACTACCTACAATTGTCGTTCATACCTTCATCCCCAGTTTCCCTTGTTATTACAAGATGTCCTGAAATACTCTCTGATGTTCCGAGAATCCTTTATGCTTACTGCCCTGCAGTTCCTTGCCGCAGGAATACCCTCCCCATGAATAATTCCTCACACTTTTCAAGGATTTGTTCATTCCTAGTTGGTCAATTGATTCACAAGATGCTTTGAAGTACTATCCGATCTTCCGATAATCCTCTTCGACTGTTGCTCTGCAGATACTTATATGCTTGCATTATGGTTACTTCCATATGTCTAGCAACACTCATTTGCATCCTTTGTCATCATAATTTCAAGCATTTGATTCGATTTGTTTGTGAATGCTCCAGTCCTATTTAAAATTCTTCCCTTGGTTCAGACGTCACTCCGGACATGAGCTGGTGTTCGACAAATCAAGCCTTGATTGATTGTTGATCTATGTCTTTTCAACTTACTTGTCTTTGATCAAAGCCTCTGCTTCTGATCCCCCGATTTGGTAATCATAATTCCGTTACATTTGAGCTTTGATTTGGTCAGTTGTTTCTATAACCTAACCTCCTTGCATTCTTTCTTCTTCTGGTTGAGTACCGATACTCACATCAGATCCATTGTGGACCTCCAGGTCCTTTGTTGGGTTTTATCTGACAGCGTCCTTCATATTCAGTAACCTTGTGAGCCTTTCCTCGGATACACAATGCCTTTGGTAAATTGTATCCCCCGCTCTCGTCAACCATACCATGCTTCCGGGCTTTTATCTACTCGTGAAGTTTGTGGTATATGTTCCTAAGATGTCCCTATTGAAGGAAATATGCCCTAGAGGCAATGATAAAGTTATTATTTATTTCCTTATATCATGATAAATGTTTATTATTCATGCTAGAATTGTATTAACCGGCAACATAATACATGTGTGAGTATATAGACAAACAGAGTGTCACTAGTATGCCTCTACTTGACTAGCT
This sequence comes from Aegilops speltoides, assembly GCA_021437245.1. Lineage (NCBI taxonomy): Eukaryota > Viridiplantae > Streptophyta > Magnoliopsida > Poales > Poaceae > Aegilops > Aegilops speltoides. Next base: position 135,675,505 of record CM038141.1, read on the forward strand.
TGTTAATCAAAGATGGTTATGTTTCCTAACCATGGACAAAGAGTTGTTATTTGATTAACGGGATCACATCATTAGTTGAATGATCTGATTGACATGACCCATTCTGTTAGCTTAGCACCCGATCGTTTAGTATGTTGCTATTGCTTTATTCATGACTTATACATGTTCCTATGACTATGAGATTATGCAACTCCGCTTACGGAGGAACACTTTGTGTGCTACCAAACGCGTCAACGAATCGGGTGATTATAAAGGTGCTCTCAGGTGTCTCCTAAGGTACTTGTTGAGTTGGCGATTTGAGATTAGGATTTGTCACTCGAATGTCGGAGAGGTATCTCTGGCCCTCTCGGTAATGCACATCATTATAAGCCTTGCAAGCAATGTAACCAATGAGTTGGTTACGGGATGATGCATTACAGAACGAGTAAAGAGACTTGCTGGTGACGAGATTGAACTAGGTATTGGATACCGACGATCGAATCTCGGGCAAGTAACATACCGATGACAAAGGAACAACGATGTTGTTATGCGGTTTGACCGATAAAGATCTTCGTAGAATATGTAGGAGCCAATATGGGCATCCAGTCCTGCTATTGGTTATTGACCAAGAATAGTTCTAGGTCATGTCTACATAGTTCTCGAACCCGTAGGGTCCGCACGCTTAAGGTTTCGATGATGTTATATTATGAGTTTTGATGTACCAAGGAGTTCGAATCCGGATGAGATCGTGGACATGACGAGGAGTCTCAAATGGTCGAGACGTAAAGATCAATATATTGGACGACTATATTCGAGTTCGGAAAGGTTCCGAGTGATTCGGTATTTTTCGAGTACCGAGAGAGTTACGGAATTCGCCGGGAGAAGTATTGGGCCTTATTGGGCCTGCGGGAAAGGGAGAGGGCTGCCTAGGGCAGGCCGCCCCCCCTGCCCTAGTCCGAATGGGCTAGGGAGGGCGCACCCCTCCTTCCTTCCTTCTCTTCCCCTTCCTAGTCTCCTACTCCTAATACATGGAAGGATCCCTAGTTGACTAGGAAAGGGGAATCCTACTCCCTGGGAGTAGGACTCCCCTATGGCGCCCTCCTCCCTAGGCCGGCCTCCTCCTCCCTCCCTCCTTTATATACGGGCGGGGGCACCCCATGGACACACAAGTTGATCTACGGATCGTTCCTTAGCCGTGTCGGTGCCCCTTCCACCATATTCCACCTCGGTCATATCATCGCTGCTTAGGCGAAGCCTGCGCCGTAGAACATCAAGATCGTCACCACGCCGTCGTCTTGACGGAACTCTCCTCGACGCCGGCTGGATCGGAGTTCGAGGGACGCCATCGAGCTGAACTCGTGTTGAACTCGAGGCCCCGTCGTTCGGTGCTTGGATCGGTCGGATCGTGAAGACGACGACTACATCAACGCGTTGTGCTAACGCTTCCGCTTCGGTCTCACGAGGGCGTGAGACAACACTCTCCCTCTCGTTGCTATGCATCACCATGATCTTGCGTGTGCGTAGCAAATTTTTGAAATTACTACGCTCCCCAACAAAGGGTATCGAGCCTAGGTTTTATGGTTTGATGTTATATGCACGAGTAGAACACAAGTGAGTTGTGGGTGATATAAGTCATACCGCTTACCAAAGATGTCATACTTTGGTTCGGCGGTATTGTTGGATGAAGCGGCCCGGACCGACATTACGCCAGACGCTTCGCGAGACTGGTTTTACCGCCGTATTTTGCACACAGTGACTAGCGGGTGTCGGTTTCTCCAACTTTAGTTGAACCGAGTGTGGCTACGCCGGTCCTTGCGAAGGTTAAAACAGCATCAACTTGACAAACTATCGCTGTGGTTTTGGTGCGTAGGTGAGATTGGTTCTTGCTTAAGCCCGTAGCAGCCACGTAAAACTTGCAACAACAAAGTAGAGGACGCCTAACTTGTTTTTGCAGGGCATGTTGTGATGTGATATGGCCAAGACATGATGCTATATTTTATTGTATGAGATGATCATGTTTTCTAACCGGTTATCGGCAATCGGCAGGAGCCATATGGTTGTCGCTTTATTGTATGAAATGCAACGCATACGTAATTGCTTTACTTTATCACTAAGCGGTAGCGATAGTCGAGAAGCAATAGATGGCGTAACGACAACGATGCTACGATGGAGATCAAGGTGTCGCGCGGTGACGATGGTGATCATAATGGTGCTTGGAGATGGAGATCACAAGCACAAGAAGATGATGGCCATATCATATCACTTATATTGATTGCATGTGATGTTTATCCTTTATGCATCTTATCTTGCTTTGGTTGATGATAGCATTTTAAGATGATCTCTCACTAAAATTATCAAGTAGTGTTCTCCCGAGTATGCACCGCTGCCAAAGTTCGTCGTGCCTGCACACCACGTGATGATCGGGTGTGATAAGCTATACGTCCATCTACAACGGGTGCAAGCCAGTTTTGCACACGAGAATACTCAGTTAAACTTGACGAGCCTAGCATATGCAGATATGGCCTCGGAACACGGAGACCGAAAGGTCGAGCGTGAATCATATAGTAGATATGATCAACATAAGATGTTCACCATTGAAAACTACTCCATCTCACGTGATGATCGGTTATGGTTTAGTTGATTTGGGTCACGTGATCACTTAGATGACTAGAGAGATGTCTGCCTAAGTGGGAGTTCTTAAGTAATATGATTAATTGGACTTAAATTTATCATGAACTTAGTCCCGGTAGTATTTTGCAAATTATGTTGTAAGATCAATAGCTTGCGTTGTTGCTTTCATATGTTTATTTTGATATGTTCCTAGAGAAAATGTATTGAAAGATGTTAGTAGCAATGATGCGGATTGGATCCGTGATCCGAGGTTTATCCTCATTGCCGCACGTAAGAATTATGTCCTTGATGCACCGCTGGGTGATGATGACCTATTGCAGAGCGGATGCGGCGTTATGAACGCTTTGGCTAGCTCAATATGATGACAACTTGATAGTTTAAGTGCACCATGCTTAACGGCTTAGAATCGGGACTTCAAAGACGTTTTGAACGTCATGGACCATATGAGATGTTCCAGGAGTTGAAGTTAATATTTCAAGCAAATACCCGAGTTGAGAGATATGAAGTCTCCAACAAGTTCTATAGCTAAAAGATGGAGGAGAATCGCTCAACTAGTGAGCATGTGCTCGATTGTCCAGGTACTACAATCGCTGAATCAAGTGGGAGTTAATCTTCCAGATAAGATAGTGATTGATGAATTCTCTAGTCACCATCACCAAGTTAGTAGAACTTCGTGATGAACTATAGTATGCAAGGGATGATGAAAATGATTCCCGAGTTTTTCATGATGATGAAATCGATGAAGGTAGAAATCAAGAAAGAACATCAAGTGTTGATGGTTAACAAGACCACTAGTTTCAAGAAAAGGGCAAAGGGAAAGAAAGGGGAACTTCAAGTAGATCGACAAGCAAGTTGTCACTCCCACAAAGAAGCCCAAAGCTGAACCAAAGCCTGAAACTAAGTGCTTACACTGCAAAGGAAATGGTCACTGGAAGCGGAAATGCCCTAAATATTTGGTGGATAAGAAGGATGGCAAAGTGAAAAAGGGTATATTTGATATACAGGTGTTTGATGTGTGCTTTACTAGTGTTTATAGCAACCCCTCGGTATTTGGTACTGGTTCAGTTGCTAAGAGTAGTAACTCAAACGGAGTTGCGTAATAAAATGTAAACTAGTTAAGGGTGAAGTGACGATGTGTGTTGAAAGTAGTTTCAAGATTGATATGATCATCATTGCACACTCCCTATACTTTCGGGATTAGTGTTGAACCTAAATAAATGTTATTTGGTGTTTGCGTTGAGCATGAATATGATTTGATCGTGTTTATTGCAATACGGTTATTCATTTAAGTAAGAGAATAATCTGTTGTTCTGTTTACATGAATAAAACCTTATATGGTTACACACCCAATGAAAATGGTTCATTGCATCTCGATCGTAGTGATACACATATTCATAATATTGAAACCAAAAGATGCAAAGTTAATAATGATAGTGCAACTTATTTGTGGCACTGCCGTTTAGGTCATATTGGTGTAAAGCGCATGAAGAAACTCCATGCTGATGGGATTTTGTTATCACTTGATTATGAATCACTTGATGCTTGCGAACCATGCCTCATGGGCAAGATGACTAAGTCTCCGTTCTCCGGAACAGTGGAGCGAGCAACTGGCTTATTGAAAATAATACATACTGATGTATGCGATCCAATGAGTATTGATGCTCGTGGCAAGTATCGTTATTTTCTGACCTTCACAAGATGATTTGAGCAGATATGGGTATATCTACTTGATGAAACATAAGTCTGAAATAGTTGAAAGGTTCAAAGAATTTCAGAGTGAAATGGAAAAATCATCGTGACAAGAAAATAAGGTTTCTACGATCTGATCGCGGAGACAAATATTTGAGTTACGAGTTTGGTCTTCAATTAAAACAATGTGGAATAGTTTCACAAATTCATGCCACCTGGAACACCACATCATAATGGTGTGTCCGAACGTCATAACCGTACTTTATTGGATGTAGTACAATCTATGATGTTTCTTACCGATTTACCAATATCGTTTTGGGATCATGCATTAGAGACAGCTGCATTCACATTAAATAGGGCACCATCTAAATCCGTTGAGACGACACTATATGAACTGTGGTTTAGCAAGAAACCAAAGTTGTCGTTTCTTAATGTTTGGAGTTGCGATGCTTATGTGAAAAAGTTTCATCCTGGTAAGCTCAAACCCAAATTGGAGAAATGCCTCTTCATAGAATACCCAAAGGAAATTGTTGGGTACACCTTCTATCACAGATCCGAAGGCAAAACATTCGTTGCTAATAAATGGATCCTTTCTAGAGAAGGAGTTTCTCTCGAAAGAAGTGATTAGGAGGAAAGTAGAACTTGATGAGGTAACTGTACCTGTTCCCTTATTGGAAAGTAGTTCATCATAGAAATCTGTTCTTGTGACTACTATACCAATTAGTGAGGAATCTAATGATGATGATCATGTAACTTCAGATCAAGTTACTACCGAACCTCGTAGGTAAAACAGAGTGAGATCCGCACCAGAGTGGTACGGTAATCCTGTTGTGGAGGTCGTGTTACTTGACCATGACAAACCTACGAACTATGAGGAAGTGATGATGAGCCCAGATTCCGCAAAATGGCTTAAGGCCATGAAATCTGAGATGGGATCCATGTATGAGAACAAAGTGTGGACTTTGGTGGAGTTGCCCGATGATCGTCAAGCCATATTGTATAAATGGATCTTCAAGAGGAAGACAGACGCTGATAGTAGTGTTACTATCTACAAAGCTAGACTTGTCGAAAAAGGTTTTTGACAAAGTTCAAGATGTTGAATACAATGAGATTTTCTCACTCGTATCGATGCTTAAAAGTCTGTCCGAATCATGTTAGCAATTGCCGCATTTTATGAAATCTGGCAAATGGATAAACAAAACTGCATTCCTTAATGGAGTTATTAAAGAAAAGTTGTATGTGATGCAACCAAGAGGTTTTGTCGATCCTAAAGGTGTTAACAAAATGTGCATCTATGGACTGGTGCAAGCATCTCGGAGTTGGAATATACGCTTTGATAAGTTGATCAAAGCATATAGTTTATACAGACTTGCGAAGGAAGCCTCAGATTTACTAGAAAGTGAGTGGGAGCACTACAACATTTCTGATAAGTATATGTGAATGACATATTGTAGATCGGAAATAAATGTAGAATTATTTTGCAAAGCATAAAGGAGTGTTTGAAAGGAGTTTTTCAAAGAAAGACCTCGATGAAGCTGCTTACATATTGAGCATCAAGATCTATAGAGATAGATCAAGACGCTTGATAAGTTTTTTCAATGAGTACATACCTTGACAAGATTTTGAAGTAGTTCAAAAATGGAACAGTCAAAGAAAGAGTTCTTGCCTGTGTGACAAGGTGTGAAATTGAGTAAGACTCAAAACCCGACCACGACAGAAGATAGAAAGAGAATGAAAGTCATTCCCTATGCCTTGGCCATAGGTTCTATAAAGTATGCCATGTCAGTACCGGATCTATTGTATACCCTACACCGAGTTTGGCAAGGAGTACAATAGTGATCTAGGAGTAGATCATCGACAATGGTCAAAATTATCCTTAGTGGAATAAGGATATGTTTCTCGATTATGGAGGTGACAAAAGGTTCGTAAAGAAGGGTTACGCCGATGCAAGTTTTGACACCGATCCGGATGACTCTAAGTCTCGATCTAGATACATATTGAAAGTGGGAGCAATTAGCTAGAGTAGCTCCGTGCAGAGCATTGTAGACATAGAAAATTGCAAAATACATAATGGATCTGAATGTGAAAGACCCGTTGACTAAGATTCTCTCACAAGCAAAACATGATCACACCTTAGTACTCTTTGGGTGTTAATCACATAGCAATGTGAACTAGATTACTGAATCTAGTAAACCCTTTGGGTGTTGGTCACATGGCGATGTGAACTATGGGTGTTAATCACATGATGATGTGAACTATCGATGTTAATCACATGGTGATGTGATCTAGATTATTGACTCTAGTGCAAGTGGGAGATCAAGGAAATATGCCCTAGAGGCAATAATAAAGTTATTATTTATTTCCTTATATCATGATAAATGTTTATTATTCATGCTAGAATTGTATTAACCGGAAACATAATACATGTGTGAATATATAGACAAACAGAGTGTCACTAGTATGCCTCTACTTGACTAGCTTGTTAATCAAAGATGGTTATGTTTCCTAACCATGGACAAAGAGTTGTTATTTGATTAACGGGATCACATCATTAGTTGAATGATCGATTGACATGACCCATTCTCGTTAGCTTAGCACTCGATCGCTTAGTATGTTGCTATTGCTTTCTTCATGACTTATACATGTTCCTATGACTATGAGATTATGCAACTCCGTGCCATCAAGGAACACTTTGTGTGCTACCAAACGTCACAACGAATCGGGTGATTAAAAGGTGCTCTACAGGTGTCTCCGAAGGTACTTGTTGAGTTGGCGATTTCGAGATTAGGATTTGTCATCCAATGTCGGAGAGGTATCTCTGGCCCTCTTGGTAATGCACATCATTATAAGCCTTGCAAGCAATGTAACCAATGAGTTGGTTACGGGATGATGCATTACGAATCGAGTAAAGAGACTTGCGGTGACGAGATTGAACTAGGTATTGGATACCGACGATCGAATCTCGGGCAAGTAACATACCGATGACAAAGGGAACAACGTATGTTGTTATGCGGTTTGACCGATAAAGATCTTCGAGAATATGTAGGAGCCAATATGGGCATCCAGGTCCCGCTATTGGTTATTGACCAAGAATAGTTCTAGGCCATGTCTACATAGTTCTCGAACCCGTAGGGTCCGCACGCTTAAGGTTTCGATGATGCTTATATTATGAGTTTATGAGTTTTGATGTACCAAGGAGTTCGAATCCGGATGAGATCGGGGACATGACGAGGAGTCTCGAAATGGTCGAGATGTAAAGATCGATATATTGGACGACTATATTCGAGTTTGGAAAGGTTCCGAGTGACTCGGTATTTTTCGAGTACCGAGAGTTACGGAATTCGCCGGGAGAAGTATTGGGCCTTATTGGGCCTCAAGGGAAAGGGAGAGGGCTGCCTAGGGCAGGCCGCGCCCCTGCCCTAGTCCGACTGGGCTAGGGGAGGGCCGCACCCTCCTTCCTTCCCTTCTCTCCCCTTCCTAGTCTCCTACTCCTAATACATGGAAGGATCCCTAGTTGACTAGGAAAGGGGAATCCTACTCCCGGTGGGAGTAGGACTCCCCTATGGCGCCTCCTCCTAGGCGGCCTCCTCCTCCCTCCCTCCTTTATATACGGGGCAGGGGGCACCCCATGGACACACAAGTTGATCTACGGATTGTTCCTTAGCCGTGTGCGGTGCCCCCTTCCACCATATTCCACCTCGGTCATATCGTCGCGAAGCTTAGGCGAAGCCCTGCGCCAGTAGAACATCAAGATCGTCACCATGCCGTCGTGCTGACGGAACTCTCCCTCGACGCTCGGCTGGATCGGAGTTCGAGGGACGTCATCAAGCTGAACGTGTGCTGAACTCGGAGGCCCCGTACGTTCGGTGCTTGGATCGGTCAGATCATGAAGACGTACGACTACATCAACTGTGTTGTGCTAACGCTTCTGCTTTCGGTCTACGAGGGTACGTAGACAACACTCTCCCCTCTCGTTGCTATGCATCACCATGATCTTGCGTGTGCGTAGCAAATTTTTTGAAATTACTACGTTCCCCAACACCTATTGGTTGAATCTATGTCTTCCCTAAATCTGTGTGAACCCGGAAACTTCTACGGCTCATACTCTACTGGTGTTATGCCAGATAAAATCTTAACACTACGAATTCGTGGAAAACGAGAAGTAAATGGAAGGTTATGCATTGATGAAGTGGGAGTCGACCTTGAGCCTTTGTGTTCATGCCCATGGACCCGGTGTAGATCCTATCATGGAAGCTCCTTGAAATAATAACTATTTCCTTGATATAATATCATATGGTATCTGTGAATTGGTCCTTTGCAACCATGGTTTCGACCATATTGTTCTTCTTTGATCCCATTTCCCGGACAAGTTGAGTACTTATCTTTTGTAGATCATTTCACCCGTCCAACCTCTATTCTGCTATACCCTTGAGTATCACCCTCTGGTATCTCGAGAATATCACAGAACTACATAACTTCTTATGAGTTCTTCATCAACTATTATTTCTCGCTGATTCCAGTTTTCCATGGGTTCTGAGTTCTTAGACACTCGAGAACACCGACAACTGATTCGAGTCTACACTTTCCTTTCCATTGTTTTGTTTATCCTTTCTTGTAACCTGACATAGCTGAGCAGTGATAATTCCCTGCTTATGTAAACACCTCAGTGTACAAACTCTGTCAGTAAGACCTTGTTACTATTGTTGATGACATTCTGGTAGCCACCGATGGATGAGAACTTAGCCTATAGGTCCGCCTCGTCTTGACGAGCAGGAAAATGGTTCTCTTCGTCCCTCGCCCTTGGTACCAACGTTGTTGCCAACATAACTGACAGGCTATCCTCTGACCTGCCTTGCTATCATGACCATGCAAATGTTAGCATCCTTCCTGCTTTTAACCCACATGATGGGCCCATAACCCACAGTTCCATAGGATCGGAACCTGACTCTCCTATGCATCCCGGTTTTCTAATTTATTCCTCGCACTTGGCTTCGTATGTAATTCACGAGCCACATTCCTAGTGATCTATTCTAGTATCAGACGCAATACTTATTCCCATTGCTCTGAACCCCATTCGCCCTCTATTTCAGGCAATGAACGATTGCCTACCCGGCTGAAGCTTCTTATTGCACCTCCTTACCTTGCTCTCGAGCACTTCCTTAAATTTCAACCCGAGAGATGCCTCTGCGTCACGTTCACTGAGATGGCCCCCACGTACCTATCTTGTGTCGAGTTCCGTCCTTCCCGAGTCTTTCCCCCTTACTACACCCCTTAAATCTCGGGACGAGATTTCTTGTAGTGGAGGAGAATTGTGACGCCCGGATAATTAAGCTACAGTAATCCCGAGTTAATGGTGCCATGTCATCAAATACTGTTGCTAATCCTCGCTTGATTCAAATCTTAATTCTAACTCAAAATTCAAAACCGAGTTTAAAGTCAATTCAAATTTTGTCAAACTTGAAAACTAAAATGTTCATCAGGTGCCAAATAATCTATAACTAATATCGATGGTGAACCAAATTTTTTGCAAAATGTTTAAGTGGCCTAACCTACTTAAAACAGTGAGCTAAGCAACAAATTAAATGCCTTTTTAATTTATAAAAATTGCGAACTTTTTCAAAAGCCTTAGAATCCTTTTTGGCCGTGCACAATAATCCTTCGAAATTGTTTTGGCCAGTGGCATATTTTTGCAAAGTCAATTGTGGTTAAAAGAAAAGGCAAAAGCTGCTGAAAAAAAAGAAAAAAAAAGGAAAGATAGAGGGGAGGGAGAGAAATCCCCCAGCTCCCCATGGGCCTCGGCCCATCCCACCCCAACCAGCCCAGCCCCAGGTTATAACCCCCCCAGGGGCAACGAAACCCTAGTCGATCCCCCACTCCCCCACTCGCCCACGATCCCCTTCCTCGGTCTCTCCTCCCCCTGATCTGGATCGGGGCAGTGCCCCCGCCCCCGTCGCCCCATCGCCACATCGCCGCTGCCCGAAGACCTCCCCCCCGGCTGCCCGTCGCCTCCCCACCTCTGTCCCCCGATTGGACCGGGGGGATCAAGCCGCGCCCTGCCGCGTGGACGCCGATGTTCCCTGGACGCCGTCCCGACGTCGCCGCCACCCGACGCCTCGACACCGCCGCCCATCACCGCCTCCTCCTCTGCCTCGCCGTCCGACATCGCACTACTGCGACCATCATCGCCCTCCTCACCTCGTTCTCGCCCCAAAGTCGCCGGAGCTTCTCCCAGCCTCGCCGACGTACCCCTGCAACGGGGGTGAGCAGTCCCCTCCTCTCTCTCGCTCCCTCGCCCGGTCCATGGCCGCCACGCCATCTCGCCTGCGCGCCAGCGCTTTCGCGAAGCGAAGCGCGACGCTCGAACTGTCCCTTCGCTCCGTCACATGTGTTAGGTTTCGCCGACCTCAAGATCGGCTCTCGCCATCGCTTAGCGCGCGCCACGCTTGTTGCTGCGGGCGCTGCCAACGCCGCCGCTTCCGCCGTGCCTCGCCTCCGCTTGCGCCGGCCGGCTGCGTGGCCTCCCCACACGCGCCGCCCGCTGCTCCCCCTACCCTGGTTGCGCGTTTCGGCGCCCGGTGCTCGCGCCAGCACCATCGGGGCTCCACCCCGATTAACCCCGCTCTCGCAGCCCCGTTAACCCGCCCCGGCTAGCCCCCTTGTGCCACTGACAATAGGAGCCCACCCCCTGTTTAGAATGAAATTAATAATAAATAAAATTAATCAATTAATTAATTAGCAAATCAGTAAATTAACTTAATTAACTCTGTTGAAATTAGCCTAACTACCTAATTAATTAATTAAAATTGTTAGTTTAGTTAGGTCTATGACAGAACGACCCCGCATGTCAGTTTGACCCAGTAAACGCCATGTTGACTGCTGACATCATGATGATGTCATGCTGATGCAATAACCCCATTTTAGAATTATTAATAATTTCAGAATATTGTTTAAATCTTTGAAAAATCATTTAAATTAATCCGTAACTCGGATGAAAACGTTTTTTACATGAAAGTTGCTCAGAACAACGAGACGAATCCGAATATGTTGTCCATTCGTCCGCCACACATCCCTAGCATAGCAAACGTTGAACTTTTCCCCTCCTGTTCATCTATCTGACAGACGTCCGGAACTGGGAAAACTTTCCCGGATGTTTCCCCCTTCGCCGGTATCGCCTAGCACCGCGTTAGAACACCTCTATCCTGCTTGTTGTCTTATTATGCATGTGTTTGCATGTATTTACTGTTTCTTCCCCCTCTTCTCTCCGGTAGACCCCGAGACCGTTGTTGATGCCCCTATGATCGACTACATCATCGACGACACTTCTACCCCTTTTCAGCGGAGCTTCCAGGCAAGCCCCCCCCCTTGATCATCCCGATATAATCCATTCCATTCTCTCATACTTGCATTAGATTTTACTACTGTTATTGTTTGCTCCTGTTCTGTTGCATAGCCTGCTTTTGTACCTGCTATTGTTACCTACCTGCTTATCCTAAATGCTTAGTATAGGTTGGATAGTGAACCATCAGTGACCCCCACCTTGTCCTTGTTGCCCCTGCTTCATCATTGATGACTCGATCAACGTGATCGACGACCAGAGCCCGACACCTCACATCACATCACGCCCCTTTTGATGCTCGACTCCGCAGAGTTACCATCGAGTGCCGAGGGTGGAACCTCATACATCACTCCTGATGAGATCTCTGTAGTGTAGCTATTCGGCCGTGGTCAATGAGGGTGGTTCCTCCTTCCCCATTCCCGATACGGCTCTGTCGTGCAACACCTCAAGTGTGAACCTCGAGCGTGGTTCCTCTTACGTTCACCTTGATGATTACATCCAGTGGAATCCACCGAGGGTGGTTCCTCGGGTTTTCCCCTTGATGTTTGGACACGCGGTTACCTTGACTTTACTTGAGACCATTGTTGAAGTCGGGTCGGCCCAGAGGGGTACCCGCGAGTTGATGTGAAAGTTGGGCAGGCCCGTAGAGCACCCGCGAGTTTTCCACGTGGCATGGCCAGGCAGTCTGGGCCCTTGCCATAAGTCCATGAGACGGGGCGACGGGGTCACATTATCGTGAGTCTCTTCTCGTTTCCGCGAGCCCCCAATGCACTAACAGGTTTGGGTATTTGTTCTGAGTTGGCCTCTGGCCTTTACGCACTAACCACCACGCGAGAATAGATATGGGCCTCGACGTCGCAGTATCATCCGAAGCTTTGTCAGACGTCCAGTTCAGCATGGCGACACGGTCGGATCATGCTGGCCATCCGAGGCGGTGCTGGTATCCATCGTGCATGCAACGACCTGGAGTGCTGCGGGCGATGGGCCCAAGACCCCGAAGTGCTTAGGATGTAGACCGGCGGGGATCTCTCTGCTGAGCCTAGGTAGGTCTACGACGTGTTGATCTTTCGAGGCCGGGCATTTATCCCAGAAAGGTGTGTCTGGCCAGAGTGATCGAGCGTGTTGGGTAACGCGGTGCACCCCTGCAGGGAAGTTATATATTCGAATACCGTGTCCGCGGGAATGGACGTTCAGACTTATATCCTGATCTTATATAACTAGAAATGGACACTTGAGATATGTGATTGATATGTGGCTCCGGGATTGCTTTCTCGCAGGAGTCGAGGAAGGATCTGTGGGCATTGGTTCTACAACAAGTTTGTTAAATATTAAATTGCTATTCTTTACTCTTCTACATGCTGCAAGATGCTCGGAGCTGCTTGAAGATGCTGGTCTTCGATAGGCTAGGACTTCCCCTCTATTCTGGCATTATGCAGTTCAGTCCATAGATACAACCCTTCCATTTGATACCAATGCATACTTAGTATAGATCTGATGCTTGCGAGTACTTTGGATGAGTACTCACGGTTGCTTTGCTACCCCTTTTCCCCCTTCTTTCTTCTTTCCAGTTGATGCAACCAGATGGTGGATCCTTGGAGCCAGATGCAACCCCCGTCGACTACTACTACATGGAGGCCGCCGAAGACCAGGAGTAGTTAGGAGGTCCCAGGTAGGCAGCCTTGCCTCTTCGATCGTGTTACTTTTGTGCTAGCCTTCTTAAGGCATCCTTGTTTAACTTATGTCTGTACTCAGATATTGTTGCTTCCGCTGACTCTTGTGTATCGAGCTTTTGTATTCGAGCCCTCGAGGCCCCTGGCTTGTAATATAAAGCTTGTATTCTTTTATTTGTGTCTAGAGTTGTGTTGTGATATCTTCCCGTGAGTCCCTGATCTTGATCGTACACATTTGCGTGTATGATTAGTGTACGATTGAATCGGGGGCGTCACAGGTGCATTGTGAACCTGTTCCAAGCAAGTGACATAACGCCTACAAATCGGCTTGATCACGTCCCAACGACCTTGGAGTGACCGAAAGGTGTGTGGAGTCCTATTGGGATGCTTTCCCATCATGCAAAAGTATTGGTCTTCGATTCTTTGCCAATATCTCTTGGCAGTTTGAGATGTACCGGTGCAAGCATCAAGAGACACCGCACTCCAAGCCTTGATCAAGATTTGATCTTCCAACATCGTGCAGTTCTTCGATCTTGCGCTTCTTTTTGCTTGCGCTTGCTCATACGCCCCCTCATCTACCTCCTCCACTTCATCTTCACCATTGTGATCATCCACGCCACCCTCCATTTCATTGTAATCGAAATCAGCGAACAGTGCTTGATCGATGTCGACGGCGTTGGTGTCCAACAAGTTGACGAACTCGGCAGTGGCATTGTTCGAGCCAGCACTATAGTGAGTGACATCAAGTCACGAGCTACCACTATGGCGAAAAGCGAAGCAAGTAGAACGGATCGAAGATGCATACCTTCCGGCCATTTCATCGAACACCTACCCTACGGTGGAAGCAATGCTGTTGAACGACATCGTCGGGGAACCTCTTGCCGGGGTGGAGAGACTGGATGAAGGCGCCGGCCTTTTTGTGGGAACCTTCTTGCGCTTCACACCCGAAAGCTTGCCCACCTTCTCCACCGGCGACCGGATAGATTGTGCAGCGGCGGCAGCGCCCGTCGCGCATGCCTTTCCGGCGAGGCCAGCCAGATTTTCGCCCTGCACGACGACGTTGCCCTGCCGCTTGCGGGCAGGAACGGTGGTGCCTTGGGCGACGGCGGAGGCAACATGACCGGCGACGAGATCCGCCAGAAGGGATTGCGCGTGCGCGACCTCCACGGTGATGGGGCACGGCTGGGAGGCTTCCATGGCGGCGAAGAATGGCCGGGGAAGATGGACCGGAGTGGGCGTTGGCGGGGCAATGGCGTCTCGGGGGGAGCGGGAACAGTCGGGCGGAAATTTCCCTCGCGCCAAATCTCGTTGCGGATAGGGGGCGAGCTCGGGTTAGCCTCCCACCCCGTGAATCTAAAGGTTGAGGGCGAACTTTTGCCGTGCCCCGCAAACAATTTTACGGGTCGGACACATTTACGGGCTCTGATCGGGCATCATTTTTCGCGCGGACCCGTATTTTGCGGTTATTTTGCGGGTCGCTTCATTATACGGGGTCTGCTAGAGATTGCTCTTAGGGAGCTCAGATTTTCCTTCTTCGGGAATAACACAATAACAATATTGTTGATGCCTCCCGGCATGACGCCACCTACAAAAAAAATTTCTTTTAGTGACTTGATCACATAATTTTTTCGGAGTACCCCCAATGTCTTTGATAAAATCTAGCAGGAAAACCATCTGCTCTAGTAGCCTTCAGGGACCCTATTTGAAATAATGTGTTGCTGATCTCTTCATCGTAGACTTCACTTCATAAAATAAAATTTAACAATTGTGTAATTAACGGCTCCATATTCAGGATAATCTCAGGCTGCCCCTGGCCGGCTATGTACCACTCGTGTAATTAACGGCTCCATATTCAGGATAATCTCAGGCTGCCCCTGGCCGGCTATGTACCACTCCTGAAAAATGTCGCAGCAAACCACTCCATCTCCTGAATGTTTTTTTGTAATGCTACCGTCCTCCTTCTCCAGTTGACTAATTTTATTTTTTCTTTTCCTTCAGGTTGCCTTAGAGTGAAAAAAGAAGTCCATATTTTTGTCGCCATCTCGAAGATAGTCTAATCTCGGCCTTTGCTTCCAGAAAAGCTCTTCCTTCTGCAATAGATTGTCAAGTTCCTTTTACATACGAACGAGGCGTTTCTGCGCCCAGGTCTAGATGCGCCCATCCATAAACAGTAAAATCGTTTAAAAAAAATCAAATTTTTGTGTGGTGCAAGATGGCCGAATTTGTGATTTCCATGCCAAATTTGGTGGAGTTTGGATATTCAAGCTCGTGGCAAAAAAAGACAAATTTCAGGCCTGTGAGAAAGTTTGAAAAAATGCACTGTTCATTGGCGATTTTATCTTTTTTGGCGCGAGCTCCTCGAATGTTATTAGGCGAAAAAACGCACCTGGTGCACTCAAACATCTTGCTTGCCAAAAAGTTTTAGTTTTTTTTACTGCTCATAGGGTGTAGATGAGCCCGAACACCGTTTTGAATATCCTCAACAGTAGTAACCCAAACAAACAACATACTCCCTTTGTTTTTATATACAAGGCCATAAACTCAAATAACAGGTACCAAGATAAACTTTAATGCATATTTTACAAGCCAAACTGTATCATTCTTGCATGCATGCAGTCAAAATGACACTAATTACCTTCTTCACTTAGTTTTCTTGCATACATGTTGCGTATTAATGATCCAAATAAAGGAAAAGAAAAGTTGGCTTGTAAAATTAAATTTTACTTTGATACCTGTTATTTGAGTTTGTGACCTTGCATATAAAAACAGAGAGAATATGTTGTTTTTTGGATTGCTACGGTTGATGACAACTTCCAACTCTTTACGCATCTTCTCAATTTTCCTGGGATACGAGTCCATTGTC
The DNA here is from genome assembly GCA_021437245.1 of Aegilops speltoides. Classification (NCBI taxonomy): domain Eukaryota; kingdom Viridiplantae; phylum Streptophyta; class Magnoliopsida; order Poales; family Poaceae; genus Aegilops; species Aegilops speltoides. Next base: position 135,691,673 of record CM038141.1, read on the forward strand.
CTATTGCTCCAGGAGTGTAGCGCAACCATCACTCCCTCCAAATTAGCTGCCACTTCTCCTAAATTCGTTGGATGCTTTATGCATGGTCCATGCAACTTCTACTTCATCTGCTAGAGCTTCTCCATTTTCCTAGTAGTTTTCATATCCGTGAAACTGGCAACCAGAACTTATGACAGAAAATTTCTGAATAAAGTTAATTAACAAAGGAGTATGATCAGAGCGAGACCAAACAAGATATCTCACCTGACCGTCCAGGAAGATTTTCGACCATTCCGGGCATTCCACATCACGGTCGAGACGAACCTTAACATTACATATGTCGTATTGTTTATTATCATACGTCCATAGCGTGCCGCAGAAACCAATGTCATGAGATCGCAATGTGATAGGACTTCATGGAAGTCCACCGCTCCCGAGCCATTCTGTCAGCGCCATCTTCAGTTGCCTCGAATCTGCTTCCTCCGCGCCATCAACCACCCCAACCGTAGCACCCTCAGCGACTCATCATATGAAGCTGAGGCCTACCTGGCGGCACGAAAGAGGTTGCCCACTCATTGGATCGCTTGTTACCGCATCTTCTTGTTGATCTCTTAGAGTCTTACTTTAGATTAGAGATTGGGCCAAAGTTAATGTTGTACTCTTTGTCCTGCTTTAGGCTCGCTATCATCCACCTCGCAACAACTTCTTCAATGACGTAAGCGTCCACCATAACAGAGCAGTTACCTGCATGTTGTCTCCACCTGCTTCAGATCTTCTTCCCCCGCCATCGACGGCCACCGCAACCGCAACACTCTTAACGCATCAGCAAATGATGCTGAGGTCGACACTGTGCCGTGAAGGAGGTTGTACAATCATTGTGTTGCTTTTTAGTGTATCTTCGTGTCAAACCTTTGGAGTTTTACTTCAGATTAGAGATCAATGTTAACTTTGCGCGGTTCGTCCCGCTTCAACTGCGCCGTCGTCTAGCTCCTCTTGAACTGCTCCATATAGGGAAGCATCAATCGCACCAAAGATCTTCCCTAGAGGTCATATTTTTCCGCCTCATATATGCTTCCCCGCCATCGGCATCCACTGCAACTACATCACCCAGAATCATCAGATGAATCCGAGGCCTACACGGGGCACCAAGAGTGGTGGCACTCTTTCATGTCTTCTTACGTTATGCATATTGATCGCGAAAATATAATATATTATCATTTTTCATTGTATCATCTTGTTGACATACTTATTTAGTCTAACATAATGTTCAAATTTGAGTTTTAAAATGCTTGTGTGCCACACATCAAAGAAGGATGGAATCATATCTTTGTCTACTATCTGATTCATTATGGGTGGGCAATTGCTTCCTCTCTATTAGGAAGTGGTTGGGCCTCCAAGTGCAAGGGTTTGTAGCAAGCAACAATTTCTCTTAAGTTACATCAAGGTTTATCAAACCAACAGAAACTAAGCGATTACAGTTAACGGATGATCGATACCTGCACACACAAACAGAAAACCTCTTTATGCCCCCAATGGAAGTAGCGAGGTTGTCAATCTCACTAGCCTACTAGTTACAAAAGAAATTAAACACAACAATGGAAAGATTGGATGTAAAATGAAAAAGTAAAAAGTGTGAATTTAGATCGAAAACTTTATGGAAGAAAATGGATTGGGATCCATACCTTATCTCTCTCAAAAGATAATCAATGGTGTGATGAACAAATCACAGTTAGATAGTGATTAAATTTCATTATATATGAGTATGAATATTCATAACATAATTAGCATATGAGCGTCACGTCCGTAAATCTATAGACCGTTATCCAACTGCAACTATAGCTATTACTCCACTCCAAGACCACTTCCAGCATGCATCTAAACTGGCGAGAAAATTGTGGCCAGGTCAAAATCGGCAAGCCGCTGGAGAGAGACTCCCACCCACGTGTCGAACCCATGTCAAGGTTTCTCCCCTCCTTGGTCACCCAGATGAACGGCCGGTCGGAGCCTCCAGGCCGATGGTGAGCTCAATGATCTGCCACGGTAACAAGCAGGCGAGCACATATCGTGGAGGCCTCGGATCGAGCCAAGAGATGATCCAGCCTGCGTCCATGGCCGCGCGATGGCCTCTCAGGACCGTCCTCTCAATGCTGTAGTTTAGGAGGCAGGATGGTCGGACTGCTCACACCTTTCGGTCGAGCTAGCCGAGCGCATCTGCGTAGCCCTCCATCAACGTGCCTTTGAAGGCGACCCACAAAATGATGCAATAGGTCGTGACAGCTTCAAAACCGGGCAATGGGCAAGGCTGCGGGACAGTTCTATTAGCCAAGCCAATTGTGGGAAGTGCTACAACATGGAAGCATGCATAGCTTGGTCCACGGTCCATCGGCTTCCATAAATACTTTACTTCTTGCACAAATAAGAATGATGTGTCCATTGTTCAATTACGCTTCTCGGAGCTCGCATTTTCTTTGTTCCCCTGATTGTGAAGTTCATTCATAACACATGAAAATCGTCGGATGAATCCATTTCGTTTCGACTGATCGACTTGAGGTGGAACAGGGGAACTAAAATTCCTTGTAAATATAAGTAGTTTATATACTGGCTGCAACTTGGTGGCGGAGGTAGGCAAAAGATTCAGGAGAAAATCATGAAAATCTGAGGGAGATAACAACTATTTTTCTCGATCTAAGCCTTCTAAAATATATTCTTCACAATTATATCAAAGCTGGGGGCGCCATTGAACAGCTCTAGGAGAGTGCATGCGTTCTGATATCACTACGCACAACTCCTATAGCTACTGATCCTACGCTTCACACACCCTGCCTTGTATCACTGAAGAGCTCGGCTGCTGCTGCATGGTACTACAAAATCTTGAGGACTGCCTAACGACATCATCGGCCGACATGTCGCGATGATCGCCAATCCAGCCTTGGTCGGAGTCCTTATTTGACTGAACACGCTAAATTCCATCACTTAACAGCTGCAGACTTCGATCCAGCCTTGATTTGGGTCCCAGTCGGGCAACGGCAGGCCGGTGCATGCCAATTCCCTGATCCTGCCGACCGGGCTATTCGACGACATGCCCTCCACGTCGTCATCGTCGTCGTCGGGCTCAAAGTCTGACTCCCAAAGCGCCGCGTCCAGCGTACTCGTGGGAGACTCCCATGTCCGCTTCTTCACCACCTCCTCCTCTTTCTTGATTGGCGTTGCCAGTGCCACGAATGGGTGCTCTAGGAGCTGCGCCGCCGTGGCACGGTCAGAGGCGCGCCTCCGCAAGCACCGGCCCAGGAAGTCCTTAGCCTCCGGCGAGAGCCACTGTGGCACCTCCGGTACGGCGTCGGTGAACCCGATTCGGCGCAGCATGGCGAGCACGTTATCATCCGCGTCTCCCCACGGGACGCGACCGCCCGTGGCCATCTCGAGGACGGTGCACCCCAGCGCCCACACGTCCGCCGGGGGACCCTGATCCTCCCCGCGCGCCACCTCGGGCGCCATGAACGTCGGCGTCCCGCCGAACGGCCTCTTTGTATCACCCGCCGCCCTCGCGCAGCCAAAGTCGGCGAGCTTGGCCCGCCCGTCGGCGCCGACCACCACGTTCCTTCCCTTGACGTCCCCGTGCACCATGAGCCTCTCGTGGAGGTAATCCAGCCCTCTCAGCACGTCCGCCGCGTAAGCCCTAACGGCGTCTTCCTCGAGCCCGCGCCGCTGGTGACAACCTCCACCGTTCCCTGCCGCCGCCGCCGCCGCCGCCGCCACGTCGGCGAGTGATCCGCCGGGCGCGAACTCCAGCAGCAGGTGATCCAGCGCCCCAATCGAGCGGAACCCTAGGCACTTGACGACGTGCGGGGAGGATAGACCGGACATGATGCCCCACTCGCGGCGCAGCTGCGCGGCATCCCCGGCAGCCGCCGACTTCACGACGAAGAGCTCCCCAGAGGCCGCGTCTTCCGCGAGAGATACAGCAGCACCAGACGCGCCTTGGCAGAGCGGGCGGAGCAGCGTCCAGCCGCTGCCCCCGTTGATCGGTGCAGCCATTGCTAGCGTTCTCCCGGCGTCGGCGGTGTGGTTCATGTTTGTGTGTTGGGAATGCCACCCAGTGGTACGTCGATCGGTCTGGTGCGGAAGGTATTCATAGCGGGAGGCTGGCATGCAGTGTGAAAGGGGGCGGGTAGGTAGCGCGTGGCGATAGCTCATTGACATGTCGGCCAATATGGCCGGTTGGGAAGTTTAGCAACGTGGAGTTTTTTTTAGGAAGGGAACACATGTTTAACCAGCTTTTCCCTTCCATATGCATGCTGTGCAGGCAGGGAAAAGTAGCGGGTAAATGGAACGCGTGTTTTATTTTGTGTGTAAACTTCGAGTTTAATAGGAATCAAACGTGCCAAATGTGGAGAACATGATTAGAGTTTTGGTTGGTCATCCCTGTTGTCTGTTGAGCCTATATATGGTGAAACAAGTGCCAGCAGGGAAAGTAGAAGGGAAGAAACAACGAGGCCACAAGATGTCGACCACATTATTCCTCCTTTCAATGAACGACGGGATAATGAACAACAGACCGACGAGCGAGTGGTGCCGGTCACTTTGCATCCTGAATTCCTGTCGAAACGGCCAAAGAAGCTTCTCTCCACGCATGCGTCATCACAGAGAAACGCCTGGCACAAACGCTCGCTACTTCGGTGCTTCCCGGCCGGTGTCCACCAGAGCCCGGCACCGAAGCCGTGGCTACCTCCTGCTCCTCCAGTTGGCGGCCAATCCCATTCGCGCGCCAATGCTGCACGTTGCCGTCGCAACGAAATGCTCTCCGCGTTTGCCGCCGAGGTACTTGTCCACTTGTGGTTCTTGCCAAGGCCTGCAGTGCACCTCGAGATGCTTCTTGGCTTCTCTCTCCACATGTCACCATTAACCTCGGACGAGCGACGGGTACATATATGGCATATCTGGCTGAGCAGCTGTGGCACAGCCGGCAGCCCAATGGACATGGAGATGGCGCCGCCGCTACACTTCGTGCTGGTGCCGCTCCTTGCGCAGGGCCACGTGATCCCCACGGTGGACCTGGCGCGTCTCATCGCCGGGCGCGGCGGCACCCGCGTCACCGTTGTCCTGACGCCCGTCAACGCCGCGCGCAACAGAGCCGCCCTGGAGCACGCCCGCCGAGCGGGGCTCGCCGTCGACTTCGCCGAGCTCGACTTCCCATCGGCCGCGGCGGGCCTGCCAGAGGGCTGCGAGAGCCACGACATGGTCAGTGACCTGTCACATATCAAGCTTTTCTACGACGCCATGTGGCTGCTCGCGGGCCCGCTCGAGGCGTACCTCCGCGCGCTGCCGCGGCGGCCTGACTGCCTGGTCGCTGACACCTGCAACCCGTGGACGGCGGACGTAGCTCGACGGCTCGGCATCCCACGGTTTGTGTTCCACGGTCCGTCAGCGTTCTTCCTCCTCGCGGCGCATAACCTGGCCAAGCACGGTGTGCGCGACCGCGCCTCCGGCGAGTTCGAGCTGTTCGAAGTGCCCAACTTCCCGGTGCGCACGGTCGTGAACAAGGCGATGTCGCTCGGGTTCTTCCAGTGGCCAGGGCTGGAGACGCAACGGCGCGAGACGCTCGATGCCGAGGCCACCGCCGACGGCTTCGTCGTCAACACGTGCGCGGCCTTCGAAAGCTCGTTCATCGAGGGCTACGCGGGGGCGCTCGACCGAAAGGTGTGGGCGGTCGGACCACTCTGCCTCCTAGACTCCGACAGCGAGACGACGGCCAGGCGAGGCGATCGCGCGGTCATGGACGCAGGCCGGATCATCTCCTGGCTCGACGCGAGGCCTCCAGGATCCGTGCTCTACGTCAGCTTCGGCAGCATCGCCCGCTTGTTACCGCCGCAGGTCGCCGAGCTCGCCGCGGGGCTGGAGGCGTCGGAGAGGCCGTTCGTCTGGGTGGCCAAGGAGGGCGACGACCTGGACGCCGAATTCGACGCGCGGGTGGAGGGCCGCGGCCTGGTCATCCGTGGGTGGGCACCGCAGATGACCATCCTGTCGCACCCGGCGGTGGGTGGCTTCTTGACGCACTGTGGCTGGAACTCCACGCTGGAGTCTCTCTCCAATGGCGTGCCGCTTCTGACCTGGCCTCACTTTGCTGACCAGTTCCTGAACGAGAAGTTAGTCGTCGACGTGCTTGGCGCTGGTGTTCGTGTCGGTGTGAAGGTGCCGTCGACCCACGTATTCCTGGACCCTGAGACACCGTCAGTGCAGGTTTGGGCAGACGATGTCGTAAGGACGGTGGCCAAGCTGATGGACGACGGGGCGGAAGTGCGGGCAAAGGCAATGGAGCTCGCAGCGAAGGCGAGGGAGGCCATGTCAAAAGGCGGGTCCTCGGACAATGACCTCGCGGGCATGATTCAGCATCTCACAGGGCTCGCCAGTAATGAGGAGAAGGATCAACCTGTGTCTAATACTTCAAATGTGGCTAGGTCTAAGTTGACTAAAACTTAACCAAGTCTCAGTAAAGTGACATAACATTTCAGAACTAAAAGAAAAGCTGAAAAGAAAATTTTGCGTGGATCTTAATGTAAGATCTCTAGCATCAACTGAGACATAACCAAATCTCGGTCGCTGAAATTAGCAAGACTGTTTTGATATGTTAAGATGTATCCTGTTCAGGAGTCGTCCTATAGTGGCATTTAATAAACTTGCATGATATGGAAGAACAGACTTTTTTTGAGACAAACTGTGGGTCTAAATTGCAAAGAAGCAATGATACAAGACACCCCATAAGATCAAAAAATAACAAACACGCCCGTGGGAAACCGATTCACCACATCCATCAATGCAAGATGCTGGTTGTGGAAGAGAACATTTGAGCTGTGACAGGTCACTATGTGTGGAATGGGCCGAATTAGCTATATCAGGCTGTAAATACTTTAGAAGAAAGGGATATTACCATTGTCCATATTTTTTTTATAATATGTGTCTCATTTTTTTTTTTCGAAACGGAGGCAAAAGATTTGCCTCATCCATTAATTAAGCAGAAGAGAATTGCCCAGTTAATCAACGGAAAACCGGGCGAAAACCGTCACAACCCGCTGAGCGGCACCCCAAGATATCCCACGCACACCTTTACAAGAGTGCCTCGTCAAGCTAGCACACAAGCGTCATCGTCATCACTTCTCCCCAAACAGGCGTCATCGCCATCCCTAATCTCCGAGCAAGCGACTCCGACTTCTCCGTGGACGAACGTCGAACCAACACTCACCGCAGAGGCTGTGTAGGAAAACATGCAGATCCATGCCAGAACTCAACCACCCGCATCGAGGGCTACGCAGCTCCGACTCTGAAGCAAAGATCCAAAGGAGAACTATGCAAGACTGGCGTCGTGGAAGACCACCGAACGGACCACGTGCTGCCTGTCATCGTTGCCACAGGGGCCCCGCCGCCGCAGCTCCGACTTCACCGCAACAACCAAACCGAGGTAATCCCACGAACACGCCGAAGAAGAGCCGACTACCACTGCAATGTCTCCGACTTCACTTGCCCCGCTGCCGCTGCCACGAAGCCTCGATGCCACACCAATGCATACCACCAACCTCCCAACACACCAGCTGGTCCCTCTGACCGGATTGAACTCCAAAATCGATGCCCTCGAGAGGGAAACGACGCCAACACGCCGCCAACGACCGACCCTCCGGGTCTGGGGTTTCCCCCAGAGCTGTCCCTCGCAGAGGAAGAGAGAGCATCCTGACGACGCCTTCAAGAAGGTTACGGCGTCCACAGACGCCACCGTCACAGGCTCCGGCCATGGCCAGAGACGGGTTTTCACCCAGCCCTCGTAATCTTCCGGTCGACAGCCAAACCGGCAGCCCACCTTCCCTCACTGCATCTCCACACGTCCTCCACCTTGACAGCCAAAAATTGCAGCCTCTTCACCACATCAGGAAGAGATACCTCGTCTGCAGGTCACTGCCTAGAGCCGCCACCAGGCCGGACCTGATGCAGAGAGGCCGACGGAGTCCGCCCCTAGCCGCCAGCCCAAAATGCGCGCCTGCCGCATCCGCACCGCGCCTCGACGGTGCCCCTGCCAGAGCGCCTGAAACCACGCTGCCGCCAACGCGCACCGCGCGACCTCGCCACACCTGCGCCGCGAACCGCCGCCCCTTGCCACATCGCACGATCCGCGGCAGCCTCAGAGATCTGCGGCACCACGCTCGCACCTCCGTCGCGCCTCGAGTGACCACGACGCTCCCGCCGTCGCCGATCGACGAACCCTTGACAGGCGTCCTCAAGGCGATCTCGCTGCTTGAGGCCCCCACGAGCCAACCGACGCGCGCCCTCCGCTGGACCACCGGAGCCTCGTCGGCCGTGCGAACCAGACGCCAGCGCCGAGCCACGCCAGACGCCACGCGAGCCACGCTCGCCCGCCCGCCCAAGGCCGCCACGCCAGATGCGCCCTTGCGCCTTGTGGAGAGATGCCCCGCCGCCGCCCTCCCTGGAGCCTGACCGGGCTTTGCCGGCGGCCTCCTCAGGCGGCGGCGAGGTGAGGGGCTGGAGGGAGGTGGGAAGGAGGCGGCGGCAGAGGGGTTCCCCCGTGCCGCCAGAGAGAGGCGACGCGGGGGTGTGCTGCTTGCTTCTATATGTGTCTCATTTATATTATAATGATAATAGTACAAGTCACGTACACACCGACCTGACAAAACTGAAAAGACAGCAAAAGCTAGCTTTTGCACAAAGCAACATCAACCAAGAAAGAAAAAATACAATCAAGACCAAAGAATCATGTGAACTTGACACCAACACCCATCACATGCCTTTGACGCCATCATAGCAGCCACCAAAGGAACAAATGACAGATCACCTCCTCACCCGAGCTCGACGCTCCAAGGTGGCTCACCAAAAGTGAAATCATTACCGTTGAACAAATCAGAACGGGGCAACACCCCGGACACGCCATCGAACTCCAGATCTGGCACCCCCGGACGACTAAAACGTCGGAGGAGGAAACCATACCTGTCATCCACGAACCACTAACTCACACATTTGCACATGATCCACCATCTTCCAGGTGTCGTCAATGCAGACCACAATCTCCATTCGCTCCAGCATTGTCTCCCAAGCTCCGCACCGATGCTGGAGCAAGAGCTGTTGCAACGACGAAGCCCGAGGACATGGGTCCATCACAAGGATGCCGTCGCCGCCACGCCATCCTTACTTGAACAGACTGGTTTGCAAATCCATCCACAACAATAGGACCGATGGCCTCGTCAGAGAAGAATTGAAAGAATCCTTATTTCGCGTCGTCATTGCCGCCGGCGAAGCTAAGACGATGAATAATCTAAAAAACTAGACTGCAAGGGATTAAAAACTATCCACACGTGTGGATCTGACGACCCCCCCTCACCACCGACGACCGAGGTCGCCGGCGAAGGGGAACCGCCGAAGGACGGTGCGGGAAGATTGGTCTCTCCGGCCAGCGACTAGGGTTCCAGCTGCCAGGGATGAGAGGAAAAAGAAGTCGATCCACAAATTACCATTGTCCATATTAGTAGGACCCAAAATAATGTCAGCCATTGTGCTTCTTTTGGTTGCGTGGAAGCAAGAAGTACAGTTTGGCTGCGGTCAGGCCAAATATACCCACACTTTCTTGAGTAAGGAAATTCCATTTATACCCCGTAGAAAAACAGGTTAAACATAGCAGCCGGTAAGCAGTAAAATAATAGAAGACACAAACTTGAAGATGTAAAAATTTACAACTCTAAAAAGTGTTTTTTACATCTTAAAAAAGGGCGAATCAATAGATGATGTATATTTGTGATGTAAAACTTCAAGCCAATAGACACTGCCCCCCTCCCCCAGCCATGCACAATTCATTGAAGAAAAAATAAACAGAGGGCTTAGTTGGAAGGAAAAAATATTGTTTGACCCCTCAGTTATTCACATTTTTTGTTTTGCCCCCGGAAATCTGGCGTAGCTCCGCCACTGCAAATAGATGTATATTTGTGATGTAAAACTTGCAAGTTCAACTAGAAACATAAATTCATACATAACTAAACACAGTCAATCAAATTTGTTCTTCACAATTGCATATGTATTGAATAAAACTTGAACTATAAATATAATTTTAACTTTGCAAAAGAAAAACTTTGCAAAATCAGTAGCGGCAAAATTTCTCACAAACTGAATTTGTATCTACACTAACTGAACCCGTATCTACCTAGTCAAATGAAAGCTACCTAGCTAGCAGCAAAAATTGAGCAATAGCAGCAGCGATTTGGCAGCAACAGCAATTCAGCAGTAGCAGCAACGGGCGCCCAGTTTCAGCAGCGGCAGCAATTCATCGAGCGCCCACAAGCGGCAGCAGCAGCAATCAGGATGGACCACGAGCAAAAGCAGCAGCACTCGGTGGCGCGGATCTAGTGGCCGGCTGGCCGGCGGCTCGGTGGGGGCGGTGGTGGTTTCAGGCGGCGGAGGCCATTCTTGCCGCAAAATAATTTTACCGGAGGTCGGAGCTACAGGTGGCCTTGCCACTAATGATATACTGACATATGTAAAGTTGTGGAATCATATGCATGTATATACGAAAATACTTGATGAAGAACACCTCTTTTATTTTTGATTTTAGTCAAATCAATGTCAGCATAGTGTAGTACATTTTTATATAGGTGGTACGTATGCATGCATGGAGCATCTCTCTCCCACATATCCATGTATTTTCTCTTTGTTTAAATTTTTAGATGTCCAATATCTTCATTAGGTAATGATCCATCACTGACATTTTTTATATATTCAAATTCTTGAACACGTGATCTTTAGAACAAGACTAATCTTGATATATTTAAACTAGTTTAATTTTTGCTGTTTCAATCATATCAAATTTTCAATTTCACTCATTTCAAATTTACTTATTCGAAATAATTGTAATCAATATTCAAATGATTGAAACCGTTTTCTGAAGAAAAACAATCATGCATATGAAATATATTTCAACGTGAACATGTTATTTCAGAGATGCGACACTAGTGAAATATATATTTTGAAATGAAATCAGGTTTCTTGAAACCAATGTTTTGAAATAAGTGAAATTATATTTTTATAAATGAGCGAAATCTGTTTTCAAGAACTCATTTTCACAGTTTCACACATTGAAATTACAAACTTCACACGTTGAAACACATTTCAATTACTCCAATTCCAGTTACATATTTTCACAGTAAGTGAAACTAATTATACTGTCAAAGAACTGATTTCAGTTCTTCAAAAGAAGATTTCACTCATTGTGAAAGCCTATTTCACTGTCATATTGTCCAAAAGACTGAAACTTACTATTTCAAAAGAGTGGCATAAACAATTTTAATTTTTTACAAATGTCATTTCAGTTATTCCAATTCCATTTTCATATTTCACAATGACTAAAACTGATTATTTCAACCGTCAAAGAACTGATTTCAATTGTTCAAAAAGAAGATTTCACTCATCGTGAAAGCCTATTTCACGGTCATATTGTACAAAAGATTGGAACTTACTATTTCAAAAGAGTGGCATAAACAATTTTAATTTTTTACAATGTCATTTTAGTTATTCCAATTCCATTTTCATTTTTCGCAATGATTGAAACTGATCATGTCAACCGTCAAAGAACTGATTTCAACTCTTCAGAAGAAGATTTCAATTTTTACAATATCATTTCACAATGAGTGAACTGCTTATTTCAACTGTCAAAGAACTGATTTCAATTCTTCAAAAGTAAGATTTCAATTCTTTCTAAAACATATTTCACTATAATATTTTACAAAAGACTGAAACTTAGTATTCAAAAATGAATGAAGCGAGCGAAGTTAGTTTTTGAGTGAAATCAGTTTTTAAACATGCATGTTTTTAAAACCATGTGAAATCTGTTATATGAAACAAGTAAATCAGTTTTCAAAAGGAATGAAATCAGTTTAAAAATATGGGTGAAATATATTTTAAAAAATGCATGAAATCTGTCAACTGAAATGGGTGAATTGCTATTTTGAATCGAGTGAAATGATTTTTGGAGATGAGTGAAATTTGTTATTCAATTTGATTGAAATATGTTTTTTGAAATCAACAAAATTGGAAGTAGTTCAAATGTATCCATAGATAATCCTATTCAGAAGGTCTTCTCGCTATGAATTCAAATATATATAAAAATTCAAAATTGGAGATTTCATTCAAAAGATATCTATCATCCAAAATTTCACAATGAAATTAAATGGAAGTGTTTTGATGGGAGAGAGGGAATATTTTAACATGCATGCAACCGGTCTTCTATGGACATTTTCTCTCTCTCTCCCGACAAAAGCTGACATTAGCATGCAAAGGACCCACATGTATTTCTGTGTATTTCAATTCTGTCTCTTATACGTCAAAAAAGGGCTCGAATCTCCAAAACAACGTCAATGGCGGATGTTCTCACCGGTAGATACCGGTTCCGGTAAAAAAAACTTATTCGCCATTCTTGCAGAGAACGAAGACAGATTTGAGAGAGACAGAGAGAAACATAGAGGCCAACGGCTCGGAATGGTGCGGCGCTTGGAGTGGACCACGCGCCGACGAGCGTCCGCGGCGGAAGGAGGAGGAGAATGAGCCCTCGCGGCCGAACGACATGGCGGATGTGGAAGCGGCAGAGGCGGGCATCGTGGCGGCGAACGCAGGTGGCAAAAGCTCGCCCGGGCGGCGAGGATGGGTGGCGGAGGACTGGAATGGGTTGGGGCAGCGCCGGAGCTGGCCGGGGCGGTGGGGCGACGCTGGTGATAGCCGGAATCGGTCGGCGAAGGCAACGACAGAAAGGGAATCAGAGGTTGGGAACTTTTCTTGGTGGCAGTTGGGGTTGGCGCGCGGATGTGCGTTTACATCTCGGTTTACATTTTAGCAGGTGGAGATGCAAATTGCATCGCAAGGTGTCATATTTTACATCTCCGAAGACGGAGATGTAACTTTTTCTACATCTATATCATCTATTTGATGAGGTATTTTTATGCCTCAGAGATGCAAAAGATTTTTGCATCTACATAAGTAACACCATGATCGGAAATTCAACTCGGTGCCCAGGCTCATCTGCTCCCGCTCAGAAAACAATTCAAAACAAATACTTGAAAAATTCTAATTTTTTTTTGTGTGGTAGATAATTGATGCGTGAGGTTTGCTCCAAATTTTAACTCATTTGGACATTTGAGCAGTTCTCAGCAAAAAAACAAGTCAGGCCAGAACAGTACGTGAACAATAATTTTTTTTACATACCTCGATTTATCTTTTTTACCGAGAGCTGCTCAGATGTTAAATGAGTTGAAATTTGAGGTAGCCCTCACGCATCAAATTATCTACCATAGAAAAAAGTTCATTTTAAAAAAAAATTCAAGTATTTATTTTGATATTTATTTTGAGCGCGGGTGCAGATGAGTCCGGGAGCAGAAACTCCGCGTCGCACCATGACAGTGTAATCGAAAAGGAAAAGTAAGTCCCCCCAAAAGAAAAGGAAAAAGAAAAGTAACACGATGGGAGTAAATCTTAATTCAAAGCCCCCAGTTTTGCCTTGTGGAGTGTATGCTACGCGACGGAGTTGAGTACAAGGATGCTTTTGGTGACCGTGATGGCTGCATGCTCCGAATCACCACGTTTGGCCTCAAGTACAGCCATAAGGGGGAGCTGCAGACCATGAACCGCATCACTAACTCGTAGCCTTCTGGATGTAGAAGAAGTTGCTAGCATATTCTGTGCCGCCCGTCCACTACTCTGTATCTAGATGTATATTATGACACTATGGGCCGAATGGAATCCTTTCAGTGAAACCTATGTATCTGAACCTAATTGATTTCGAGCCATTGTCTAGGTCACTACACACTACACATATGAAAGATTAAAGTTTTGCTTTGAATTAAGATTTTCATGTGGTTCGTTCAGAAAGGAGTCATATTGACCAAAGATAACTTGCTAAAAACAAGCTGGATCGGTAACTCCAGATGTTGTTTTTGTGATCACAATGAAACAATTAAACACCTCTTTCTCGAGTGTCCACTTGCAAAACTATTATGGCGCACAATACATATAGCTTTTAACGTCCTTCCCCCAACTAGCATAAACACGTTATTTGGTACGTGGCTCAATGGAGTGAACATACATACATCGAAACATATTCAGATAGGGATATGCGCATTACTTTGGGCGATATGGAATACTAGAAATGATTTGATTTTTAATGGGACAAACTTCACGAATATTTTGCAGGTTATCTACAAAGCTACAACATGGATCCGTGTGTGGTCATTACTCACTCATGTGGACTCTAGGGAGTTTTTGGTTATTGGGTGCAACCGTTGGGAGACGGTAGCACTGGCTATTTTCAGCCGATTTGGATACGAGCTGATAATAGGCTAGGTGTATAGACATCGTAGCCTGCTCTGTATCGCCGGATATGACGTCTTTTTTATGTTTTCTTTCGTTTTGCACTATGATTATGGGCCTCTTGTGGCCCTAAGATTCTGTTATACTATTTTTAATAAGATGGCTGCATGCATCGATTGATGCAGAGGCCGTAGTTTTTTCCTCCTTTTCCAAAGAAAAAAAATGACACTATGGGGGCCCATAGTGATTATTTTTCCTATTAAGGGTGGACCTGATGTAAATTATGATTTCTGGCAATAAAATGTTTGCTTCTCTCTTGCAAATTGTGTGGAATCTGCTGAGCTATTTTCTTTGTATGTAGTTCTGGGAGATGATGCCTGTACTCGTGAACTAAAAGATTTTGTGCGCTTTGCTCATCACAATATATTGCTGTATCTTGTTGATAAATACATATCACGTGTTCTGTTCTCTCACCAAGCAATTTAAATATTTATTGCATTGTAAAAAAGAATATGTTTACAAACTGCTCCCTCCATTTCATAATGTAAGACGTTTTTTGACACTATTTTTTTATTTTTTTAGAAAAGGAGGATGACCCCCGGCCTCTGCATCTGGGAGATGCATACGGCCACTTTATTGATTATTCTCGAGGACCGTACAAAGTATTACAACAATGTGCCTGAATCCACCATCTTGACAACATATGCCGCTACTCCTATCCAATATAATGAAGGGGTGCTAGCTGGGCCACTACCCAAACCACTCACCTAAGCCTAACATCAAAAGCCGGAAGCCGAAACTCATTCGGAAGCCCCAGCCGAGCCACATACCGGGTCTGGGGCACAATCCGGTCAGACGCACTCGTGTGTCGTCGCCGCCATCTTCCACAGGTCTTCAGATCATATTGAGGCTTCTACTTTGTCTGGCCACTCTGCCATCGACGTCACCATGACGCCAGACAACAACTTCCTCCTGCGCGAGCCCATCTCCGCGCATGACGTCGAGTCTCCAAAACGCCATGCCATCGATCTCCGCTGCCATCAATGTGTGAGATGAAGCACCGCTCCACCATCCCTCCAGCCAGCACTTGCTCCAAAACGATGCCCCCAGAAGGGAAAGCGATAGAACGCCATTATCATCCGATCCGAAAGACCTAGATCTGGGGTTTCCCCCTGAGCACCCCGAGCCTGATGGCGCAGACTGCCGACGATGCCTCGACCATCGTCAGTAGCTCCACCAGACGAGCGTCGCCTACGTCGCCGCAGCCTCCAAGATGAAGCTGACCAGAATGCATGTGTCGGTACCGAACCGCCACCACTTCCACCGCCGCTTGAGCAGTCCCCGAGCAACGCCTTCAGGAAGGAGCACACCACCGTGGTGTCATCGTCGCTTGGAACAGGGGGGGTCTGAGGTTTTCACCTGAGCTCCTGGGAGGGGTGGAAGTAAGGAGGTCCTCTCCGAAGCCTCCATCAAGGGAAGCAACACCCAAAGGCACTGCCATCGGAGTGGCCGCCACGCCGGCCAAGAGATTCCCCCGGAACCCTTCCAGCCACCGGATCTGCAAGGCCAGCACCCAAGAACGGTGACCGAAGCCACCAAGGGCCGGATCCGCTGCAGATCGAAGTAGATCGGGGTCGAGGACGAACATCACCATGGCCACCAACATCCAGGGAGGAACCGCCGTCGCAGCCGTAGCCCACCACCTCCCCGCCATCCACATGGCCAGGGAAGTGGCCCACCTGTCCACGCCGGCGCCTCCCGCCGCAAAGCTGCTCCGCTTGCCACCAGCCAGGGCTGCCGCCATGGATCCTAGGCTCCCCGCCCGAGGAGGAGACGCCTGGATCCCCGCCGCCACCTTCACCAGTACCACACGGCGGCGCCGGTGAGTACCTCGGGCGGCGGCGGAGAGGGGATACGCGCAGGGAGGAGCGGGGCGGGGCGATTAGGGTTTGCCCCCGAGCCGCCTCAGAGGAGGCGGCGCGGGGGGTCTAACTGTATCCCTCTTTTTTTTAGTAATTTATAAAAGGACGCTGAAGCAGATAGGGTTTGGAATGCCGGCAGTGAGATTAGATTGTGTATTTCTAGATAGTAAAAGTGAGACTGCAGCTTCTAACTCCAAGCACAGTAAAGTTGTTTCCCGTGAAAATGTAGACTGAATGCTCCTGGAATTTACAGTATCCTTTCCTGAAGAAATCTCAAGTACTCCCTCCGTTCCGAATTACTTGTCTTGCATTTGTCTAGATACAGATGTATCTAGACTCATTTTAGTGCTAGATGCATATGTATCTAGACAAATCTAAGATAGGTAATTCGGAACGGAGGGAGTACTAGAGAGAGAAATAGAGCCTACTAGCATGGAGCTTCACAGATCAGCTTGCTGAAGACCAGCGCATCTACAACATCGGTGAGTTCTTGTCAGTGATATGTTGAGTTTTTGTCTTAGTTTGGTACCTTATGTAGGTGATGGTATTTGTCTTTAAATTTGTATGTTGTGTCTGGTGATGTTGTTTGATTCTTACTACAGCTTATGACCTATTCCCTCTGTCCCATAATATAAGAACGTTTTTGACACTAGTGTAGTGTTAAAAATGTTTTTATTTTTTGGGACAGAGGGAGTAGTACTATTTACTGCACGTCTAATATTGTGCTTAATTCATATGAAAGCTGGATGTATTTGTTGCAAGTGCGACCTTGTTTTACTGAACCAGCTGAGCTGAACTAAGACTAAATAATTTCGATATTGCACTTCTAGTAGAAACAGAACTCTCTCAACTCGCACTCGTGGTACAAATGGAAGATTTGGAACTATTCAGGATGCCAACAATGATGATCTGTGTGACACACAATGGCCAGGATGGTCAACAACCAAAAGATTCAATATAATTGCATGAGTAATCTAGGCCAATGGAATCGAGGTGCTCTTAAAAAAGGGGAAGCAGAACCAAGTCAAGAGGATTCAACCCTTCTTCATGCGCCAAAAATCTTACCTGTTTCGAAGGAACTAGAGCTACATTTATTTTCAGTCTCCGCCGGGCAAAGGCCCGGCATGGGTTGACAGTAGCGGAGCGGTCTCGCAGCCCTACTCTCCCTCTCTCCCCCAACCCTCTAGGTCGCCGCCGGGGGAGCTCTTCTGTCGCGCCAATGGATGTCGGCCTCCACGAGCGGATATCCATGCAACCAAGATGGCAGGCGTAGACCTGGGGGCATACCGCCATGGAGCGAGCTCCTACACAGCTCTAGTATCGGGCGGGGCTCTCTAGACCGTTTTAGGGATCATAGCTTGGGGTGGTTGTGGCCACCGCCCTCCTCGTGTCGTGGTCATGGCCAGGTGCACTGACGACTACCTCGCTCGACCCTGTGCTAGGGCTTGCTGCTCGGGGTGCCCGCGCCTGACCAGCTCTGGGCAGGTGAAAGTGCAAGTGTCACTTAAAGTATATTTTGGTGTGATGACAATATGGTTAGAGGAACTAATATCGGGTGCTAAAGTTTATCTCAGGATATTGGTTCCAAGTTGTTCTTGATGGAGGTGTGCGACCCCCCAATTCAAAAAGATCAAAAGCGTGGTCTACCAACGATTCGAAGGTTTTTCTTTTGGTTCAATTCGAGTCGTAGGAAAGACCGCACTACTAAGAGGGGCCAGGGTGGATATGCCTTGTGTGGGAATGCCATTGCCGAAGCATAAACACCAGCCTACCCATTCCTACCACTTAAATTCGTAGTGTGCTAGCGTGTGGTACTCAGAAAGTGTGCAACAGAAAGTTTACAGGTACAAGACGGGTCTTTGACTCCCGTCTTGCAGGGGTATCACAGAACTTCTGGTACCCCATCTGCATGGGGTCTTTTGACCCCCGTGCGCACGGGGTACTGCATAACTCCTTGGGTGCCCCATGCGCACGGGGTCCCCCATGCGCACGGGGTGCTGCGCTTGTTCCTGAGTACCCCATGCGCACGGGGTCCAACGGGCAGAAACGGCCACCCGGCCAAGAACACTATAAAAAAACCTTCTTCCTCCTCCATCCCTAACCCTAATGTCTTGTCGAGCTCCACCATTGCTACACCCCATTTTGCCCAATACTCTCAATCCCTCCACCCAAACTTGTTGAAGCTTTGGGGGTTGGGAGAGCAAGACCCGATCTACATCTTGACCAAACCAAATCTCGTTCCCCGCAACATTTCTTCCCCATTGACCTGTTACCCTTGGAGGTTGGGCTCCTAGGCGGTGTAGAGGTTCCTCCGGAAGCTTCCTTGCTTGTGGTGTGCTCCGGAGAAGTTTGTAAAGGTGTGGTGGTCGCCTTGAAGACCAACCCCGAGTGATTCGAGACTCATCTGTTGGGGGTGACTCAAAAGAGATTACAGTGAGCCTTCATGGCGTTCTGCAAGCTTTACCTTCAGCACCGCTCTAAACGAAGAGTAGCTCTTCCCCGAGGAAGAGTGAACGTCCGGATAAAATCCGTGTCCTCACCTCACTTGTGGTTAATCCTTTCCCGCACTTTACTTTGCCTTGTATGATTGTTGGCTTGCTAATTAGATTGTTGCGTAGCATATTTGGCTCTAAGCTTGCTTGTCATATAGGTTGTGTTCACCTAGTTGCCTATCTAGTGAACCCTATTTATCCGCTAAACCTTAAAATTGACAAGAAAGATTAAATTTGTAGTCTCCTATTCACCCTCTCTAGTCGACCGTATCGATCCTTCCAATTGGTATCAGAGCCTCGTGCTCTAATATAAGGTTTTACAACCTTAGAGGATATGGTCGACCTAGGGAATGTGGGAGGTGGCCCACCTGTTGCGTAGGATGGTGAAAACCTACCCCCGCCCTGAAGGAAATATGCCCTAGAGGCAATAATAAAGTTATTATTTATTTCCTTATTTCATGATAAAAGTTTATCATTCATGCTAGAATTGTATTAACCGGAAACATGATACATGTGTGAATGCATAGACAAAACAATATGTCACTAGTATGCCTCTACTAGACTAGCTTGTTAATCAAAGATGGTTATGTTTCCTAACCATGAACAAAGAGTTGTTATTTGATTAACAAGGTCACATCATTAGTAGAATGATCGATTGACATGACCCATTCCCTTAGCTTAGCACACGATCGCTTAGTATGTTGCTACTGCTTTTATCCATGACATATACATGTTCCTCGTAACTATGAGATTATGCAACTCCGCTTACGGAGGAACACTTTGGTGCTACCAAACGTCACAACGTGAATCGGGTGATTATAAAGGAGTACTACAGTGTCTCCAAAGGCGATGTTGGGTTGGCGATTTCGAGATTAGGTTTTGTCACTCCGATTGTCGGAGAGGTATCTCTGGGCCCTCTCGGTAATGCACATCATTGAAGCCTTGCAAGCACTACAACTAATGAGTTAGTTGTGAGATGATGTATTACGGAACGAGTAAAGAGACTTGCCGGTAACGAGATTGAACTAGGTATTGGATACCGACGATCGAATCTCGGGCAAGTAACATACCGATGACAAAGGAACAACGATGTTGTTATGCGGTCTCGACCGATAAAGATCTTCGTAGAATATGTAGGAACCAATATGGGCATCCAGGTCCCGCTGTTGGTTATTGACCGTGAATAGTTCTAGGTCATGTCTACATTGTTCTCGAACCGTAGGGTCCGCACGCTTAAGGTTTCGATGACAGTTATTATGAGTTTATGTATTTTGATGTACCGAAGGAGTTCGGAGTCCCGGATGTGATCACGGACATGACGAGGAGTCTCGGAATGGTCGAGACATAAAGATTGATATATTGGAAGCCTATGTTTGGAGTTCGGAATGGTTCCGGGCGAAAACGGGAATTTACCGGAGTACCGGGAGGTTACCGGAACCCCCCGGGAGGTAAATGGGCCTCTATGGGCCTTGGTGGAAAAGGAGAAGGGGCAGCCCTAGGGGCTGCGCGCCTCCCCCCCCTTCCCTAGTCCTATTAGGACTAGGAGAAGGGGGCCGGCCCCCTCTCTCTCTTTTCCCCCTCCGGGAATCCTAGTTGGACTAGGATTGGGGGGGGGAATCCTACTCCCAGAGGGAGTAGGACTCCTCGGCGCGCCTCCTCCTTGGCCGCCCCTCCCCTGGCTCCTTTATATACGGGGCAGGGGGCACCTTGAACACACAAGTTGATCGTGAGATCGCTCCTTAGCCGTGTCGGTGCCCCTCCACCATATTCCACCTCGGTTATACCGTCGCAAGCTTAGGCGAAGCCCTGCGCCGTGAAACATCAAGATCGTCACCACGCCGTCGTCTTGACGGAACTCTCCTCGACACTCGGCTGGATCGAGTACGAGGGACGCCATCGAGCTGTACGTGTGTCAAGAACTCGGGGCGCCGAGTAACGGCGCCGGATCGGTCGGATCGCGAGGAGAACGTCGACTACTTCCTCTACGCCAGATCGCTTCCGCTTCGGGTCTACAAGGGTATGTAGACAACACTCTCCCCTCGTTGCTATACATCACCATGATCTTGCGTGTGCGAGGAAAATTTTTGAAATTACTACGCTTCCCAACAAAGGGCATCCGAGCCTAGGTTTTTATATGGTTTGATGTTTTGCACGAGTAGAACACAAGTGAGTTGTGGGCGATACAAGTCATACTACCTACCAGATGTCATACTTTGGTTCAGCGGTATTGTGAGATGAAGCGCCTGCACCGACATTACGCCAGACGCTTACGCGAGACTGGTTTCACCGCCACGAGCACTCGCTTAAAGGTGACTGGTGGGTGCTGTCTCTCTCACTTTAGTTGAACTGAAAAGGCTACGCCCGTCCTTGAGAAGGTTAAACGAGTCTATTTGACGAAGTATCGCTGTGGTTTTGATGCGAGGTGAGACTGGTTCTTGCTTAAGCCCGTAGCAGCCACGTAAAATTTGCAACAACAAAGTAGAGGACGCCTAACTTGTTTTTGCAGGCATGTTGTGATGTGATATGGTCAAGACGTGATGCTATATTTTATTGTATGAGATGATCATGTTTTGTAACCGGTTATCGGCAATCGGCTGGAGCCATATGGTTGTCGCTTATTGTATGCAATGCATCGCTCGTAATGCTTTACTTTATCACTAAGCGGTAGCGATAGTCGAGAAGCATAAGTTTTGGCGAGACGACAACGATGCTGCGATGGAGATCAAGGTGTTGCGCCGGTGACGATGGTGATCATGGTGGTGCCGCAAGATGGAGATCGTGAAGCACAAGATGATGATGACCATATCATATCACTTATATTGATTTGCATGTGATGTTTATCCTTTTATGCATCTTATCTTGCTTTGATTGACGGTAGCATTATAAGATGATCTCTCACTAAATTATCAAGAAGTGTTCTCCCAGTATGCACCGCTGCCAAAGTTCGTCGTGCCTGCACACCACGTGATGATCGGGTGTGATAAGCTCTCGTCCATCTACAACGGGTGCAAGCCAGTTTGCACACGCAGAATACTCGGGTTATACTTGACGAGCCTAGCATATGCAGATATGGCCTCGAACACGGAGACCGAAAGGTCGAGCGTGAATCATATAGTAGATATGATCAACATAAGATGTTCACCATTGAAAACTACTCCATTTCACGTGATGATCGGTTATGGTTTAGTTGATTTGGATCACGTGATCACTTAGATGACTAGAGGGATGTCTTTCTAAGTGGGAGTTCTTTAGTAATATGATTAATCGAACTTAAATTTATCATGAACTTAGTACCGATAGTATCTTGCTTGTTTATGTTTGATTGTAGATAGATGGCTCGTCTTTGTTGTTCCGTGAATTTTAATGCGCTCCTTGAGAAAGCAAAGTTGAAAGATGATGGTAGCAATTACACGGATCGGGTCCGTAATTTGAGGATCATCCTCATTGCTGCACGTAAGAGTTACGCCCCGGATGCACCGCTAGGTGCCAGCCTCGCTGCTAATGCAACTGCGCAGATGTTATGAACGTCTGCGAGCAAAGTCGATGACTACTCTATAGTTCAAGTGCCATGCTTTACGACTTAGAACCGGACTTCAACGACGCTTTTGAACGTCATGGAGCATATGAGATGTTCCAGAGTTGAAGTTGATATTCCAAATGTAATGCCCGGATTGAGAGATATGAAGTCTCCAATAAATTCTATAGCTGCAAGATGGAGGAGAATAGTTCATTAGTGAGCATATACTCGTAATGTCCGGGTACTACAATCACTTGACACAATTGGGAGTTAATCTTCCGGATGATTGTGTCATTGATGAAATTCTCCAATCACCGCCACCAAGCTACAAAGGCTTCGTGATGAACTATAATATGCAAGGGTTAGTAAAGACTATACCGAGCTCTTCGCAATGCTAAAGGCTGCGGAAGTAGAAATCAAGAAGGAGCATCAAGTGTTGATGGTCAATAAGACCACTAGTTTCAAGAAGAAAGGCAAAGGGAAGAAGAAGGGAATTCAAGAAGAACAGCAAGCAAGTTGTTGCTCAGAGAAGAAACCCAAGTCTGGCCCTAAACCTGAAATCGAGTGCTTCTACCGCAAGCGATCGTCACGGAAGCGGAACTGCCCCAAGTATTTGGCGGATAAGAAGGATGGCAAGGTGAACAAAGGTATATGTGATATACATGTTATTGATGTGTACCTTACTAGAGCTCGCAGAGCACTGGTATTTGATATCTGGTTCATTGCTAATATTTGCAACTCAAACAGGGACTACGGATTGCTTAACACTGGCAAAGGACGAGGTGACGATGCGCGTGGGAAATGGTTCCAAAGTCGATGTGATCGCGGTCGGCACGCTACCTCTACATCTACCTTCGGGATTAGTTTTAGACCTAAATAATTGTTATTTGGTGCCTGCGTTGAGCATGAACATTATATCTGGATCTTGTTTGATGCGAGACGGTTATTCATTTAAATCGAGAATAATGGTTGTTCTATTTATATGAGTAATATCTTTTATGGTCATGCACCCTTGAGGAATGGTCTATTTTTGATGAATCTCGATAGTAGTGATACACATATTCATAATGTTGAAACCAAAAGATGCAGAGTTGATAACGAAAGTGCAACTTATTTGTGGCACTCGCCGCTTAGGTCATATCGGTGTAAAGCGCATGAAGAAACTCCATATCGATGGACTTTTGGAGTCACTTGATTATGAATCACTTGGCACTTATGAACCGTGCCTCATGGGCAAGATGACTAGAACACCGCTTCTCCGGTACTAAGGAGAGAGCAACGGATTTGTTGGAGATCATACATACGATGTATGTGGTCCGATGAATGTTGAGGCTCGTGGCGGATATCGTTATTTTCTCACCTTCACAGATGACTTAAGCAGATATGGGTATATCTACTTAATGAAACATAAGTCTGAAACGTTTGAAAAGTTCAAAGAATTTCAGAGTGAAGTTGAAAATCATCGTAACAAGAAAATTAAGTTTCTACGATCCGATCGTGGAGGTGAATATTTGAGTTACGAGTTTGGTCTACATTTGAAACAATGCGGAATAGTTTCAAGAACTCACGCCACCCGAACACCACAACGTAATGGTGTATCCGAACGTCAGAATCGTATTTTACTAGATATGGTACGATCTATGATGTCTCTTACAGATTTACCGCTATCGCTTTGGGGTTATGCTCTAGAGACGGCCGCATTCACACTGAATAGAACACCGCCGAAATCCGCTGAGACGACACCTTATGAACTGTGGTTTAGCAAGAAACCAAAGTTGTCGCTTTCTTAAAGTTTGGGGATGCGATGCTTATGTGAAAAAGCTTCAACCTGATAAGCTCGAACCCAAATCGGAGAAATGTGTCTTCATAGGATACCCAAAGGAAACAGTTGGGTACACCTTCTATCACAGATCCGAAGGCAAGACATTTGTTGTTAAGAATGGATCCTTTCTAGAGAAGGAGTTTCTCTCGAAAGAAGTGAGTGGGAGGAAAGTGGAACTTGATGAGGTAATAGTACCTTCTCCCTTACTTGAAAGTAGTTCGTCGCAGTAAACCAGTTTCGAGACACCTACACCAAGTAGTGAGGAAGTTGATGATGTTGATCATGAAACTTCAGATCAAGTTACTACGTAACCTCGAGATCAACCAGAGTAAGATCCGCACTGAGTGGTACGGTAATCCTGTTCTGGAAATCATGCTACTAGATCATGATGAACCTACGAACTATGAAGAAGCGATGGTGAGCCCAGATTCCACAAAATGGCTTGAGGCCATGAAATCTGAGATGGGATCCATGTATGAAAACAAAGTATGGACTTTGGTTGACTTGCCCGAGGGTAGGCAGGCAATAGAAAACAAGTGGATTTTCAAGAAGAAGACCGACGCCGACGGTAATGTTATCGTTTATAAAGCTCGACTTGTCGCAAAAGGTTTTCGCAAGTTCAAGGGATTGACTACGATGAGACCTTCTCACCAGAAGCGATGCTTAAGTCCGTCCGAATCATGTTAGCAATTGCCGATTTTATGATTATGAAATTTGGCAAATGGATGTAAAGACTGCATTCTGAATGGATTTCGAAGAAGAGTTGTATATGATGCAACCGTAAGGTTTTATCGATCCAAAGGAGCTAACAAAGTATGCAAGCTCCAGCGATCCATCTATGGACTGGTGCAAGCATCTCGAGTTGGAATAAACGCTTTGATAGTGTGATCAAAGCATTTGGGTTTGTACAGACTTTTGGAGAAGCCTCAGATTTACAAGAAAGTGAGTGGGAGCTCAGAGCATTTCGATATTATATGTAGATGACATATTGCTGATCGGAAATGATATAGAATTTCTGGATAGCATAAAGGGATACTTGAATAAGAGTTTTCAATGAAAGACCTCGTGAAGCTGCTTACATATTGGGCATTAAGATCTATAGAGATAGATCAAGACGCTTAATTGACTTTCACAAAGCACATACCTTGACAAGATTTTGAAAAATTCAAAATGGATCAAGCAAAGAAAGGGTTCTTGCCTGTGTTACAAGGTGTGAAGTTGAGTAAGACTCAATGCCCGACCACCGCAGAAGATAGAGAGAAAATGAAAGATGTTCCTATGCTTCAGCCATAGGCTCTATCATGTATGCAATGCTGTGTACTGCACTGATGTGTGCCTTGCTATAAGCCTAGCAGGAGGTACCAAAGTAATCCAGAGTGGATCATCGACAGCGGTCAAGAACATCCCGAAATACCGAAAAGGACTAAGGATATGTTTCTCAGATATGGAGGTGACAAAGAGCTCATCGTGGCGGTTACGTTGATGCAAGTTTTGACACCGATCCGGACGATTCTAAATCGCAGACCGGATACGATTTACACTAAACGGAGGAGCTGTCGGTTGGTGCAGTTCTAAACAAAGCGTCAGAAGGGATCTACATGTGAGGCGGAATACATAGCAGCTTCGGAAGCAGCTAATGAAGGAGTCTCGATGAAGGAGTTCATATCCGATCTAGGTGTCATACCTAGTGCATCGGGTCCAATGAAAATCTTCGTGACAATATCGAGCAATTGCCTTAGCGAAGGAATCCAGATTTCACAAGAGGACCAAGCACATCAAGAGACGCTTCAATTCCATCCGGACTTAGTCCGTGGGAGACATAGAGATTTGCAAGATACACACGGATCTGAATGTTGCGCACCGCTGACTAAGCCTCTTCCACGAGCAAAACATGATCAGCACCAAGACTCCATGGGTGTGAGAATCATTACTATGTAATCTAGATTATTGACTCTAGTGCAAGTGGGAGATCAAGGAAATATGCCCTAGAGGCAATAATAAAGTTATTATTTATTTCCTTATTTCATGATAAAAGTTTATCATTCATGCTAGAATTGTATTAACCGAAACATGATACATGTGTGAATGCATAGACAAAACAATATATGTCACTAGTATGCCTCTATTAGACTAGCTTGTTAATCAAAGATGGTTATGTTTCCTAACCATGAACAAAGAGTTGTTATTTGATTAACAAGGTCACATCATTAGTAGAATGATCTGATTGACATGACCCATTCCCTTAGCTTAGCACACGATCGCTTAGTATGTTGCTACCGCTTTTATCCATGACATATACATGTTCCTGTAACTATGAGATTATGCAACTCCCGCTTACGGAGGAACACTTTGGTGCTACCAAACGTCACAACGAATCGGGTGATTATAAAGGAGTACTACAGTGTCTCCAAAGGCGTATGTTGGGTTGGCGATTTCGAGATTAGGTTTTGTCACTCCGATTGCTCTGGAGAGGTATCTCTGGGCCCTCTCGGTAATGCACATCATTGAAGCCTTGCAAGCACTACAACTAATGAGTTAGTTGTGAGATGATGTATTACGGAACGAGTAAAGAGACTTGCCGTAACGAGATTGAACTAGGTATTGATACCGACGATCGAATCTCGCAAGTAACATACCGATGACAAAGGGAACAACGATGTTGTTATGCGGTCCGACCGATAAAGATCTTCAGAGAATATGTAGGAACCAATATGGGCATCCAGGTCCCGCTGTTGGTTATTGACCGTGAATAGTTCTAGGTCATGTCTACATTGTTCTCGAACCGTAGGGTCCGCACGCTTAAGGTTTCGGCGATGCTTATTATGAGTTTATGTATTTTGATGTACCGAAGAGATCGGAGTCCCGGATGTGATCACGGACATGACGAGGAGTCTCGAATGGTCGAGACATAAAGATTGATATATTGAAGCCTATGTTTGGAGTTCGAATGGTTCCGGCGAAAACGGAATTTACTGGAGTACCGGAGGTTACCGAACCCCCGGAGGTAATGGGCCTCTATGGGCCTTGGTGAAAAGGAGAAGGGCAGCCCTAGGGGCTGCGCCTCCCCTTTCCCTAGTCCTATTAGGACTAGGAGAAGGGGCCGCCCCTCTCTCTTTTCCTCCGGAATCCTAGTTGGACTAGGATTGGGGGAATCCTACTCCCGAGGGAGTAGGACTCCTGGCGCGCCTCCTTGGCCGCCGCCCCTCCCCTGCTCCTTTATATACGGGGCAGGGGGCACCTTGAACACACAAGTTGATCGTGAGATCGCTCTTAGCCGTGTGCGGTGCCCCCCTCCACCATATTCCACCTCGGTTATACTGTGAAGCTTAGCGAAGCCTGCGCCGTGAAACATCAAGATCGCCACCACGCCGTCGTCTTGACGGAACTCTCCTCGACACTCGGCTGGATCGAGTACGAGGGACGCCATCGAGCTGTACGTGTGTCAAGAACTCGGGCGCCGGAGTAACGGCGCGGATCGGTCGGATCGCGAGGAGAACGTCGACTACTACTTCGTCTACGCCAGATCGCTTCCGCTTCGGGTCTACAAGGGTATGTAGACAACACTCTCCCCTCTCGTTGCTATACATCACCATGATCTTGCGTGTGCGTAGGAAAATTTTTGAAATTACTACGTTCCCCAACACGCCCCCCCGCCGCACCCGATGCACTTGGTGCTCTGGTCGTTGCTCATGCCGCTCCGGTTAACCGGTGCCCCCTTGACCGCGACCGATATTCTTTCAATGTTTGCGGACCTCAAAACCACTATGTTGAAAGAAGTTCGTTCCTCGGTCAAGGACGAAATGGATTCTCTGTTAAAGCCCTCGGCATCTGCACCAAACTCGCTTGATCCAAATGCCATTCATGATGCGGATGACTCGAGAGAACCCCTTGCATCTCCGGCTCGTACTCAAGTTCCCAAGTACAATGTCATGGTACCCTTTTACTCACCACAACCCTTGCAACATCCTCGCATTAATCCTGTTGGGCCTCCGCCCCCTTTGAAATCTAATGCGTTTGCTAAATGGAAGCTAGATATGGAGTCTCATATTCGCAGTGTTTCAACACAACTTTGGTGGATTGTGGTCAATGGATTCAACCCCAAGGAACCAATGAATCTCACTCTAAGAGAAGCGGTTGATGATCAACTCAATGCAGCCGCCCACAACATGTTGCGCACCATGGTGAGTGAATACTATAGTGACTCCATTGCTCTCCTTAAGACCGCCAAGGAAATTTGGGATTGCCTTGAGGAGGCTCTCGAAGGAGTGAAGCAATTTGAAGATTTTGATTGGCTTTGCTCAAGCAAGAAGTCAATCTCTTTGTGAGGAATGAGGGTGAGTCCACGAAAGAGGTTTACCAAAGGTTGAAGTCCCTTGTGCTCAACTTGAGAACCTTTGGGTGCACTTGGGAAAATGATAATTTCATCAAGGACAAGTTCATAGATGCTATGGTTCTCACAGAATATACCATGGTCATGATGTTACATCAACGTCTGGATTATAACAAGTTGACCGCGGCTCAAGTTGTCTCCACTTTCTCCACTCATGTTCTTTTGGAGACCAAGTCCAAGAAGACCTTTGCTATTGCTCAAGCAACCAAGAACTCCAATCTTGCCTTGAAGGCCAAGAAAGTGGTTAGTTAACCTTCAAGGGATGAAGAAGTGTTTGAAGAAACATGTGAGGAAGATGTTGACACCTCATGCCCAGCAAATGACTTTGCGAAAGACTTGGCTCTCTTAGTCAAAAAGTACTCCGGGACCATGGCAAACAAAGGTAAGAATCTTCAAGGAAGATCATTTGGATGAAGGAAATGCTACAATTGTGATAGCCCAATACACTTTGTGCATGATTGTCCGTATGAGAGATGTGAAGACAAGTACGAGAAGCTTGTGCTCAAGAATAAGAAGTTCACCAAGTTCACAAAGAGGAAAGATGACAAGGCTCTAGTCCATGAAGAATACATGTCCGGAGATGAAGATGACGGTGATGATGATCAAGTGGGAACAGACGCCATTGACATGCATGCCACTACCTCCTCCTCCACCACCGGCCTCTTCGACTCTCCAAACAAGGACAAGCATTTCACTCATCGGTGCCTTATGGCCAAAGAGGTAAAAACAAAGTCCAAATCTCAAAAACCCGCCATCTACACTCCCAATGTTTCATGTAAGATAGTGGAGGATGAGTGTGACGAGGGTGTGGATAATGATGAGGAATCCTTGATGACTTTCATGAAAAATCTTCATGGTGAAGCTCGTGCTCGTTTTAGTGATCTCCTTAAGTCACTCGTCGAAGATGATGATTTTGTTGAGAATGTTGAAAACCTCGTCATAGAGGAAAAAGAGAGAGTAGAACTCCTCGAGCACGAACTACATGAAGAGAGTGTCATGAGAGCATCACTTGAGGAAGACTTGTCGGCTCATCAAATTGACTTTGTTAAAACCAATGATGCTTTGCAACTTTCTCTTGAGAACAAGGATGCTCTTAATGTTAGAGTTGAAAAGCTTCTAGTTGATCACACAAGACTTGTTGAGGAACATGGGTTCCTTGTGACTAGTTCCAAGGTTGCCAAAGGTGGCCTCATTGCCCTCACTGAGTATTATGCTCAACTTAAAGCTACAACCATTAAGGCACTCACTTTCGTACCCCATATGGAGTTAAATGATGAATCCTGTATGGCTAACTTTGTTCATGATTGCATCTCTCTCCAAGAGGAGAATAAGAAGTTAAAGGCCCAAATTGAGAAAGGGCTAGTGTCTTGCATTAAAGGGGAGAAAAAAATCTCAATGACCTCTTGAGAAACCAAAATGAGTGTCTTGCCAAGGAGGGAATTTGGATTGAACCCTCTTCCAATAAAACGAAGAGCAAGAAGAAGAGAAACAAGAAGAAGATTGGTCCTACTCCTCCTCCTCCCCGAAAGGTAGTATTTGTGCAAGAAGGGCACAAGGAGAAGGAGAGGGAAGAAGAGGTTGTTGGGAATGGCAAGGTCACTAGGGACAAGGCCATTCCAAAGGATTTTGCCGGCAAGAACAACCCATGCTATGTCCTCGTGAGAGGAAATGATGGTTACACATTTGCAAAATTTGTTGGCACTAACTATGATGATTATGCTTGGGCTATTTGGGTTCCTAAGACCCTTGTTTCTAACTCTTTAGCACCCATTGAAAAATGGGTACCTAAAACCAAAGCTTGATTCTTGTAGGACTATATCCCCGGTGGAAAACAATGGGTGATTGATAGTGGATGCACCAATCATATGACCAGAGAAAGGGAGATGCTTGTGGAGTTCATTGATTCACTCAAGGCCTCTTCAAACATATCCTTTGGTGACAATAGCAAGGGTAAGGTAATGGGTTTGGGCAAGGTGGTAATCTCTAATGATTCATCACTTTCAAATGTCATGCTTGTTCAATCCCTTCGCTACAATTTACTTTCAACAATTCAATTGGCACGTGTCGGTTATGATTCTCATGTCGGTGAATTCCATGTGACCGTCTTTAAGAGAAGCAATCTCCAAGTGGTCTTTGTTGGTCATGTTGAAGACAACTTTTACTTGGTTGATTTCTCAAAAGCGAAAACTCACCTTGCAATATGCCTAATGGCCAAGGCCGACGTGGGGTGGCTATGGCACCGACGGCTAGCCCATGTTGGCATGAGAAATTTACAAGCTCTCTTAAAGGGGGAGCACATCCTTCGACTAACCAACATGTCTTTTGCCAAAGATCGTCCTTGTAGTGCTTGCGTTGCCGGAAAATTACATGAAAAAGCTCATAAAGTGAAGACTATCATCACCACCTTGAGGCCTCTCGAGCTTATCCACTTGGATCTCTTTGGGCCTCCAACTTATGATAGTTTGGGAGGGATGAGGTATTGCCTTGTCATTGTCGATGACTACACAAGATATACTTGAGTGTTCTTTCTCAAGACCAAAGATGAAACTCAAGAAACCTTCATCAACTTTGCGAAAGAAGTTCAATGTCAACATAATTGTGAGATCAAGGAAATTCAAAGTGACAATGGCACCGAGTTCAAGAATTACATGATGGATGAATTATTGAGTGAAGAGGGGATAAGGCATCAATATGCCGCTCCATATACTCCCCAACAAAATGGTGTTGAGGAGAGGAAGAATTGGGTTCTCATTGAGATGGCTAGGACCATGCTTGATGAGTATAAGTCTCCATACAAGCTTTGGGCCGAAGCCATCAACACCGCGTGTCATGCTTCAAACCAGCTATATCTTTACAAGCTCAAGAATAAGACCCCATATGAACTCCTAATCGGGAGAAAGCCTAACATCAAATACTTTCGGGTATTCGGTTGTAAGTGTTTCAATTTTAAAAAAAACCGTTTGTCTAAGTTTGAGTCTAAAACTTGTGAGGGCATATTTGTTGGATATGCATCAAACTCTCATGCTTACCGAGTTCCCAATAAATCCACGGGATGCATTGAGGAAGCATTGAATGTGGAGTTCAATGAAGATAACAGTTCCTGTGTGGAGCAAAATGTTCCTAGTGTTGTAGGTGATGAGGCTCCTTCACAAGCTATAAGGACTATGGGGATAGGCCACATTCTTCTACAAGAAACACCCAAGTCCAAGTAGAAGGAGTAAGAGACCCACTTGTGGAGTCTCCACAAGGGAAGTCATCACTGTCACCTCTTGTACAAGATGCTATGGGAGATCTGTTGGAAATATGCCCTAGAGGCAATAATAAAAGTATTATTATATTTCCTTGTTCATGATAATTGTCTTTTATTCATGCTATAACTGTATTATCCGGAAATCGTAATACACGTGTGAATACATAGACCACAATATGTCCCTAGTGAGCCTCTAGTTGACTAGCTCGTTGATCAACAGATAGTCATGGTTTCTCGCTATGGACATTGGATGTCGTTGATAACGGATCACATCATTAGGAGAATGATGTGATGGACAAGACCCAATACTAAGCATAGCATAAAGATCGTAGTTCGCTTGCTAGAGCTTTTCTAATGTCAAGTATCTCTTCCTTAGACCATGAGATCGTAACTCCCGGATACCGTAGGAGTACTTTGGGTGTATCAAACGTCACAACGAATCGGGTGACTATAAAGGTGCACTACAGGTATCTCCGAAAGTGTCTCATTGGGTTGACACGGATCGAGATCGGATTTGTCACTCCGTAAACGGAGAGGTATCTCTGGGCCCACTCGGTAGGACATCATCATAATGTGCACAATGTGACCAAGGGGTTGATCACGGATGATGTGTTGCGGAACGAGTAAAGAGACTTGCCGTAACGAGATTGAACAAGGTATCGGTATACCGACGATCGAATCTCGCAAGTAAAATACCGCTAGACAAAGGGAATTGAATACGGATCGATCGAGTCCTTGACATCGTGGTTCATCCGATGAGATCATCGTGGAACATGTGGGAGCCAACATGGGTATCCAGATCCCGCTGTTGGTTATTGACCGGAGAACGCCTCGGTCATGTCTACATGTCTCCGAACCCGTAGGGTCTACACACTTAAGGTTCGATGACGCTAGGGTTACAAAGGAAGTTTGTATGTGGTTACCGAATGTTGTTCGAGTCCCGATGAGATCCCGGACGTCACGAGGAGTTCGGAATGGTCCGGAGGTAAAGATTTATATATGGGAAGTCCTATTTTGGCCACCGGAAAATGTTCGGGATTTTTCGGTATTGTACCGGGAAGGTTCTAGAAGGTTCCGGAGTGGGGCCCACCTGCATGGGGGAACCACATGAACGTGGGTAGTGGGGGAAAGGCCCCACACCACTGGTCAAGGCGCACCAAGATCCCCCCTTAGAAGGAATAAGATCATATCCCAAGGATAAGATCAAGATCCCTAAAAGGGGGATAACAATCGTGGGAAGGAAATGATGGGATTTCTTTCCTCCCACCTTGGCCAACGTCCCAATGGACTTGGAGGGCAAGAAACCAGCCCTCCACCCCTATATAAAGTGGGGAGACGATGGGAGCTCAACACGAAGTTCGCGCAGCCCTCCCTCTCCCAAGTACTCCTCCTCTCTGCGGTGCTTGGCGGCCTCGCAGATTGCCACGCCTCCACCACCACCACGCCGTCGTGCTGCTGCTGGATGGAGTCTTCTCAACCTCTCCTCTCTCCTTGCTGGATCAAGGCATGGGAGACGCCACCGGCTGTACGTGTGTTGAACGCGGAGGTGCCGTCTGCTCGCACTAGGATCTCCGGTGATTTGGATCACGACGAGTACGACTCCTTCAACCCCGTTCTCTTGAACGCTTCCGCTTAGCAATCTACAAGGGTATGTAGATGCACTCTCCTTCCCTCGTTGCTGGTTTCTCCATAGATAGATCTTGGTGACACGTGAAGAAAATTTTGAATTTCTGCCACGCTCCCCAACAAAGGACATCATGAGCTAGGTCTATTATGCGTAGATTCTTTGCACGAGTAGAACACAAAGTAGTTGTGGGCGCTGATGATGTTCAATATGCTTACCGCTACTAGTCCAATCTTGTTTCGACGGTATTGTGGGATGAAGCGGCCGGACCGACCTTACACGCATTTTACGTGAGACAAGTTCCACCGATTGACATGCACTTCGTGCATAAGGTGGCTAGCGGTGCCGCCTCTCCACTTTAGTCGGAACGGATCGATGAAAAGGGTCCTTATGAAGGGTAAATAGCAATTGGCATATCACGCTGTGGTTTTGCGTAGGTAAGAAACGTCCTTGCTAGAAACCCATAGCAGCCACGTAAAACATGCAACAACAATTAGAGGACGCCTAACTTGTTTTTGCAGGTATGCTATGTGATGTGATATGGCCAAAAGAATGTGATGAATGATATGGGATGTATGAGATTGATCATGTTCTTGTAATAGGAATTACGACTTGCATGTCGATGAGTATGACAACCGGCAGGAGCCATAGGAGTTGTCTTAATTTATTGTATGACCTGCGTGTCATTGAACAACGCCATGTAATTACTTTACTTTATTGCTAACCGGTAGCCATAGTAGTAGAAGTAATAGTTGGCGAGAAAACTTCATGAAGACACGATGATGGAGATCATGATGATGGAGATCATGGTGTCATGCCGGTGACGATGATGATCATGGAGCCCCGAAGATGGAGATCAAAAGGAGCAAAATGATATTGGCCATACCATGTCACTATTTGATTGCATGTGATGTTTATCATGTTTATGCATCTTGTTTACTTAGGACGACGGTAGTAAATAAGATGATCCCTTACAAAATTTCAAGAAGTGTTCTCCCTAATCGCGCACCGTTGCTACAGTTAAATCGCTTCTAAGCACCACGTGATGATCGGGTGTGATGGATTCTTACATTCACATACAACGGTGTAAGACAGTTTTACACAAATAAAACACTTAGGGTTAACTTGACGAGCCTAGCATGTACGCATATGGCCTCGAACACGGAGACCGAAAGGTCGAGCATGAGTCGATAGTAGATACGATCAACATGAAGATGTTCACCGATGATGACTAGTCCGTCTCACGTGATGATCGGACACGGCCTAGTTGACTTGGATCATGTAATCACTTAGATGACCAAAGGGATGTCTATCTCGAGTGGGAGTTCATAAGATGAACTTAATTATCCTGAACATAGTCAAAAGATCTTTGCAAATTATGTCGTAAGCTCGCGCTTTAGTTCCACGCTTAGATATGTTCCTAGAGAAAATATAGTTGAAAGTTGACAATGAGCGATTATGCGGACAAGAGAAAGCTCATGTCCTTAATGCACCGCCAGTGTGCTGAACCCCAAACGCCGCTTGTGGATGTTGCGAACATCGGACATACACGCTTTGATAACTACGTGATAGTTCGGATAAACGGTTTAGAATTAAGGCACCAAATATGTTTTTCAAACGTCATGAACATATGAGATGTTTCGAGGGCTGAAATTGAGATTTCAGGCTCGTGCCCACGCCAAGAGGTATGAGACCTCCGACGATTTTCTTAGCCTGCAAACTAAGGGAGAAAAGCTCAATCTTTGAGCTTGTGCTCGATTGTCTCGAGTACAACAATCACTTTAATCGAGGGAGTTGATCTTCCGATGAGATAGTGATGTTTCTCCAAAGTCATTACCACCAAGCTGCTAGAGCTTCGTGATGAACTATAACATATCAGGGATTGATATGATGATCCTTGAGGTATTCGTGATGTTTGACACCGCGAAAGTAGAAATCAAGAAGGAGCATCAATTGTTGATGGTTGGTGAAACCACTAGTTTCAAAAGGGGGCAAGGGCAAGAAGGGATACTTCATGAAACAGCAAATCAGCTGCTGCTCTAGTGAAGAAACCCAAGGTTGAACCCAAACCCGAGACTAAGTGCTTCTGTGATAAGGGGAATAGTCACTAGAGCGGAATTACCCTAGATACTTGGTAGATGAGAAGGCTGGC